>JBBAXF010000004.1:65301362-65901362 GCA_037837765.1 Delichon dasypus | reverse complement strand
CAGAACATTAACACTGAGACTCTCTCCAAGGCTCACCTGCATTGTGTTTGGAAAACGTGAAGACATTCTTGGTCTCCATCCGGAAGACGTGCGTCTGGCATGTGAACCATGTGAATCACCATGAATCACCACAGCTTTAGGAGAACTGTATGACACAAGGAAGAGAAAAGAAGTGCCTGCATGGGATGGAGTAGAGAAGTCTTACACTTGATACCTGTCTCCTGGGGACAGGAGATTTGTCAGAGAGAATACACCAGCTTATAACTGTGAAAGATGTTCTATTTTATACATTTGGCTAGTGAATCCTGTAATTGATTTTTGCAACAAGAATCAGGGATCCCTTCCAGGTGTTGGAACTCACAATGGGAGTCATTAAATGGCAGAGTATAACTCAGCTGCAGCTGCCTTCTTCCTTCCCTGGCTTTTTGTTTCTATGCTAGTAAATACTTCTATATTATTAGAGAGCACAACAGCAAAGTTTTTATTTGTATATAGCACTTGAATGAATGTTTTCTCTACCTCAGCTTCCAAATTCACTTGACAAGCTGGAGCCTGACACAACTTTATTGTCTCTGAGGGAGTAGTACAGCATGATTGGCCAGGGTAAATATTTTGCTTCTGGAAAACAACTAGAATAACAGTAGGATAATTTGATTTTAATTTTGTTCCTTCTACCTAATATATTAGAATTT
Source organism: Delichon dasypus (assembly GCA_037837765.1). Lineage (NCBI taxonomy): Eukaryota > Metazoa > Chordata > Aves > Passeriformes > Hirundinidae > Delichon > Delichon dasypus. Next base: position 65,900,670 of record JBBAXF010000004.1, on the reverse strand, counting down.
ATTCTTTTTTTGCCTCTGTATATCTGTCCCTGTAAGATTCATATCTTCTGTCATGGGCTGTGTTCCAAGTTCTAGCCTGAGTGCAGACTACAATTCAGGACTCATATTCAGCAAGCAGCTGGGAATAAAGAACATGTGATGTGCCTGGGTAGTATTTGGCCTCTGTGAGAGGAGGAAGACTGACTGTCAAATGCTTTCTAATAGAAGCATGACAGAGTAGACCATGAACACAAACAATAGCAGAAATCCTTGGGGGAAGAAAAAGACACATAAGTGGGGCAGTTATTTTGGAATGGGATGAACAAAAGCAGCAGTTTATTCTCATCTTACACACATGGCACAACATACAGAACCGGCACAAATAACTTACAAAATCTCATACACCATGCTTGCTCTTGAATAGCTTCTATTAAGTTACAACACCATAATGAATCAGGTATTTAGTTACGACAGACCTCCAGACGTGGAGATTCTCCCATTAAAGGAGTTATTATTTTTGTAAGCTACTTAGACAAACATCTTTTTTTTTTTTTTTTTTAACGTGTTTAATACAGTACATTATCCTTAACAGAGTTCAAGATATTCACAATGAGAATTGAATACTTTATAAAACAGCAGATTTTCTCACCTCAGCACAGGCCTACATTCGCTCTCCTGCCTCTTTCTGGTTTAAAATGTATTACAAGTCGTCTTTACTCAACTTTCCAAACTAAGAATTGATTTAAATGAGAAGAGGGAAAACAAAACAAAACAAACAAAACCCCAAAAGAAACAAACAAACAAACAACAAAACTAAACAAACAAAATATCTATTTACAAGGTATTTTACATTTAATAAAAATGTTGTTACTTCCCTTTTCCTTTCCCATTCCAACCCCCTAACCTCAACAAAAAACTGCCATTTAGCTGGTAGAAATATTGACCCTTAAGCTGCTATAAAAACTAAAAAAAAACTAAAACAAAGAACAAAAACAAACAAACAAACAAACAAAAAAACAAAACAAAACAAAACAACAACAAAAAAAACCCCACATTGGTGACGACTTGCTGGATGCAAAATGAAAGATGATTATCACAGCCCAGCATTAATTCAAAAAGATGAATTGTTATCCCCTAATGTCATATTTTGGAGACAGATGATGCCTGTCATCTGATTTTTAGAGATAATGAACTACTTATGGGCCAGCATACAGAAACCTCTATCTTTTATAATTGCAAGATGCCCCACTCTCCTTGATGCAATCATTTCCAGCTCAGTTCTTTCCTCTTCAGAATTTGTAACAACTCTGATGCTGTTATACTGACCTAAACTCTCCCAGTCTCCATTGTATAAAACAATGCTTCCCCATATCCATGGTCTTGGTGACATTTCTGGGTTGACTCAGAAGAGTTTTGCTCTGTGATTTTGCTTCAAGCTCTGTTGAAGACTGTGGGCATCTTTTGTTTCATTTGGTGGCTTTGGATTAGCTCTGCTTGAATGTGGCTGGCAAAGTCTAGCCCTTAAGTAGTTAATCAGCTTTCTAAAGAAATAATCAAAAAAGATTCCTCTCCTTTATACATACAATACACAATATTTTTACATTTAGCATTATCATAAAAAGCATGTTTATGTTATTTTGAAAATGTATTTTTACAGAAATCTATAAACACTGTTGTATCAAACACATTCTCAAAAACTGGAGAAAATACTGACACAAAACCTGGAAGAGCTTCAATGGAATTCTTCCAGTACTATTTGTCTACTTGCATATTTCATATTTCAGTGTCCTTTCCTGCAAACATAATTTGGCCATATGAGAACAGGTAAAGTAGACAGCAAATCCCCAACAGTTTTAAGTAGGACCTAGGTCTGTTGTTTAATGAAAGTAGATTGACATTCAATGTATGTTTGGTGTGGTCTAACCTGGCATGCCCATTTTGCTACCTTTACTCACAATGAGCAGCATCTTAATTCCCAAGTAGTCTAATTTGCTTCATTGGGATTACAAGTGACAAATGATATATGCAAAAATACTGAAAATGGTTTACATTTTTTTTAACCCTTCTTATGTCAACAACTAACATCACTATCATCTTCTTTATTCATATTGTACGTGAAAATTAAGTAGGACTAATATTTGCAAGCAATTCTGTATCAGAATTTAGTGCACAAACTTTAGGAAAAAATCTGCTTGTAGTTGTGCTATAGTTCTGACAGTCTAAAAACCTATCTGTTGTGACCAAGACAAAATTTCACTGGTCTAAATGCTTTATTTATACACTTGTTTTTGTTACACTTGGTATTTCCTCAGCCGGACAAAATTTAAGTTTAAATAGATGTGGTACACTGACATGATCAGGATATTTTTGCTTACCACCAACCATTTCCAGTACAGTCAGTAATGTACATTAATTCATATAATCAAAAGGACTTTCCAAGTACTTTTTATACATAATATTGGAGAAATTATAAAGTGAATTTGATTTCCTCTCCTGCAAAATTTTAAAAATACACTGAAGTTTGTATATTGGTACTTACTGTAATGGCATTTGTTACAGCCCAGGAGGTTAAACACTGGAAGTTAAACAGCAGAATAAGTTTTTCTTTGTGTCACTATTTTGTTTATTCTTTAATGAAACTATTAAAAAAAGCAACTTTTTAGTACTAGTGAATTGTTAAAATATAATTGGTGAAAAGTAACTGATTGTAATATCCTGTATGTCATCTCATCTCAACAGAAATTATTTTGTATGGCTTGAAATGTTTAAAGTGTAATCCTACCTGGAGGAAAAAAATGCAAGCCATATCTAACCCCAAATTCTAGCTATACTGTAACATGTACAGTCACCCGTAAAGGAGCCCTTTTAATAAAAAAAATATGATAATTTGATCATTAGCTTGAAGTATGTATCTATTTTGGTCACTGTAATAAAACAAATCATATATATAAACTTACTAAAAAAATCCAAGTGTAAGTAATTTCATAACATTTTGATGCTTTAAAAAATAGTTCACACAACATGATATGTAGAGCAAAATGCTGAAAACATTTTCATTCTTTGGGATGATCAAAGTATAAGTAACCAAACCTTACAAATAATGATTAATTTTTCATAAAAGAAGGTTTTTGGTGGAGGGGCAGAAGGAATTCCCCCCCCTACTCACCCTCAATCCCCATGGCTTTTATAGATCCATCCCCTTCTCTAATAAGCCACAGGTTGGGTCTTTTTTGGATATTCTATAATAAGATTATCTTCCATATATGAGTCACTAATAAGTGACTCTTTCAAAACATAGTTTGCTCTTCTTGAGGTTTTCAGTGCTTGAGAATTTACAGGCCACTTAAACTCTAGAAGAATATTAATCTGAACTAATTATGTTAAAGTTTAATGAAATAGAAATTCCATTTTTTTACTGTGAAAATTAAGTTACCTTCTGTTCTAATAATTCGATCCAATTTTTTTCAAAACCTCTGCCCCCTTGGGAAAAAAAAAAAAAAATCTTGTAGTTAAAAGCTTGTAATTATACATAGCAAAAAATAACAACAACAACAAAAAACCCTTCTCCTTGACTATGAAATATATATAGTTATTTAAGATCCAGCCCCTCTCTAAGCTGCTAACCGTCGCATAACATATGCCATTTGGCAATTTGTCTTCTAGGATATTCACAAATTTCTTTCCAGTGCTCTCCACCTGTTCCTTCTGCTGAAGATCCCAAGGTTAACCGGCCAATCACCTCATTCCTTGACCCCCTATCTGAATCTAAAACCAGAAATTCAATGCTGATATCATCAAGGCCCTCACAAGGAATGTCAAAGACAAACAATTCATTGAATACAGCATTGGGGGTGCACTTCTTCACGTGGGTTTTCTTTTTAGAAATTCTCTTCTTGGCATGGTACAAGTTCACTTTGACATAAGGGTCTGAAATGAAAAGAAAGAGCACAGATCAGCTATTGAACAGTGTTTAGAAATTCCTTGATCTAGTTTATGGTAAATTCCATAATTATCCAATATAATTACATCACACTGAGTAGTTGTTTTAAGTTATTAAAGAGGATTCATCTAATCTAATTTTTAATTTTTTTCTTTACATTTGATTTATCTCTTTTATGGTCACTGAAACTGTATTCAAAGTAGGCTGTGCAGTTTAGACTGCGATCAAATGCAGGTGTTTCTTTCATGAGATAAATCCTATCCTGCAGTCCATTAAACCAACAATACCTCTACCACATTCAAAAATGGTATGAAAGTGCACAATTCTAAAGGTCTCTGAAAAATATTCATCATTACATATTTATGTGAGTCAGAAATTTGCTTTTCACACATGCTGCTTGGGTATTGTCATCAGCACTAACCTAACTCATGAAAAGCAAATCTTCAGAAATGAGTGAATATACTTGGGCTGAGAGAATGGATGTGATAGTTCTGCTGGGGTTCTGTTGAAGTCAATTAACTTGGTTAAATTGAGGCCACCAATAAATTTGATACTAAACTTTAAATGTGAGGGTGCATTTACTGTTGGAATGTGTGTTTGTCTTTACACTTGTGTTGTACTACTGTTGAATACAGGAAAGGAAAATGTCCATTTTTTTGCTGCCAACCGACTTTGAGGTTTTGCATCCATCATAATTATTTAATTGTTGTGAAGTTCCCTTGCAATTGTCGTCAATAATGGCCATGTTTATTCTTTCAGAGGAGGCATTTTATAAATCAACCCTTTCAATTACCTTGGCATGTATTCAGCAAAATTTTGGGCCTTTCTCCAGGTTCTCATGGTGCAATGATGTACTACAAAATCTTCTCTGCTGAACATGATAGTTTATGTAAACAAACAGCCAAGTTAATCATCAAACCAAGTTTAGTATTACCTTTTTTTTTTTTTTTTTCCCCAAAAATTAGTACTAAACTGAATAGTATTTATACATTTTATGTCATAGTTATCAGACTGAAATGGTTGGAGGAATAAAAGTTATGTTTTTCCTTGAACTCACAATAGTCTACTAGAAGTGGGGTGTAATAGAGTACATCTTCACTTTCATATTCTATTACCATAATGAACATTTCAAAAACAGGACTTAATGAAAACACTGACTGGCTTTGAAATTATTGTGTATCATACCAGCATTAGAAATATCAAAATCAATATCAATCAGTGAATTCATATTGGTTTCCATTTCTTTTTGTAGGATGTTTTCTATTACCTTTGACCAGTTACTAGATATGGCTAGAGAGTTCCACTTGATTTTATTAGGCTAATAAAGGTAACTCAGCACCAGTGACCAAGGAAATCAAGGAGACTGTGAAAATGGAAGAGTTTCTGAGTATAAAAAATTTCCCTTCTCAAGGAGGTTGAATTGTGGAATTGCTTATTTTATCCCATACAAACACTTTTTCACCCTCCTCCTTTTCAAAGATTAATGTTGGGATGAGGGGAAAGTCACAGAGGAAATTACAAATGTACTGAGTGCAGTATACTACTGACACCTCAATATCTATTGCACATGGCCTTATTGACAAACAGAAAATAGTGAAAATCTATTTAAATGAAGTAGATGTTCAGGTGCAACTTGGGTCCCTCCAGAAATACTGGGGTGGCATTCCGATTATAGTTAGCAAGGCTCTCAGGAAAGGCTTTTCTCAGGAAAAGCAAACAAATTTTATAGCTTTATTTTTAAGAGATACAGTAAACAAATGGATGTTACATAGGGTCCAAGCTGATGCTGTGACTAGGAGGTCTATTTTTACCAAGTTATTTTCCCACCTGGGTATACATCAGACAGGTTTATTGAGATCAGCTGGCTATCATGCTGTCTTCATGAAACCACTATCTTCTGTAACTCTGGGGTTGATTTTTAAAAGTATATATCCTCTCTCTTAATCAAATAAATTATTGGGCTCCATATACATCCTTTCTTCTTCTGATATGTGAACAAAATTTTGATCAAAAGGAAGATTTAAATGGAACTTGGTGAGAGTTACCTATAGCTTTGTTGCATTGGATTCAGGATCAGCTCACTTTCCAGATAAAATGCAATATGAGAAATTTAAAAACTGTATTATTGGCTGCAGTGATAATTATTCACTCTTTCCCAAAACTACTTCCTCTTCTGCTTCTTTCATAATGTGAAACTGAAATTAAAAACTATAAATTTTATAAAGAAGCAGCAGCAGATGTGGTACTACAGCCCTTTTTTGTGTACTGGTTTTTTTTGTGTGGCTGTCTTATATACAGGACAATAAATTTTATACTGTTAGTATGTTATATAGTATGTTATATTGCCTTTATGTGCAATTCTAGAATTTACTTCAGACAAGGTTCCGCGGAATGAGAAGTGGCAGCGGACAAGGAGGAGAGAGGATAAAAACTGAGCCCTCTCAGCACACCCCAAGTTTGGCTCATAATAAAGCATGTGTGTCATGCTGCAGCCTCCTCCTAGCACTGGCACAGCTCACCTTTCCACTTAGCAAAAATTATAAATATTAGTGCTCAGTGGGCCAAATTCAACACAGAGGTAAGAGGCTGCTTTTCTTCTGAGGTAAATCATATGATGTTCTCACTCAACACTGGTCTTCTACAAATAAACTCTTTTTTGGTCATAAATAAAAGCTTTTTGGTATCTGAAAACAACATCCCACGCTTATGGCAGATGGGTTCTGTTCAAGACAATAATAAAATTCATTGGTTTCCACTGCTAACAGATGTCACTTTTTTATGTGATTGAAGAACAAATGTTTAAAATACATACTCTGGAAATAAAGCATTGACCTAGATATGAATAAAATGAATTGGCTGTAAATAATAGAAATGTAATTTCTGCATTTATGGAATATTTTTGGTCTTTGAAATGACGCATTTTGGCAGTCTTTTGTCATTCTGTTTTATATTCTTAGGGCATATTCATTATTAAAACCATTACCTGATAATCCTGACACATCAGACTTAGGTAGATGCCTGGCTTTTAGAACAACGACAGTGAGTGTATTTGTTGTAGATTGATAACACAGAGAGACCAGCAATTCTCCACGACCAGATGATTTCTGAGAAAATTAAAGGAAAAGGGAAAAAAAAAAAAAAAAAAGGAATAAAACTATTTATAAACAATTATATTGACCAAGCTTTAAACCAGAGTTAAAAAATTTATAAAATGTCACAGAAGTGTATGCTCTGAAACTGTGTAAATGGACATAATATATGGAGTTATTCTGATTTTTATAGTAAATACAGTCTTATTTTATATTAGTTATATAACTTTTCCTATGGTAAGTTATCAGGCTGAGCAAAAATAAAAAAAATAAGTGGACAGTATAGGTTGACATGACATCACTGTCTTTGGAGAGTAGAAATGAAATCCTGAGGAAAAAAATATCTCATTTAAAAAAGAAAATTATTTTAAGCAAAACAAAATTCCATAAAAATATATCAGGGAAAAAAAGATCTAGTACAAGTAAAGGGAAAAAAAAAAAAAAAAAAACCACCACAGTAAATTATTTTAAACAGGACGGATTCAAACTGCCAGTGAAATCTTATCCCCTAACAGTTTCTAAAGCAGTGTAGTATACATGAAATAAAGGTGAGAACAAAGATTTTCTCAATGATTGTTTGATTTGAATTTGCAGGACTAGTTTGTTTCAAAGGGAGGAGGAAGGCAAGGGAAACAAGAGAAAATAGTACCTTATATATCAGAAAATCCAAGAAGTTATCAACAAAAGATCAGTGACATACTTATATTTGTTGCATTATAGTGATAGAATTCCAAAATAACAGTATTAGCTATAGGTATGTTGCCTAGTAGACATTTATTTATTTGGCAGTATGCTTGTCATTTGAAACCAATCATGTTGAACATCAATACACATTCCACTTCTTTAGCAGAGATTTAAGAGACATGTATGCAATGCATGTTCCCTTGTTGTGGTTTAGCTGGGGTGTAAATTACCCTTAAATTCTGAACTGAGACAGCACAATATGAAATATTTTTTGTCCCAGTAAAGTCAGTAAGGTTTTTTGGTAACTCCAGCAAGTCTATAGCTCAACCCTTACTACCTTTATAAAGCTGCAGTCTGTATCACAATTCATGAGGGACAAGGTGGTGACAGCACCAATGTGCAAGAACACGCAACAGCATCAGTATGGTATCTATCAGTCTATCAGGTCCCATTTCCCTGACTAAAGACTACCTACATTCCTTAAGAATGCGCTATACAACCCATGCAGTTGACATTTCCATTTACTTCAGTAAGATTTAAGAAAGAATTATGTCAGATATAAAAGAGGATGGAAGAAAAAGGGAATATTACATAAATATTTTTATTCTTTAATGTAAAAGCAATTAGAAGCAAATCAATGGGGGTTGAGTCTGCTTGAGCTAACTGGAATGGGTCCACTCAAACCTATTGGACCAGTTGAATAAGAAATTAGAGCTTAGGGGGGCATTAGCAATTTCTTTCAACATGCTTGCTGTAATATTTTTTTTTTTAATTGCATATATGTAATGGTTTCCTCACACTCCTATTAGGAAAGTAGGAATTCAATGGAAAGCTTTTTAGCTTTTCTTTCCAAGATGGCAGCAGCATTACACAAGAATCATAACTAACCTTATCACAACATTTTCAAACTTTGAATAAAAAAGATGTTACCCTAACATTTCTTTTGATGATCTCTCTGTCCATTAGCAGCCGTCCTTCTGAGAGTTCAGTTCCAGCAAGGGGGATGAGGACTTCTCCAATGACATCATCTCTGGAAAATCTGTCGAAGCTCAAGACCATGAAGTGAAGTGTTAAGTCTTGAATTTGGCTGTAGGGGATCCCATAAAACGTGAAAGTCTCATCAAAAGCTGGGTCTAAGGTTTTTCTCAGCACTCTGGTTTTAACCTTGTGCTTTTTCTCAGGCAGGATTGTCATTTTGATGTAGGGATCAGAAGTCATTGACTGTTCATCCATTGCTGGCAGCCCACGAGCTTCTTTGATGTTCACTACAAATGCTTTTTTCTCAAAGTTGTACTCTAAGGAGAAAAAAAGAGTTCCTAGCTTGTCTTGTTTATCTTCAGATGACAGTGAAGTGATGGATTTTAAGCTATCAGGGGATACTGAATCTTTCTTCCTTTCTGCAAATTGCTTAGGAGATGAATTTTCAAGATCTGGAAAGCCCTGCATTTTTGTGGTTGCTTTGGGGAAATTGCCATTTAGATCTCTCTTCTCCAGGTCAAGATGGAGAGAATTCTTTGGCATTGCTAATTTGTTCTTTGCTTCACTTTTATCATCTGCTCCAAACTTCTTCTTGCTGTTGAGATTCTCAGGGTAAATATCAACCCCCTTCAGAACATGGACAAACTTGTATGGAGGGGTCTTATTGGACTTGGAAGATTTGCGTTGGCAGCAGATCCAAGCAAAGAGGGAGACAGAGAAGACAAGGCCAAATGCACTAAAGATCCCAACCACTGTAGGAATTTCATCTGCAAATCAAATGAATAGCAAGAAACACATAAGCATGAGTACCTTGAATTCTGTGTGATAGTTAATAAAGCAATAAATTAGAAAAAAAAAAAATTATACAAGATGGTGATGTCAGCAGTATTGACAGACTGGAAGTGCTGTGCATTGTACACATTGCTCGCCACCTGCAGGCCACCAGTGTGTAGTCCCACTCTAAGGCTTGCTTGTGCAAAGTATTTTTCCATACATGGAGAGTTAGGGAGGAAAATACTATTCCCATCCTAATAATAATCACTGTGCATAATTTCTCTACTGTCTCAACCCTCTGTGTGTAGTTTCTGAGCTTATATGTCTGTAAATAATACTGGGTCTCAGCTGGTTTGGTTTTACAGAGTTTACAGCTAACAGTTGTTGGTTAGCTAAAACACACTCTGAAATGTACATTACATATAGATCCATCATCTGCTTTCTATAGTGTTTCCTAGAATACTTTGTACAATCAATAAGCTATTTTTTTAATGATCTGTTCCCATAATTGCCTGGAGGTATCTTTTGAAAGAAATGAGCTTAATTGGAGATTGTAGCACTCAAGAGTTTCACTGGGATTTTCAGTCCTTTGCAGGAGGAAGACTATCAAGAAAATTTAGAATAATCATATAGCAAGTGTCTTTCCCAGATGGATGTGACATTAGGTAGCACATTTGAGTTCAAAGCGGAAAAAATCATGTGAAGTTTATCATTGATAACTGCTAAGTTTTACATTTAAGACACTAAAGCAAAGCTTATGGGGATTTTACAGAAAGGGTCAGTACTACTTAGGAGTATATAAGAAAAAACATAATCCTTTATGATTTTAATATAAATCCTATACTTACACTGAAAAAGAGAAACCTGAGAAAGTGTTACAACCTCCATTGCCATGTGGATATATTATTTACATATGGAGTATCATTAGCCCTTCAAAGCATGCATCAAAGGGTAAATGAGCACAACTAATTAGAAATCCAATTTTGCCCATAAGTAACATTACTAAGTGAATTTAAACCTCCCACTATGCAATAATCAGAGTTTAATCTTTATTCCCTTCAACTCTGGATGTCCAATAGAATATTAATGTTGTGACATTGTTTATGCATTATGTAACAGTTCTGTTTCTCCCTGGTTGTTCTGGATGAGTAAAAGAAAACTCTCCCCCTGAATTACTAAATTACTTCATCCAGGCAAAAGCTGGACAGATAAATGTGTTGCCAATACATCCTTGCCTTATAGTGGGGTGATTCAGAAAAAATAAATCCACAACAATACTATCAGAGCAAAGTAGGACATAATGTTCCAACACTGAAAGGATCAGGCCTGGCTATTAATTTTTTATGACAACATTTTCCTGATGCCTACGAGCTGTACAAGTCTATATACTTACACTTAATAAGAACTTGATGAAATGACTGAAAATCATATACATAACCAAGAAGTATTTTTCCTAACTTAAGCATGTGGTTTTGAGTTCCAATTATTTCCTGGGCTGCATAAATTTAAATATACATGGTATAAAAATAGAAAGATAAAAGTAATGGAAATGTAAAACTAATCAGAATACTTTATTATCATTTAAGAATGGTTTATACATTTACAATACTTTCTCATAAGATAATAGACTTTTTATAGTAATGGATATTATGTTCTACTTTAATTCTACAACTACTGAAAGTAGTGGTAGAATCAATTTGATGTTTAAAATATTAATTATCTCTCTTAAATAAGTAATTAGACAAGCATGATGTCACAAGTGTGGTTACAAACCTCAAGCGGGTGTGGAACAGGAAAGAAAATGAAACAGTGACTAAAATGGTTTTATATTTACAACAAATTGTGTCAAAACATGAATTTCTTGTTTTTGTCATAATCAGTTGGTTAACATTCAAGGCAATCCATTAGTAGAAAACATCATCTGATTCTGGGAGAAGTTATTATTCCAGTTACGTGATATAAATCTGGAGTCTCTTCACTAAGTCAGTGGGATGATCCTTGAATCAAACCACTGCTAAAGCAACCGTAATGTAGGTTAGAGTCAATATTTGTAAAGCAGAGTTCAGAAACGTTCCATCTTACTGCTTTTCTGACTAGAGCAACTTATGTATGCATTTTATAGGTGCACACACATGACTGTTTCTGAAACTTCTGGTACCACACTTCATGCAGTGCATAGAAATGACAAAACTGAAAAGTTCATTGTCATCTTTGTTATTCTCAATGAAACCGGGTTGGTTAAGATGCATCTGTTAGCTAAAACCACTGAAATTCTGTATTTTCATCTTCCTAGCAATGTCCTTTCACTTTGACTAACGGTTGACCTACAATAAGAATAAAAGGAATGACAATTATTCCAAGAATGAGTCAAACAAAGATTTTCTCTGTGGCACAAGGTGCGTTTACATCATCTAACTCTTGATGCACATCACTTTAACAGCGACAGAGAAAACAACCCCAAGCCCCTCTCATCCAAAAACCGCACCTACAAAAACCTCTTTATCTCTTCTGGTACTTTACCAGGGAGAAGGAACGGAGAAGGAAGAAGAAAGGGAGATTTGGGAAAGAAAGCAAATTCGAACAACTTCTGAGACCTGAAGAGAACTGGGGGAAAAAACCAGGTCTCTCCCAACAAGCTGTGTGCTGGGAGGCACCGGGAGGCTCAGCAGAGGCTTCTTTTCTCCCGGGGAGGGGAGAGGAGCGTGGCCCGGCCCAGGGTGCGGGGAGCCGGGACGCGCTTACCGAACTGCTGGCTGCTGTCCGCTATTGGAGCCATGTTGGTGTCGAGCGATGTCCGCGGTGCTGGAGCCGCTGTCCGCGGTGCTGGAGCCGCTGTCCGCGGTGCTGGAGCCGCTGTCCGCGATGCTGGAGCCGCTGTCCGGGATGCGGGAGCAGCCTCTCCAGATGCCAAGCGGCCCGCCCGGGGCACCAAGCGAGCTGCCCTGCCGTCCCCTGGCTATCCGCTCTCACGGCGCCCGGGTAATCGTCTTTGACAGCGCAGTTAAAAAAAAATAATAATAATTAAAAAATAATAATAATGAAAAAAAAAAAATTTAGAAAGAGAGGGGAAAAGGAAACATCAACAAAAACAATCAAAACCCAGAGACACAAGCAGTGAGGACAGTGGAGGATGAGGCTGTCAGGGGACTGGAGGAGAGGGGGGAGGGGAACCTTCGATCCTCCCCTTTGCACACTGATTTGCAGCCCCCTTCCTGTTTTGGCTCTTCTGAGTAGCTCTGCTCTGAGACTGAGTACGTGGTTGAAACCCAAATTGACGCAATCCTGACGCTAAAGGGCTGAAATCAGCACCTTTCCCGCCTCCCTCCCCCTCTCCCTAGCCACCACACCCTCCCTCCCTTCTTCTCTGTCTCTCTCTCTCCCTTCCCACACCCTCCTCCTCCTTTCCATACCCGTCCCTGTCTTGGAATTGAACACACACTCATTGATTATTTTAAGTGCTTGCTGCAGGTTATGAGCTCCCCCACACACCCCTCCATTGGACACAAACAATGAAATGGCTACGTCTGTGATTCAGTGCCCCCTCTGAAAAACATGGGTGTGCCTCTTTTGCCAAGGTAAAATCTATTCATTTGCTTAATTAACTATTAGTGTACAGGTTACAACAACAATGTGAGAGTTGCTAAGCTGAGACAGTCCAGACACCTCAGCTCCAGCTGCAGGGCACACATTTTTTTCTTATTACTGACATGATACATTTGCTGAATTTGAGTCACAAAAACTTCGGTTGTGACTTGTCCCTGCTTCCTCCCAATATCCACCCCCACATAAACATTCAACCCCCTCAGTCTGGAAATCATCTTGCAAGTCTGGGAAAGAGATGACTTTATTGTGATACTTCTAGATTTTATTGGTTTAGATGTCTTGCCTCCCTGTGTGAGTTGAGATTGTGGTGGGGAGACAGGGACAGTCTGGCAGACAGGAGGAATGTGGGGGGAACATGACAAGAAAGTAGGGCTGCCTGTCACTAGAACATCTACAGTGTATAATAAACCAAGCTCATTCCTTGTGAAACATAGCGGCAAAAGCCAGCACCTGGCATCTGACTCCTGGATTCAAATGGAAGTATAGCAGCCAGGTTTGGAGCTAATTCTTCTGCATAAATGGGAAACAGGTGTTGTTGCTTTTCTATATAAAAAAAATCCAGACTCAGATGTAGTCTAGTGACCTTACTGCATGGTCAGCCACTTGGAACCTAGAATGTCTTGCCCCATTTAAAAGCACATTTTTCATTCTCAGTTAAGTCAGTGAAGCTCCTGGGATTTTAGAAAAAATAAAGTAGGATGATCATGGAATCATAGAATATTTTATGTTCAAAGGGACATGCAAGGATCATCAAAATAAAACTCCTGGCCCTGAGCAGAACATGCCAAGAATCCCATTGTGTGCCTGAGAACAGTGCCAAAATGCTTCTTGAACTCTGTCAGGTTTGGTTCTGTGACCACTGCCCTCAGGAGCCTGTTCCAGTGTCCAATCACTCTTTGGGGGAAGGGCCTTTTCTAAACATCCAGTATAAACCTCCATGACTGAGCTTAAGGCCATTCCCTCATGTCCTGTCACTGGTCACCATAGAGAAGAGATCGGTGGCTCCACTGCTTCTCATGAGAAATATACAGAATATATAGGTTGTTGTTTACTGTGATGATGTCCCCCCTCAGCCTCCTCTTTTCCAGATGACAGACTAAGTGCTCTCAACCACTCTTCATTCTGTTGCACCTCTGGATCCTTCACCATCCTCATAGCCCTCCTTTGGACACCCTGTAAGACCTTTGTTTCTTTCCTGTACTGTGGCACCCAAAACTGCTCACAATATTCAAGGTGAGGCTGCCCCAGCTCAGAGCACAGCAGGACAATCCCCTCCCTTGCCCTGCTGTCCATGCTGGGCCAGATACCCCCAGGACAGAGATGTCCCTCCTGGCTGCCAAGGCACTCCTGGCTCATGTTGAGCTTGCCACAGACCAGGACCCCCAGGTCCCTTTCCCTGGCATTACTTTCAGACATCTCATCCCCAGTCTGTCCATACATCCAGGGTTGCCCCATCACAGGTGCAAATCTGGCATTTTCCCTTATTGAACTTCATGCAGCTGGAGATTTTCCATCTCTGTCATTTGTCAAGGTCTCTCTTCAGGGCTTCTCTGCCCTTGAGGGTATTGACTCCCGTCTTGGTATCATTGGCAAACTTAGCCTCCCTTTTAGTTAACATGGCAAGCTGGTGTAAAAACACAGCTGAATGAAGTGCCTGGAATATCCTGGGTCTCGAGAATCCACTGTTTTTTTTATCTGCTTCTGTTATATCTTCAGCAACTGGGCTTTGGTATACAGCTCCAAAACTCTTGCAAGAAAAGCCATAGTCACTACCTTAAATCATTACCCACTCCTTTTAATAAAGTGCAGAGTATAGCCTACCACCACTGTTCCTCTTAAAACTCCTGGAATACAACAAATTTGGGTATAAGAAGACCGAAGAAACTGTTGTAGAGCTCTTTTTCTTGGTGTGTTTTGGCAGCACAATTTGATTTGGAACCTTTGGATTCACATGTTGGCACAAGTCCAAGCAAACCTGGCTCAGTTTCTTTATTCATTCTGGCAATCCTCATTCCTCTAGCCCTGTTATCCATTTCTCTTTTCCTGTCCAAAATCCAGCCTTGCTCAAAATGTGCAAAAATTGAAATTGATCACATTTTATTTTAGACTATATTCCAGGTATATGGACTTCCGGACATGACTGAAATAAACAAAACCCTAGGGAAAAAAAAAAAAAAATCAAGTTAAACATATATAACTGGATTATGAGATTATTGTAAATTACTGTGTCTGGACTTTAAAGACAAAGGACTGAGAATCACTATATGGTATATCTAGGTAATGCATTTATCCTACTTGAGCTGGGATGGGATGAGCATATGTATTATATTGACACTTGAATTATTGTCAGTAATTTTTGAATATTTTTATTTCTGAGCAAACCCCAATACTTCATTTATCAAAATATACATCATTTAGAGACCACATGGAATTATAAAAATGATTGATACTGATTTTCTTTTGTTTTGTTTCTAATATGTCCCAGGGATATATAAAAAGATTTTATACAATATGTACTTTATTTTTATAATTCACAGGGATAATTTCCTTCAGCATTTAATGTTTTCTTTTTTTTCTTTTGTCTTCTTGGAAAATGCTGGGAAAAGGTGTCCTTTTTATTTCTTTTTTTCTTCCTTCTTTTCAGAAATTCGTGATATTTTGTGGTAGATTTTAGATTCCAGTTAAGGCTTGAGCAGAGTTGTGTGCTGTACAAACATAGAATAAAGGGCCCTCCCTTTCATCTCAGTTCTGTGCATGTGTATCACTTCATAAAGATAACACGAAAACATTTCATGACAGCAAGTCTCTTTAGAAACTTGGAGTTGCCAAGACTGCATATACAGAAGCATGTGCAAACTTACCTATAGAAAAAAAAAAAAAAAAAAAAAAAAAAAAAAAAAAAAAAAGTAATTTTATCTCTTTATTGCTTTGGTCAGTTACATCGCAAATAAACCGGTTTTTTTACATCACACATGAACCTTCTGTATTTAATACAGGACTCCATTAAATGGAACAGAGCATTCATCACGGAAAATACTTGAGGAGGAGGTGGAGCACTGAGCTGCTGACACATCTCGAGACAGACACACGTTTGCTGCCTGTGTTGTGCAAGCACCATCTAGTGTACATCTCAGACCCATCAGCACTGGATGACGAACTTGCATCCTTGTAGAAACTACAAGCACAAAGATGCGTAACCAGCTTGCTGCTGACTCATTGCACTTCTGACAAGCGCCCAGAGAGAAAATCAAGTGAATCCTGTGTGTTTCTTAACCAATTAAGTGATGGCCTTTCAGTCCTGCAAAACAGTAATGACTCTTCATTTCTGCAGCTGTAACTTCGTCACATTCCCTCTGTTTTAAGGAAGCACCGTGTATACTTCCCTTCACACAGTTTGCAACAGGCTTGTCAGTACAAACTCAGGCTAGGAATTCACTGCCCAGGTAATAGTCCCTTTCCTTTTTCCAGCAACTTATCATCTCAAATACTTTCAGCTTAGAGACAGAACATTAAAAGGAGTTGGTTGAAATTTTGCCAGCACTGACTCAAAATGGATTGATCATCTGGAAAATATCACAGTATGTGATCTGGCTGACTGTATCACAACAAGACCTTCTGTGGTCTGAAAACCAGATTACTGGTGCACATGCATGCACAGAGCATCCTCCCGCTACTCCAAGAAGAGGAGAAGTGGTTGCTAAGTGACAGAGACTGTACACTTCCCAAAGCAGATAGTCCCCAAATACACATATAGGGCTGTAAAAGGTGCCCCACCCTTTTCTGAAAACAGCAAATAAATTGTTGCTGTTTCTTCAGATACTCATGTCTATCTGTGAAGAAAACATAATGTGTGTGAAGAAATAAAAAAATAAATAAAGTTATTTCAAACAAGTGCCCCCCCCCCCAGTGCCTCACACACCCAAAGCCAGCCAACACATAAAAACAAAACCCAGAGATTTATATGTATGAGGTGAAGCTGGGAAAATAATCCTTTTCCATCTCTGTAGAATGCTTCCCTGGAGCTGAAAGACAGTTTCACATTTTCAAAAATAGCATATAATTTTGAGTTCTGCAGTTGCCAGGTGCCAAACTACAGATGTTAATTAACACTATTCAGCACCTATGAAAATCGAGCCCTCCAGCCATGCTTACAAAATAAAACCTCAGCAAGAACATTAATATCAGTCCCTGATGAAGAACATTCAACACTCTGAAAGTCAAACAACTTCAAAGGGATCTACTAAGGATTTAGGTATTCCTACTCTACATTTCCACTTCAGTTAGCTCCACAATTAGACAATAAAAAGGGGAAGAATCCCTCCCTGTCTCATCTCTCAGCCTTTGACACTTAAATGCCTAAAAGCAACTTTTTGAGTTCCACACCCCCCTAACCCTAAACTTAGCACCTTGCTGCCTATTTGGCCTTTTGACATATTTTCCTAGGTTGCTAGCGAATTCATCTTTATGCATTTTATTGTTCAGTGCTACAGTGAAATACTTCAGCATTTCACCAGTTTCTGCTGCAGGATAGTGTACATTCTCTGGAGTGTATTCACCCATCCCATACGGCTCCACCTGATGCCACAGAGCTTCTGAAGTGGCACAAGAAGTATGGATTTTGGTAACAGAATCATCCTCTAGCACATCTACTGAATTTCAGGCCTACAAATCTAGAGATGAACTTTTCCCTCTCTGGGACTTGGTTGAATTGCTTTTGAACATGTGTTCAAAGAGTCACCTAAAAACCCTGAGCTTTCATAGAGAACTAGTGAATACAAGGATGAACAGGACACCTGGCACAGCAGCAGAGGGTGGGGTAGAGGTGCCTGCTACAGTGGTTGGTCTAGGTAACCTGCCTTATATTTCATGACACTGTGTCATTTAAGCAGCTGAGGAAATCACCTAGGTCATCTACAGATGTGTAGAAGTGTACATTAATGCTTTCAACATGAAATTCAATCATGCCCCAGTGAACACTGGAGCAGGCTGCCCAGAGAAGTTATGGATACTCCAAACCTGGAAGTCTTCAGTGCCAGGTTGGATAAAGCTTGATATGGTAGTTTTGGCTCCATTCCTAAGGGTATGGGAGGAGTCTACTGTTGCTGCTGCATTTTGTCATTAGAAAAAAAAAAACAAACCAAGTATTTTTCTTCTCCATAATGGCACTGTGTAGACCAGTGTCTTTAGAGGATTGGAAGACTGAGTGAAGGATATAATTTCAATCATCTAGCAGTGATTTTTATACTGGGGAAGCAACATTGGTTGTTTGGCGACAAGATTCTTCCAAGGATAAGAAGTATTTCCATGTCTTCAGAATTGAGGCAACTTGCATAATGTTCTGCTGAGCATACAATGAAATTTATTTTCTTATTTTCATTTTTTTTCATTTTAAAATATTTCTGCATTTCTACATGGTGGATGAAGAAAAGGAAAAAGAAAAGCACTCACTGTTGCCGTTAATTTTTTTTCAGATTGATTTCAATCCATACATACTGGAATTCACAGTCTTTCCAAAGTGCCTGAAAATCAGGTCTCTAGGCGTTACTGGCACATTTGTGTTACAAGTTGTCAAGAAGCAGACCTTGGTTTTGGAGGCAGAAGCTACTAATAATTCCTATGATATTTTTCCTTATTTATTTATTTATTAGATAATTTTTTTCCAGGCAATATGTCATGTCAATTGACACTTTACTTTGTTAACAGCTAGGTTTTGCTGGTTTTAATGTGTTAAGGTTGATGTGTGAGCTGGTAAAATTACTGTGCCTGTATCTATTTTATAGGTTCAGCAGTCTAGGTGAGTCAGAACAACTCTCACATTTTCAGCCAGGTCTATAAATACCTCAGGAGATAGAATACCCTTTCATATTAGTAACCTCTGCCTGTAGAGAAAAAGAAAATTTCAGTTCCTCTTCAAGTAAAGGTTTTGATAACAACAATGCTGAAAATAGGAGGCAGGATCAGAATCTTATTTTTGTCATGGATCTCGTTTTCCTGTTACTTAGCAGTTGAAGTCCAACTCAGATTTAAAAAAAAAAAAAAAAGTTTCATTAGAGAAGGACAGACTGAGATTGTGGAGAGCTATTATGGTATTAGTAGGCTCAAATTAATTTTAAGTTCTTACCTAATTAATACAGATTTCTTTAGAAATTTCATCCTTAACTAAAAAAAAACAGGTTTTTTTTTAAAAAAAATTGATTAATAAATATAAGGACTGAAAACTATATAAACTCAGGGATTTTACACCAAAATCTCACCTAAGTCCAGTTTTATGAACTTTAATATAAAATTCAAACCTTCAAGTCCCTGCTGGACTTATGATTAAGACTGTGAACCTCTTGAGAAACCTTAGAACAAATAGGATTTCCTGTAAGATGTTTTCTTTTCTGGCCATGCTCAAGAATGCTTGCCCTCGTATGTGAAGAAGTAAGGTAATTGTTCCTTTCTTAGCACCTGTTTTGTATCCAGTCCTCAGACATGACTGACTAATGGAACATGCACCAGACCAAAGCATACGGACTCTTATTTCCTTCTAGGACACCAGAGATTAGAACATTCCACCAGAAAGTTCGTAACCAGGTTCAAATCTCTCCTGTGCTCCTATTTCTTGTGGAAATATCCTGAACAAAATTCTTTAACATTAGAAATCTACCTAATGATGATTTTCCAATGTAATAATGTACTGGGTCAGAAAATAAATATGCAGCATGAACACAGGGCTTAGATCAATCCTCTAAGGATAGAGATGCATTTTTCTCATCTTCATTCCAAGCAGTTCTCTATCATAGTACAAATGGCAGCTGAATATTACAAGTGCAAATGCTTCTCTCTGGCAGGAGGTTCAATGTTTAAAGGCTCAGACATTGGAGAAATTCTCTGAAACTCAGACTAAAGGCTCTGCACTACAGAAAGGATTTAGCAAGGGAAGCTAATGCAATATATGCCATTTTCATTCTTAAGACTGCTCTTCATCTTGATTTCAAGGATTACATGATGCAATTCAGCAAAGGTAAGCATTATTGTTAACATTTACAGAGTTTAATTGTAGAAATATTGCATCACTTACTGTTCAGCACAGATTAAACACTCATAAGACAGAGAAAACTAGAGTCACAGTAGAAAGAGAGGAGGAGGAGGACAAAAAGGGCTTTTAAAGATAAAAACCCTGTAAAAATCCATATCTACAAGTAAATATTTGAACCCAAATACTCTGCACGTAGTGTGTGTCTTCTTCAGATGTGAAAGTTCTGACTGAAATTATTAAGGCTAACATACCTCAATTTAAGCATACAAATTAATATTACAATGTGTGGAGCTTAGTTCTTAAAGATCAAGTAGTCCCAAAATTCATTGAAAATCTGATACCGTACTGTTACATACTCCTCCATATTCCAAGTGATCTTTCCCCAACACAGTGTGTGCTCTTTAGGGAAGAGAAACACATCAAGTAAAAAAAAAAAAAAAAAAAAAAAAAAAATTGAAAAACAGTGCCAGTAAAATCTAAAATTTTTAAGGTGGTGTGGGGCTTCTGGAGGCACCACAGAAATAAATTGAAATTGTAGATGAAAACCAAGTGCACCCTCCAGATAAAAGCATTTATGAGAAGTGCTTTCATTTAACTAAATATAGCATTAGGATTTCTGAGCCAAATTATTTCTACACCAGTGCCATGAAGATTGAAGTATATGAGCTTAAGTGATCATCTTGGGGCTCTTTGTTTTTAATCCATATGAATCTCCCAAATGGTGAAGGGTTTGATTCTTCTTCATTGCTGGAAGAAAGTGGGCACCTTCCTCCCTTATGTCTCTGTTTCTTCTCACTATGTATCCTGTATGCTGGTGGGTCCACACATTCACATTCACATATTAACCAGTTACAGATAGAAATGAAGATTTAACCATCAATACATCTGTAGAATTCTCTAAAATGTGATTATGATAAAATCTGAAGCCTAAATTTGGACAAATTTCACTGCAAACTAATTCCAAAGCAGAACACGAGGAGGGAGGAAGAAGGAAAGAAGGGAGGAAGAGAGGTTATTCAACCCTGTAGGACAGCAAGGATGAAAAAATTAATAATGTAGTGTTGCAAGTGGCTGACAATCCAAGAGAGGAGTCTATGACTACAATTCTTCTCCACTAAATTTCTGTTTAATATGCATCACATCTTTAGAGCTGCTTTTGTTAGGCATTCTTGAGAACATGAAGTGTACTTGATACAACTTTTACATATGCAGATAAGTTTAAAGGAGACAACTGCTCTAATATTTGAAAAAGAAAATAAATAAGAAAGGCAAAATAGGAAAACAACATTCCACACATTTTATGTTGAAATCTAGACAGTGTTTGAATTGCTGAAAATTATAATTAAAATTATTTTCCATATTTTCTTGCAAGATTTTGGGTTAAGATGATAATTATCTCAGATGCAAAGATATAATGTTAGAAAAAAGGAACAATACCTTTCATTTAATTCAAGAAGAAGTAGCAGAAAATAAGTATTAATTTTTTGGGTTTGTTTTTTTTTTTTTTTTTTTTTTTTTCATTTTCATGGGCAGCAGATGGAAAATATCTTTTAAAATTATGCCCAGTGTTTCAGCGGGCTATCTACATTTCTGACAGTTACTAACATCCTGAATAGAGAGATTTAAACTCTCCTGAATTTTGCAGTATTAAAGATAACAGTTCAAATAATATTCTTGAATCTTCTCATTAGATTGTAATAATTGGAATATTCATAGGCTTACCCAGCTTCCCTGAATTCTTTCCAATGGGATTCTTACAAGGAGATACTATATTAATTGACTTTAGTGAGGAAAATTAATACTCACCTTGGAATTTAACTAGGTAGGTACACAAAAGTCTCTCAGCAAATCTTATTAGTTATTACTGTACTCAATATTCAGACATGTCAGAGTCCAGATTATCAGTGTAATGGATTTTCTTTTCTTGTGTGTGTTTATACCCTTCAAAATACTTTATGAGATTGCATCAACCCACAGGAACTTCAGCTCATTCTGCCGGTTGTTGCAAGATGTGCCACAAAGTGACACTTTAAGAAAAGACCAATGTTTCTGTGGAATGACATAGCTGAGAAAACACAACAGACATTTTGTATACAGGCACTAAATGTGACGACATACAACACAATGATCAAAAGGTGTAATTAAATATATGATCCATATTGAGGATTACACATCAGTACAAATCAACCTTCGCTCTTCAGCCTCATCTTACTTGCTTGGGTCTTTCATGGAAAGCTTCACTTTCCAATTAAAGTAGTAAAAGCATGTTCTCTGCCTAATTGGCCATATGGACATGAATTTAACTTGGCATGGTTTCCCTAAGGAAATTCAATAGAAACTGGGTTGTCTCTATCTTTCTGGAAAACAACGTCACACAAAAAATGTACTTCTGTTGCTCATAATGGAAGTCTTTCCCTCAGAAATCAAATTAAATAAATGAAAAATGACAGCACAATTGTCTAATGTTAAATCTGTTTACAGAGATGGGTGTGACAGCAGCATGTAGTTTTTGAGCATCCACAGGAAACTTGAAATAAAATGTATTCTGAGAATAATTTAAATGTAAATGTGTGACCATGGATTATTACACCTAGATGATATAAATATTAGCAGGACAGAATTTACTTTATGAAGGTCAAGGGAGTGAAAATCATGACAAGGAGCATGAGAAAGACAGAGGAGTGAAACTGCTTGGCATTTGGCTGTAGGATGTGGAGAGAACAGAAAGCATACTGTTGTGAGTTTTACACCAGCAGATAGTCACAACTTCCAGCTGGTAACATTGTGGCTACTGTGATACTACTGACATCATCCCCACCCCACTATCAAACTATGACCTGGTTTTCTTTGAGGACCAGTTGAGTACTTTGCATTGAGAAATCACTGGAAACTAAAAAGCAAAGCACATGATCAGAATCTGCTAATTCTTAATATCTTACTAAGGATCCCCGTTCTACCAAGGTAGCAGGTAGTTAAAAGTTCAGAACTGTCTTCCTTCTGTCTGCTTCTAAATTTCACCCAAATGTCACTTCAAGAACCCAAATGACTTCTTAAACATCTGCAAGAAAAATTCAGGCCATGAATCAGCCCTAATTAAGTGTCCCACACCAGTCCTAGAGGGCTCATCTTTTCAGAGTTCTTAGTACTATATTGTAGATTTTGTGGTTTTAAAGCACAAGCAAGCCCCACTTACTTCAGCCTGGTTGCCAGAGCTCAGCTCCACTGCATTTTGTGTTTGAAATCATACTTAGATGATTGAAGTGATATGTCCACCATCATATAAGAATGCCGTGGCAGATTCAGTGAGGAAATTCTCTGGGGCAGTAATCAAATTTCTTAATACCAAAAGTGTCTGACATTTTAGTCTGATTTCCTAAGGGGGCAAACCTGATGTGATGGCATCACTTCTATCTCTGTGACTGATTCTTTCTGTTGGTCCTCTTTCTCACAATAACTCTGGATCCCTCTGGCAAATATCAACCAAACTGGGCAGAGGAGTAAAAAACTTAAATATATTAAAGTACTCACAACTGAGATGTGCAAAAATACAGCCTAAGGATTACATGTGCCTGCTGAACAATGTCAGTTGCCTGACCAACTCAGTGATGGGGAGGCAAATGAACAATCACCCTCTGCACTACCTGTAGTGCCTTTTGTCCAACAGACAGGCCAAAAAGAAACAGTAACATGGAAAATTCTAGGGAAGGGTTTGGGAGGGAAGTAGGTGGTCTTTGGCAAGTAGGATGAATAGGGAAGAAATTATGAAGGTTTTGTAACGGAGGAGACAAACTTTCTGCCTGGCATTCTGAATGAGAAATCTTTGTTAGCTTTTAATTAATAAGAATGGAACTCTAGAAAGGACAATAGGACAAGCAGAAGATCTCAGTGAGGGAAAAACTGGATGATAAATGTGCCTATTTTCAGAAATCACAAAATTCACCTGTCTGCTGTCATTAGAGATGTCCTAAGCACAGGAAGAGGAAGTGAACAGATTTTGCACATTAGAAAGAGGATTTGGCCCCAAGTGGATTTTTGACCTCTAGGAGTATGTCCAATATGCTTGAAATTGTTATTTAAATCTGTCATGGTATCTCTTCCTATTGTTTTTCTGCAGGTCTATAAATATGTGAGTTCACCTTACAGCTTTCAATAATTCTGTTTACAGGCTTACTAGTCATCAGTCCATCCATCCATTGCAAACAGGACTTCATTAAGTTATCAGATTTTTTTTTTTTTTTCTTCCCAGCCCACAACTTTGTTTACTATTCACCTTCCAGCTTTTGGGGGGGGAATCCTACTAACAGCAGTCTGCATTATTTCACGAGCGTGATCCCTAGGATACATCCGTTTTCTTGAACAGATAGAGAACCCATGTACATAATTCCATCATTAAGTACTTCCCAGGGAGGGACTGAATTAAAGTGGCTCAGTCAGTTTACTAAGACCACATCCTTGCCAAATGCACAGCCTGTATTACAACACACAGCTGTGAAAAGAAAATTATTGCATTATTATGGTTTTAACTGTGAATTTTCTGGGAACAAAACAGAATATTGTCTCTCTAGCTTGCTTATTATGGCAGCTATTTGAGCTGTTTTGGCTAAAAAATTTCAACAATATTTTGTGTAGTCTAGTTATGCATACAGTCCATGCACAAAGCACCATAGGTACAAAAAGTATTTTAGTCCACAGAGTTATGGGCCTGTAAAGTCGTGAGCAGCTGTAAACAAGATCTTAAAATAATTAATGTCAATTGAGCTTTTTAGCAGGTTAATAAGCTGTTCTGGACAATAATAACAGCTTATTAGAAAATGTGGCAATTAATTTGGAAAATTTTTTCTGGTGAATTTTTTTTGTTTGCTTGTTTGTAAGGTAGAGCTATTGCAAAGCCATACAAAAATTCAAGCTAAAAGCAAACAGCTAATTGAAAACTTCTAGTTTTATTAATTGTGTGATGACACATGTTACATTTTGGGCACTTTCCTTTTTCATGTACTTCATGAACATTAACCCCCATGAGACTCTACAAGCAGCACATAAAGATGTGAAGATGGGTCAGCTTTCTTCAGCATTAATGTCATTTTCAACATCCTGACATGCATGACACAATACTTAGGAGAGACCTATGTTTTTTTGGAGTGAATCTGGAGGCATAGGTGCATAATCCCCTAGTACATCTAAAATGTCAAATGACAATTTGACAGTTATGTTTAAGTACCCATATTGTGTCAAGCAAGAAAGTTAAATTATCTTGTAACCTGAGAAACAACAGCTCCTTTTAGAAATGCTGTTGACTGTAGAAACAACTGCTGATTTGCACTGGTCATCTAAGGAGCTGAACTGATTTTTCAAAACATGACATTTTCTGTTCTGATAACAAAACCTGTGGAAGAGAGCCTTTGATTGGAAGGGTGAGTTGAGTAACAGAACTTTAAATTATGCAATTTTATAATGATTTTCTGCCAGTGTGTCAGGCTGAAAGTCTTCTGGTTTCCACAGTGTACAGTGGTGAAGCTTCTATGAAATGTCATGACACACACCGTATTTCAGGCACACTATTTTTCGAAATACTTCCCTAGAGCTAACACTTCTGGGACTCTGTCAGCAACCGATAAACTACTTTCAAGAGCTGCTCTGCAAACAGAATGGGGCCTTTCAAAGTCTTATGAAACTCACTGTCTTTCAGTAACCTCTGTCCAACAAGACTCTCTTCCTGATTTGTGCCTTCTCAGAAATATTTAGTCTCAGCTTATCAAAGCAAAAAAAGAAGTTAATATAAATTTGAAAATTACTCACTTCTAGATGCAGATTTCAAAAGACAGCCTAGCTTGGACTTGCAAATCAAATAAACTACTGCCAAGGGATATTTGAGTGGTTTGAAATCCTCTCATATTGATCAGTAGTCACAGAAAGAAGCTCGTGGGATTCTGGAAACAGAGGACAATAGTTCCAAAGGTCTGGAATAAACAGATGAATGATGTCTGATCAAGGGCATCAGAGGTACTGCACTGTGAAAACATGATATTTATGGTCACTCTACAGTGACCACAGTGGTTGGAGTGGAAAGAGTGAATCACCAGAGATGGCTCATCATCATCATCATCATCATCATCATCATCATCATCATCATCATCATCATCATCGTCACTCTGAGAGCATGCCAGAACTTTGTTCAGGACAGTAGCATGACTAATAGTAATCATTATAAGAAAGTATGTCATCACCTTGTACAGCCTGCCAAAAGGTAAACACAGCAACACAGCTTCAAAGAGTACTTTTTTCTTTTTTTTTTTTCTTTCTTTTTTTTTTTTCCCTCCAGACTTACTGAAGACTGTATTCTATTTCAAGAGGGTGAGAATGACCTTGGGGACATAGTTTTGGAAAAGATCATGCCTTCCACAGACTGATTAGCAAGTTCAAGCTTCACTTGCATTCAAACTTGAATTTTCAAGTGGCTCTTACACAAACTTGGGTGTACCCTATTGTTATCATTTGATGTTTTCCTGATGGATGGAAATTATTTTGTGTTTTCTGCAGGTCAGCTGGAAGATATCATCTTTTTGCTCAATGAGCAGCATAATATGTCATATATGAGTTACTATAAGCCACTTTCCATTAGTCATCTGAAATGAAAATGTTCCTTCTATTTACCAGGAATCTTATTTGTTCTGGATATCTGTTGATATTTATGGAATCAATATGTAATTTTCTATCAGTGTATTTAATCATAATCATCATGAGTGCAGTGTTTAGCTGAACATATAAAATGTACTATAATTACTTTAAAATGTTTAATTTAAGCTGCTCTGCCTCTGTGCATATGAATCAGAGACCTGTGTTTAATTATTGATAGCAATTAGAGCACAGAAGCAGACAAACAGCATCTGGTGACAGGAATAATTTCACAGCCTAGCCCGTATCCCAAGTCTCATTTGGAATCAAAGTAAATGCATCACAGACTTATTCCATGCAATATATGAATTCATACTGTGGTTTCTAAACAACCCTTTGGAACCTGTCTCTCATTTTAGAAGTCCTGTTATGTTTATACATCTATGTGTGGAACAAATGTGACACAGGGGTATGGTTGGTCAGGTTTTTTAATGTAATCAGAATCAGAAAATTATACCTAACTACTTCTCTGTTCTCACTCATGATATCTTGTGAATGCGAAAAGTTTAATTATGTATAGGAACTTGAGTCTCAGATTAGGGAATTAAAGCACAAAACCAATCTGGTAAGTGCTAAATGTGAATTTTTAAGAGCAAGTTGCCAAATACTGCAAACTAAGTTGCAAACTAAATTACAAACTATATGAAGAGAAAAGATTTTGATTCTGTATGCACTGAAACCTAAGGAAAGCTCTTAAATAAAGAACTTGCATCATAGCTAAATTGCCTTTGATTCACAGGGGTACATCGCCTGTCACCAGTGATTAAACTGAAAAAATGTCCTCTTTTTAAAAAAATGTCATGAAACTGGAAAGTTTTAAATCATTAAATACAGATATAATTAATCTACATTAATCTAGAATCTAATAAATTAAAGAAGTGGCCATTTGTCAATCCTCAAATATTTTCAGGGAGGCACAGACCCCGCGAGAATGAACAAAAACATGTCTGTTCTTTCCATCTTTTGAGCAGCTCTTAGAAAGGTATCTTGAGTATTCACGGATGACAGGCCAAGAAACCCCACTGAATCCAAGAAAATAATTCACATGTTTTTGCACTAGTGCTAAGAAGCTGCTTTTGGTCAGTCTGAGAAGAAGCTAATTTCCCCAATAGCAGCCTTCCCAGTGCTGTGTTGTTCAATGGTAACTGGAAAGGCATTAATGATAATGTAGCTTAGGCTACTCTGAGCAGTGCTGACAGTCCCAGTAACGTCTCCAACATCCTCTCCACTAGGTTGGAGGGAAGCAAGGTCCTGTGAGAAGACACAACCAGGAATGCTGACCCAAGAGACCCTTTGGTGTCAGCTCAGTAATAAAAGTTTCTTCTCTTAAAAGAGAATAAGAATGCATCCCTTATTATAACTTTTGTCTTCTGGAGCAGCTGCCTGCATGCTGAATCCTGGGATGTGGCTGGATATTCCCTGCTGACAGGAAGCAGAGAATAAATCTTTTGTCTTCCTTTGCTTTCACGTGTAGCTTCTGTTGATTAAATTGCCTTTATTTTGACTCGTATATTTTTTCCCAATGTATTTTCTCCTCTCTGTCCAGATGAGGAAGGGAGCATTGGAGAGGTTGGTTGGTTGGGTACCTGACATCCATCCAGGGTCAAATCACCAGAGAAATAACCTGGTAAAAATCTGCTGTGTCTTTCAAGGAGAGTATAACTCCCCACCATAATGAATCTGCATTATACAGAAACACTCATCATGTAAGAATTTTCATCACACAGGACTTATCTTGAAAGTCTAGGCAAGGTTTTGAAGTGGTTGTTAAAATTAATCAAAACCCAGGATTAGGGTTTATACCAGAGTGTTTCTTCTCCCTCCCATATGCTGAGACATATTTCACCTGTGCTGGTTTTACTAATAATTTTGCTTTATCTCCCTGAACATTGGTTCAGAGGTCAAGCTTTAAGAAGCTGTTATTCTATATTACTCTCCTCTGTAGGCAAGCAGGTAGAAAGGAAAAACAGACACTTATTATTTTCAGTAAGACTGCACAGAAAGCAAGAACAGCACAGAATTCTTTTTTCCAGAAAACAAGATGGAAAGAGGTAAAGAATCATGACTCATGTACCGGCACTGCCTTCTAGTCAGAGCTAGGAGAAATTATTAGTGTGATTCAAAAAATATAAATATTAGTGTGATGTCAAAAATGTGATCAGAAGATTGGATCAGCTCTCTTATTAAGAAAGGCTGAGAGGGTTGGGGTTGTTGAGCCAGGAGAAAAGGATTATCCAGGGAAATGTTCTGGTGGTCTTCCAGCACCTAAAGGGGCTAAAAAAAGATGGGGAAGGACTTTTCACAAGGGTATGTACTGGGAGAAGAAGGGACAATGACTTTAAAGTGATAGAGATTGTGTTGAGATTAAATACTAAGAAATTCTTCCCTGTGAGAGTGGTGAGGCCCTGGCACAGGTTGCCCAGAGTAGCTGTCCAAGGCCACGTTGGATGAGGCTTGGAGAAACTTGTGAGAGTGGAAGGTCTCCCTGTCCATGGCAGGAGGCTGAACTGCTTGATCCATATGATCCCTTTTAACCCCAACAACTTTACGATTCTATAAAATACGTACTGCTCTTGTAGAAACCAAGATTGTCCTGCTTTGCCAGAGGAAATATAAATGAAACTACTCTCATTCTGAAAGCACTGGCTTTTTCTCTTATGGGGAGGGAAATAGAGAGAAGATGAAGTTATCCTTACAATACCATTAGAAGAACACAGTCTAAAAGACCCGTTTATGTGGTGGGAACCACATCATCAGTGGGGCTCTTCTCCCTGTAGAAGGGAGACAATTCTCAGTGTCACTGCACATTAAGTCACCATCACAAAACTGAGCTGTCCTGAGCTTCTGTATAGGGTTTAAACAAAACCAAAATTTTCAAATATTTTAATGACCCACAGGAGGAGGAGAGAAAGGATATTTATCATCAAGATAAAGGGCTTACAAATTTGTTGATTTGGGTGGTAAACAGTGCCATGTTAGATAAATATGTAGTTCAGATGAATGGATAAATGGGTATCTTTTGAAAGAAATTAAAGAAATGGTAGATAGGTGATTTGAGTAAACACCTTTTTTTTTTTTTTTCCCCCTCAATATTTTGTAGCAAAAACCTGCATGACCTGAACTAAGAGCTACCAAAAAATGCTGCCCTAAAATGTAAGACAATTCCTTCACTGAGCAATCCTGTGCTTTACACTGCTTTCTCGCTTTGTGATGGCTGAAGGGGAAAAATTATGGTTATTTCTTATTATAATAGCTTAAGGATAGATGTAGTGAAAAATTGCTGATATTTCTGTGTTGAAAGGAGAAAAAGAAAAAAGTTGTAGTGACCACACACAAAGCTTGAGAAATGAACCCTGGGAGACCAACATGCAGGAAAAGTGATTTCTGGTAGTTTGTGCATTTTGGAGATTATACCATTTTTAAAGAAGTGTATCAAAAAATGACAAACTCCTTAATTTTTATTTTTTTTAAAAAAAGCAAGAAAAATTTAACAGAACTATCTTCATTAACATATTTGTAGAATTTCAAGTTATTTCTTGCAGTGTATCATTCTCATATTGTGCTATTTCCAGAAGTGTCATGAATGTGCTATTGGGTCTCATGTCTTTTACATATATTCCATGAAAAGCACTGACATTTTTTTAAGCATTTAAATAAATATTGAATCTATACTCATGCTGCTTCCACATAGAAAGATTTTCTTTGAATTCTTTTTTCCAAAATCTATATTTTCTGAATACTGCTAAATGCCATGATTTGGAAAATTCACCTTTCAGAAGTAGCCCACTAAAATGATCTACATATTTACTACAAGAGACTTTTTTGAATTGTTACTTTAATATACTTTCTGGTTTGCATTCAGTTTTCACTGTGGCAAATTTACACTGCTCTGAATTATCAAAACAAGCTCCTTCTGCTATTAGATTGTAAGCAAATAGTGTATCTTCAGTTAAAAAAACATCTCAGCCAACCAGCATCTATATCTTCAGGCCTGGTTTTTTACCTTGAGCTGTGACACAGAGGATAGTCAGCTTGTTCACTGAAGTATTTTTGCTTTGTTTTTTTGAGTTCATGAAGAAGATATTTCCTCTACTTGCCTGCTCAATAGATGTGTTTCTTGGAATCTTCAAACCCACTTGAAAGTCACCCTTGGCCCAAGCTCTGGGTCTCCACTGACAGGAGATATAAAGATCTGTGAAGCATCTTTGGATTTTTGGAACTTCCTTGTGGAGTTCTAGATACTCTCCCCACCTAACTTCACTTCTTCTTCACGTTACTGGGGATCCTAAAAAGTGAAAGGGAAGTGCTGCTGGGAAGCTTCCCTAACATTCTATGATCCATAACACGTAATCTATTACCTCCCTTCCAGGACTAACTTGTCCAACTTATTCCTCTTTCTCCCACACGGCACCTTGACACATTCTCTTCCTTAACATCCATTTCTGCTTAGTGTAATTCCTATAAACAGCAAGTACATTGGTGCAACCTTCCTTCCTTCTTTTCCACCCTGTCAAATCAATCTTTTCCACAATTCTTCTACACAATTTTTCACATTTTGCTTTATTTCCTACATTTCTACCTTCTGGCATTTTCCAGGAGTAAAATTTAGAGTGGATTTTAGCAATGCACCAACAGTTTTTCTCTGATAATGTTTTCTCTCTTTCCTTAAAGACATGTGGAATGTGCAGAGTTGGCACATGTGCTGCTTGCCTGCAGTAAATTACAAACCACATCTTATTACTCTACCTGGAACACAGCAAAATTTGCTAATTAGCACTTCATCCCACTCAAAGTAAAAATATGTCTTTGCCTTTTGGGAGGACTTTGCCTCAGAAACATTTACCCTAAAATCTTAAATTTTCTTGTATCACTATCAAAAGAAACAAGTTTTAAACAATCCTGCCAGTCACCGAGGTTGTGAAATACTTCCAAAGTTCCCAGAAGACAGAAATTCATCTTCCTAATTTTAGGAAGTCTGTTATCCACTGTACTATGATATAAAATTAATCACGAACCACTTTTTTTTTTTTTTTTTTTTTTTTTTTTAATAGTGACATTGCCAGTATTGAAAAAGGAACTTTTAAAAAGAAGGATGAAAGAAAAGGGCTCTCCACATCCATCTGTAGCTTAGGAGGTTCACAGAAGTGTGAAGTGACCAATTTGTCTCCATGAAATATTCCCAGCTGAATGAAAAAACAGCATGGAGATGAATCTAGTCTGAAGCAGTGGCTTTTAAAATACTTTGAACTGCTTCAGTTACCAGCACTAGTTCTATTATTGCTGCCTCAGAAGAATCAATGCTGCTCTTCCAAGGATGTGCACATTGCATTGGCCTTCCTCACTCTGCCCCTGTCTGAATTTGAGATCCTTCATGGAGTAAGTTTCAGTCCAGAGCAGTGAGTTTTCTCCTCTGCCTCTGGGGAAGAACAGGAAGAATCAGACACCTTTCAGAGGGGAAAGCTTCCCCAAAGCCATTTGGAATTTGGTACTGTGAGA
Organism: Delichon dasypus; assembly: GCA_037837765.1. NCBI lineage: Eukaryota > Metazoa > Chordata > Aves > Passeriformes > Hirundinidae > Delichon > Delichon dasypus. The sequence goes on along the minus strand of JBBAXF010000004.1, from coordinate 65,868,434 downwards.
CAGTGCAGAAAATAGGGAAACTGGACATCTTTAGAAACAGAAGGATTCCCAAACTTGTGTTTCATACAAGAGTTAAAATCTTTGAGAATTATGCATACAGTGAAAGATTCATATTGATGTCCAATATGTCTCATTTAGGCCTCACCATCAAAGGTTTTCTCTTTTTCCTTTTCCTATCCCTTCACGTTCTTCCAATCTGAGACTCTAATTTTTTTTCTTTTCTCCCAAAAACTTCTCTTATGCTCCTGTTCAACCAGCACACTTCCATAGCAAAATCTCTGAAGAACAACCTGCAGTACTCCTAATATATTCCCATCACACACATATTCTATCCCGAATCAGTCACAAATAAGTTATTTTTCTAACATTTATGCTGGAAGTTGACATTGAAATCATCACCCATGACTGTACAGGAATAATACTTTTCATTCCAGAAATCTCAAATTTGAACTGACTATTAGCCAGAAATTTTACTTTGGGGCACTTTATTCTATACAGTATATTAAACATCTGAGAAAACATATCAAAAAGCCACTATTTTTTTTCTGAACAGTATTTTCAAGATTCCCTCCAGAAATGAACAGTTGTTTTCTCACTTTGGTTTGGTAAAATTTGAGTATGGAAAACAATCATATAATTATTTTAAGCTAATTAAGGTAATTAGATAAAAATTCTTGTAATTTTCTAAAATAAGAAGAAATTATTTTTAATTCATGATTCATAAAGGGAAAAGCTATCTCAGAAACTTTTTGCACAAGTAACAGAAAATCTGAAGCAGAAGCCATCTTTTACCAACATTAAAGAAAAAACCCAAACTTTTAGAAGTGTAGGGGTAGTCTTTTTTATTCTAAAAATCAGAGAAGATTAAAAACAGATTTTCAGCCTCAGCCCAAACAGGGTTAGGTCACTTCAGCATCATCTCTTTTTGGAGATATCCAAGACTGGGAACAAACCAAGGAACTTAAGAAGAAAAGGCAAGTACATCCCTTTTGAGGCCCTAAATTTCTAACAAAATGTTGAATAGCTGAAAGGAGTCAAGAGGAAAGAAAGCACAATTTCAGAAAACATTTGCTAGGAGATTGAACAGCTTGCAAATGCTTTGCTGGGGGAGTAATAGCAGAGTGAGCTGGTAGCAATTTTCAACTACAAAGCCTCTTGCAAAAATGAAAGAAATTATTTATTCACAGTGTCAGAATTCCTATAAGGTAATATTTTTTTTAAATCTTGGCAAAGATGAGCTTGAAGTGAGAGATACCTCCCTGACAAGAGACCTTTGGAAATAGATTACAGAGAAAGAAACAGGACATATAACCTTTCTTGTGAAAAATTGATGAAATTGATAATGAATTTTGTTCCTTCTCTTCTTTAAGTTCATACAGCAAAGATGGAAAAGCAAACATTGCAAGAACGGGAAAGGCTTCATAAAAGCAGAAAGGAAGTGTATTCTCAAACTGTGTCCAGTGTATACATTTCACAATTTAAAGCTACAAGGTAGGAGAAAGAATAGAGTCATTATTTAAAAATATGGTAAGAGCGTAAAATTGGGAATTGCTGCTGCAAGCCATGCTGCTGATGTCCTGGAAAAAGTGAAAAAAGAGTGTTCTACAGGCAGCTACCAGAAATGTGAAGGAATGATTGCTGCACCATGATCTTGGTAGATCCAGATATTCTCCATGTGCTCCCTGTACAGAAGAAAGCCACCCATTACTCAGAAACTTCCATGTCCTCCATGTGACCAACATCCCTTTCCCCTCCATGTGAGTTGCATTGCTATCCTCAGTTCCCTGTCAAGCAATGATATTAGAATGGCAAAACTGAGCTATCCCCAAACTATTTTTGTTCTTGCGCTTAGACTGACATTCCTGTACTTCCGTGTACCCTACTACTGCTGAGCTTTTCTATTTGATACAGAGAGAACCAGAATATCCTCAACAACAGAGAGAAGAAAAAAGTATTTGTGGCCTATTTGTGGACTTTTTAGCATTCAAACATAATAGAATGCTTGAAATGGAATTTAGGATTCAAACATAATGTTTCATGAAGATTGACCTCTAGAGAGGAAGCTGTATGTAGGACTGGGCTTACCTTGAAAACAAAGCTGATGAAAAGAAGCTGCAATAAACAATATACTGCAGTGGTTCTGGTCACCTTGTGATTAGATGGAGGATTCAATCAACCTTGTCTGTACTTGACCCAGCCATAACTTTGACATTGTTTTGGAAATCCAGAGCTAAAATAGTTTCAGTGTATTCAGTGAAGATTTTACTGAATGTCAGGAGTAAAAGGGCAATTGCAAAGGAATAAAGCAGTAACTACTTTATGAATGAACATTATCCCAAAATGGAACTCAGAATGCAGATATACTCTATCCATAACAAAACAAACAAACAAACAAACAAACAAACAAACAAACAAAGTATTCTGGATAGGTGGAACTGTCTCTCAGTACAGTAGAAATTTTATTGTAGATTAGAGAATCATTCTTCTTCTAATTATAGCATTTTTTCCTGCACCCCTTGTGAAAAACCTTTTGCTTGAAAACATTTTGTTGTGAATTCTGACTGCAAGCTCTTATGCATACATACCTTATACATACAGAGAACAAGCTCAAAACTTTATAACGTGAATATTGAGCAATGCAGCTGACTAGTATGGAAGTGTGAGAAGAACTCCCAAAAACAGTAAAAGGCCAGAGGACAAACTAATAACTCGATATAATGAAAAACTTCTGATTAAGAAGAATGAGTGTGGTGGTGCAGAACTGTTTTATTAGGTTTTTATAAGAAGTTTATGTTATGGTTCATTTCACTGTATCCCCAATGTTGTAACCCTTTTTGTGTTTTCTGTATAACAAGGTGTTTTGTGTCAGTCCTCCCACCCCCCTTGCTCTGGGGCAGCTTGTCTATCACTCCAGAGGTCCCTCCCAGATTGCAAAATCTCAGGGTGAGGGCTTCAGGTGATAGGCCCGCTGGGGGGAATTCCTTTAGCTATGGATTTTAGTGGTCCAGGGGCTGGGGGTGGGCACACCTTGTTACCCCCTGAATCCCCTGATTTGTTGTCTTGTTGTAACCCCCCTGGAACCCCTCCCCTGCTTATAAGGTGGAGGAGGGAGATTCAAACTCTCTTCAGCTCTGCTCTCTCTGGCCTCTCTGGCCTGAGGTTTGGACCAGCTGCGGACTTCCCACAGCCCAGCCTGAATAAACATCTTTTAACCTGCTAAGCTAAGAGCCAATCTTTTCTTCTGCTGCTGTTGCTGTCACAACACTATTGGGCCCAGCTGCTGAGAAGCCGACCCAGCAGGTAAATAGCCTGGGTGCCCCCCGGACTGGAAACATCTGTGGCTCTGTTGACCCGAGCTAGCCAGAGGTCATCTCCCGCCCGGAGCGGGGACAGAACCAGACACAAATGAGCTTCAGACAACTGATTTGAAAAACACTCTTTTTTTTTCGCTACAAGGTGGCTTTGGATTTAGGTGTTGGTACTTTTTGATCCATAAAGGCTCTAGAGTATAAAAAAGGCACTTGAGTTAATGCATTCAGAAGGAATCTTCCTTCCAGGGTCCTAAAACCTACCCAGAGGCAATTTTTTTTTCTTTAGAGAGAACAGGTGTCCATCGATGGCAAAAGGAAAGAGTCTGATCTTTGCTCTGGGGTGGAAATCACGGCTTTATTCAGGGGTCCTGCCCCAGCAGAGTCCTGAGCTCAGTCCAGTCCCTGTCCCTGTCCTGGTCCCGGAGCCAGAAAGGGCTTCCCCCTCATCCTCCCAGGGCTTTTACCCAGGGGGAAGGGGCTAGAGGCAGGGACAAGCCACTACCCAATCAGGGACAAGGTGGGAGTGGAACAGAGTTGGGTTACATTCCGGTGTGGGAGGATGGGCGGGGCAGAGGAGCAGGGACAAACCACGTGATACATTTTCCAGGGGAACAGGATGGCACAGAAGAAACCCAATATAAACCCGATATAAAAATTAAATACAATATAAACCCAATTACTGCAATACAACAGAACACCTCCTCTAATAGCTAAAATTAAATTAACCACACATAAACAGCATTAGCATTACCAGGAAAAATGTCTGTGTGAAAACAGCAAGCAACATTTGAAGTCTCAATGGACTCTGACTTTTATCCTCACACACCAAAAAAAAAAAAAAAAAAAAAAAAAAAAAAAAAAAAAAAAAAAGGAAGATTTTTAATCATAAAGTGGCATTCACTGATTTTAAAGGATTTTTTTTTTGTATCCCAAAACCCCAAGAAAAAAAAGATATTTTTTTTCTCCCTGATAACTTCAAAGACACAGTTGATATAAGCTCTCCAATAACCATTGCAGTTGGTACATCTGTGTCCATCAGATCACTGAGGGACATTGGAGCGCACTGAGGGGCATTCTGATAATGCCCCTCAAAGCCAGTCCTTAGGTACTCTCGGATTTCAACCAAATAAGGTTGATAAGGTTAATAAGGTTATTTTTATATTCAGACACTTAAAACCTACCTTAAATATTAACTCCTCTATAGATGTACTTCTGTAGTCTAATCAGACAACAAACATATATGACTTTTTGATATAATATTGTATCATTTGGACAAGAACATTTTATGTATATTATTTCTAGAAAAGAGTTGCAACTTTGGGCGATTGCGCAGACACTCGGTGTCAAAAAGAAGTATTCTAGTGAATGTCACTTATGACATATCTTGGGTTTTCAACTCTGAGTCCTACACCACAGATATAAATAAAAGTGAAATTATTGGTGTCATCTTCTCTGAAAATAAGAAAACACCATGCAGATCCTAAATTATAAAAGACCCCCTCCCTGCTTGCACACCCTGCTGCAAGCACACCTTTAATATATGTACCTCTTAAAATATACATACATTTAGAAAAATCTCAGTCAGTCCAAATCACTGGGTGGTACATCAGTCAGTTTTCCAAGCAGGTTATGCAGGGGTAGTAGAAATAAATCCTATATAAAGGACACAGACTATCACCTTTTGCAATACTGGCATTACCATTTAAATGGTCTTTGACAAGGATCTTATTTTGTTCCATTTTACATTCATGCTTTGCAAACAATGGCTGAAAATTCATTAAACAAACCTGCTATAACAAACAAAAAAGTGACTTCAGAAATGTTATCACACTCTGTGTTCTGAGTGTGATAAATAATTTAAAAACTGTTGGCATGCTGGTGTGTGTTTTTATGTCTTATGTATGTCTAAGGCTCCATATCTGCAGCAGGCTGGGAACCTGTCTTCTCCTATTAATACCAATCAATCTTGGATTTGGAAACCACAAGCTGTAGCCTTTTTAACAGTTTAATCAGAATTGTTCTACTAAAACCAGTGGTAACTCTTCTGATTTCAATAGGACAGTGTTGATTTATGCATCTAAAAAAAATGTTCACAACAATTTAATTCCAAAATAAATTATATCTGATTTTTAATTGAACTTTTTTCTTTTTTTTTTTTAAATAATTGAACACTAGGAGAAAATAAAAAGTGCAGTAATATTAAAATCAGAGAATTGTATTCCCTTTTGCTTTGTATACAATTAAAATGGCATTTGTGTTAATGTTTATGGTTCATATAAGTAGTGTGAAAAGGAAATAAAAGACACAGAAAAAATCTGCAAACAAAAGCCAATTTCTCCCCAGTCCACAGTCAGAAAGAGAATGTAAATGTATAAAGCCAAGTATACACCATAAGAAAGTTATTGTAAAAACTAAACTGACAATATGTGAGAATTATTTTATTCTGAATTACTTTATTAATTATAGAGTATTTTGAGCTGAAAAAAAGTTACTGTTTCCATTTAGAAATAGCAGTGGAGAAATATTCTTTCTTTTCTTATTTTATGATTCAGACAAATAGCTGATATTGTCTTGAATTCACAAATTGCTTCAGTTAATCTGAATGTACAGGTTAGGACATGTTTCAACAGATAAACAAAATACGGTTTAGAAATTAAATCTCATTTAAAGCCTATAGGAGCTTCAACTCCTCGGTTGTTTGTGTTCTTCTGAAACTTGTTTCCTGTCAACCTAATAATGTGTTTTTATTTTTATTATGGACTGAAGGTAAGTCCATAATAAAAATAAAACCGCATTATTAACCACTTACTCTCAGGGACTATGTGGTGCACAGGCTTTTGCACTGACTTTCTCTGCCTTTCAGCTGAAGAAGAAATGACAAATTATACAGAAAGTAATTATTAGAAGAATTATTAGATCTTGAAGGGGAAGTTGTTCACAGTGGAACAGACCAGGAAGCACCTGGGCTAGTCACATTTGTTGTTCACTTTGCTTTTTCTTTCCTCTTATGCAATACAGGAAAAACATTGAGGCGCTGGAGCGTGTTCAGGGAAGGGAACGGAGCTGGGGAAGGATCTCAGGCTGGAGAAAAGGAGGCTCGGGGGGGACCTTCTGTCTCTGCACAGCTTCTGACAGGAGGGGACAGACAGGGAGTCACAATCTGCTCCCAGGGAACAGGGACAGGAGGAGAGGAAATGGCTTCCAGTTACACCAGGGGAGGTATAGGTTGTTTATTAGGGAAAATTTCTACATGGAAAGGCTTGTAGAGCATTGGAACAGGCTGCCCAGGGAAGCAGTGTAGCCACCAACTCTGGAAGTGTTCGTAACATATTTGAATGACGTGTAGGGACAGGATTTAGTGATGAACATGGTACTGGTGATGGGTTGAAGTTGGACTTGATCACCTGATTTGCCTTTTCCAACCATATTATTTTTTAAATTTCATTATTCTTTGTTTCAGTAAAGGGTTATAAGGAAATCTGATTTTTTATGTCTAAATTTTTACCTTTTTCTTTTAAATCATGTAATGACAGAGCTATTTTTCTCTTCCGTCTAAAAATTATAATGTAAATTTTCTTTCACTTAGAAAGCATCATGTGTAAAATCCATATATGTTATTCAAGTTTGTGCACAGTTCACACAGCTATATGTATCTTTAAAGAAGGTGCTTACTTCTCTGTTTGCTTTTTGACTTAAATAATTAGAAAATGTAGGCCTGGCCTGGACGTACTTTGAACTAAAACCACTTCTCTGTATCAAGGAAAAGAGATCACTATGTTTTCAAGAGCTGTGTCTTAACACCACTGCTCACCCAGCTGCTCACTGTGTTATGGGGGGAAGAGATGAGGAGACTGTGTCCCTTTTCCAGATTAAATAAAGTTGCGCTGTTCAGCTGTGTCAAAATCATTAAGTTACAAGAGAGACAATTCATTCTGATAATGTCCATCAAAGACAAACCAGACTTTGCCCAACTACCCAGACTCATTGGCAACATTTCTTATGGAGGCAGGGGGACTGCTTACCACTTAGCACCAGAGACAGAACAGACTCTACTTGGGAAAATATATTGATAATTTTTAGGCCCTAATAAAGCCCTTATTGCTTCATACTTTATGGCAAATTAAAAGAGGTTTAGGTAGGTATAAACCTCAACTTCTAACAGAGGTCGATCCTGTAACCGCTCACTTCCAAAACCTGAACATAGACACACATCTTGCAGCCACTTAAAAACAGGCAAGAAACACTGAGAGGGCACAGACTGTTGTATTATTCAGTCACCAGAAGGTACCGTTATAGTTAATGACAGTCTGCTGAGCTGCTTGAATAGGCAGTTGGATCTGGAATAAACGTCTGTTTGCTGAGAAATTCTTTTTTAGATTAAATGAGTATTACCAGAAAACTGCATTTTGTCCAAGTCTCTCTTTGACAGAATCATTTATTACATGCAAAGCTGCTGCCTGCAGGTTAATATGCATGCAAAGCAAATAAAATAATTGCCTATTGTCAAATCATGACAATATGAAAGGATATGTAAATGTAAAAGCAGACTAAGAAAAATGGACATGTAACCAAAACTACAGGATTTGATGGCGTTCAGGTGCTTAAGAAAACAGGAAAACTTGAACTCCCCACAACCCTGAAGGTATTTAAGAATTTTTTCTTATTATCTTTCAAGGGTGCTCAAATTAAACAGGGAGAAAGGAAAGTACCGTCTACATAAGATAAAGATAAAGGGCACTTAAATGCATAAATCTCAGGATTAATACTGTTAAGAGTGTCGAAAGGGGGATGAGGAGCTCACCCATGTCTAATTAGCAACACTTGAAAATCCTAGGCAACTTTAAAAAACATGGAGACCACTAACACCAAGTAAGGTCAATGAACCTGACAGGTCAGTCAGTGAACCTGGGACCTGACTGACAGATGAAATAACTGCTAATTTTTCCAGCAAAATCACATTAATGTCATTTTTTCCAAATTAATGATTCTTTACCCACGGATCCACATGTGAAAATCCCCGTGTTTATGCTTCAGAGACATAAGCTAAAAATTACCACCACACCAGTGTGGTTTTAATCTGTGCCTGTTTGCACTTTTACAGCCCGTGCTCAAGCAATTTACAAAATAGAAGTTATGCTCAATGTTTATTTTCTTTTTGGGGATAGGGCAGAAGGATAAGGAGTTTAGCCACTTAAATGCATTCAGTGTCCCTTCAAAAAGTTCCTTTTTTTTTTTTTTTTTTTTTTTCCTTTTTCCCCTTGTATTGACAGAGTTAATTAGCAAGGACACCAAAACAAGAACCAATACCAACAGAAAAGATGGGGAAGAATCTTACCCATTTCTCAACTCAGCCTTATCCCTTAACAGAACTGACAACTGGCACAGCTAAGAAACCTTGCAAATTTATATGTAAGATACTACAATTGCAGTAGGAGTTGAACAATTAATCATTTATAGCAGCCTGAAATCAGTGATTAGGGGGAACTTTACTATGCCAGTTATAAACAATCTACAGCATTAGAATACCATGTGAGATTTGGTTTGTGATCTAATCCATATTATAGCAACTTCAGAATTTTTAAAAATATTGGCTAATTTTTCTCTTTTTGGCCTATGCCAAAATAATACCTTCCCTCAATATTTATGGTTGTAATGTGAGCAGTGATCTTCAGTAAACATAGATTCCACTTCTAACTGCAGTGGAGACTGAGAACAATTTCCTATCAAAAACATCAAAAAAATCAAAATGCTTGTTTGAGTTCTTGTAGAAAGAGGAAATTAGTACAGATAATACTCCTAATCTCAATATTTTATCCTCCCCTTGAAAGAATATTTTTAAAAGTTAACAAATTATTTCTCCTTGTCCAGATCTGATTTGCACTTCAAGTACTTATACTGCCCATGATGCATAATTCAAGGAGTTATTCTCATTATTACTATTATTGTTACATGATATTGCCTGTCCTTTGGGGGAAGTGAAACTAAAAATAAGGATTTGGTTCGCAAACAAAGAGTATGTAGACAAAGACTTTCCGAGGATGTGAGCTTCTTTTCAAGCCAGACAGGAGAAGGTTTAAGTGATATTTCTCAGCTCTCAGTGCATGGCTGAAGCCAGGTCACCCCTGGCTCTTGTAAGGCTGTGTCACTCTCTTGTGACATGCTACAACTCACCTGTCAGAGGAATAGGATTCCTGTTTTGGAGAGCTGTACTCTGGGCACACCAGGCAATCAGCACAACTGGAGGGTTAAAACAGAAAAATAGATGTATATAATTTCTGAGAGAGGGGTGGGAGACTGAACAGCAGAAAGAGGGTGGACTGTGCAGAGACAAACTCTGTGTCAGAGGGGAAGGAGCATCATAGTGGTGGGGGGAGGATAGATACAAGGAAGCGAGAAAAAAGGTTGGGTCCTGGATTTTTCTCTGCTCAGCATTCTTGGAACCAGAGTGAACAGCACTACTCCCTACAGAATCTCAGTTGCTGTATCTACTACCCTGCTGACCTAAGATCCTTTTGAAATAATAAGACTAAATTTCCCCTCCTATATTCATATAACTCATCAACTTAACTTGAATCTTCAAAAATAAGAGCTTCCAAAAATATCTGTCTGGGCAGAGAAGATTAAGCCATGTTGAAATAAATGCAATACATATTCCCATGCTTACCTCTCATTCCCACCTTAGGTTGCCTCACAAGAAGCCTTGTCGCAAAGACTTGGTTCCCCTGACTGTGGACCCACTTCATGCAGATGCTGAGCCTGATCTGCCATCCCACAAAGCTGGGATGCATCTAGGATAGGGTGACATAGGAAAAGAAAGACCAGAGTTTCTACTCCTTAAAATACAAGTGCTTGAGTGTCATGGGTTAGTACAGTTTAGATTTTTAGTTATAAAAGAATGTAAAATAATTCTCCAGGTCAGGACCTGGGAATTGCTTTGGAAGAGACAGAGACCTATCAGAGAGTTAGTTAGAATATTGACATCTTTTCTGACCACTGAAATTGTTAGCTGCGACTTTGGGAAGTACTATATAAAACTCTTTGATTTCTTGTAGGTGGGTCTTTTTCCTTCTTATTTTGGCTTGAGAGAGACAGGTAACATCGAGCTGGGCCTGCTGTTCCCCCCCCTTTTTTTTTTTTTTTGGGGGGGGGCGGGGGTGGGAGCTGACTTGAAGCTTGGCCAGATTCTTTCGGTTCCTGGGTGAAGAGGGGAAAGGAAAAGTTGCTGTTTTGTGACAGCTACTTTCTCTAAACTTCCCTGGAGCAAGGAGAGATCTCTGCTGGGCCTTGATAAGAGCTATAGGCACTATTTGGGCTGAAGCCACCCCGATTTACACCAAGGGGTGGGCTGAGAAAGCATTTATGATCTTGCTTAATTTTCTTGTGATTCCGGACTGCCTGAGTGCTCCGATCTCTGTTGTTTTTGTGAGTTCTTCCTCTTTCATCAGCTGCGCCTTGAACATCTAACACCATGAGCTACGGAGAGAGAGACAAAGACTCCGAGCAGATTTAACTCTTTCTTAGCAACATGAAGCTTCCAGAGCTTAGCCCTTCTCTGAGAAACTAAGGAAGGGCAGAGTGAACATAAAGAACAACAGCATGAAGTCAGTAGAGCAAGAATGAAAAGACCATTGGGACAGAGGGTTGAAGAGCTGGTTGTTCTATTCTTACTTAAGCCATGGAAATGAACTCTATATTTAGATCATTCCTTTAAATCATGGGAAATATATGCATTTGGGGAGATGATTGTTTTAATTTGTGTGTAGATTTAAGCAAAAGTGTTTGTGATGAACTAAGTAATATCCTATAAGATGCTTGAACAGAGATAAAGATGAGAAGCCCCCTGTGCCAGTGAAGAAGTGAGAAGATATCTCTGTACCTTGAGATGAAGAATCCTTTGCTTTGGAGTTATTCATCTTTAAAAGGTGACACCCCAGTATGCAAAAGTCTAAGACCCATGATCCATAAGCAGCTTGGGAACCTGCTCCTGGGAGGGTCACAAAGGCAGGTTTCTCCAGGCAGTTGTTTTTGTGACAGTTTAAAACCCACAAGAGAACTGTTCTAGGTTGTCAGTGGGACCCATGACTCTAAAAGATACTCTTCCCCTAATAAATTGATGACAGACTATTATCAGATAGTGAAACTAACTGAAAATTACAAGTTTTTTCTCTTTATGTTGTTTTGTAAGAAAGTGAACAGTTTGTAAGGAGAGAGAAAAGTGGTTTTTAAAGTTTCATTCCATTTTCAGCTTTTTCCAACTTTTTTTTTCTATTCTTTTAGTGTATGTTAAAAAACTATTTGTTAATTTTAAAATTAAGCCTGCTTTGTTTTTCTCCTAGTCTCTCTCCCACAAAAAAATATAAATACCAGAACCAAAATTTAGTAAACGTAAAACCACTACATTAATTAGTGTTTCTGCCCAGTTTAAAACTATGACATTGAGGTAGGACACTTTGTGGTGAATATTGACAGTCTCCTCTGGTTGTCAATATTCACCACAAAATATCCTCAACCTTCTCCTCCTTCTTCTTGCAGGAGAACTCTGAAGCAGACAGCGTTCCTTTCTCTTGAACAGACTACCAAGAGTCAGGCTGATGTAAAAGTCCAAGAGAAAGAAAGTCTGAGAGGGAAAAAGAGATAGTAGCAACAGGGAGATAACAGAACATGAAATATAAGAGTGTAGCCAGAATGGTCAGGAAAAATAAAGCCCTACAGCCCAGCCTGCAAATGAGGAAGAAGCACAGGGATGTTATGAGTGGTTTGTGCAGAAAAAGAAAGCAAATGGTATATGAGTGTGACAAACCAGCTGCCAAACACAGTGGTGAGCACAACTTTGTCAATGGATTCTGACATGGCGAGGGATTCGTAGTATGGAAAAGGGCAGATGGTGAGGCAGGAAGATTTCTTTGCAGGAAGAAGTGAAGGAGAATGGAGAAAAAGTCTCAAATATACTTTAAAATGCAGGTATTGCATCCCTGCATAGCCCCATGCATGGTCTGGGAACACACACATTCCAGGCATCTGAAAATTCAGTAATAATCTTCAGTCTACAGTAACAAAATATGGCTATTAAGCACCTTGCTAGGGTAAAACAGGGTATGAAATTATGATGCAGTTGTTGTTATAGTAACTGCATACTTATGCAGTGTTTCCCTTTAACAAACATGAGATAAATTATTCTTCTTTCAAGAAGAGGAGGAGACAATTACTAGAGCTTTCAGAGATGAACTGTGCATTTGCACTGAGTTTAGATGAGATCTACTGTGTGGAAGTTTTACATCTGTACTTCCACATCACAATTTAAATAAATTCTCTGAATAAAATTATACAGTAATGGGCAGCACAGTTGCAAGCCATATGGCATGCCCTTGCTCTGTCTAATTTCATCAGGATGTTTACTTCTATTTCCTGGTTTGTCCTATGAATAGTTTTTCTCCCCTTGAAGACCAATGATGAAATTTAAAATGGTGTCCCCAAGACGATTACAAAAATATCAGTTTCCAGTTTATCATTTGCACCACTTGACAAGAATATCCAGAATTCAGAATGTTCCACCTATCAACCAAAATTTTGTCATTATTATCTCATTTAGCATTGAATGGACATACACACAAATATAAATGGGAGGGTTGCATATGAAATTGATGACAAGTTATAGAAAGAAAAATATTCTTAAAATTATATTTAGTAAATGTGAACTTCCCTATGAAGAAAAATATTAAAACTCATTTACAGCTGTATTAACATGCGTAACAGCCATCCTGTTTCAGTGATGGTGGATACAGAACTCAAAATAATGAAATAAAAATAGCAAATAAAAATAAACAACCAAAAATATTTTCTCAGCATCATCACTCAAGAGAATGACATGTCTGTGTCATGAAAAGCTAATTATCGGGTTCATAATCTACCCAAAACAAAAACATATAAATTCTGCATAGTAAGATTAATTTCATCCAAGAACATTTCACTGAACCACTAAAATAAAAAACAAATGAAGAGTCACTCTTCAGAAAAGAAATAGTTTTAGGTAAACATGGATTCCTGAAAATGTGTTGCTGTGGTACTCATATTCAAAAAGGATGAGCTAAAAAGTCCTAGTAATTATAAGCCAGTTACCAAGACATAAAATTCAGACAATATAATGAAAAAGTCAATATGATTTTCCATTAATAGAGAATCAGAGAGTGGGACTCTAATTCATGCCAGTCAATGTGGTTTTATAGAAAATAGGTTTTGTCAAATAGTTTAGATTTCATTATTTGATAAGACTGCAAATGTGGTGGATAAAAGTAGCTCCTTATGTGTAATACATGTACGTTTTATTGTGGCATTTGACTTGCATCTGATGAGGAGGTGCTTTAAGAAAAACTACAAGTATCTATAGGTTTCCTATTAAATAGATCCTGACTTTGCTAATGAAAAACTTGTAAGTGCTTGCTAATGGAAAATAATCACTGGATATAATAACAATCATACCTATTTCCTGTTCACTGCTTGAAAAAGGAATTACTACAGAAAAATTCCTAGAAGAGATGGTATGGCACATGAAGAGGGAAAGCCTTCTTGCTATGCACAACTCCCTGCTAGGAGGTTGCAGTGAGGTGGGGGTGGGTTCCTTCTTCCAGATATCAAAGGATGGAATAAGGGGAAATGCTCCCAAATTGTGTGAGGGAGGGGGTATATTGGATAGTAGAGAAAATTTCTTTACCTGTGGGGTGTCTAGGAATTGAATTGGCTGCCCAGAGCAGAGGTGGAGTCAACATGCATGGAAATATTTAAAAGACATGTAAGTCTCGGTGGAATTCTCAGTGTTCATTTAATGGTTGGACTATATGATCTTAAATATCTTCTCTAACTTAAAACATGTATGATTCTACAATTGTATGATTCTACAACTGTATGATTCTATGATTCGGGCCAGGTTATCTACCAGTGTTCAGAGCTGGTTAATTAGTGAGCTGCACTTGCATCAGGTACTAAGAGGAACAGACAAAAGGAAAATTCTGTCTCTCATTTTATTTGCCAGCTTGTGCCAAAAATTTCTGGTGATAATGAAGGTGAGCAGTAAGTAGATAAGTGGAATTTTTAGGACTGGGTGTGGTAATATTGGAACCAGAAATGGAATATTTAATGGAGCTCATTTGTTTGTGTCTTACAGAGTAATTTACAAACTGGTGATGAAATGAATAAGGAACAAACTGCTTTGGCATCTATCAAATACACCTTAGAGTGGAAACTCTAAGAGTCTAGGTAAATTGCTTTATTAAAAAAATTGATTGTTGACATCTACAGTTTGTAAGTCTGTCCAGAGACAATGGTGCATAACAGGCTTTTTTTCTGCTTTGTCAGAGCCATGACAAGAAATATTGACTAGGGAAAAAAAAGGGGTGAATTTCACTCTAAAAACTGAGATTAATTTCCATCTTGAAGGGTAACAATGATAAGTGATCATTAACAATCAATGATGAAGGACAACATGGTTGACATAGAATGAATAGGTCAGAGATAAACAGAAATTCAGATGAAATGATCTGTAGTTAAACACTGAGGGGTTTACTTAATTTGAACTAGAATTTGTCATAACATTCCTTTATTTAAGCATCACAAAATAGCATGTTATAAGAAGCTCAATATAAATTTTACGATCATCTTCCTACCTGAAGGTGCATTTTATTTGTAATTGTATTTTCTGACTCATACAGCAAGAAATTGTACTTCCTGTTGTACTTTGCATACAGCTGTTTGTGTCTATTAAATAATATCAATAAATCCCCTTACAAGGTTTATCAAATATGACATAAAAAGAAAAATGTAGAATCAAAGTTTAACTTAATGTTACAGAGATTTTTCATGGCGATTTACTAATACTAATGATGGCAGTTTATGAACCATGTTTAATTAAATGAATGTGGGAGGTAAAAATCACCCTTGTGTTTAGCATTAGTTAAAATTATAGCCTCTGAAGCTCAAAAGAGGTTGTGAATAAACTTTGTTCTGATCTCTAGTGAGGGATGTATTTAGATAACAATGAGGGTACATTCTGTAGAGTCTATAATCAGATTAAACTTCAGTTTGAAAGAGGTGTGACTTTTCTGAAATGTCTTTTATTGAAAGAACTACAGAAAATGGTGTCAGCTGCATATCTGGTCTATTTGTTGCTATGTGGGGTTTGGCAAACAGATTACCTTTATTGACCTGCGACACCCGTTGCACACAAAGATGATGGCCAAGCACGTGGAGCAGCAAGGTCCCCCTAGCCCGGAGAGGAAATGTTAAAAACACTTCTGAGATTGCATTTCCTGATGCTCCAGTTAACATCGGAGTGGTTGCTTCATAGTTACATTTAGAAGTTGGTATTACAGCAACAGTGATTTAAATAATGGGTTTTAACACTCCATGACACATCTTTGTAGAGCTGCATCATTCCAGGGTCACTCTACAGAAAAACACTGCAATAAGTATGGAGTGGTAAATAACCAGAATTTAAAAAGGTTGAACTAAAAAGAAAGACCAAGGATATGTTTTCTTTGTCTTTTACCTACCTGGTCAACCAGGAAGGAGTCACCATTAAGAGATGCATTCTGTGAAAATGCATCACCATTTTGTATTTCATAGAATCACAGAGTATCCTGAGTTGAAAGGGACCCACAGAGATCACCAAGTCCAGCTCCTGGCCCTGTAAAGACAGCCCAACGATCCCACCATGTGCATCCCTGAAAACAGTATCCAAACCCTCCTCGAGCTCTGTCAGCCTTGGGGCCGTGGCCATTCCCTGAGGAGCCCAGGCAATGCTCAGCACCCTCTGGGGGAAGAGCCTTTCCCTGATATCCAGCCTAACCTTCCCCTAACCCAGCTCCATCCATTCTCTCATACACTTAAGAAAGTTATCCAACTGTTACCATGGAGCTGTGCTGCTGTTTGTCTGCTCCTAATAAATCTGATATCACAATCTCTGTTTTGATCAATTTTGTTTCAGCTATGTAAGGAATTCAACACTGTAAGGAATACAAACAGCATGTATAGAAAGAGGTCTGCTTAATGATATCAGAAACTTGATATGCTCTGATCCCCAGACTCCCATTTGTTCCAGAGCTCCAGCCTGTACCATTTTGTAACTCTATTTGCAGCTCAGTACATGTGTCTTTCCATATGGCTACTTAAAGGCTCTTCCCTGTCAACTTCCTTTCAGATCTCACTTTAGGCATGACATAGAATTTAAACAGAAAATGAAGTATCAAAAATAACTTGAATTGTTAGAAATAGTCATTGTTAGTCAGAATGAGGTTAACTTCTACAATAAAATTATTGATGTTTAGCTCCAAAACAAGCAACTTAGAGCCTTATCTCCACAGAGTTTGTCCAAATTCTTACTTGGATTTTTTTTGTGGGTTTTTTTGTTTGTTTGTTTGGGGGGTTTTTTTGTGGGTTTTGTTTGTTTGTTTGTTTGTTTGTTTGTTTGTTTTTTGGGGTTTTTACCTTTTCATTTTATAGCCATAAAAATAAATAATTATAAGGATTTTAAAATAATTATTATATGTAACTATATATTCATACATTTCTAGGATGCTACAGTCTAGTGCAATTACTCCTGGTAATTTATTAAAAAGTTTTTACATCTTGGAGAAGGCAGAATCCTAGTGGCACCATGATTAGATAACTTCTGTTTCAGAACACTTATGCTTCAGAATAAGAAGTTGTTGCTGTGACAAGTAACAATAATTAATTTAATAAGGGCTTAGTTAATTTGCTAGAAGTCCTTGGACAATTCCTATGAAGGCTTGCTTTTTCTTACTTTCTGACAAAATTGATGGGATTGACACTTCCCTGAACAACAAAGGTGGTGTGATCTTATATTTATGCTTCGAGGTTATAATACAGAAAGAATCAGGTACAATTTAAGTACCTGAGGGGAAAAATTACCAACAAAGAAACAAAAGGAATACTCCAGTAGACAGATTAAAGCACACAAATATGGGAACTAATCACAATACATTTGTTTTCGTTATTTAAATTCAATTGCTGTATATTTGGTGTTTGTTTGTTTTGTTTGTTGTTTTTTTTTTAATATTAAAGAAACTGAGAATTCTCTCTCCATCTCTTCTGCCTGCTATGCTTTCTCCACAGGCAGATAAATAAAGAAGGGGGGTTTTACTGGTGTTCTATTTACTGATGTAAATATGTAATCTGTGTGTCTAGGTTTGAAAAGACAGGTATCTGCTAGGGAGACGCGGGGCCTCTCTAGGAATGGGGAATTCCAATCCCTTCCCTCCAAGTTACTATAATTTAGAAGATTTAAGAGGCTTTTCAGTCAGAGCTATGGGGAAAGGAATAACAGTTTTTTACTAGTAAGTATAACAGGACAAACAACAACTACAGCAATAACAATAATAATAAACAGAACACAGAACCTCGGGAGGCTTTGTCTCACAAGTCCTGGGCAGTCTGATCTCTCAGGACCCTGAGAGCACCAAGCTGAAAGGGTGGAAAACTCCAGAGCTGATGGCTGGAAAAGGTGGGATGTCCTGGTAGGCAGGGGGTGTCCTGGCAGGCAAGTGAGCAGTGCTGAAGAAGCCACGATGGCTGGACGGGGCTGACCCAGCTCCAACAGGGCAGGCTCAGAATTCCTGGGCACTCCATCATCAGATGATAGAATTCCAGAACCAGACCCTCCATTAACAGTGGACTCCTCACGCAGCCAGCAGTGGCCCAACCAGCCTCTCTGAGACCGAGGGCAGAAGAGACCGCCCTCAGCTCCCGGAGCCCTTGAGCATTTCCCTCCCCCCTAGACTAAGTGATCTACTACCTTTTGTGTGGGTCAAGTAGCTTTTAAGCAGCAGTATTTAGTCTCTTAGCAACTTGGGGGGGGCGCGAATTCTATAGGAAAACTTAACCCCTAACACTATACAATATAATACCTTCTGGAAATAAAGTTTGTATGTATGCTAATGAAAGCAGGTGTTTTGCAGCCCCTCATAACTGATTCCCATCCTGCTTGTCCTACAGTCTATGTGGCATAATGGAAAGTTTCTCTTCCAACAAGACATTCCCAAGAGCTCCATCTTCAAGAGAACAGCCATCTGTCCTATCGGGCAGACATTGCTCAACAAGGCCAAAAGAACAGAAGTCAGTGCTCACGGGGAGTAACCATGCTACAGTTCCATAGGTATCAATACCAGTCTCGTTCATTTTGGTGGGGATCTTTCCAGTGAATATTTTGAAGATGAGAGAGGGGAGACTTGGTTCCCCAACATCAGAATCACTGATGCTTCCCAGTGCTCCACCTCTGAGAAGTCCATGAACTCTGCTGGCTCCAGGGCTCCATTTGGCCACATTTCATACAATCATAGAACTGTTTGGGTTGGGAAAGATATCTAAGATCACTGAGCCAGAAGACCACAAAAACTGTTCTGTTTTCCCCTACAACAGTAATTGTGGTCTCTTTAATTTTCAAATATATATATGTATGTGTGTATATAGTGGAAAGTAATCACCTCTTCAAATCTGATGTGTTTCCATCAGAGAAACAGAGAAACAAGAGGAAGAAGTTGAAATAATGGGTCACAGTTTCACCACACTCTATGAACACAGTCCTTCATGTACCTGAAGGGAGCCTACAAGAAGGTTGGAGAGAGATTATTTACAAAGGCATGCAGAGACAGAAGAAGGGGAAATGGTTTCAAGCTCTAAGAGATGGGTTTAGATTGGATATTAGGGAAAAAAAATCTTCTCTATCTTCTCTGTGAGGATGGGGGCGGGGCTGGCACAGGTTGCCCAGAGCAGCTGTGGCTGCCCAACCCCTGGAAGTGTCCAAGATCCGGTTGGATGGGTGTCTGAGCAACCTGGGATAGTGGAAGGTGTCACTGGTCACAGCAGGGGAGTTGGAACTCTATGATCTTTGAGGCCAGTTCCACCCAAGGCCATTACATGATTTTATGAAACTGTCATTAGCCTAGCTGCTGCTGCTAGCTCCTATGGATGTTTCCAGAAATACAGTTTCTATGAAACAAGAAAAGTATAAGTGGAGAGATTCTTAAGAATCTTATTAAAAGAGGAAGTTTCAAATGTTTATATCTATGCTGATTTATTGACACAGTTCTGTTTCTCACAACCACATTTAACCTTCCAGAGATTATCTAACTTGTTATATTATTGAGACAAATTGAACCAGCAATCTGAATATATGGGAAAGGTGGTATTTTATCACTCTTTGGGTTATCCGCCTAATATTATCTGACTAAAGTCTGCACATTCTGACTCAGACACTTACCAACATCATGAGATATTGAAAGTAAATTTTTTATGAGTCACACTGCTGATACCTTTTCCAGTATTGGCTGTGCTCTGCATAAAAGTTTGTATAAGCTTAAAACCCTTAAATGTCACTTCCAAGTTTAGCCCAGAATTGTCTCCTCAGACAAAGATGGTAATTTAAGACTGCGAGTGAAGAATTAACTAAAAATAGGTTATGAGACTTCTGATGATGTACTTTCTGTTCTCTTCATCTTACTTATTTTACATTTTTCTTCCATGGATTCTTCATAAATACTTTTCTATCTTGGAAATTTTAATGAGAGGTGAATATAACTGGAGACACGTTTTCATGGGAAGGACTAAGTGTCATTATATTGATTTGGTCAGTAGCCCTTGTTATGTTGGAACATAAACCAGTAGTGTTGATGAAAAGAATCTGGACAAACTTCAACAAAGATACCCAATTTAATGTATTTTTTAGCTTTGAAAATATTGGAGGAGAAACCAGAAACTGAGTGCCCATAGCTGTTCTTCTCATAGCTGTAAAATCCAATGGAATTCAGTCTGCTGTGGTCACTGAAGCAGAAGAGGGGACACTGCCCCAGTGCTGAGCTGCTCTCTCTGGAGACAAAAGGGATCAAAATGTTCTTTCTCGCCTCTTCCCAAACTCCAGCTCTTCTCTGCATTAAACTGAAAGCTTCTCATTTCCAGTACTCTGGGATGTCAGTAAATCTGGCACATTTCACAAGTATTAGGTCCACTTTCCTGTAATAAATTTCACAGTTTCCTGAAAATATAGAAAAATGGGAATATTCTGAAGCTGTACTGTACCTCAAAATCAACTGGAGTGCTTCGAGCACTGTATCTCTACTTCAGATAGTGTATTTATCAGCTAAATAGTAAATGTGGTCAGTTTGTGTTACACCTTTTGATGGAACTAGGGCAGTTTTTTGTAAGCTATTTGCTTACTAGTAGACTTGGTGTTGTTCTCTGAAAAGAAGTTCCTTCATATTCTGTTGGAAATAAGGGAGGGTGGTGGTGTTGCAGATTGCTAATAAACCCTTAGAAACTGTTGCAGTCTGCAACCCACATTACCACAAACCTATAAAAAGTGTTCCTCTATACAAGAACTCTGCTCCAACATAATCCAGGTGTAATCTGGGGTGAGGATAATGCGGCCCCGGCACAGGTTGCCCAGAGAAGCTCTGGCTGCCCTGAGTCATGACTTTAAAGAGTTAAGATTTTAGCTAAGGGTTAGAAGCAATTTATATTGGTCAAGATGTAACTTAGATTAGTAAATGGTAGGTTAATGATTATTAGATTTCCAAGCTAGAGCTAACTGTTCTATTATGAGCTTGTTTATAGAAAAAGTGGAGTAAGTGAACCATCATAAGAACAGATTGAAACCACTAAGAACAATGGCCAACACATGGACTTCATATCAATCAATCACAAAGCAGGGGACCTTGGATCGTGCCAGAGGGTCACAGAGACCTGATGAAGACTCTCCTGACTTCATCCTCTGAGACCACTGACCCAGTTCGAGACCACTGATCCAATTCAAGGGAAGAATTGCACACATGTGAAGGACGAATAGCCTCATTTTAATACAGAGCAGGGATGGGAGGTGCTGGGATTATGCATATGTATGGTATGTAAGATCTTGGAGAATAAATAGAGAGCAAAGAGCCTTTTTTGGGGCAGCCACGCCTTTCGGAGATGACTCCTGTGCTGCCCGCTGGTGAATAAACATACCACTTTAATTAGTCAGAGGGTCTTTGTCCATGACTGTATTGGTTTTTAATGACTCAGCCCCACCCTGAAAGAGTTCAAGGCCAGGTTGGACGGGACTTTGAGCAATCTGGGATAGTGGAAGGCGTCCCTGTCTATGGCAGAGAGGGGTTGAAATGAGATCGTTTTTGAGGTCCCTTCCAGCCCAAACATGTTTACAATTCAGTGATTCTGCAAACAAAATATATTTTATTGATTCAAACTCTTCTGTTCATTCGGTAAAACTAGGTTTCTATTTGTTTTTCTCTTCAAAGTAGAAACAGATTAGCAAAATAAATTACTTTAAAATTAAATGACAGAACTGAACATGGGTTGCTGCCATTTTAATAGTACAAATATAAAAATTAACTTTAACCATTTCATTTCTGCATGTCTTTTTATAATCTCAAGGTCTATTGAGGTTAAATCATTCTTCTCTCCTACTTTATTTATTTACTGAATTTGTTAAAAAAGCAAACAAAATTTCATTTAGCATTTTCATGTACAACACTGGAAAGCTGATTAAGAATAAAGAAATTAATTTAGCATTCTATTTAATATGATAGTTTTATTTCAATAATTACTTCATTGAAACATTTTTAATTAGCTTGCAAATAAAAATAATTTGTCTTCACACTTCCTACTGAGAAAATTATTTTACACATACTTTTGCCTAAAAGGTGTTTGGTAGTTCAATTTACTAAGTGTATTGCAAAGAGAAGACTGAAGTAAGAACCAAACTTGTATTCCTAGGTATATATTTGGATTCTAGCCATACAACCAGGCTTCTTAAAGAGAAAAAAATGCTTCTGCTGGGTCAAACCTGGTGCTTCTCTAAACCATTAAGTTATCTGAAGGTGGCCCTTGTAACCTGGTTGCATTTGTAAATATACTTCTCTACTGCAGCAGTAAAATCCCTGGGCTCATCTCCAGTTGAATCAAGTGGCTTGAAAATGATAAACACAACATTAATAACATTGACAGACCAGTTTTGAATTAGGTTTAAAGATCAACTTTTTTTGGTAAAAACTTGTTTGTTTAAAGGAAACAGATTCAACACTCCAAGGCAGTGTGTAATACTAGTTTTCTAGTATTATACATCATGGTTCCTCTCCCATTAAAGATGTCCTAGTGGTATATACCAACCTTGCAGATGTTTATATTCCATATAGATTTTGGAATTTAACATGTAATTTTTCCTACTGATGTACCATCTCTTTACATAATTATTGTATTTAAATTTTAGGTTGGGTATGTTTGGTGTTAAATCTCATTCCTTACATAGCTCACCATTTTAGGTTTTTTGATTTGTTTTGTTTTCTCATCTTTAAAAGTAAAAAAAATATGTTCCTATTGAAACAAGTGATTTTATGAACCATGCACTGTGGAGGTTTAGTGGATGGTATCTCTTATTTTATTTTTCTCGGTGCTTATAGCTGATGCAGAAACTAATAAGCAAATTGTTCTTTCAGTTCTGTATTATCTTGCCCAATTCTGTGCATCTACATCAATGACTATATGACTATATCAGCAATATTATCATCGTCTTTGAATTTTTTCCTTGTTAAATTCATAGGAACATGATTTTGTGGAGAAGAGAAAATAAAATACTATTTTGTCTGAAATGTTTAGTCAGTTTATTTCAGTGGTATAAATGCTAACAGAGATTATCATTTTGCCTGTCAAAGGGCTCATTATTTCACCATAAAAGTATGTCTGGATTACTAATAGTTAGACTTTCTGATAATAGTGCTATAAGACTATTTGATGTACACATAAAAAACAAACATCACTGTTATTTTGTGACTTGATAATTAGTGGTGGCTAAGTTGCATTTTTCACAGAATCACAGAATCATTTAGGTTGGAAAAGCTATCCAGGATCCTTGAGTCCAACCTGTGACTGGGCCCCACCTTGTTACCCACACCAGAGCACTGAATGGCTCATCCAGCTGTTTCCTGGAAACTTCCAGGGATGGTGACTCCACCACCTCCCTGAGCAGCTTCCAGGATTTGTCAGTATTTTCTGTGAAGAAATTACTCATGATGCCCAACCTGAATCTCCCCTGGTGTAACGAGTGCATGTCCTCTCATTTTGTCTCTTGTTCCCTGGGAGCAGAACCCAACCTACCCTTGCTGCATGCCTTTTCAAGGAGTTGTGGTGAGCTAGAAGGTCTCCTCTGAGACTCCTTTTCTCCAGACTGAACAACCCCAGTTCCTCCACCTACTCCTCACAGGATCTACCCTCTAGAAACTTCACCAGTTTTATTCACCTTCTCTGGATTCAACTTTTGTGTTAAAAAAGTGACCATAATTCAGAAATACATATGGTTCAATTATTAATTTTATCACTTAATTGGAAAAGTAACTTCATTGGAAGATGCCTAACTATTTTTAGTTTATCTGCCCAAGCAAACATGGGAAATGTCTTAAATGTTTGCTGCATGTACATCCAAAGAGTAGTAGCAGTAAATGCCTCCAGAGTTTTGTAATTAATACTGATGAAGTTTTAAGGTTGATTTGCTTTAAATACCATTTGATTGGCAGGAGCATCTTGTTCAGAACATGCTCAGATTACAAAAATTTGAATTGTGAGAATTTGGCCTGGCAGCAAGATCTTCTTCATTCAAGGTGGTTTAATGGATGTCAAATTCTCAACTGCCTGCATGTTCAGCAGAGATGATTCAGCAGGCGTTTTTGACTATATGCTTTTTTTTTTACTATTTACTATTTACTATTTACTATTTACTATTTACTATTTACTATTTACTATTTACTATTTACTATTTACTATTTAATGTAAATAGAATGAATCATAATTTTTAGTGTGCCATGAATACAAGGAAAATACCTGTCCTACATCCATGGGTAGACCCTCTTACCTGCTTCCTGCATCAGTGACATCAGAAAAGGAATTAAGCACAATACACAGAGGAAGATGGTCTGGAATGTTCCAGTGATAATGTTGCAGCCTTAAGGAGACAGGAATTTGAGATCAAAATCACAATATTATTCTGATTGCCTTTAAGAATTCCATATCAATGAGAGAGTGAAAAGATATACATACCAGAGTCACAATCAACATAATAGCGAAGAAGCAGTTATAGAGACAATGGAGCCAAACTATTCTCTTTTGGGAAAGATGGTAAAACAACCTTAAACAGCTTTAAAGTGTGGCTCGGTAATCTCAAATTGAACATGTGGAAAATTTTCCTGACTAGCAGTAGGCAGTGTGTCACTGATATATGTTTCCCAGAGAACTTGTTGAATGATAGTCCTGATTCAGGTGGAAGATTGGGATGATATCAGGAGGGATCTCATCAAATCAGCGTTTCTGTGACTGGCTAACAATATTAAAAATGGCATTACACAGCCCAAAAGTGACAATGAATCCCTAGAAGAGTGCTTGGTAGAGTCAGGACTTAAACTTCTGTTGTCATGAAAAGCCCAGTCTTGCATCATTGTTCAATCCTGACATTTGGCATTGTCCTCTTTTGCTAGGAGGGCTGTGAATGTTTGTCTTATTCTTCACTGGTACTTCCTGTGGTTGGACAGATCTCTTTAAAGGAGAGATCAAAGACCGGCTGAGACTGGAGAGAAAAGACCCTTCACATTGGGATCATCTCCTAGAATATGTGGGGTAAAAATTATCCATGAGAGAGAAGAACCAGTGTCTACAGAAGAATGCACTGTATAGAAAACCACAAATTTATGGCAAATCTGCATATCACTGCAAGTAGGTGAACTGAGGATAAAAGTGACAGGAACTGACCAGTCCAGCAAAAGGGAGGCTGAGGATTGATTTCCTCATTGTTTTGTCTTATGCAGTAGGAAGTTTCCTACTTTTTCTTTCTGATACATCACACTAGAAATTATATTGAAATGTTCATATACTTTTTGTCATGCTCCTCTTTAAGAGAGCAGACCTTTCCAATCCACTTATTTCCACCATGCTATTAAAGGTATTGCTTTATCTATGGGTAGCAGATGTCATTTCTGGAGCTTCATGTACGCAGAGTGACAGACCGCTGAAGGTTTGTTGCTAGTGACTGAGAGAGAGAGGAAACACAAGTGTCCTCCTGCTGAGCACCATTTGATTAGAAAGAGAGAACAATGCATAGTTTCTTTTGTAAGTAAATAGCAAGAACATCCAAATACTTCATGGTAATAGAAGATTTAGAACATTCATACCTGAGGAAGAATAGGAAAGACAAATAAGAGGAAACTGATTCTCCACTACCCCCCCCCCCCCCCCCCCCCCCCTCCCCAAGAGAGATTTTGTTAAAATTTGTAAATAGGGTTATGGAGACATTGAGAAAATGGGAAAAATATGTTAAAGCAAGGTCAATTTTGTAATGAACAATAAATGTTTACTCACATGTTATTATGAAATTTGAGGAATAATTAAAAAACTGAAACTACACTTGACTCATCAATAATTGAAACAGTAAGAATAAAAAAAAAAATATGTAGAAGTTGAGACAAATATTTCATGACTGTGTGGATATAAATGAAAACATGAAAGCAAAAGAAATTAATTGCTTATTGAGGTGCAAACAGTAAACAAAGGAGAAATCTTCTAATAGACCTGGAAAAAAATTACTGATAGATGAAGAGAGCCAGGATGTATTATGTCATTCTTTAAAAAAAGGTACACCAAAAAGTTTCACATTCATTTAGAAAAAGCAGATTCTTCCTGCCCAGCCCGGTCTCTGATGAGCAGGTGACCTGCCTGGTGGATGAGGGACAGGCTGTGGATGTGTCTGCCTAGAATCCAGCAAAGCTTCTGACACTGTCTTCCACCTTTCCCATCTCTTTCCAGGCATCTCCTGGAAAAGCTGCAGCCCATGGCCTGGACAGGTTCAGTCATTTCTGGGTGAGGAACTGGCTGATGGCCAGGCTCAGAGAATGCTGGGTATGGTGCTGCATCCAGCTGGGAGCCAGTCACTGTGGTGTCCCCAGGGATCAGTGATGGGCGCAGCCCTGTTTAAAATCTTTATTGGTGATCTGGATGAGGGGATCAGGCCATGGGATGAGGCCAGTGGCGTGAGGGACACCAAGGAGAAGTGTCAGGTCCTGCCCTTGGGTCACCCAAACCCTGCAGCTCCAGGCTGGGGC
Organism: Delichon dasypus; assembly: GCA_037837765.1. Lineage (NCBI taxonomy): Eukaryota > Metazoa > Chordata > Aves > Passeriformes > Hirundinidae > Delichon > Delichon dasypus. Next base: position 65,841,985 of record JBBAXF010000004.1, on the reverse strand, counting down.
AGACGGTCTGGAAAGAGCCCTTGGGGAAGGGCCCTGGAGGTGCTGGTACCAGTGGCTGGACAGGAGGCCAGGAGTGCCCAGGTGGGCAAGAGGCTGATTACTTCCTGACTCATTACCAAAATAGCATGTCTAGCAGGACCAGGGCATTGATTGAACCTCTGTACTCAGCACTGGTGAGGTTGCACCTCAAGTCCTGTACTCAGTTCTGGGCCTCTCACTATTTGAGACATTAAGGGGCTGGAGAAGGATCTAGAGACGGAGTAATGCAACGAGTGGCTGAGGGAGATGGGAGGACTCAGCCTGAAGAAAAGGGAGCTCAGGGGGGCCCTTTGGCTCTCCACAACTCCCTGACCGAAGGGTGCAACCTGGTGGAGGTTGGGCTCTGCTCCCAGGCAGCTAGAAATAGGACAAGAGGAAATGGCCCTAAGCTGCACCAGGGGAAGTTCAGGTTGTACAGAATGATAATTTCTTCACAGAAATGTTTGCTAAGTGTTAGAAAGAGACTGCCCAGGGAGCTGATGGAATAACTATCCCTAGAGGTGCTCAAGAAACAACTGAACATGTCACTTAATGTTTTTGTCAGGTTGACCAGGTGGTGTTCAGTCACAGGTTGGACTCGCTGATCTTGGAGTTCTTTTACAACATTAATGATTCTGGTTTTCTCTCATACTATGAAAAAATCTCACAGTTATTTGATTGAAAGGTAGGAAATACTAATATTTCTTGAGCATCAATTGAATGATATCCAAGGGACAGAAAAAGTTAAACTACTCAATTGAGTCAAATACATTTAAGCCAGTATGTAAGAAATCTTTCCATCATTCATTCTAAGAATGTCTGGAAACATAAATACAAATATCCCTATTTTTTAAGAATGCATTTTTTTTTACTATGTAAACTGAGCATTGTCAGTCACTGTAATTTAAGTTCTAAGAAAAATGATGGAGCACATAAGCAGTGGCATATAAACCCATAAAGGAATAAGGAGATGATTAGCAGCCATCAAGGATTTATCAAAAACAAGCAAGTTGAAGCAACGTATGTCACTTCTGAGAAATTCTTCAAGGTTCCTTTGGGTGCAGGAAGCCTAAATGCTTGATGTACCTGACACAGTTTGCATAATAAAAGTTATGATCACACTGAGTTAAAAAGTTAGTCTGTTTGAAGGGAATGATAGATTTCAGCTACCAAACTTATGCAAAGCCCCACCATGCTGTTCGATAAAGACTGGTGGGATGAAGACACCATACACACTAGATGGATCCTGATTCACTAAAACAGCAGCTCTGTAGATAATACTCTAGATTTTAGAATAGTCTTAGTGGAGAGAATTAGTAGCAACTTTAAATTACAGAAAAGATAACTCTGCTCCAGTATTAAGGTGGGGGGTTGTTTCTTTGTTTGTTTGTTTGTTTGGTTTGGTTTTTTGTTTGTTTGTTGGTTGGTTTGGGTTGGGTTGGGTTTTTCTGTTTTGTTTTGTTTTCTTTTTGGTTTTTTGGTGTTGGTTTTTGTTTGTTTGTTTTTCTTTTCTTTTTCATTAGAGAGATCATCATAAGTAAATCAAGAATCCTGAATAGATTGAAGGATAGAAAAGTGGATTTGGATTTTGTAACATCAAGTGCCTTTAAGAACAAATTAGGCAGATGTCCATCAGAAATGGTGTAGAAATAGCCAATCTTGCCTTAGGGAAGGGGAATACCCTGGGGACAGCTATCATATCAGTCCCTATGCATGTATATCCCATTGTGCTGACTTTTACTACTGCTGACCACAAACAGAGACATGCTGGAATTTTGCTGTTGCTGTTAGTTTAATCTGGCCAAGGACATAATCTCTTTAAAAATAGCTCTTTTTTCAACATCAAGGACTGGAAAATGCAGACTCAAGTTGTAAAGAAAGCTGTTTCTTCCTGTTTTGTGGTATGGCATTCACATCAAACTTCTATGTTCTTAAGAACGCCACAGTTAAATATTCTACTACAAACTTACAAAATTGGACATAGACAAATAATATGAGGATGATAAGACTGTACTGGTGCTGTTGACTTCTAAGATAGGTGTGGATAAGGACTCTATTTCATAAACTGTGAAGATAGCACCATTTTTTTTTTTTATTAGTAGAGTACATGAACAAACTGTAACCACTATTCCACTCAATATGTGAGAAGTTACCATAAAAACATGCAAGATAATATTCTACCAGGCCTTTCATTGTCCATCCCAGCTCTCATCATCAATTGCAAGGGAAAAAGCTGAATTAGTTTGTTCATATGTCAAACAGTTCATACAATACAAATTACAACGTTATCTTGTATGCTTTTAATGGATGCGTTGGTGTGATAGTCATAATAATAATATTAGTAATAATAACACTTTGCAATTCTGTAATTGCATTCTGATTATACTAACACGATTTACAAACACTAATTTTGTGAGCCTTTCAAAGCTCTTATAACAAACGTGGTAGGCCCACATGCAGAAATTACAATCATACTTCTCTTTCAGAAAGAAATTCTTGCGGATTTCCACATGATCTATAACAAAGCAAAACAAAACAAAACAAACAAACAAACAAAAAAACACAGGAATATGAGTATTTTGTGAAAGACTAGTGTGCTGAAGATATAGATATTATTTTTATCCTTACTAAGCTACCTCTTTTTCTGACATGTCATTGTATCACCACACAATGAAAACTTATATTTTTCTTGTCTTATTTGGAAAATGAAAGTAATTTTGCAAATTACAAACTTTGCAGCTCATTCATAATCAATGTAAGTAGCTTATTAAATATTAATTTGTTGAGAAACATCTCAGTATCTTTTCTCTTCACTCTGTTCACTATTTTTTTTTTTTTTTTTTTGTCACCTGTATGCTATTTTTTCTCTCACTTGACCATTTGATTTCTATGGCATATTAATATGTTTAAAGTAGCCATTATGCAATACCATAGCTGAAATTTATTTCACATAGGGATGTTATTTCAAAGCATGGCACCCTTCTCACACAGGCACTCAAATACTTAAAATAAAGAAAGGAATAAAGAATAATTCTCAAAACTGTAGTTGGATATGTGTTACAGTGTGTTAATTTGGTTTATATTATGTTTCATTTTTATATTGGATGTGTAATGTTCCCCCCTCCCCACCCCTTCCCCCTTGGAAACTGTATCACGTGGTTTGTCCCTGCTCAGCATTGCCCATCCCCCACTCTGGAATGTAACCCCTCTCTGTTCCACTCCCACTTTATCCCTGATTGGGCAGTGGCTTGTCCCTGCCTCTGGGCCCTGCCCCCCGGGGAAAAGCCCCAGGACTGGCGGGGGCTCGGTCTGTTTGGCATCAGAACGGGGACGGAGAAGGAGCTAAAGGAGCTCTGGACCAAATAAAGCTATCATTTCCACCTCCAGACAAAGAGCAGGCTCTTGCCTTTTGCCATCGACGGTTGTCTGGGTCTCTCAAAAGAACTCCCACAGATATACCTGCATATTAGAAACTCACTTTCTGGTTTACATCTGGAAACATCAATCTGCACTCTCCTCCAGGGCCACACTGCCTCATGACATTCTATCATCCATTTAATTTCTTTCAGTGAGGTGTTATTCTTCCAAGGAAACATTTTCTCCCTCATTGCTGCCCTTTACCTCTACTTTGCCTTTTTGAAGTGAGACCTTTAGATTTGGCAGAGATATGATACATTGCTTCAAAGTGAATGTTTTAGAGCTTGATGCTGTTTTTGTGCATTTTTAATACTATTTTTGTGGCTCAGAGGAGCCTAAGTCAGGGTGTCTGAGTTCACACAGGTTTTTTTGTGAGATATTGGACCAATTAGCAAACTTTGTGGTAAGTTCACAATGCTTCACAACCCTTCACCTTCTGCCTTTCAAAGGAAAGTAGAATCTGCTCAGCCACATGCATGGGCCAACTTCTAAACTCCTGTAGTACCATCAACAAAAAATAAAACATGATTTTATTACGGAAAATTTTTCATGACTTTATGTTCAGTTGATATTGTTCACCCTACTTTACCCTTCTATGTCTTTACCTCACTGTAGGACAAGTTTCTGCTGATCCTGATGCAATGATATAAAAACATTAATTTTCTAAACTTAGATTTCCTCCACAAAAAATACCCAAAACCTCCCCTCTATTTATTAAAAATAGGTTTGAAAACCTATTTTAAAACAAAAATACCTATTTTATTAAAAAGTATTTATTAAAAATAAAGGTATTTATTAAAAAATCTTCCTATATCTACAAAATTCCTCAACGTAGCTTAATGTAAACATAAACATACACATATAAAAGAGTCCTTTGCTCATTTAAAAAAAAAAAAAAAAAGTTTAATTTCTCATCTGCTTACATTAATCCCATGGGTAAACAGTAATACAAAATGTATTTATCTTTAGATGATCCTCTAATCCCAAATTCTATATTAGGTAACTTTTCACTTGTTTCATATACATCTTTTTATCTCCTGCATCAGAGCAAAAATATTGCTAATAAATATTGATTCAAAACAAAATAGAACAGAGAGCTATCCCAAACTGCATTTTGTAAAATGAGGGGTTTAAGCTCAGTGTAAGAAGTAATCTGTGGTGAAACCAAGGAAAAAAAGAAACAATCCTTAGGGATCTCTTCTAATTCAAGATATTCCATGATTCTATGATCCTCTGTTATGATAAAACCTATACATTCTCCTAGTAAGCAATGCATTTGATTAACTCAGTAGGTCTTTGGAAAGAAAGAATTCACTGCATTTAATCAATTTTTTAATCCTTTTCCACCAGAATTCACCTAAACTCATCCATATTTGTTTTAACAACTCATAGACATCTAAAGATAGATACTTAATGGAAATTATCAGGAGACTGAAGGTCTTACACTGACTTACAAATACTAAATTTGAAAAAACTGTTGTGAATAGACAAAAACTATGTGGTATTTCAAGTGATTCTGCTTTTAATAAGAATATCAATTCTCAATAACTATAGTTTGATCAGTCTATTAAAAAAAAAAAAAAAAAAGAACCAAATGTATTGTAGAAAACTGAAAAATATTTAAAATGGTGATAAACTCTCTTAGTTTGTCACAGTGTTCGCAACGCTTGGTCAGCGTAGCCCACAGGCTAGCTCAGCCTCGCACTCCGACTAGTGCGTGATGGGGTCGGGGTGGCAGGCTGGGCAAGCCACCTCCTCCCTGTGGGGTCTTGGCTCCCCCACACCAGCGATGGGACCTGTTGGAAGTCATGACTGCAGCGGTGGAAAAAGAGTCGGCACTCTCTGACAGGGTAACAGGATGGTTTATTGGAGGGGAGTCCAGCAAGGAGCTCCACCTTGGACAGCCACTGCTCAGAGAGAGCCCCGAACAGAGCAGCTCCTGTTCTTTTAACCGGGGGAGGATCCAGAGGTGGCGACAACGGGTCGACCAATCAGGGTACAAGGGGGTGTAACAATGGGTGTAAACCTTCAAACAGGGATACAACCACAAAATGGGGGTGGGGGATTCCCCAGGCTGCCTCCAATCACTCGACGGCCTCCCTGGATCTTTCCAGAAACCAGGGAAGGGCCCCGAAGTGACTGGCAGGGCGCCCAAGGGGAGAGAGAGAGGATTGAGAGCAACAGGTGAGGGAGAGGAGTGATCGACATTTAACTGATGGTTATGTAACAAGCACATGGAGGAAGGAACTACAACACAGAACAGGGGGTACACTGGAACAAACCATTACAGAATCCAATATAAAATATATAAAACAGATAAAATAAAACATGCACCGCCACATCAGTTGATAACTATTGAACTACTGCTGCCAAATATGAAAAATCCTTACTAGAGAAAAAAGACATTATACCAGGAGAAACAAAGTCTCTGTATCATGTCAGTATAAAAGGATATGAAGAAATCTGCAAATGGCAGAATGCATACTTGAAGATGTGGAAAATAGAGCCAGAGAGCAATAGACGAAGATTTGATAACATATGTGTGAGGTTTGCTTTTAAAATAGCAAAAATGTTTAGCAGAACACCAGTTAAAAGCAGCCCTAGTAAGAAAAAAATGCATTTTAAAATTACAAAAATCGAGAAGACTGCTCCTTTAAAGAAGTATCAATGCCCATGAAAAGTAGAGCTGTTGTGACTAGAAGATATTGAAAGGATTCATTATTGGAATAGGATATTAGGAAGTGGGAAAAAAAGTGTGTGGTTTTTTTTTTTTTTTTCCTTAAAATGGAAATTTTGGTGGTGTCTGATAATGGAGAGGCTAAATCACAACTCTTTAGTGTCCTTGTCCCAGTTTGGTCTGTCACAGATGAACCAGTATAGCAAGATAACATCCTTGCTGTTGCCATGACTTACTTCACCAACCGTGGGTCTGGAGGGGTTGACAGAAATTTGTCCAGACCTCTCTCTTTGTGTCTGAAAAGCAGGACTAATTAATTTTCAAGAAAGAGAGTACTTGAAGCTGATTTTGTTTTCAAATACAGTGTTTGTCACGTTCGGAAAGTGCTTACCAATAATGGAGTAAAACAGTGAGTACTGAAAGACATGGCATTATTTCTGGACAAATTACATGAATGTTGATAGTCCTCCGGAGAATACCTGGAAATTGTTCCCTTTTTCTATTTGCAGTGTTCTTAGCCTGGAATGGGATGACTTTTGAGCGTTGTTACTATGCAGAATTAATGAAAAAAAGTAGTAATTAATATCTTTCTTTTGGTCCTGAGTCCAGTGTCCTCTAAAGCTGAAGAAAAGATTAACTGGTTTGGACAAGTAGAGTGAGAATCACAATGCTGGGAGAAAAGTGAGTAAATGTAAATAAAATTGCATAATAATGGACAGGTATCGAGCCTGGTCATAAACTATGCCCTTACCTGACAAACCTGTCTATTAGACTCTCCTGTTGTCTCTCAGACAAATCCTCACAATCCTGAATTACTTTTAACTCTTTCTAAAAGAGTACTTTTCTTCTCTGGAGCAGTCTACTTTGACCACTTTCAGTCATTGAGCTCCAGAGAAGGTCTTACGGGATATGAAATTAGTCTGTGAGGGTGAGGGCAGAGTATAGGACTGTACCTCCTCAGAAATAATTTTTATTCTTTCATTCTTCTAGGGCAAAAATAATATCTTTTTTTCACAATATCTAGACCTTCAACTCAGAAAGTCTGAAATCCTATAGTTCAGAATATTTTATTTCAAGTTCTATCTATTGACAGAGCCTGGTGTTCCAAGTGTACATATATTTAAGTAAACCCCCTCTGTCTTCCAAGATGTAGTCAATTAAGATTTTGCTTCATCCTTTTAAGTGTTGTGCTGTCCCTTCTTTACTTTCCAGAGGAAAAGAGAGAAAAAAATTATTTGCCTCTGTGTTTTCTGCACCGTAATTCCCAACAGTGCTGGTAAGACATTGAATTAAATCCTGTACCCTGTGAAAAAACAATTATCATACCCTCAGAAAAAGCATTTAATTTTTCAGAGGGACACAGCATGTTCAGATAATGTCTGGCATCTTCATCCTGGACTGGTTTATAATACTACATTGCAGAGCCAAAATGTTGTATTTCTTTTCTTTTTATTTTTAAATGTCAGTCTTTCAAAACACCATCATGTCTTATAATTAAACCTATCACAACATTTATTTTAGAGACCTCAGATTTGTAGAATTGATTTAACGGCTTAGTTTGTGTTCATCTCTCCCTCTTGTGGCAGATGTCAGCAAGGAAAAAGATTGCTATTTACAAATAAATAGAAATTAGCTAACCCTCAATAAAATCTGTTTCTAACATCAGGATGTTTTGAGGTATGTTTAAGTTACAGAGTGTTATGTAGGATATAATTTGATTTCCCCAAATAAAGAGTGAACATTATACTTTCATAATACAGGAACTACATTGGACCTTACTTCCAAAACTTTGACCTGTTAAATGGTTTTTAGGTTATGCTACTAAATGGATGTGTGCAAATTGAATATTTTAATTAATAAAACTTTTGAAAGGGGAAGACTTTTATATTTTTATTTGCATGTTTGAATGCTGTCATATTCATAGCAATTTTCATTTGAATGTTGTTGTATTAATAGCAATTTGCCTGTAGGGAAAAAAATGTACTAAATATCAGTGCATGGTAAATGTTACTATAACAAAAAGCTTTATTGACTCACATATAGTCTCACTTAAAGGACCTACAAGAGTGATGGATTTCTCCCTAGGGGCAAAATATATTTTCAAAAAGCTATTTCTTCAGTTTGTTCCCCTCATGTATTTGACATATTTTTATACAGATTGAGTTATAGTGTTTCACTGTCAGTCTAATTTTCTGTTGGAGCTTTCAGATGGAATTCCAAAAAATAAAAGATTAAAGGAAAGAAAAATTGCTCTTAAAAAAAACCCAGACATACAAAAAAGGCCACAAACTCCAAAATTTGTAAGTATGACCATAAAACTGAACTAGAAGGAGACTGACTAAAATTATGTATGAGGTGGGTCTGGTTTTAGCTTTTTGTAGGGGAGGGGGGTTTTGGTGGGGGTTTTTTTTGTGGGTTTTTTTGTGGTTTTTTGTTTGTTTGTTTTTGTTTTGTTTTGGTTTTTGTTTTATGGTTTGGTTTAGAGTTGTTTTGTTTTGTTTGGGGTTTTTTGTGTTTTTTTTGTTGTTGTTTTGTATGTTTGATTTTTTTTTTTTTTTTGGTTGGTTGGTTGGTTTTGGTTTTTTGATGTTTGGGGGTTGTTTGTTTTTGTTTTTGTTTTTGTTTTTTGAGGAATGCATGTACATGTGTGAAAAAAGAAATATGTGAATCAATAATTTTCCTTTCTTCTATGTGCAGGCTGACAACCACTTATTTACAGGGATAGGACAAGAAGAAATATCCTCAAGTTGTGCCAGAAGGGGTTTATATTAGATATTAGGGAAAATCTCTTCACCCAAAAGGTTATCAAGCCCTAGCTGTCCAGGGCAGCAGTGGAGTTCCCATCCCTGTAGGGATTTAAAAGATGTGAAGATGTGGCATCTGGGGACACCATTTGATGGTGGCCTTGGTTGCACTCAATCTTAGAGTTTTTTTCCAACCAAGATTATTGTAAGAATTAATGATGTACAGAGAAGTGGTGGCAGAGCAGTGAAGGTCCTAATGCCTCGTACTGGATCTTTTTAGACTGTGGCTGATGGTGAGTTCTGGTTGTCCCACTGTGAGTGGTCCCCAGCCAGCACACTTGGACCCCAACAAGGTAAGGACCAATTAACTCTTCATCTCTTCTTCATGCACCACATCCCACAGGCAGTGGGGCACCTGCCTACCAAGCTGTGGAGACTTCTAAGAGGGTTTTAAATTGTCCAGTGTACCTAATAAAAGTGAGATGCATAACAGATAACCTGCTTGCCTCTTTCTGGAGGAATCACAAATAATTGCCAGGTTACTTTATTCTCAAAATACACTAGAATTCTTCACAGGGACTGTTCAAACATGTTCTGGTGGATGGGATTAACCTTGGAATTACAACACATTTACATGTGCATTAACACTGTCTCCACTAAGTCATTGGGAGCTAAGACAGTTTCTCAAGCAGACAATTATCTTTACCTCCTAATCTAGCTCTGAATCCTACCCTAATATACTTTATACATGTCAGCTTAATGTTCAAGTTTGTAAAAGCTGTGGACACACATTGCATTCAAACAGCTTTAAAAAGGGTAGGCTCACAGTTATCTTGAAAAGAAAGATCAAAAGACAATCAACTGTCTTCTGCAAAATCTGATTTTAAAAGTCTTTAAATGATGTTACCTCCACTGAGGCGTAGCGACCTGATTCGGGAACGACACGGCAGCAACACCCAGGCTGCTCGGACCACCAGCTCACAGACACCAGTGTGGTGGACGGCTAATGGCGTTTATTAACTGGTTACATGGGGTTATAACACCTCTGTTTGCTACATCACATTCGTCTTCTTACGTTACAAGTTAGGTGTTGCTTAGCTTATCAAGGACACTGACCAACTAAGAATTGAGGGAGGGGTTCTGTCTGCCCGTACAACGCGATATCTTCCGACCGCCTGTCCCTAATCTCCCACATTTCCCCCCCCTTCCCATGACTAAGTAAAAAAGTATAAAAGTATAAATGTTATAAAAATATAAATGTTATAAAAATATAAATGTTATAAAAGTATAAATGTTATAGAAGTATAAATGTCATAAAAGTATAAATGTCATAAAAATATAAAAGTTGTTAAGGTTAGTATAATAGGATACAAAAATGGTATAAAATGTTAGTAACAAGCGCACTTCACGATAATTGCATGCGTTCGACAAGTAGGATGTCGACTTTCTCTAAACGGCTTCTAACAAACGACACTAACTTGTTCAAAATGCAAGGCCCAAAAATCAGTGTCAGGAGTATCATGGTGAGAGGGCTTATTAGGGTGGAAACAAGGGTGGCCTGCCATGGGGACTGATTGAACCATGACTCGAACCATCCTCGTTGGGCCTCTCTCTCTCTCTTTCTCTGGGCTAGTCTTTCTCTCAGCTCGGCCATGGAGTCTCGCACGACTCCGGTATGGTCTGCATAAAAACAGCATTCTTCTCTCAAGGCTGCACACAGACCTCCTTGCTGCATGAGCAAGAGGTCCAGTCCTCGCCTGTTCTGCAGGACGACTTCTGAAAGCGAGGAGATAGATCATTCCAGAGAGGAGATGGATTTTTCAATTCTCAGTAAGTCTTCGTTGATTGTCATTTGCAGCTGAGAAAGTCTTTGATGTTGGGTCACGAGAGCTGAAACACCTGTGGCTGTACCGGCAGCTCCTAGGCCAAGGAGCATTGCAATGGTTATACCTGTTATTACTTCTCTTTTGTGGAGCTGGGTGGTTTCTTCTAAAAAGCGATACATTTCCTCTTCTTGGTGATACAGGACTCTAGGAACAATCAGAACTTGGACACAAAAGTCAGCAAAGTTATTGAATTTGCCAAGGTACACACAGGGGTTTATTCCAATTTGTTGACAGACCCACATTCCTGGCAAGAGCGGAACTGCCCACTTGTCAGTCTTTTGGCTAGGTTGGATGAACTCAGCACAGATATTTCCCTTCTGTTTTGCTGCGGTTACACTGCCAAAACATTTGCCTCGGCCTGTGACTTGACTCAGGGTAATTTCCCTCCGGGGGGTGTCCCACTTACAGTTGTGTGGATTGTTTGCTGCAGAATATTCGAAAGGAGCATCAAGGGTGACACCCTCATAAAAAGGAGGTTCTGCATTATAGCATAACCAGCATGATTTTGTAAAGTTTGGATTGGATTGGTTCAATGACAAAAAGGTAGCATTTAACACACTAAGAAACAGATTGTAATGAGCTGACTTAGGTTTTTGGTAAATGGCTAAAGGTCTGGATGATGAGGAGGTACCAAGTGTGGCTTCTCTCTTGTGTCTGCGTGCTGCGAGACTCTGAAAGGGTTTGAATGACTGGGGCACTGAAGGTGAGAGTCTAATAATTTGCACGTTCGGCCAATTTAAATGCCTGGCTGCACTTAAAGCGTGCCATTTTTATCTTTTTCTAGTCTGTGAGGGGAGTTTGTTCTTTTTCTGACTTCCCCTCAACCCAAGTAGAAACATTGTTGTTACTGATTTTATATACTGTTACTTCTTCTTTGTCAGAGCCGGAGCCAGAGCCAGAGCCGGCAGAGGACTGGCTGTCCCAGTCCCAGCTGGAGTCCGAATCAAAGTCGGAAGTGGACTGACTGGCTGTTTCCGGGCTCCGGAGCCTTTTGGTCAGGCTCCGACCCCTCCCCTTTCCCTCCGGGCTGGGCCGTCCCTTCTCCTTTGGCCCCCGCCCCTTTCTCTCGGGGCTGAGCCGCCCCCTGCACCTGCGCTCCCCCCGCCTCCTGCTGTGGGAGCTTCTCACCTTAGAAAAACGCGCTTTTTGGCAAAGATTAGCTTCAGTTCTCTCTTTGTGCTCTCCTCCCTTTTTCTGCTCGCCCCCCCCACGTTAGCAAACGAGCTCTCTTTGTTTTTGCTGGCAACGAGCCCACTATCAGCACTAACTTGAGGCGCATAAGGTGGAGGTCCCTCCCCCGCTTTTTCAGCATTCCTAGCTTCTTCAGCTAGACCGTTGTAAAATGAGGGCATCTGTGTTATCTCTTTAATGAGCGACCTTGAGCTTGGGGGCCCCAAAGCGAGCTCTTGATTTTCTGAGCCTGAGCCGATGCATTTGGCTGAACTGGCTTTATCATCACACTGAATATTTTCACTAACATTCAGACTGCATTCTTTACCACTCTGAAAATTCTCAACAACAGTTTCCTCTGAGAAAGTTTGCGTCGCTGCTGCAATACCCAATTGGGGGGAAACTTTTAAACAATTTCGAGCAGCTCTCCAGGTCTCTTGTTCATGCAAAGTGTTCTGCAAAGATTGAACAACCCTCCCCCATGACTTAAGATAGTTTGCCGACCCTGAAAACATAGTTTCCTCGGCTAGAGCTTTCGTACACTGATCCCAAACATCTGGGTGGAGAACTTCCACCGAACGACCGATGATACTAAGTTGCAAAAGCCTCGTCACTGCGAGGATAAAATCTTTTGCTTTACAATCAATTCCCCACTGCTTATGAATCTGAGACATGACCTTCACGAGGGCTTCCATCTTCCTCGCGGGTCCGGAGGCGTCCCTCCCGCCGAGCTGGGCCAGCCGCTCGGCCGTCGTTCACCCGTCCAGGCGACTCCCGTTCTCCCGGGCAACTCCCGGGTTTCGACACCACTTGTTACCTCTGCTGAGGTGTAGCGACCTGATTCAGGAACGACACGGCAGCCACACCCAGGCTGCTCGGACCACCAGCTCACAGACACCAGTGTGGTGGACGGCTAATGGTGTTTATTAACTGGTTACATGAGGTTATAACACCTCTGTTTGCTACATCACATCCGTCTGCTTACGTTACAAGTTAGGTGTTGCTTAGCTTATCAAGGACACTGACCAACTAAGAATTGAGGGAGGGGTTCTGTCTGCTCATACAACGCGATATCTTCCAACCGCCTGTCCCTAATCTCCCACAAAATGAGTAATTATTTCCTATTAAATCACTCAAAATTCAGTGATTAACACTGAAACACAAACATTCCTGATAATGCCTTTAGCATCCTTTTAGCCATTTTCAACATTTTCACTTGAGAATTGTTGCCTGACATCACTTGCTCATCTGTTTAGGTCATCTGTTCCTCACCATGGCAACCGGGAAATTACTGTACACCAGTGATCTGACGTTTAAATGCATTTATTGTCCTTGCAGTTGTCTCTAAGTTGAGGGTTGTTTTACAGTAAGAAAACGGCAAGTTCTGTAGCCAACATAATTATGTGAGAAGAAACATCCCAATCATAGTTCACCATCATTCAAAGTGGAATTTGTGTTTGTTTCTTCTTAGTCTACCTGTTTCATTTTTTCATAAAGAGGTTAGGCTGAGTCAGATGGAGAACTTTTTCTGAGTTCTTTGCCTGTTTTTTCTGGGACATTTAAAGCATCAGTTCTTGACCTTCTTGTTTATGACCTGTATTAACATAGTGGATGGAATACTGGTTAGCAAGGTCTGTGATTTTGTTCTTAAAAGGAATAAAATAGGTCCTTTTAGAGATTATAGCATCTGTGTTTGCTTGACCGAGTCAGCCCATGATGGGACATAGCATGAATTTGCCATGAAGTTTTAGCTCAGAGGCAGAAGGAGCTTCAACAGCTGCAGAGAACTGAGTGAGTTTTATGGACCCTGGTTTTGATTTAGAGAGCCAATACAAATATTATTGTAACTTCTTTATGTTTACTATAAGCTCTTTTAAAAATGCATGAAAACAAAGCTCCATTCTGCCATAATAAGACACAACACACTCTGGCTATATGAAAATGATACATTGAAATTCCTTCTTCAGAAAATAACTTCTGAAAAATGTAGGCTTTAGGACCATTGCCGTCATGTACTGCTCATAAAAGTTCCAATTAAACATTAAATTACAAATATATATATATATTATTATTTGAAGTAAACAGTCCTTTCAAACGTTGTTTTAACTGAGAGATTTTCCTGGTGTTGGAATAAGACTACTTTATTAAAGCTTATTTTACAATGAACTTTATATCAGATCTGCAGCTAGCTTGTAAACCTTAGGGGTTCAAATAGAACAGGACAAATCTCTTCAATGTTTGCTTGAAACCTGTTAAAATCTTACCCTTATTTTCCTCTTAGACTCAGGTCAGAACTAATTTTTTGAGACCTTTGAAACCTCTGCTAGTGCAATACACCAGATAAGAAGTGAAATGGAAGTGGAGTAATATGATAATTTGAGCTGAAGTAGACAATATATAAAAACAATTATTTGAGCAAGGGAAAAGGGGAAAAAAAAAGGCAAAACAAAAATAAACACACACACACCCCCAAACGCTGTCTAAAGCATCTTTTTAGTAACATTTCAGAAATAGCTTATTTTCTTCAAAAATAACTTGTAGTGGTTTGATTTTCTTGTTTTAAAAATCTCTTATTATTAACATTCATTTCATGCTCCAGGCAGAACAGAAGGTGGGAAGAGTATTTTGATTGTTTTGGACCTAAAACCATTGACCGGGTGATGCTGAAGGAAATCACAAAGCTGTTTTGTTGGTCTGGGAGTTGGATGGATAACTGGACAAGTCTTGGTTCCTTGTCCTCCTGATCCCCATGAAACGAGGTCCCCATGTTCCTGCCAGGCCTCCCAAAATTCACCATAATGTCAGTTGGGTCTATTCTCAATCAGCCTCGAGCTGAGTGAGTACCGCGGCCAGTGGCACCCAGGCAGTGTGAAGGTGGTACAAACCAGGGCATTTTGGGTTGAGTCGTGTCCTTAGGATGCTGCTGCCATCCAAAGACACAAGTCGGTACTGCTGTACTGGCTGTGTGCGCACGGGAATCTTTTGCCAGCACTTATGGAATGAAATAGGGAGGCAGAGAAGTCAGCACTCCTCAAGTTCCAGTTTTTCTGCTAAGGCTCTAAAATAGGATTTTTTTTTTTTTTTTTTTTAACCATACCACTTTTATGAGTAACAGCTATTTCCAAAATTATGAAATATAGCACTGCCCTTATGACATGAAAACATCCATTTTTGGTGATGTGACATCAGGCTGTGCTGCAGAGCATGGACTTTGTTCCATGCCCTCCACAGGTCTTCCTGCAAAGAGTCACATCTAATTTTTCACATAAAACACTGCAGTAAATCCTTTGGAGTATTTAAGCTGCAACCTGTATTTTTCTAAAACATCTTTCTTTAGATCAGCAGATTAGAGAGTGCCCAATTAACACTTCAGACACACCAAAAAGATAAATACCCAGGCTTCACTAAGGAAAAATAAGAGATGAAGGTACACTGCAATGATTACAGAAATGGTTTCATTTAGCTTGGACTTGTAGGAACAGAATAAGTCATTATCCAAACAGAGGAAAAAATCTGTAAAAATGTGTGTCATCTTTGATCCACTTTACATAAAAGTTTTCCAGGTACCTCTGGTCAATATATTAGAATGCAATTCTTCTGAGCGATTAAAATGTCATTTTTTTTCTACATAGTTCAGCTCTCGTTTTATTACAACAGTCATATTAGTACTGAAACTGCATTGTACAGTGCACCGTTAACTAAAACTAGGTCTTACAAAGAGTCTAAAGTTACAGTTTATAAAAATGCCACGTCTTTATTTTCAATCTCGGCAAGCACAAGCCTCACTCCAGCGAACATTATATCCACAGTACAGCCTGATTACAACAAAGAAATTGCTAACTGTAATTTGCCCTATTTTTCTGCAAAGTCCAATCGTTTTAGTGTGGTTCACACAACTGCCTACAAGTAGTTTATCTTCCTGTAAGGAGGATAAAATTAGTTTTTTTGTCAAGTTCTTTACAACAACCTTTCTCTTATTAACATCTATCTAGATGTTCTGTCATAATAGGAGAGAAATTCCTTCATTAACCCATCTTAGTGCCTACTGAGTGCTTTGACCTATTTGTGATTTCAATCTATGTGTTTGTTCCTCTGTGAAATTACGCCAGCTATCACTATTTGAATGTAATTAATCCTATTTCTCCTCTTTGGTGCAGAGTTACACGGGTTAATTATGTTATTATACAGTTATGTTCCAATACTTGTGAAATACTGCTTGTTTCAACCATAATTTGGCTTATGTTTTCACCTTTCCTTCTATATTAGCCTTCTTGTCACCACCTCTACTTTTCTATAACTTAAAATTCATTCTTGTGTATGATCTCATAATGTTTGAATATTGGAGATTTGCCATCACTTAACAGTCAACTCCAGTGTGCCCGTCTGCTTCTCAATCATCACCACAACTGATAATAAAAGAAAAACTCAGACAATTTCTCTGTTTCTCTACGTTGGGTCTCATAACCATGCCACTCAATTTTATTTTATTGAAATTAATATGTTAAAAGTTTACATTATTTTTACTATAGCTACAGGGTTTGTGCAATTTAATACGACCTGTATCATATATATTTTGGTTGTCAGACTGGAAACAAAGCTTCTTGTTGTCTGTAAAACTTTTTTATATTAGATTTTGGAGTTGGAAAGGAATGTATGTTCAGTTCACCTTCTCTGAGATACAGTTTGAGTTTCATTTGGAGCAGAAAGGAAAGGAAATGTTCTGTTTGGAGAATTGATGGAAGCTAAGCAGTTATAAAGCATATTCTGGTTAATTTATCCAGAAATTTAAACTTATCATAAAGTTTATCTCCATAAAGGAAAGTAGACAACGTTGGTGACATATCTCGAAAGTCTGTAAGGAAAGAGGTGGTGAAAATGATGCTAGCCATTGGTACGTTCTGAATAATAATGAAATTGAGACTGTGAAAAAGTCAACCTTTGTGCTTCTGAATCACCTGAACATCCTGAACGAATGTCACTGTCATGACTGTCACGGCCAAATTGCCTCTGTGAATACATACCATGACTTTTGGTTCTGGACACTTCGCCCAGTATTTGGTCCTCCTACTTCGGAGGGAATTAAACTACCTTGTTCTTCTGTATTCCTGTATCAAAATGAGGAGAAAACAGTTCAATTTTCAAATAACTTAATGAATGAGAAAATCATTAATGACTACAGTTGCCACACCTCCCAGAGATTTTGCTGCAGAACTATTAGCTTCAGGGTTTGGAATTTCTCATACTGTCTTTGGAAATATACCTTAAATATTTTTTTTCCTGCAAAGGCAAAACTCAAAGGCAGCAAAGAAGCTCAGAGTGGAAACTCCTTTCTTTTTGTGCACTGCTGAAGCTTTCAAAACTCAGTTAATTTTATACATCATCAACTAGACAACCAGTTGTTATAGATAAATTTAAAAGGAGATGGAAGGCAACAGATGAATTCGCAATTCGCATTTTGCTGGTCATCTTACATTGAAACAAATCCCCCTCAGATATAGGGTACCACAACCCCATTGATATCAACAGAGTCTCACTGATGAAATTTGCTGAGAATGCTCTCCATGAAGCATTCTTGGAGACTGCTGTCTCAGTCCAAGAAGTACTGAGACAGCATGGGGAGTATGAATTAGAGACATCAGACCAGATGCACAGCTGAGGGAGAAAACTACTGAAATGAGATTGACTGAACAGTTGTAGCTGAAACGTTGGAGCTGAATTTACTTTTCCAAAGGTCTTTTTTCTTCATCTTGTCAAAATTTGCATTCTCCCTAGGTGTTGCTCTATGATACCTAAGTAAACATCCAGCTCCACAGTAAGGGTTTACCAGACAAGATATCACTGGTGTGGATGTGAGCTGACAGGATGAGAGGGGAAGTGCTGGGGAAACCAGGCATTTCTCTGCCACTGTTTCCAACATGCTGCCTTTTGGGGAGTCCCATGGAGTGTCATCCATCTTATCTGTCTAAAACATATTTAGCAGCCTAAAAATGTCACCAAGACACATCAGGAGAGAGGAAAATTGATGACTCCTTTTGACTATCTTTGGTGCTTATGTCCAGTTGTGATAGTGCTGCAAATGGTTTCATACTTCAGCTATACCATATGAAAAAGGCTTTGTGCATGTAAGCAACCTGTAAGAAAACTACATATCTGCGTATGTGTCTAACCTATTTTTCATGTGGTTTAAGGAGTGTAAAATTTTAAAATTAGAATTTGGAAAAAATAATCTAGTTTGGAAGAAAGAAGTAACGTGATTTTATTCCATTTCCCTTATAATTTTTTTTTAAATTTGAAGTCATAACGAATCCAGCTGTGTCTTGATGAGAAAGCTTGGAAAATGTCCTTCATGTGAAAGCTTGGAAAATGTAGCTTTCTTGCATCTTATGATATTCCGTGCACTTGTTTTAAATCATATGAGAATCAAGAAAGAATACTACTATTTTCAATGGAAATTTCAAATACAATACCTTGATAAAGCCAGGAAAAAGCTATGAGATGGATATGGACGATCTGGAAACTGAAAGCTAAGCAAATGCAAGTAAAGTAGTTGAAGTTTTTCTCATTTCTTTCCACATTAATCTCAAAACTTTTTAAGAAATCTGCCTGAATTTTTGATGTTTCATCTTTGAGTTGATCTAAATAAAGCTCAGGTTTTGTATTCTACAAGACAAATAATGGTAACTTTGTATCAGTGGAATATAAAATTCAGATTTCCTACTGGGAAAAAGACATGATAATTTTTTTACATATTGATCAAATTCTACCTCAAGCAAGAAAGACTCTGTTCTAATTAGCTTTATTTTACAATTCTCATTTCATTTGTCTCCCTCTGTTTGCTCAGTGTGATGATTAAAAATCAAAGTCACATGTTCATTCTGTTAAATATGTTAATTATGTTAAATATCTACAATAATAAAAGAGATTATCAGGAGGAAAAAAATCTTTGTTGATGCTTATGTTCACAAAAGGGAAGTTCAAAAGCTGGAAGGGTAAAATGACATCAATCAAAATGGAAAAAAAAATCCTCTTCATGATGACAAATAAAAGAGGAACTAACTTTACAGAAGAATATAGATGTTTCCACTCATTGTCTTTAGAATGAGACTTCATATATATTTGGAAAGATGTTCTTTAGATCAGGTACACATTGCCAATATTGGGGAAAGACATATCAGCCGCTCCCATTGGATTTTATCAGCTGATGAGTTCAGGGCTCTCTGTGCAGAGGTATTACTGCACGTTGTACATTAAAATAAAAATCTTAATGTTACACAAAGCAAAACGTTACACTCCAGTACACGCACATGTGTGTAAGCCCCACTCTCTCTTTACTGTTACAAGGGTGTGGTTTGAGACACAAGTTTGATCACCCAGCCCTTAGTTAGAGGACTTGTCGGTGGTTCATGCAACATTTATATAGGGTGGTGCTAAGGGAGCAGAGATTTTCCTTTTTTAATAGTGCATTAGGCTCCAGTATGTGTTACACATGACAAACCAGAGAACATGAGCACGTAACATATTCCTTCAATATCTGTGACACTGGACATCTGTCAAATATGGTAGACTTAATATATTATTACTGCAGAATAAATATATTATTCATACAGAACATTTAAAAGTAGTTTAAAAATATAATTACATTTAGTAGAGGTAGGGGTTTTTGTGTGAATTTGAGATGTTCTGCATTCAGTAGACTGCAGTTAATGTCTCAGTTTTACATCCTTACTCTTCTAACAGCTTCAAGATTGAAAAAAATCAATGATCCTCAGGAACAGGTGAATCCTTTAAACATTTAGGAAGGAAGTCAAATAAACATAAAGGTGGACACCATAACAATATTTACAAATGGAAAACACCAGAGGGTAGTATTTATTTATTTTCCAAGATATTTGGAAATAGGGAAACATTTGATTCTGAATCCAAAAGGGTATAAGAGAACACAAGAATTCCTCTCTGTCAAATGTAACCTACTTTTGCTGGTAATAATGTGAGAAAGCTGAGGTTTGGATCATACGAGCTATCAGAACAAGACTAAGAAGTGTAATATAGAGAAAATAAAAGATAAGCACTAAATTGGCAAGGTTTTCTTCTCCAGCAGCTCTGAATTATTAACACCACAAAACATAATCACTGAAATTCTGAGAGATATTTTGCAGGGCTGAAATTAATAATTTAGGGAAGCTACTGTCTGCTGTCTCTTTGTTATTAAATATACAGTTGGAAAGGACTGAAAATGACTGGGAGCAACAAAGCAAAGGCTGTTGAAATAGCACTTTTGCACAGCTCGGGGCTTCATTGCTTGAGCTGAGGTGTGCTGTTAGCTACAGGAGAAAACAATTTCTCTAGCACCTAATCTGAGTGTTTGGTTGGATACTTATCTACTCCTATTGTTAGTTTTCCTCTGTCCAATAACAAGCCTAAAAGTTTACTGTAAATAGCGGCTGGCTGGTGAAGTTTACTGTAGTAAAAACACAAGCTGTGAGTCAAGGTTTGTGATCATAGGGGTCTGGAGTTTAACATCTAATTTTTTATTTTTTTTTTTTTTTTCCCTCCCTAGTTTTTGCATTTACCTCTTAGAAAATAAAGGAAACTAATTCCTCTGGACTACAATCCTTTGATGCTTCAGGAAATCTCAATTTCAAGTACACACAACTTTGTGAGAAATTGCTACCAGCTAGATTGCTTCACTGGATATACACCCACTGTGGGACAGTGGTTTTTTGCTATAGCCACTTCTGTCAGGAAACAAGGGCTTGTTCTGTGGGAGGAGTGGAACAGAGAGCCTTTGGTAAAAATTGTATAGCTAAAATTTGGTTTAAAGTTTTAAACTTTTTTTCTGTAGTATTTATGTCCTTGTGTAACATTTATGACACCCAGTGACCCCAGCTTGGATAAAGGTCTCTCTCTTTGGAAATTTTAGCTGAGGGCTCTGACTCATCCCGCTACTTTTCTGCTAGATTGTGTCACTTAAACTGGTAATTGTCTCACCAGCTGATTTTACATCCCAAATAAATTGAGTGAGCAGGAATATACTTCCCTGCTCCTTGTTAGTACAACCATAAAGACTATGTCAACCATGTAGTATCTCAAGGAAAGCATTTAAGGACCATTTCAGGGAGTTAAGACTCAATGATTCTTTTGGATCTCTTCCAAATTAAGATTCTCTATGTTTATATGGTTCCCTGTAGTTGGTAAGGTAAGGTAATTTACTTTAAAGGTAATAGCAGTGCCAAATCCTCAAATTACAATACAGTGATTTACTTAAACCTCAGTTAAAATGTAAAAAATATGCAATTACCAGGAGGTGTCATCATCCAAAGACAAAGGACTGACGTCTAGAGGGGTAGCACAAGAGCTGTCAATAAATATGGCTACACTTACTCAATCATAAAGCAAACAAGGCTATACATTAAGGATGGCTTTTGTTTGTAACCATGATTTAAACATTTAAACCCTAGGAAGGTTCTGAAAAAATGGAGGTACTATTTAACAGAACATAAGCTTTAATGCTAAAATAAGAAAAACAGCATCTGAGATGTTCACAGCTCTAGCATGTGGTACCCAGATAAAATCCAGAGCCACGGACTACTGAAATATTTTTTTCCTGCTGCATGTAGTTAAAAACAAACAAAAAAACCAAACAACCAAACCAAATAACCAAACAAAACAACCAAACAAAACAAACAAATAAACACACCACACATGCCTGAACTACAGGGCCTCTCTTGAAGATGCACATGGGAACAAAGTGCCATGATGGGCCAAAACCAAATAAAAGGCCAGACAAAGTGAGTAAGTCTTTTAAAACAGGTAACTGCAATCTAGAAAAGTGCAGAATTCTGTTCTTCGTCTCTACAATTATTTTCTGTTTTTCTTTTTTTGACATGAACACAAGCAATTTCCATTCTTCTCTTCTTATTGTGTGCACAGCAAACGTCACAGGGATAATGCTAACTTATCCCTCAGGAGGCTGTGAAGATTAATTAGTTAATGTTCTCAGTGCATATCAAAGATGAAAGCTCAGTGCAAATGCTAATCATTTGTGTGTTCACAGACACCAGAAATTTGCATTCTCCACAGGAAGCATTAAAAGGTTTTCTAACTGTGTCCAGTTTCCAGAGATGAAACTCGTATTATAGAGAAGGTCTGCAAAACTGCTTCTTATTAGTTGAACTATTGTATAAGACACTCGAAAATCTTTTTTTGTTTTGGAGCCTGAATGAAGAAATCATTGAAAACCTGTTGATTCCACTAGGAGAGAAGAAAAAATGGATGACTTATGATCTTTAGTGAGATTATAGTGGAAATGAGGGAAGGAAAATGTTCTCCTTGGAGTTTATAATCCAGAGAGTATTTAAGATACTTATACAATATATTTTCCCCCAGGATTCTGCCATTTATCTTATTTCATACTATTCATTTCGTGTAGTAAATCTCGATCTAAACCTTAGTATATGCGTTGTAACATTTTACTCATTGTGGTTGTTTGTGATTAAAACTATATTTTGCCAGAAGCAAAACGGGGGCTTCTGAACATTTGTCACAGATCAAAGAGAAGTAAGAGAACTGGGAGAAAAAAAAAAAAAAAAAACAAAAAACAAAAAACAAAAAAAAACCCTAAACCATACTACTGCGTGAAGTGGTGAAGATAAAATCAAATTTATTTTGTATGGTAATGCCATAAAACGTGGTTTTGTCAGCAAAAATAAATGGAGTAGGAATGTATCTTCAAATATTTTATTGTTTCAGAAATTACTCTGGAGTAGGTATTTGAGTTGTTATCATGGCAAAGATGATATATTACATATACATGCACCTAAATAAATATATATAGATGTATAAAGCTTATACACACACACATATATCAAGGTCAAGCTCAGACATATGTACAAATACACATACAGACTCATATATCTGTGCGTATATGGGGGGGTATATGTGTGTATATGTGTACAGGTGTACATGAGATGCACGACATAAATGTATATGTTAAGTTTGAAGATGTGTACTTTTAAAATTTATATTGGTATTCATGTTTGAGATATTAAAGTTTAACTTCAATGTACTTAAAAATGTGATGAAAACCACAAAACATTCCTGGGTGTCTTTGTTCCTATGCACAAATATTGAGCTAAGGGACATAATCTCTAATCCTTGTTCTGCCTCATGATACAAGCAATTCTGTTATGAAGTTTTCTAAATGGTTTTTGGCTCTGTTGTATTTGAAATGGCTTGGATGAAGAGCTGTTTCAGCTTCGTGGGAGTGGACAGTCCAGGTAAGTCACTGTTCTCAAAGTTTTTAATCTGTACAGTGAATATAAGAACAATTATTGAGATGTACTGCCTTTTGGTGACAGACTGCATGATTGCAGTCAAAAACAAGGGGAAGAATCAAGATACTTATTTGTCCCTCAAACAAATTTAGTTACAAATTTTTCTTTTTTTTTTTTTTTTTTTTTTTAATTAAAATAACATCTCTATGTACTCATTTTCACCAGCTTTGTAAATAAATATTAGGCTTACTGTGGATCAAATAGGGTTAAAATAATGGTGATGTAAATTCTGTAATCCATTCTGGGCTATATCAAACTGTGGTGGTGCAGAACTGTTTTATTAGGTTTTTATAAGAAATTTACGTTATGGTTCATTTCACTGTATCCCCAATGTTGTAACCCTTTTTGTGTCGTCTGTATAACAAGGTGTTTTGTGTCAGTCCTCCCACCCCCCTTGCTCTGGGGCAGCCTGTCTCTCCAGGGGCCCTCCCAAGATTGCAAAATCTCAGGGAGAGGGTTTCAGGTAATAGGCCCCCTGGGGGGAATTCCTTTAGCTTTGGATTTTAGTGGTCTGAGGCTTGGGGGTGGGCACACCCTGTTACCCCCTGAATTCCCTGATTTGTTGTCTTGTGGTACCTCCCCTGGAACCCCTCCCCCGCTTATAAGGGGTAGGAGGGGGATTCAAAGTCTCTCAGCATCTCTCAGCGTCTCTCTCTCAGCCCCTCAGTGTCTCAGCTCAGAGCTCTGAGCCTCTCTGCTCCTCAGCTCTTGAGCTAATAAACATCTTTTAACCTGCTAAGCTGAGAGCCAGCCTTTTCTCTTCTGCTGCTGTTGCTGTCACACTTTTGGGGTCCAGCTGCTAAGCCGAGAAGCTGAAACGAACCGGGACCATTCTGTGGCTGTGTTGACTTGAGCTAGCCAGAGGTCATCTCCCGCCCGGTGCGGGACGGAACCAGACACATCAAACTATCCTCAAAGTGCAGAACTCTCAAGGGACTTTGAAATTCATGAATTTTCCCTGTCTCTCATGTGTGGCTCAATCAAGAGAAATGGCATTTTTTAGAAGATTTTCCAGCCAAAAAAGCAATTGTACTGTGTAAATCACTAAGCATTTGTGAAATATCAGTGCCTCAGGAGATTTTCTTCCCAACAATTAATGATCTTTCTCTCATTTTACCTCTTCTGTAAAGAATCAGAAGAAAACTAAAAGTGCTCCATTTTATGGATCATTTCAAAGCAAAGACTCTTTGCTTTTATTATTGCTTCTCTATTAACTGAGTATTTTTGTATTGTATTTTTTCCATACAAAATCTAATCTAAACCTAAAATGTTTGCAATGGTTTTTTTCTGCAATTTTTTTTGTGCCTATGGGAACTGTGTGTGGAGATTGGTATTCCTTAGTCCGTATCTGCCAAAAATAACAAGGATAATATTCCACTGTCATTTTTCATCTTCAGTAAAGCAAGAATTAAATATGCTGTTCTGAAATGCTGATGTGTACCAAACAGCATCCAAATTCTGTAGTCAAAGCTAGAGGGAAGTTAATGGAGAACTGAATGCAGTAAGTCATATGAGTTATGAAGTCAAAACCTCCTAAAGGAAGGTGTCCCTGCCTACAACACATAGCTCGGAACTAGATGATCTTGAAGATTTCCTCCAACATAAACTATTCTTTGATTTCATGATTCTTGAATAAATTACATCTGTGGCTGAACTAACTGAACTACTATCTTTAAAATGCAGACAAAGGGAGATATGGGCAGTGGAAACATTAAGAGAGAAAAATATGAGTGTGCAAAAGTAAAATAAAATTAAATTCAGAACAAGGCTTTCTGGGCTTCATGCTCTGGCACAGGTAAGGTTTACGCTTTCAAAGTACCCAGTAGCACAGGCCCCTTCAATGTCACCAAGCCAAACAATCCTTCATAAATTCCTAAGCATGAAAGAAAACCCAGACTTGCTCAGCCTACAGAGATGAAATGTTCATTGATGTCTTTATTCCTGGAGTCATCTATATAGGATTAGGAGAAATTATGACCAAAGTAGGAAAGGACCTGAGCAACACATGAGAATGGGTATTACAGTACAGCTGGATAAAGGACTTTATGGTCTGATAGTCATGAGAAACCACCCACATGCTTGTCAGAACTGTCATGATCTTTTCCTGGCTGCAAACTGCACCAAGTGACAGCAGACAAGTGTGCTGGGAGGGAGGTCTCACCAGATGCCCAAGAAGCAAATCAAGCATCAGCAGGAATTCACTCCTCAATTGTAGGCTACCATGTGTACCCGAGGATACACCCATCGCTTTAACCACAGGTACACAAATCTGAGTATTCTCTGAAGGGCTGCCCAGTTTTTCTCGTAACTCCCTTTGGTGTTGTATATATGCACAAGTAATTGTTTGAAAACTCATTTTCTACGCTTTCCTTTCACAAATTCACAAATTGTAATGCAAAATGCACCCAACAACAAGATTTGATGAAAACTAAACTAAAGAATTTAAGAGAACTGTGTATTTTACACCTGCAGGCACATTATGGGGGGAAAAAGAAGAAAAAAAAAAAGAAAAAAAAAAAAAAAAAAGGAGAAAAAAAAAAAAAAAAAAAGCCTAATTATGTTGCATCTAAGAGCACAGAGAACATATTCCAAACAGCCTGAAAGTTACAGGTATGTTTGCAGCCATTGTTTTCCTGAAACAGGCACTAGCACCAAACATGGCATTTAAAAATAATTAAATCAATTTTTAAACCCTGTTTAATGCAAGGGTGCTGCATGAATCAGGCTTTAAGCATATAAGTAGGAGTGTAAAAGCCTTCTTATCTTTGGTTACCATGCCAATGACATCTACCTATCAGATTACGTCATTTGCTTTGTTTTATAAGCAGAATGAGTCCCCCATCTGCAATCAGTGCTGTGAGAATTCAGTCAGCAGGCAGCACTGTATGTTTTAAGAAAATAGTACTGGCTGAAACAATGGTGCCTTGTAGTACACCCCAGCAGTCCCTGAAAAGTGTTATTGAAAGCTTGATAACTTGGACGAGTCTCAAAACCAGTAAGCCACCTCCTGAAGAAAAGGTTGCTCAGAAAAGCAAGGACATCTTCAATATTGTCATGACTCCTGATCGCATCCCTAAATTTTTTATTCCTTCTCTGGACATAGAGCGTATTTCCTTCCAGGAGCCAGAGGAAGACAGCATAGAGAGTTCTCCTGAGAGAGGAGTCTCTGATGAAATTGTTCAGAAGCGCAGAACAACTAGAAGCAAATCTGAATCCTACATCAAGAAAGAAACAATGTGCAAAGGAGAGAGCCTGGATAGAAGAGGAACCCTGTGCTTTACAGACCAAATTACTTTCCCTGAAGACCTGAAGAGAGCTGCAGACCATTGTGACCCAGCAACCAGAGCTGCTTTCTCTTTGCCCCACCTCTCCAAAATCACTACTCCCTATGGGTTTCTCACACTGGGAGAAAGTCCCAATACCAGGAGAAAAGAGTCTCTCTTTTTTCAGCATGATTCTGAAGAGCTCAGAATCCTCTTGTCCCAGAGGAAGAAGACAACAACTGTTACAAGGAGCTTATCCAGCCCTTTCAGTGAAATTCAACAGAGTGCTGAGACCACAAAACCTCCAGTCACCCCTTTTAAGACCAGGCAGGCAGTTTCAGGGGAGTCGGTCGGCAACAGCCCTGTTCCTCCTGTGTGCTGCAAGCCAGACTGTGAGCCACAGACTGTGAAATGCGAAAAGAAGAGGTTTCAGGTGACATTGAAGAGACACCTGGCCAGCATCAAGCGGATGAGATCTAGCAGTGGGATGAACTGGCTTTGCTAAGCCATGAATAGCTCTCCTGGCTCTTAAGCCTGTGAAAATTTAAGTGAGACAGTCTTTCACAGAGGTGTGCAAACGCGAGTATGTAGCACATTTTCAGCTTGCAAACTCCTGAAAAAGGCCAGGCAAACAACCAGACTGAACTTTGTTTTGCTTGGCACGTTGAATGCATCTTCTGTTTTCTAAAGTCATATCCAGCAGCTTTGGATCCTTTACAGTGCGAGCAAAGACACGACTAACTGAAACGGACCATTTTCCAAAGGAAATGCTGTCTTTTCCGGTCGTACCTGTATAGTCTATGAGAAGGGAGGAGATCATTTTACACCAAAAGCAAACGACAGAAAAAGAAAATGTTGCCTTTTAGGGCAACAATACTGGTTTCAAAATTACACCAAAACTGAAAAGAAGAATCATGCTAGCTAGTCAGGTAAAAATTGTGGGCTTTTGTTATTTCTAATATTAGAATGTAAATGAAAACTAATTAAGAGTTAATTTTTCCTGGGGTGTTTACAGCAGGTAAATGCAAGCAGCCATTCACAACTTCTGACAGGAATGTGCTGGCGGAGAGGGGATGCCAAGTTCCTGCTTGCTAATGACAGTGCATAGTAAGCCTTTCTCTGCATTTAAAAAATGTGCCTATTTTATCACTGCTGTAGTTAACCATTCAACATGCTTGGAATTAGGGGGACATGATATAATTTGTTCACCTCATTACCAGTGTCAAAGCATAGCAACATTCTATTCAGTTCCTGTCATTGTTCCTATTAAAACTAAACCAAATAAAATCTTTTTCTTTAACAGTCTTTCTTGTCATTGCTGTTATTTTTTCCTTTTTAAAAATTTTTCACAGGCTTGTTAGTACCTTAAAATTTAAAAGGGGCATAAAGCAGAACCAGGAATATTCAGTGTTCTCAAAACATGTGTTTAATCCTGTTTGTTAAACTTGATTGCCTTGCAAGGCACTGATACTCCAGTGCATTAAAAATGCATTGGAAATTACCACTGGCAGCTAGAAATGTCCAATGATATATGAACACTAAAGGGAAAAGTTTTCTTCTGTAAAATTATCAAATTATCACAATTTTCAAACAGCTCATCTCCATCTATGCAAAATTTACTTGACACTGAATTACAAAGAAAGATAACTTAAAGTACCTGTGAGAATTTTCCAGGGTAAAGATCTGTCTCAAGCTGTATAAGAAACAGAGTTATCAGAAGATGACTTCTGGTAAAATCCATTAGAGTTTATTGGTTTATTACTTCAGGTCATTTGTTTATTTAATCTATTTTTATATCTAGAATATGCATAAAGTCATCAGTGCCTACAGTAAAAAAAAAAAAAAAAAAAAAAAAAAAAAAAAAAAATAAAAAAAATCTACTTTAGCTGACAGGGAAGTACCGTAGCATTTGAAATTTAAAATATCCATTCCACTCTCTTGTACTAAATTTATTTGTGCTACATAACCTGTAGTAGACAATTAGAATGGTATCAAGGGACCTGGAGGCATGGGAAGAGAGCAGTTGTCTAAGGGGATGAGATTGTCCTTGTTTTGAAGACAATAAATAAATTCTGTGCAACAGATACAGCTCAAGCAGCCCATGAAACTCATGTTCCAAATAATCAGAATGAGCTGGCTGTACTCCCCTGGCTGTGCAGCAGCACAGAGGCTGTGGCGTGTGAAATGAAATATGTGCGTGAAATCAAGTAAACTGTGACAGCAGTACAGGTATTGAAGCCTGGAACAGCCACCCAGGCTCCCTTTATAATCTAAAGTATGATTCATCTCATCTCCTGTAGATGACATCTAAAACTCACCAGGTGTTTACACAATATGCTTCGTCCAGAAGAATCGCTGTTAAAAATTGACACATCCTTGCAGGAGCCCAAAGGCAATGCTTGGGAGATCTCAGCTTGAGGTTTAGTAACAAAGACGATTACTTTGTTCTTAAAACAGAAACAAATAAGACTTTTTCATCTGGTGAAACTATTTTTAAAATTTAAGGAAAAAATAATACAGTTATACTCTGAGCTGGGGAAAATGCAAAATATCCTTTAAAGATGTGTTTGCATTTTACCTTGTCACATCAGATTTGTATTAAGGGTTACCATGACTGAAAATTTAATCAGTTGAATGGCTTTGAAAAAGACCTGGAGTACAAATGAAATGGCACTCTGAACACTGTAATCCACACTAAGAAAACTCTGCAGGCCTAGACAAACTTCTGCTTATGTTGTCAGATCAATTCAGCTACAACTGTGATATTTTCCACTGAGAAAATATTTACAACAGCATGTTAGATGTTAGAAACCATTTCTTTTCCATTCCAAGTAGCTGTGCTTTACTTAGCTAGCCTTGGATACAACCAAAATCTGAATTCCCTAGCTGGAGTCCTGCTAGGGTGGAGGTACATCTTTTAGTTGCACAGACGGTGGCAAACCAGGGATTCTGTCTGGGATTGTCTCCTTTTACAATTTAGAATCACAGAATCATAGAATCATTAAGCTGGAAAAGAGCTTCCATGTCACTGTGTCCAACCATTGACCTCACACTGCCATGCCCAACACTAAACCATGCCCCCATAAGCTACATCTGGAAGTTTTCTTGAACACTTTTAGGGATAGTGATTCCATCAGTTCTCTAGGCAGCTTATTTCAATGCCTGACCACCCTTTCAGTTAAGAAATTTTCCCTAATATCCAATCTAACCTCCCTTGTCACAACTCAAGGCCATTTCCTCTCCTCCTGTCCCTGTTCCCTGGGAGCAGAGCTCGATCTCTCTGGCTGTCCCCTCCTGTCAGGAGTTGTGCAGAGCCAGAAGTCCCCCCTGAGCCTCCTTTTCTCCAGCCTGAGCTCCTTTCCCAGCTCCCTCAGACACTCCTGGGGCTCCAGCCCCTTCCACAGCTCCGTTCCTTTCCCTGGACACGCTGCAGCCCTTCAATGTCTCTCTTGTACTGAGGGCACACTTTGTTTTGGTCATTTTTTTACCACACATGCTACTAATACTCAGAGGAGAAAAAAGGTGGGGTGTACAAGTGGCTTCCAAGGTCTCATCAGAGTTAAAGGGATGTTTGGGGATGTGATACTAAGGTTTTCTATTATTATTGACTGCTGTGCTCCACCTGTACAATGCTGAAGAAACCAATCAAGTCATCAGGTTGGGAGCCAATTTCCTTTGCATTTCTAATACTCATTCAAATTTTTTTCTCTTTTTCTGCTGTTCAGCTAAGAAATTCTTCCAGTATCACATTTCTGGTTTTATTTGGTGCATCTCACCAAAACAAATTCATGAGGATTTTTGCTAAATCCCAATTTGATGGCTCTCCCCCTTTGTGACCTCTTCTGTGACAGTAGAGAGGAGGAAATGGGTGAGGAGGAACTGAGTGCAGTGAGACAACAGGTGCAGTGATTATCACTCCTTATTTTAAGAGTCTGAAAAAGGTGAACAGCTTTGGGAAGGGAGGTTACACAGACACAGGGAATTTTTGAGAGTTCAGCTCATAACTTTTGAGAAGAGATCTAGTACATGTTCCCTTCTCTTTGTGCTGAATTATTACTCTTTAACTCACATCCCTCTCCAGCTTTCCAAGACACCAACAGATATCAGGCATAAAGCTTTATTTTGTGTTTTCATTCTTTAAATTAAAACCCTTTTAAGGGTAATGTAATTTGGAGTGAAAATCAAATTTATGTGTTGCCCCAAATTTTCACAGTCATTGGAACAACAGCATTTGTGGCTTTATCAATTCCTCTTTCTCCGTGATAGTAGCTTCCCTGCATGAGTGACTGAAATGCTGGAGGCAAAAAAACCCGAAAGCTAATCAGGCAGAAAACATGCGTATTTTAAAAACAGCCTTGGAACAAATGTATAAAAAAGGCAAACACTGGGATACCATGTAACAATGAGAAATTAAAATCAATGACCTATGAGATCCCTTTCACTATAAATGCTTGCAATGCGTGGGTAATTTCTCTAGAGCACTCAGGAAAAACAAGGTCTTTCAGGAGACCAACATATATGCCTCAAATTTTTTTTTTTCCCAATTAATTTGATAAAAATAGCCATTCATGTCATTTGGACTTGTTTAACTCTCATTTGCATACAGAAGATACAAAGCCTACAACAGTAGTAGTGACCATCGACATTTCAGCAACTGCTTCACAACTGCAAAGCAACTGCTTTTTGTGTTTTTCTTGTGTTGTGGGTTTGTTTTATTGTTGTTGGGGGTGGTTTTTTTGTTTTTGGTTTGTTTTTTTTTTTTTTTTTTGTTGGTTGGAGTCTTTTTTTTTTGTTTGGATGGTTGGGTTTTTTTCCTCTTTTTTAGTTTCCATCTTGAACTAGTGGAAAGAAGTATTGAAAAGATTGTGGGTCTTAAAAATTCCGTACTGCATTTGAAATCTTGTGCAAATATTATGTGCCTGAAAGCAGGAATTTTATGAAAGTCTGAGCTAATTTTTACTTGGTTTGGTTACTTATGCCTGTATATAAGCTTCTTCTCTCATTATTTTTTTATCAATCCCAGCTCAAATTTAATTTGGATTTTAGATTTTCTGACTGCATTTCTTTGTGATATTGCATTATAAATCACTATGTTTTCCTAAACTGCTACATAACATTCATGTCTTCTGTTTAAACTGCAATCACAGAGTTATCTTTATTTTGCTAGTGATCATGTGTTTTTTTCATTCTGATATAGCTAGAAAATGCATTTGGAAATGGCTTTAAGACATTTTTAGATGCATATTCTATAAATATAAATCATAACCCTTATGGTGCAATTCCTCAATTTTTTTTTTTTTTTTCTTTTTTTAATAATGGGCAACTGAGATACAGCAGTGTCGTTCCTCAAAGAGATTATAGCATCATGGCCTCTCTTTTCCATGATGATTTTACTCTTGTTTTCTCTCTGTGTCACTGCTGCTGCTACCATCTCTCAGAATGGGTAACTTAGTGACCTCTATTCATTTGTTCCAAGTTACAATGTTGTGAACCCCATGAAATATGTAACACTGATAAACAGGATGATCATTACTTTTATGTACAATGGGAAAATAAATTCAGTAACTGACATTTAAATAAAATATAAATACTTTATGCAGTTTCTATTATACCACATCATTGCAGTAATCCATTTAAAGGTAATGAACAACATCACTGAACGGCTCATGTAATGCAAAGGTCTTTCTTGATTTTTTTTCCCTGACTATTCACATGGAAACTTGCAAGTTCCTGACACTTTTTGTAAGAATTATTGTATTTTTTGTTTTCTTTTCACAGAGTATTGGAAGTATGAGAACTTGGAATGTGCTGCTGAAAGGCAGTGTGGCTTAAAGATGACAGGAAAATGGAGCAATGAAGAAGAAGCCAACTTTTCACTATGTCCTGTGGCTATTCCAAACTTGTCTAGTAATTGGTAATAGAGCCAGCAAAGGAAGATTTAAACAGAAATTTCTTTAAAGAAATGTTGACATTATCTCAATAGGGATCCATTGCCCACTCGCCACAATGTCTAACAGGAGTGGCACTGAAAGAATTGAGAAAGAATAAAAATAAAAACAAACATTGAAATTAGTGCTTTTTTTTTTTTTTTTTTTTTTTTTTTTTTTTTTTTTTTTTTTTTTTCCCAAAATAGTAGGCTCTTCCTGTCCAAAAAGTTGAACAAATAGAATTTTTAACTTTCAACATGAATATTCGTTATGGTGTGTGAAGATTTCACAAATTAGTTAGTGCAGCAAAAACATTTGCATTCCAGGTAGGTTTGGTACTCTCTGTTGATCTGATGAAGATGTGTTTCATTGAATTCTAAACATCTGCACTCTCATAAAAAAACCAAGCCAAACCAACCAAACAAAAGCCACTAATCCATATATGTTTAAATGTATTACTTTTAAAAATATTATGGTTCAAACTTTTGAAATAAAGAGGTAAAAGTAAATAAATGAATTATTTTGAATACACTATCCAAGTTTAGTTTAATCAGCTGGGTTTTTTATTCTTCTAAAAGTGGATATTTTGAAAACAATACATTTTTATATAATAGGCTTGTTTTTCGGGTTGAAGAGTACTCCATAAATGAAAATTTTAAGGAAAGGAAAAATGACTGTATTTATGTGACACAAATCACTATGAACTAAAGACCTACATCGGGGCCAAGAATTTCCTGCCTGCTGACTCCGAAATCCCTGCTCAATGATTGCATAATCTGAGAAAGGGCTAGGGATTATTAAAATTTCCCTTTATGAATCAGAGACACCAAGGGAATAGGTTGTGATCTTCTGATAAGATTTTAATATGTTAGTATATTAATCATTACTGAAAGCTGCCAGATGAGTACAGAATTAACTGAAGAGATCTGGACTAGAACATTAAACTGTTATCTGACTATTTATCAGTATTTAGGGTATAAACAGTATTTAGAGTATTATTATTCTCAAAAAAGTAGTTCTCTCCTTGGTGGAGTTTTGGCTTGTGTTGACTGGCATCACCCTGAAGAATTTCCTGGTATGTCTGAGACTTAGCACATACCAGAGAGATCTCAGTGGATGCAGCAAAGCTTGGATGCAACCGCCCTCTTTGCAAGGCTGAAGTTGTTTACAAGTGTGGTTTCAGGCCAGTCCATCAGCTCTGTACATGGGAAGACCTCCAAATGTCCTTCCAAAAATGTTGCTGCTCAGTTCTGGTGGATCTGTGCAGGAAGACATCTGGTGGATGTGATATGATTTCCACATCTTCCATCTGGGAGGAGACACATTACAAAAAAACTTCTTTTAGGGATATGAAGCATCACAGAAGGACATTTTTTAGAGATACAAGTTGTGCCATCACTTCAATATTGGAGAGAAGTCTTAATGTTACTGTTTTTCCTCTTATTTTAGGATTGGAGACTGTGCCTACAGCACATGCACAGCCCCTCTATGCTCTTTTTCCTAGGGTTCTGCTTCAAAACGTACAGAAACCTGACAAAGGTCATCTAAACTGCATGGGCTGATATGATGAACAATATTATTTTAATTAAGGATAACTGACACATGTGGATGTAGAAACCAATACATATTAACTTCAGAAGAGTTTTTTTATTCTATATGGCATCACAAAACTCATGCTTAAATCAGGAATAGCAGCCTGATTTGGAATTTTTCTGGTTGAAAGCACAGGTTTTCTGCACCCTATCTATGTGTTGCAGAAATTCTGGATGTGACCTGGCATAATTTTCCCCTTTGACTACTACCTACAAATGAGAGAAAGTCATGTGCTCAAAATAGGGAGCACATTATACGCAAGGAGGTCTTGGCCAGTGTAGACAAAAAGAGTGACCAGGAAATTGTTCTGTGCTAAAGGCAAGCACACAATCAATGGGTTGCACAGGGAACTTTAAAAATAATTTCTATCTGCAGCATTTAATATCAAAATGGAGAGGCTGAAGAAGAGGAATTAAAAGATCAAGACAAAATATTTCATGCATAAATCTGGACTTTTTTATTATTTATAGCCACCCGACAAAACAATAAGCAGCTTTGAAATTCAAAGTGCTTTGGCAGCAACTACTGGTACACTTTTACCATCTCCTCTCCTCTCCTCTCCTCTCCTCTCCTCTCCTCTCCTCTCCTCTCCTCTCCTCTCCTCTCCTCTCCTCTCCTCTCCTCTCCTCTCCTCTCCTCTCCTCTCCTCTCCTCTCCTCTCCTCTCCTCTCCTCTCCTCTCCTCTCCTCTCCTCTCCTCTCCTCTCCTCTCCTCTCCTCCCTCCCCTCCCCTCCCCTCCCTCCCCTCCCCTCCCCTCCCCTCCCCTCCCCTCCCCTCCCCTCCCCTCCCCTCCCCTCTCCTCCCCTCCCCTTCTTCAAAATGCAATGAATACTGGACTACAAATAACAATGTTATTAAACATATCAAATGGGGAATTTTAAGGATTATCTTCATTTCAGCTATGGAAATCCACAGTACAGACAGGCATCACTTGCATGTCAATGCCTGTGCTAATTTAAATGACTTAAAGAAAGCCAGAATAGCCACCATATACATCCACATGATAAATAACTTAATGGTGAAAAACTGGCAATGTAATGTAACATGAGGTCATCAAAGATTTCCCAAGGTTTCTTCCATACACTGGCCTTCTCTCCTTCAAATTTGTGCTGTGCAGACTTTGATTAATTATTGATGCAACAGTGTAGTTCTTGCATGAATGCAGTGATGTTCAGTGGTGGCCACCTGAATAATTTTAACTTGCATGTGTAAAGTACAAATTAGACGCCGAAGATAGAGAAGTTCTTAATTCACCAGACATCCAAACAGATGTTGATGCAAAAGTAATTGTGTGGAATACAAGAACCTATAGTAACAGGCAAAAACATCTACAACATCTAATTAAGAAAAACAAGCCAAAGACACACGTCTCCCTGAAACTTCACACAAAACTTAATATATATTAGTTTTAAAGGTAATTATTAAACTACAAATAACAATCAACTGCAGGAGGGATATGTCATTCAAGATACCCTTAGACTTCTTATTCTAGAGGAACTGCAGGTTGAGCTTATAAGTCCCTCTCAAGATATTATGATATAAATTACACAGTTTCCCATAAGCACGAAGTACAAGATCTGAGAAGACAGCCAGGGCTATCTGTGTTGGTTGAAGCTACTCAAGAAGCCTTTACTACTGAATGAGGCTAACGACAGGACAGAAGTGACTCATTCATTGACACGGTAACCTTTACCTGGTACAGACCAAGAAAAGTTGGATTGACATCACAAGAGTTGTTTGCTCATACATCACTTGCCTGTCATTACACCATCCCTCTGATAGATTATTCCATTAAGTCGGCCAGAAATAGCATTGACGTCACAATTCACATCTGCTACTGCAATCATTCCTCTATCTGCTATTTTCAGGTGAGACAGAAAACCCCCAAAATTATTGATGGTGTACAAAACATCAGTAGTTATTTTATTCAACTTAAAGCTCTTCTTCAAAGAGGCAGTGGAATAGAATGCACACAAACGGCCAATAGCTTCTGTCACCTCAGTGGAAAAATCAAATTCTCCAGCTGAACTGCAGGAGGAAGTTCACAAACTGCTAAACATGAAAGGAAAAAGTTGCAAAGCTTTCAGCACTGACCTTGTACAATCTCAAACCTCACACTGTGGCCTTATCACACCTGCACTAGTGGAGGGAGCAGGCATGCAAGCTAAATACGGACGGATGACAAGGGGTAAAATTTGAAACAGAACAATTGTCCAGATGGTAACGAAACAGCAGAAACAGCAATATGGATTAGGCAGAGTTCAAAAGCCAG
Organism: Delichon dasypus; assembly: GCA_037837765.1. Taxonomy (NCBI): domain Eukaryota; kingdom Metazoa; phylum Chordata; class Aves; order Passeriformes; family Hirundinidae; genus Delichon; species Delichon dasypus. The sequence goes on along the minus strand of JBBAXF010000004.1, from coordinate 65,805,685 downwards.
TATTTTCAGTGCAGTTCATTTGATAGAGTATAAAAAACTATAAGTCAATTAAAATAGGAAAAAGTTCACTGCTTTTTAGGTGTCTTGAAGGGGAATAAGTTATATGTGCAAGGTATATGACAATTATAATTCAGGTTGAAAAGCTTCTTACCCTGTAGAGACTTACCTGGACAGCTGAGACATATTCAGGTCCAAGATGTTTTGTACAGATTCAAAACTGCTCAGTGATCTACCGGAATCACCTACATGGACTCTGCTCTGTCACAGTTGTCATCTGACAGTTATCTATTATTTCTTATCTGCTTAGAAATAAAACAAAATAAAGATAAAACAAAACTATCACACTCATGCTTTTATCTTATAGAAAACACTATATTCCCATGCACATGTTGCTGGAGTTTATCAGTGATGGGCACAGCTTAAGACATAACCTCTCTTCCACAATCCATGTTCATTTATTTATTTCTCTGTTCTACCTTTGATTCTCTTCTTTTCAACATTCCATAGCCACTATCATTATGCCTCTTTAAGAATAAACTTCCCAGAGTCTATTCAGCATCCCTGCATGGAACTAGGCAGTGCTGGAAGTACCAGTCACATTTCTATACTCCATCCTACCTCCAGTAAGCCCTAGTTAATACTCCTGTTGTAGGCATAGACATATTGAAAGAACAGGACTACCTGAAATTCTTAACATTTGGCCATTTTGAATATATTTGAAAGCAGATAAATTCACTGCATCCCGCGTGAACCAATTTTGTACCCACAAAGGGGCACAGAGAAGAAAAAGAACACCTGATAAGGCAGGATAATGGTGAGGGCTTGAAATTTATAGTACTTTGCAAAGCATACAGGAAAGCATACATTAATGTCTTAATTTTATCTCATAACAATTCTTCAGATCTTTGCACGATATTGGGTTTATGTCCTGGTTTGGAACAAATTTGGGCCAAAACCCCTGTATAGGATCCCTCTAAGGAAGCAAACCCAAGTGGCCCCTCCCTCCAACTGGTCTGGTAAAAAAAACCTCTTTGAAGAAAAGTGGAAAAAACTATTTTACTAAACAAATGAAGTGCATACAAGTATAAAGAATGAATAATATGAAACAATAAAACCTCTCCTTCTGAAGTGAGATGGCAAATTGAGAAAGTCCTTGCCGTGGGTGGAGCTCGGCTCTCTCTCAGTCTCTCCTCAGTCCCAGTCCCTCCAGCGCTGCTGGAAAATGCCGAGGTCCAGGCCCCGGTGGGCCGCAGGTGCAGCCCCCAGTGCTCCCCTGGGTTTTCAGTCCAGAGTAGGTTTAAACAGTTCCAAGAAAAAGGAAAAAAAAACAGTCCAGGGAATTTCTCTGCCCTAGCTAACTAAAAGCAAAAGAAATCTCTGTCCTGCAGTCTCTCCAAGCCTCCGCCGAACACCCCGTCCGGAGAAGAATGTGGAGGAGTCAGGCAGTTTTCTCAAAACAAACTCTGTGCTTCTCCTTGCTCTTAGAACCAGTCTTAAAGGCACAGGACTCAATATACAGCACAAACAGAACAGACAATTGGGGATACAAACATCATAAAGTTACCCTAGAACAGTTTCTTACTTTGCAATCATATCCCTTCCAATGACATCCCTAGACAATATTTCTTCCCAAGGGACAGACATTTCCATGTTCTGTATGCAGATCTCTCTGTGCCCACATGCATAACAATTACAAATTGTTACAGGATTACAAATTGTCCTTTTTTATGTATAAAACCTTTTCATCTGCATCCTTTTGTCCTTTTGTGCTGATGATATACATAATTTTTTTTTTCTTTATATAAAAGATACAATTTGCTCGAGTCAGTTAATATTTAATCATTAAGTGGGAATCACTATGGTCTTTATCTTATTGGCATATAACAGGAAATTATTCATTACAGTTTTACCTTTCTATATTGACTCAAGTGTCCAATCTTCTGAAAAGTTAAGTTACTAGAGCAGTGATGAAAACTAATGTTTTAATTGGTCTTCACAGTCACAATCTCCCAATTGCTCTGGCAAGAGCACACAGGAGGTTTATGTAGTTATACAAACATCTGGTTTAATGGGTCTTGGGAGTGAAGAATTTGGAACCAACTTTCAAAGATCCCTTCAAAGTCTGGTATTTTATGGCCTAATTCTATAAAATTAATAATTTAGTGTTTAAAATATATATAAAAAAGAAAATCACAAAAAACCTCCGCACTAACATCTTCAATGTTCTTGGTAGATGCTCATATAGCCAAAAGAAGCAGACATTCCTTATTTTTTGATCCTATGTTTGGTGTCACTATTAATTACTTGATTTTCTTGATTGAATGGCACTGGTAACTAAATGCTTAACACAAATACCCCTGTATAGAGCTCTGTCTTATGTTTAATTAGCTCCTCACATGCAGAAATGTGTTGAAAAAACAGATGGTCTAATGACCCACATGGAGAAATTACACTTGTATTGGTGTCTCCAAGTCACGTACCAGGCCATCTATAAATGTCAGCACAATCCAAAGCTCACTGCTTACTGTATGATCTTGACCTACTTTCCCAACTGTTTTTGTTTCCAGCAAATATTGGTCTGTCATGTAATTAAATGATGAACCAGGGAACGTGAAAATATTTATCTGGAGCAAACAAATAGAAAAGTCTATACTCCTGTTTGTGCCTGGCATATGCAAGCTGATGTATAAAAATAAATATGAAGAATGCATAGTTGATGATGCTTTGATACAGAGGACCCCATTAGTGCACTATCTCTGAAGCACATTAAATTTTCCTGTGCCAAATAAGTCAGGTCATTGTAGTTTAAGAGTCTTGTTTTGTTAATTGAAGAAAGATTCATTGTGCAGTTATGCTCACAAGAGTGCAATAAAGCTGCAGTCCACCTAGGGTATTTCTAAATAAGTTTCTACATCCACTTGAAGCATTGTAATGGATGTAAAAACATAGAACACTCCTGTTTGTAATGTAGCTCTTTATTTATTAATTAGCTTTATTTCCTATTTTCCAACAGTGACATTAAAACAAATTAGAAAGGATGGTGAAATTCACAAAATAGTGCTGTACCCAGCCAGAATAAAGTGCCTTACAGGGGTTACCTCTGCAGAAAAGCTGGCTCTTCGAATTTCCTGAGTTTTGGGGGATTTCTTATGATAAAATGTCTCAGATTGGAAGGAACCCATAAGGATTTTTCTGCTTTGCACATTTTCTGATGGAAAATCAAAACTGAAAATAAGCTTTTCAAATGGAAGGGAAATAAAGCTTGGGCTTGGTTGGTTGATTGGTTGGTTGGTTGGTTTTGGGGTTTTTTTGTCTTTTTTAGAATGTTTTTCCATTACTTAAATGCCAAAAAAGTTGAATGAAAACAAAACTGATTATGAAAAAATAAAAAGTTTTGGAAACAATTAATTTACGAATTTCAGCATGTAGATTTATAGATTATTTGAAGACATTTTAGATTGCATTTTCTTGTTGCTACTTTGTTAGGATTCATATGGGCATCCTTTGAGAATTGTATGAATGTGCAACTGATCTAATGTATAATTTTGGGAATGAAAATCTCTCTCCAATACAGATTCTAGACATAATCTTCTTAGTTGTTGGGTATTAAGTCCAAAATAAGGACTGAACTCAACATTTATCAAGATATTTCACAATTTTAGATGCAAAATTTAACACATTGACCTTGAAATTTTGTATTAGTTAATTGTGAGAAAAGAATGGCCTTTCTTTTGGCTCATACTAAACACTGAATCTTGGAACTTCCAGAGTCACACATGTTTCTTTCACAGGTATTCAGAGTGATGACAACAACAAAATTTCCACATTCTTAATTACATTTAAATGAAAGGTGAACTCATTACACTCCTTGAAACAAGCTAATTAAAGCATGAAGGTAAAAGAGGAATTAATTATTTCCATATGATGATAATGTGCTTCCAACAACTTAAAAGATATGATCTATAAATAAAGTCTGAATTTAATAGTGGCAGAGTAGGTAGAGGCAAAGTAGCTTTGTTGCATTCTAACATTAAAAAAAAAAAAAAAAAAAAAAAAAAAAAAAAAAAAAAAAAAAAAAAAAAAAAAAAAAAAAGAAAGAAAATAGCATTTTACCAATAGCATACAATTAGGTACAGAAGTAACTGAGTGTTGTATTTTGTTAATTTGGTTCAATCCAATTTGCCCTATTGTTTTTGTAAGTGTTGGTTTTTCTCAAAGTTGTATCCTCCTACCTATTTGCTTATATGTGCAACCACTGCTCTATCCATCACCCGAAGCCAACCTACCCTCCCTTTCCACCACTGTAAACCCTTCCCTTTTTCCTAGAATGTTCTCTGTTAATCAATCTTCCCTTGATGCACTACTGGGCTTGGTAATGTAATCCCTCCTACCCCAGAATCCTATTGGTTCCCATGTTAAAGTTTTCCTCCCCTAACTCTACCCCAGTTATTCCCATTGGTTGTTCGATTGTATCCACTTCTCTCCACCCCCCCTCAGTACTTAAAACTGTGTACTGAGTTCAGGGCTCTGGTCGTTGGATCCCTCCGTGCATTCTCCTCTTTTTATCCTCCAGAGTTTGTATTTCCTTCAGACATCCCTTCAGTAAACCCTTTGGATCTTATCCTCAAATCAGAGGCTTCCCTTCACCTTTGTCCTTGTTCTCGCAGCAGTTTACCTGGGACTGAAGAGCCTCAGCAGGTTCAGGGTTCCCTAAGGCATTGCTGCTGGTGCTCTGTTCCCCACACGCTGGCAGTATCCCTCCGCAAACCACCGAGCTAGCCTGAGTTGCAGGGCAAAAGGAATAAAGATACTACAACTAAGATGCACCAAAACCTGACCTTTCTCCATTGCATATGAAATTCTGTTCATGGAGGGCTTCTGTAAATAGGAAATGTTGAAGATATTGGCAGAGTAGAATGCCTGTAGTAAAGCAAAACACAGTTTTAAAGCTGTATATCATAGAAAGATTTATCTTATTTTTCTCCCTGTATTTGTTACTTGAGGTTTTTAGGAGTTTGGTGGGGTTTGTTTTTTTTTTTTTTGTTTTTTTTTTTTGTAGGTGTTTTTTTGGTTGGTTTTTTTGTGTGTGTGTGTTTGGGGGTTTTTTTGGTTTTTTTTTTGGTGAAGGAGGATTTCATGTGCTCTTTTTGGGGGGTTGAGTTTTTTGTTGCTTTGTTGTTACAGGTTTGTTTGGTTTTGAGGGTTTTTGGGGGGGTGGTTTGTTTGTTTTTTTTAAACTGGAGTTGTCTTTTTATTTATTTATTTATTTATTTATTTATTTATTTATTTATTTATTTATTTTAAATAGAAACAAGAGTTCCAAGCTTTTATAAACAAATACTTAAAAAGAAAAAGAAAATTTTGATCTTTCAAAGCATCAACCTTCATCAATAACTAAGAAATGGTATAGTCAGCATGAAGATTGTCTTTTTCTTCCATATAGAAAATATGAAATTTTAACTGAAAATTTAAAGGTCAACCTTCAAATCTGCTGAAAAAATAATACTACCAGACAAATGATCCACTTGATTTCACTGTGATAATACCCAAGTAACACCTTTTATATAACTCTGTGGAATATTCTTAAAAAATATTGTATTGACACCAAGGAGACATTTATATGCCAGAAGTTTTTAAAAATTAATGTGTAGCATTGAGTGATTTTTTTTTTAATAAATTGATTAATAAGTAAATTAGAGAGAAAATAGAGACAACCTTAGACTTTCTTATCCACCTAAATCAGAGTGAGATTTATGGCAGAAGATGACAGTCTTGGAACAAGTCAAAAGACACTGAGGGAGAAAATTCACAGGAGAGATCTTCTACCCTTGAATAGTCACTAACATGTCAACAGGGAGTCCATGCTACAAAATTAAAAAAAAAAAAAAAAAAAAAAAAAAAAAAAAAAAAAAAAAAAAAAAAAAAAAGGCAGATTGCTAAGTATCTGTTTAATGAAAAAAAGCTAGGAAAAAAGTAACAAATCTATCTAAGAAGTTGATATGTCTCAATTAAGAACAAAGCAAAACCAAACACAAAGCAAAATAAACCCCAAAATATTTAACTTTTCATGTGACAGAAGGAACTTGTGTGTAGATTTTCATGTGATTATAGATAAGTCTTAAGCAGTTCCTTTCACTGAAGATTTAATTTTCACTGTTTTGACTTGGAAGGGTAGGAGGAAGATGAAAGAAAAAAGATTAATGTAATGTCTTACATTCTTTCCTTTACCATATTTTCTGGAGTAAAAACACAGTCCATCCGAAAGAAATTTAGAGAGAACATTTTTCTTCCTCAAAGACTTCTTAACTCTTTACTACTGTGTGAGAGTCTTGTGTGCTAGAGAGGGAGATAAAGAGGTGAAAGGATTGCTTTCTTTTTTACATTCTCTAGACTGGTTTTGCAATACATTGATTACTCAAGCAGGTCAAGGAATGTGCTATTTATTCTTATAATTTCACACACTCTTTTCTAATACTGCTTTTATTTAATTTACTTCAATTATTTTTTTAATACACAATTGCATTAATGAGTTAATCATAAGTTAGGATTAATTCTGATGTAATCTTTTAACTTTCTTCTCCCATTTTCACTCTTCCATTATGCCAGACATAGTAGAGATTGCCACAGAGTTTTAATTTCATTACCCTTTAAGCTCTGTGTGGGTGGAACTTACTGAGTTGGCAGGGGAAAAATATCACAGTTGTTCTCAGCCAGAGAATAGCTATGTTTAAATATTTAGGGGTAAAAATAAACTTTCTTTTCTTTTTCAGAAGGGTTATAAACAGCTAAGGAAAAGTCGAGTCAGGAGAAAGGAACATCAGAGTCAAATATATATATATATATATATATATATATATATATATATATATATATATATATTCCTAAAGGGATGATAGTTCTGTCCATATACTCCACTAATATTGATGGTTAGTTTTATTTCATTTTCTGCAGATGCATAATCTTCCAGTCTTGGCACCTTTAGTGTAGCAGGTACTTCCAATTCTTCTGCTGATATTTCCAACAGAGATAGCCAAGTAGTGTTTAACAGCTTTCCACTGAATTTTAGACTGATTCAACAAGGTGTGATAGTAAAAAATACATCATCCCTGCTAATTGCATGATTACTTGTATTCACTGTCCTTTCATATCTCAGATAGTCTTCCAATATCCAGAATGTCTGTAGTAATATTTTTGTATGAATTTAAAAAAGCAGCCCTAGATATTGCATATTCTGACCAGTCAGAGTGAGTTTGAAATTATCTCAGTGACAACCCATACCATACAGAGAAATGCAACAAAGTCCTGTGGCTTTTGTGCTCTTTCTTAGTCTAATGTGAGTAAATCAATAGTCACAGGAACCAGCCAATTTATGTGGCCAGCTGTGAATCCTTGCCTGCATTTCTCTGAGGTTTCCACAGAACCTTCGTATGCGCATTTAAATTAAATCTGTCCTGTGTTCACATCCTTTCTTTTAAATGCATTGCAAAGTGACAGACTCAAGTTTCAGTTGGTTGCCTTCCCAGATTCTCTGTGTCACTTTGGAGAAGCTTCATTTCTCAAATTACACAATAAGGACATTGTTTATTACTCCTTTTCTTTGTCTGGTCTGTCTGTTTTTGATCAGAAAATTCACTCAGGGCTTTGAAACCACTTTATATTTAGGGGACCTAGTGTCAGTACAACTGCTACTACAATAGAAGCAACAATGGTTGCATTTCCTGGTGATTGTGTTTCACTTAATTTTGGGGAGTGGGGAGTTGGGGTGATGTATCTCTGTTCAATTTCTGAAGTGCTTTATAAAATTCTGCCTTACATATACCCTCCTTTTTTTTTTTTTTTTTTTTTTTTTTTTTTTTTTTTTTTTTTTTTTTTTAAATCCAGTTAGATGGATTCTCTTCTCTTCCAAGGATCATAAACATAATACCCTGGAGAAGCATTTGTTTATTTTTTCAATATTTTATCCTCTGTGGATATAAACCAACTTGCTTGTCTTTTGATTGAAGCGGAGACTAATTAAGTTAGTTATGTAATTATTATTCTAAATACTCTCCTTTTATGCCTCAACTGTCTTTGTGTTGCTGGAAAATACATTTTCTTGTCTACGTTTTTGCTGCCTGAGCAAATATAAACGTGCTCCTTAAGTCAGCTACTACGGTATACAATTTTTCTAAGTTAGTAAGTCTAGAAAAAAAGAAAAAAGGAAAAGGAAGAAAAAATAATCCTATTTGCATATAAACATATTTCCTAGCCCACTCAATAAGCCATGTTAATTTCTCAGGGTCTTTTTCATTACCCTGAAAAAAACATTAAGATCTATATAGAATAAGAAATTTGTGTTTGCCACTGCAAACTATCCTGGGACAGAAATATTAATATCCATTCACTGTCAAGGGCTGGATTCTGCTGGATTTGATGATATTCCATGTGAGACCAAGTTATTTCTACCATCTGTAGATATCACTAAGCCATCTATCCTAAACTAATAATTCAAAATAACCTCTTTAGACATTGAACCAAGGGAAAAAAAAAAAAATTATGCTTATGTTTGCAGCTTGTTTAAGGACAAAAAAATCAAATAAACCAGTAGAGATTGACAGGATTTAAGAAAAATGAATCTACTTTCCTCCATGACTTAAATACTACTATTTCTGAAGTTAAGTATTTGTTCTTCCCTAGCTGTGAATGTGAATTCTTCAGTGCATACCGACACCACCTCCAACAGCTGCTGTGGCATCAGAGGCCTCTTCCAAGGGCTCTGGTGGGATAGTTCTGCTGTGAAAGCTGTCAAGAGTGCCTGTTTCTCCACCCCTGAGCTGGATTTAGTGGTGGCCTCACATGCTTTAGCTGAGGTGCTGTGTTGATTTTGCACGGTCTGTGTTTTGGTAATGGGGGCCACAGAGATGGCTTCTGTGAGAAGTGCTGGAAGCTTCCACCATGTGTGACAGAGCCAGTCTCTGATGGTTCTGAAGATGTACATGCTGCTGGCCACAGCTGGGCCAATGAGAGAGGTTGGTAATGCCTCTATGATGACATATTTAGGAAGAAAATCAAAACCAATTGGGCATGTGCAGCTTTGTTTTTTTCTAGGCAGAGAAGAGGAGGAGGAGGAGGAGGTGAGGATATGTGAAGGAAATAACATGGAGACACCAAGGTCAGTGGAGAAGAAGGGGGAGGAGCTGCTCCAGGAGCTGGAGCTGAGATTCCTCTGAGGCTGTGGTGAAACCATGGTGAAGCATCTGTGCCCCTGCAGCCCCTGGAGATCCATGGGGAATGCAGAGATCCGCTCTCGGCCTGTGGATCCATGAGGGATTCAGAGATCCACTTGCAGTCTGTGAGGGAGTTGCTCATGCCGGAGCATGTGGATGCCTGGAGGAGGCTGTGATCCTGTTGGAGACCCGGTGGAGAGAGGGCCCTGCTTCCAAGCTGGAGCAGCCTGTCCATGGAGGACTGGACCCCATGGAAGAGTGACCCATGCCACAGAAGTTTTGGGGGATTTTGTGCCTGTGGGAGGAACTCACGTTTGCAACAGGTGCAGTAGGTCTGCTGCTCATGATAGTGGACCCAAGCCAGAGAAGTTCACAGAGAACTGTCTCCTGTGAGGGATACCGTAGTTGCACAGGGGAAGGACTCCTCTCCTGGAGCAGCAGGAGAAAATCTCGGTGGTGACCTGACCCAAAAACTCCCATGTGCTGTCTCTCTGAACTGTTGGTTGGAAGGAGGGAGGGGCTGAGGCTAAAAAGGTGTTTTAATGACTTATTTAACTTCTCATTATCCTCTTCTGACTCCTAGTAATTAACTTTGTGCCTTTAAGCTGAGATGGTTTTGCTCTTGGAATGTTTCTCCCAGTCCTTATCTCAGCTCATGAACCCTTCATTATTTTTTTTCCCCTCCACTGCCCAGCTGTGGCAGGAGAGGGAGAGCGAGGGACTTTCGTGGCTGCCTGGCAGTGGACCAGTATCAAACCATCACAGGTGCTCAGTTAAGAAGTTTTTACTAGAGGAAAACAGACTGTACATCAGGAAGAGTCAAAACGTGGATAAAAACGAGATCAACAAGGTCATTGAAGAAGCCATGAATAATCAGGAGCCCAAACAATATTGAATGCGAAAAAGGCTGAATATTGGAACAGGCTCCAGAGAGGCTGTGAGTTCTCCATCCTTGACATCATTAAGAATTTATTTGACCAAGGCCTTGAGCAACCCATTTTGTTCAGACTTGCTCTGTACATGTGGTTGGACTGGGTGACTTCTTTTAACCCTTTTAAATCTATGGCTTTCCATGAACCCTGTTCTTTTTCTTGTATTTTCATTGTGGAATCAGAGGGGAGCTATTAACAGACTAAGCTAATAGTCTTGGACTGTACCAGTCAGGGAGTGCTGGTTTTGGCTGAGGTAGAATTAATTTGCTTCATGGTAGCTGGTGTGGGGCTGTGTTTTGTATTTATGCAAAGAACAGTGTTGACGATTCAGGGACTTTCTTGTTTTGTCTGACCAGGGCTTACACAAAACCAAGGCATTTTCTGTTTCTCATACAGCTCGACCCACAAGAAGACCCGGGGGAGGGATGGGGGACGGGGGACGGGGGTTGGGATGGGACGGAAGAGGACTGGAGAAGAGCTGGGAAAGGACAGAGCCAGAACCACTGACCCCAACTGACCAAAGGGATTTTCCAGACCATATGGCATCATGCTCAGCAATAAAACTATAGAGAAGACTGGCGAGGGCAGTTTGAGCACAGGTTGGTTGTCAATGAGCAGTTGTTTGTATATTCATCACTGTATTTCTTGGGTTTTATTTATCTGTTTTGTTATTTTATTTTTAATTTAATAATAATAATAATAGCAAATGATAATGTTTATAGTAATTTTAAAATTTTTCTTATCTTAACACACGAGTTTTCTCACTATTGATCTTCTAATTAACTTTCCCCATCCCACTGGGGTGGGAAAATGAGCAAGAAGTTGTGTGATGCGTGGTTGACAGCTGGGGTTAAACCATGACACATGTTCAGCTGGTTGACCTTTTTTTTTAAAAAAAAAATATGTCCTTGTCTTCTCTCTCCAAGATATTTTATAACCAAATTTTCTCTGCATGTGTCTTTGCAGATAAAAAAGTAATCTCATTCCAGAATACCCCTGTAGATCTGATCTTTCATAGATCTACATTCATGCTTGAAGGTTTTTCAAGAGATTGAACACAAACTGGAATGATGAGAAATCAAAGAAACCCACTATTCTCCTGTCAGACTCCTGATAAAGGAAAAATTAAATCCCTAACTGTCCTGGTTTCATCTGGGACACAGTTAATTTTCTTCATAGTAGCTGGTACAGTGCTGAGGATGCTCACTGTGCAGTATCAGCCCATCCCCTTAATTCTGTTGCAGTTGGTGGGAATTGTACTGGGAGCTGATGCAGTAAAGTTCGAAGTTGTCAAACAGAATGGTGATGAGAGCTTTAGAGGTCCTTAGGGAAAGCATGTAAAGAACTGTAGGTCACCCCAAATGATGCATTAAAAAATACTTAATTAGTAATGGGAACTATTTAATGTAACACAAGGAGGACAGAATTTATGCAGTCATAATTTAATGAGTTCTATCATAATTCTACTGAACCTTTCAAGAGACATCAGACACACAAAAGTTGTGACTGGGAAAAGACAGCTGAGCTTAGCTACCTCTGATCATAGTCAGATACTATCTTTGAAGTTCTTCTATCATTCTTAATTGAGAAATATTCACATAAGAGAGAAAAGCATACAAATTTTTAGTAGATATTTTGTTATTGTTGCTTTTCACATGATTTTAAATTTTTAACTTACAAAATTCAAAATTCTGCTTCCTATAACCCCTTTTCCTTTTCATTTGATTCTATCCAACTGTCAAAAGAGGTTGTGTCTGTTAATATTCACAGTTAAACAATATAACAGAGATGACTTTTATGAATTAGGGACTAAAACAGTATTTGGTTTTAGAATAGACAGCAAGAGGAGGTGACAACTACCACAATTAAGGAAAAGCTGTTGAAAAATTCTTAGCATTTAGCGTGTCCTAGGGTAACTTTATGATGTTTGTATCCCCAATCGTCTGTTCTGTTTGTGCTGTATATTGAGTCCTGTGCCTTTAAGACTGGTTCTAAGAGCAAGGAGAAGCGCGGAGTTTGTTTTGAGAAAACTGCCTGACTCCTCCACATTCTTCTGCGGACGGGGTGTTCGGCGGAGGCTTGGAGAGACTGCAGGACAGAGATTTCTTTTGCTTTTAGTTAGTTTCAGCTAGCTAAGGCAGAGAACTTCCCTGGACTGTTTTTTTCCTTTTTCTTGGAACTGTTTAAACCTGCTCTGGACAGAAAACCCAGGGGAGCACTGGGGGCTGCACCTGCGGCCCACCGGGGCCTGGACCTTGGCATTTTCCAGCAGCACCGGAGGGACTGGGACTGGTGAGGCACTGAGAGAGAGCCGAGCTCCACCCACGGCAAGGACTTTCTCAATTTGCCATCTCACTTCAGAAGGAGAGGTTTTATTGTTTCATATTATTCATTCTTTATACTTGTATGCACTTCATTTGTTTAGTAAAATAGTTTTTTCCACTTTTCTCCAAAGAGTTTTTTTTCTAGACCAGTTGGAGGGAGGGGCCACTTGGGTTTGCTTCCTTAGAGGGAACCTATACAGGGGTTTTCTCCCAAATTTGCCCCAAACCAGGACATACTTCTAACTGGCGCCCACTGCGGGGCTTGAGAGAGTGGAAAAAACTTGTATTGATTATTATTAACTGCATTTTTTTGGTTGTCCTTTGGGTGGGGATTAAACAGTCAGTGGCCATGTTTCTTCTTGAATTCCTAATGTCTCTTAGAATGGAGTCTTTTCTGCATTTCTGTTCCCTAGGCTTTTTTGAGGTCTTAATACCTTTCTGGTCCCTAGGTTTGTTTTCTTACCCAGAAATAGCTCCAATATTGTCCCTAACATACAGCTTTTACACTATGGATGCACAAATTAGAATAGTTATTTTGCTGGGTTCGGTGATTATGGTTTACAAGAAGCTTATAAAGATACTGGAGTTTGTTCTGGGTATGTTCGGTTTATGGTTTTTTCGTCCTGCCCTGCGTCCTAGTTCCAGCAGCATGTTTTGGGGATTTATCAACAATTGCACCCAGTTTGTTAGAGGAGGAGTAGGGGATGAGGCTCTTCAGCCTCTTCTTTCCTTCTTCTCTTTTGAGTCAGTTACATCGCTTTTGGAGAAGGTTCAGGGTCTCCTGAATGTTAAAGACCCCACCTCCCTGGTATTTCACCTGGTGAGCTTCCTCTATATGGTTTATAGCTTTTCTAGAATGAGTCACACACCGCTAAACACTGTAGGGCAGCAGATAGAAGCAAGGGAGCAGGGGAGATAAATCAGTCACTCAGGCTGCGGCCAATCCCACAGCTATTCAGGCTGCAGCTAAACCAGACAGTGAGGCTAAGACACCGGCAGTTGCTGCAGTAAAGAAGGGAAAGAAGCACACGGACAAAACCGATCGACCAGTAGACGATGATTCAGGTGAAGGATCCTCAATGCCTCCTGACACCCAGCCAGTAGTCAAACCACCTGACACACAATCAGAAGGTGAAGCAACTGATGATACACAATCAGAAGCCGAACCAACTGATACAAAATTGCAAGCCCAACCAACTGATACAAAATTGGAAGCCCAACCAACTGGCACACGATCAGGAGCCCAACCAACTGCTACAACATCAGGAGCCCAACCAGCTGCTACAAGATCAGGAGCCCGACCAACTGCTGCAAGAGCAGGAGATACTATTGAGTCCTTTTCCCTGAAGGACCTTCGTGGCCTAAGAAAGGAAGACTTGACGACCTGATGAATCTATAATTAGTTGGTTAGTCCGTCTTTGGGATGCTGCAGGCGAGGCTACAATACTGGATGGCACTAAAGCGAGACATCTTGTATCCCTGTCACATGATCCAGTTATTGACCAAGAAATTATGAGGGAGGCTAGTCCTTGCAGTCTCTGGGAACGGGTCCTGGGAAGTGTGGCACAAAGATATCTGTGTGCAGACTATCTTTATATGCAGCAAACCCAGTGGAAAACCATTGAACAAGGGATCCAGCGCTTGAGGGAAATGGCAGTGGCGGAGATTGTCTTCTCAGATGACATAAACACTAGGAACCCCGACTTGGTACCGTGTACACCTGTGATGTGGCGAAAACTTGTACGACTTGGGCCACAAGAATACTCTTCTGCTTTAGCAATAATGAAGCGGGATGAGACAGAGGAGACCGTGCTTGATACGGCGAAGAAGCTCCGAACATATGCAGATGCTGTGCATGGTCCAACACATGCAAGAATCGCAGCTCTGGAAACACAGGTGCGGGGATTAGCAGCCAAGATGGAGGAGAATCACAAAGAACCCAAGGAGAACATTCTCCAGATCTCTGCAGTACAGGTTAGAAGCTCTGGCACCACACGCAAACGTTCCCTAGATAGAGAGGGAAAAGGCATCCCACAGGCTAAGCTGTGGTCCTTCCTGCGTGATTGTGGAGAAAACATGAAAAGATGGGATGGAGAATCTACTAGTAGATTCTCTAATCTAGAATCTACTATTTCTACTATAAATTCTACTATGACACAACGGCTGCATGAATTGTTGGATGGCAAGACTGTGAGAGGAAGTTCCAGCAAGAAGGAAGCAGCTCCGGTTACCCAGGGAAATAAGGATAATCAGGCTTAGAGGGGCCCTGCCTCTAGCCAGGTAGAGGCTAGGGAAAACCGTGTTTTCTGGACTGTGTGGATTCGTTGGCCTGGCACATCAGAACCACAAAAATATGAGGCCTTAGTTGACACTGGAGCACAGTGCACATTACTCCCATCAAGACATGTGGGGGAAGAATCTGTTTCCATTGCTGGGGTGACAGGGGGTTCACAAGATTTTACTTTGGTGGAAGCTGATGTGAGCCTGACTGGAAATGAGTGAAAGAGACACCCTATTGTGACTGGCCCAAAGGCTCCATGTATTTTGGGCATAGACTTCCTCCGAAATGGGTATTTCAAAGACCCGAAGGGATTTAGGTGGGCATTCGGGATAGCAGCTGTAGAGACAGGGGATGTTAAGCAGTTGAATACCTTGCCTGGACTATCAGAGAACCCATCTGCTGTGGGTCTTCTGAAGGTGGAAGAGCAACAAGTGCCAATTGCCACTTCAACAGTGCATCGCTGACAGTACAGAACAACTCGAGATGCTGTGATCCCCATCCACAAGATGATCCGTGAGCTGGAGAGCCAAGGGGTGGTCAGCAAAACCCACTCACCCTTCAACAGCCCCATCTGGTCTGTGCGCAAGTCTGATGGAGAATGGAGATTGACTGTGGACTATCGTGCCTTGAACGAAGTGACTCCACCATTGAACGCTGCTGTGCCGGACATGCTGGAACTCCAGTACAAGCTGGAGTCCAAGGCAGCAAAATGGTACGCCACAATTGACATTGCTAATGCATTTTTCTCCATTCCTCTGGCTGCAGAATGCAGGCCTCAGTTTGCCTTCACATGGAGAGGAGTGCAGTACACCTGGAATCGACTGTCCCAGGGGTGGAAACACAGCCCCACCATCTGCCATGGACTGATCCAGGCTGCACTGGAAAAGTGTGAGGCTCCGGAACATCTACAGTACATCGATGACATAATTGTGTGGGGAAACACAGCAATGGAAGTGTTTGAGAAAGGAGAGAAGATCATCCAGATTCTCCTGAAGACTGGCTTCGCTATCAAGAAGAGCAAAGTTAAGGGACCTGCTCGAGAGATCCAGTTCCTGGGAGTAAAGTGGCACGATGGAAGGCGTCAGATTCCCACTGAAGTCATCAATAAGATCACTGCAATGTCCCCACCAACCAACAAAAAGGAAACACAAGCTTTCCTAGGTGCCATAGGTTTCTGGAGGATGCACATTCCTGAGTACAGCCAGATTGTGAGCCCTCTCTACCTGGTCACCTGCAAGAAGAATGATTTCTACTGGGGCCCTGAACAGCAAGAAGCCTTTGCCCAGATCAAGCAGGAGATCACTCATGCAGTAGCCCTTGGCCCAGTCAGGACGGGACCAGAGGTGAAGAACGTGCTCTATTCAGCAGCCGGGAACAATGGCCTGTCCTGGAGCCTTTGGCAGAAGGTGCCTGGGAAGACTCGGGGCCGACCACTGGGATTCTGGAGTCGAAGCTACCGAGGGTCCAAAGCCAACTACACTCCCACAGAGAAGGAAATCTTGTCTGCCTATGAAGGAGTTCAAGCTGCCTCAGAGGTGATTGGCACTGAAGCACAACTTCTGCTGGCACCTCGACTACCAGTGCTGGGATGGATGCTCAAAGCAGAAGTTCCCTCTACCCACCATGCCACCAATGCCACATTGAGCAAATGGATTGCCCTCATCACTCAGCGTGCCCACACTGGAAACCCAAATCGCCCTGACATTTTGGAAATAATTACAAACTGGCCAGAAGGTGAAAACTTTGGTCTCATGGATGAAGAGGTGCAGGAACAAGTGACGCGCTGAAGAAGCTCCACCATACAACCAACTGCCAGCAGAAGAAACACGCTATGCTCTTTTCACTGACGGTTCCTGCCGCATCGTAGGGATGAACCGGAAGTGGAAAGCAGCTGTATGGAGCCCCACACAACAGGTTGCACAAGCCACTGAAGGAGAAGGTGGGTCAAGCCAACTCGCTGAGCTCAAAGCTGTTCAACTGGCCCTAGACATTGCCGAAAGAGAGAAGTGGCCAAAGCTCTACCTCTACACTGATTCGTGGATGGTGGCCAATGCTCTGTGGGGATGGCTGGAGAAGTGGAAAAAGGCCAACTGGCAGCATAGGAGAAAACCTATCTGGGCTGTTGATGAGTGGAAAGACATTGCCGCTCGGGTAGAGAAGCTACCTGTCAAAGTCCATCATGTAGATACCCATGTCCCCAAGAGTCGGGCTAATGAGGAGCACCGGAACAACGAGCAGGTAAATCAGGCTGCAAAGATAGAGGTGTCAAAGATAGACTTAGATTGGCAACACAAGGGAGAGTTGTTCCTAGCTCGATGGGCCCATGATGCCTCAGGTCATCAGGGCAGAGATGCCACCTATAAGTGGGCACGAGACTGAGGGGTGGATCTAACCATGGAGAGTATTTCTCAGGTTATCCATGACTGTGAGACGTGTGCTGCCGTCAAGCAGGCCAAGCGGGTGAAGCCGCTATGGTATGGCGGGCGATGGTCCAAGTATAAGTATGGGGAAGCCTGGCAGATTGACTACATCACCCTTCCCCAAACCCGCCAAGGCAAGCGCTATGTGCTCACAATGGTAGAGGCCACCACAGGATGGCTGGAGACCTACTCTGTGCCTCATGCTACGGCCCGTAACACCATTCTAGGCCTTGAAAAAAAAGTTCTTTGGAGGCATGGTACCCCTGAGAGGATTGAGTCTGACAATGGAACTCATTTCAAGAACAGCCTCATCAAAAACTGGGCTAGGGAACATGGCATTGAGTGGGTGTACCATATCCCCTACCATGCACCAGCTTCAGGGAAAGTAGAAAGATACAATGGACTGTTAAAAACCACCCTGAAAGCACTGGTTAGTTAACACCCGAGGTTCCACCAACAGAGGAGGCCCTGCCCAATCTGAGTCCCTACATATAGTAGATGGAGAGAAAGTCCCAGTAGTACATGTAAGAGGTTTGTTAGGGAAGACAGTTTGGATCAATTCTGCTTCAAGTACAGAGGATCCCATCCGTGGGATTGTATTTGCTCAGGGACCAGGCTGCACATGGTGGGTAATGCAGAAAGATGGAACCACACGATGTGTACCTCAGGGAAATCTGATTGTTGGGTGAGAACTGTGTGTAACTACCACTGTGTGCTGAATGGTACTGCCACTGTATGTAGCTGTATATTGCATATTGTTTTTATATAGATGTATGTGTGTGTAGAGCTAGAGTATATATTAGTTTTAGTAAATTGACGATATGGGGATAAGGGGTGGAATGTCCTAGGGTAACTTTATGATGCTTGTATCCCCAATCGTCTGTTCTGTTTGTGCTGTATATTGAGTCCTGTGCCTTTAAGACTGGTTCTAAGAGCAAGGAGAAGCGCGGAGTTTGTTTTGAGAAAACTGCCTGACTCCTCCACATTCTTCTGCGGACGGGGTGTTCAGTGGAGGCTTGGAGAGACTGCAGGACAGAGATTTTTTTTTTGCTTTTAGTTAGTTTCAGCTAGGTAGGGCAGAGAACTTTCCCGGAC
This sequence comes from Delichon dasypus, assembly GCA_037837765.1. Classification (NCBI taxonomy): domain Eukaryota; kingdom Metazoa; phylum Chordata; class Aves; order Passeriformes; family Hirundinidae; genus Delichon; species Delichon dasypus. The sequence goes on along the minus strand of JBBAXF010000004.1, from coordinate 65,787,427 downwards.
TGTTTTTTTTTCCTTTTTCTTGGAACTGTTTAAACCTGCTCTGGACAGAAAACCCAGGGGAGCACTGGGGCTGCACCTGCGGCCCACCGGGGCCTGGACCTCGGCATTTTTCAGCAGCGCCGGAGGGACTGGGACTGGTGAGACACTGAGAGAGCTGAGCTCCACCCACGGCAAGGACTTTCTCTATTTGCCATCTCACTTCAGAAGGAGAGGTTTTATTGTTTCATATTATTCATTCTTTATACTTGTATGCACTTCATTTGTTTAGTAAAATATTTTTTTACACTTTTCTCCAAAGAGGTTTTTTTCTGGATCAGTTGGAGGGAGGGGCCACTTGGGTTTGCTTCCTTAGAGGGATCCTGTACAGGGGTTTTCTCCCAAATTTGTCCCAAACCAGGACAATGATGCATTGTGAAAATTCACGCTGCTGCTCTCTTAATTACAGATGTATATTTTTCTCTGTAATTCAAACTTAATTCGAAGAAGAGAAATACACTCTGGCTCGTGAATAAGGCTGCAATAAAGGGTGTATGTGAGAACACCTATTAAAGTAAAATTTAAAAAATCATAAGTACCTTAAAAACCTTAAAAATCTAAAAGTTTGAGGATGTAACTATCACACTGTATGTGCATTGTCTTGGATAAAGACATTTTGAAATTATTAAAGAAAAATAACTACCTGAACTTGTGTGAACACTAAGGAAAAACATTTCATAAAACTTAATTAGAAAATATTTCATAGAATCCCTACCTTATTAAATGTATCCAACCTTTTTGCAACGGAGCGCATGTGGAATTCTTTGTAACAGGTTTGATCTCTCTGTGGATTCTGATGCTTTCACGGAGCATAAGTGAGCTACTATTTCAAGTTCAAATGTTTATATTTGAAAAGTAATTTTGATGGTTTCAGTTTAAATCACATTAACAGCTTAGATTTTGGGTTTTCAATGTGCATCACATTTTTTGATTAAAAGAAGTCAAGCCATCAAAATAAAAATGATAAAGGATCAGAAATTACTGTGCCTCATTTTAGGTAATATTTCCTAAGTAATAATAAAACACTTTACCAATCAACCAGTTAATGACCAGTGTGAGTTGTTATAAGTTATTGGGTGAAGCTGACAGAGTCTAATTTATCTAGCTGGCGATTAACTCATCAATAAAAGGGTTACTAGTCAAGAGTGTAAAAATTGTTCATATAAATCTCAGTTATGTCACTATTAAAATACGAAATTAGTTTTCTAAAATAATTTATTTTATCATTATCATAGTGTAATACCAGTAATTTATTACCAGTGTTTTATTTCAGCTACTATTGGCCCAATAAACAAACAAACAAAAAAAAAGACCTGATTGCAACCTTAAATGTGGAAGATAATTTTATAATGATCTGGGCTAACTATATGCTTTACATAGCTTTTAGCCTGAAAAAGTTCAGTACACAGATGTTAATTTACTAGTATTCAGAAATCAGAAACAGAATACTTCTTACTTTCCACCATTTTTAGGGAATAACCTACCTGTATTTAGCTATAACAGCCATTTTCACTTGGTAAACATGGACTTTGAGACAATGACCCAACATAATGCAACTTGGAACAAGATTTATTTTTTCATAGAACCATAATACTAATGTCATACAGAAGTTGCCACATCTGTCCAGTATGTCTCTTTGGTGCTTTTGGCATTGATCTGAAACTCAAAATTAGATGTTTGGCTAAATATTGCCCTAGTTCAAACAAGAAATTATTCTGGGAACAGGAATATTCAGTCAAAATCCCAGGAAGTAAGACCAAATCAATGAAAGAGCCACTATCTTCATCACTCATAAAACTGCAACAATGGAAATCCCATTCACCTGAAAATTAGTTCAGGCTACACCTTTGCAACATGATGATAAATAGGTATTAGCATAAACCAATTCCTAGCAAAGTTCTTTTTGTTTTCCTTCTCCATGTCGTATTGTAGAGTACACATACCTCTTCACTTAATATTCATCTTGTTCAGATGGGATTCTGAAAGAAATTGAATGAATTTTATAGAATATAAATGTAATGAATATGAATGAAGGCAAGAGGAAGGATGAGAAAGAAGGTAATTTTAAATGTATACCAAAATGTAGCCAGTCCATTTAAAATGGACTTAACAGGCATTAAAACACCATGAAGGTTTTAATTAAGAAACAAAGATTATTAAAATAAAAAATTAGTTCATTTCCTAATTAAATCAACATGGTTTTGTAAATGGGTTACCCATAATTTCCTTGCCAGTGTCATTGTGTCTTTTAGGTGTAATGTGTAGTTTTTAATAGGCAATTACTTGATTCTTCATGACCCAGACATGGTCTTGAATGGTTAATTCAGTAATCGAAGAAAAGTCATGCACACTGTCTTCTGACAAAAGGTGGTGACAAAAGTAGCAAATTAGGTTAAAATGTTTCAGAGGACATGGACAGCTACAGATTAGAATAAATACATAACAGTGTCAATGGACATTTCAGACGTGCACTGCTAGAATAGATCTAAAAATCTTTTAGGTCCAGTTTGACCCCCTGTAGTATATTACCTATTTTTTTAAATTTTATACACGCCCCCCCCTTCCCCCCCCCCCCCCCCCCCCCCCCAAAGAATGTCTCAGGAAGACAATTACAGTATTTATTAACAAACAAGCAAAAAAAAAAAAAAAAAGGGTGGGGGGAAATTTTGTGTTGAAAGAAATATTGTCCAAATAACCAACTTACCTAGACCCTTTACAATATACAGTGGAAAACCTCCACTGGTGAGCAAGTCCTCTGTAAATGAGGCATGCTGATAGAGAAACATTCCGGACTGGACACGAAAGACAAAACTTAGTACCACATGATTTCTCAGAATAGAACAAGCTGGAACTGTTCAGAAAAAAATGGCTTGTCCTGATTTTTTCAGCTGTTATATAAATTTTCCTATGACAATCCCTTCTTTTCATAGCATCATAACATCACAGTGCTGAAATTTTCATTTCTTTTACTTTTGCTTCCCTCAAATATCTAAAATTTTATTGCATCTGGAGGTATTTTTCAAACTGATAAATCACTCTAGCAGATATATGCTGAAAAATCTAGATTTTTCATGGCATGTGGATTAGTTCTAAATAAGCTGAGTATCTCTAGAGGGTACAGTTGGTTGTTATTTCTATATTAGACAGATACCAGAAGTACTGTAAAAAGCTTTGATGCCAAAAGATTTTAGGATTATCAAGAAATGTAAGTGGTCTGACTTTATTTCTCTTAATTCTTCTTTCCCTTCTTTTTTATTTTGTTTAACAAGGATCTCTGCTTTGCCCTTCTGTTGATGTAGAAGTCTTCTCCTTAGCACTCATCACCTAAATGAGGCTTCATTGAGCATCCTGCCTCATTGATTTCTTTTTTCTTCTCCTCTCTTTTTGAAACCTATTGACTGTTTCTTAATTTTTTTTCTCCGTAAGTTATTGCCTTTATGACTGAATGCCTTAATTTATTCCCCATATATTGTCTCCACACTGCTGCTCCCTGTGATTTATGGTGGATGTGGTCTTCTGTTGTTTAACTCCATAAACTACTTTGTAATAAAACTCTATGCAAGTACATATACTCCCACATGACTAATGAAGTCCGCTGCACTGTTGACTTATCATCATCTTGAACACACACACTCACAATTTCAGGCATAGTCACGAATAAATTCTATAAAATATTTCCATTTAAGTTTGTATCACTGTTGCACTTCAACTGAAACTTCTGATTATCCTGAAAATTATCTAACATGCCCCAAAGACTTTTCCAAACTATCTCAATGCAAATAAGAACTGGGAAACTTTAATACTTTGATGTGGAAGTCGAGGTTCCAGAAAACCCACAAATTTGTTGATTTGCACTTTAGAAAATATATAGTAAACAACAACAACAACAACAACCTCCTGAAATATTTAAAAAAAAAAAAAGGTTGATTAAGGGACAATTCATAAATTCTAAGTGGTTTCTTTTGTCTATATATTTAGATTCTGCAGAGTTCAAAGATTTCTCTCTCCTCACCTTGATACTGATGGAAAACAAGTTTTTCATTAACTTACTAAACAGGGACCCCAAACCATATTTTACTATTATCTTAATTATTAGTCCTTCCTTCTTCTCCCCTGTACACACACTTCCACAATTTACACAACTAAAAATAACAAGAGTATGCTGGTGGTTTATTTTCTGCTTTTTCTAATATACCCCTGCTTGTAGCTCATGAGCTGTCATTTATTTAGCAAAAATATAATTATGATGCACTCATTTATATGACAAAAAGTTCACTACTTCATTTGGAGACAAAGCAGCTGAGGGAAAGGAAATGCAATATTTGCCTATCAGGGATCCACAACTTTCTGAAAAGCTAAAAACACATAAAGACAGAAACTGCAAAAATTAAGACAGCATTGGCTAATACTTTTGCCTACATACAGTTTTTCCATGCAAAATCTACATGTATATTTAGGGGTCCCCAAAATCCAAACAATCATCTAGTGTTTATGTCTAGTGTTTATCATCTATAAAGGTTAGGTATCTAACTCTCAAAAAAATCAATGGGGTTTTGCTACTGGCTTCAGTCACATCATCCGCTTGCAGTGCAAACTTCATTTTCAGGTAGATCAGTAAACCTCTTTTGCCTGTAGGGGTTCTAAAATAACTTGAAGATTTTTTTTCCAGGAAAATAAGCCCTCTACAATCCTATTACTTGTGTGTGACTACTTACATGCTCAGCCAAGAAATCTCGTCAAATTATTTTTGGTGAGTGAAATCTCATTTGCTGGGGAATCTAAATTCTAAAGATAGCATGTTATCCACATTTGATGGAATGCCCTTGGGTAGTAACTGCAATACAATCTTGACCTTTTTGCATGAGAGAATCCTTGAAAAAGTTATAATCTCATCCTAAAGTGTCCTTGTTAGATCTTCATGGTTTTAATATCAGGTAAAAGTGTCAATGCAATGCTGGTTGAACTTGCCTTTGGTCTCCTTGCTTGTTGTCATATCCTAGAACCTGGTAGTCCTATTGAGATATGACGGGGCTGGAGACTCAAAAGGAGGTAATTTGTCACACAGGCATCCACCTTTACAGCTCAACATCCAGCATAGAACCTTTCCATCTCTGGGATCACACTTGTGCTGTAGAGGTTTTCCAGCATTTTCTGGGAAGACATGTGCAAGTCTAGGATTCCAGAAACAAATACAGGCCATTCCTTCCTGACAGATTTCTCAAATTTCAACAAAGTCCATGGATCTAACTACACTTACGTTACTGCCTTTGGGGGTTATTTTTGATTATTTTATTTTTTTATTTAAGTATTACAGATTAGAGTGTGTATCTTTTGAGAAGGCTTTCTCTGGAGATTTATAAATTCTTTCAACACTCTTAGTATCACAAAACCTTTTCCTTCATTCTCTGTTGAATTTGACCATCATGATCAACAGAAGAGGAAATTAGAATTCAGGATAGGTATTTTAGACCACTTGAACAATCTCAAACACACCCATGTCTGCTAGTTTGTAGGAGACAAGGAATTACAGCAGGTCTCTGGCAGGATGTCAGCTCTGCCAGGAAGCTGATAATATCAGGTTGTGAAAGGTGTGGGGTCCAGGACTGCATCAAAATTAAGAAAATTAAGGTTATGCTCCCAGAGACAGAGAATGGTCTTCAGCAGCACACAGAAATATTGTGCCTGTGACAGACTTAGGGGAGATATGTAATTTGGAAATTGAGCTATTTTCTATCTTTCTGCTAAGACTTTGCAGAAGAACCTGAAAAATATTTTGGCCCCTGGCACCCCTTTTACTTCTCCATATCATCAGAAAAAGTAGTTTAAGGACATCTGTTTATAGGACAGATATGCTCTGAGGCTGGTTAAGGGCCTGTCATGGGATGCCATTCCCCAGCCTGGTGCAACAGAGGTTCAATGCAGCAAGAATTTTGACTAACTTGTGCTTATGGCATGATCATAGTGTGATTGGTCAGATGGTTTAATTTTTCTAATGGAGCAGGAAAAAGTCAACCTGTTCTTAGAACATAACATGGTAGCACTAATCAAGACATTGGGTTTGAAATCATGGCCTGTAGAAGCAACTGATGAGTTTACAGAGCTTTATTGTCAGAGTTGTTCTCTCTTTCTGCACAGGACCAGCAAAATCCCAGTATGCAAATTTTCTGCTTGCATTGACCACTTCAAACCCTTCTGCAAGATGTCAGCCCAGCAATCTCTCTCACAGATCTCTTTCTTTGCCATGGCAAAGAGCCCAGTTTATGACATCACAGATGCCCAGTTTCACCTTGCTTCTCTCCATAAGGCCATTAAAAGTGTTTTTAATAGGAAAATTTTTATTATGCAAAATTCACTCAAATCTGTAACTAAAATATTGTGTCATCTAATAAACCTCTACATTACCAATTTGGTCTTAAGCAATGAGAAAAGTCAACTCACCCATCACTCAGAAGGTGAATGTTTTAATCAGAAAATGATTTTTTTTTTCCAGAAAACCATGCAAAAAGATAGGTGTGGAGGAAATGCATGGTTGGTTTTAGTTGCCAGCCAAAGAGACAACTCCCAAGGACTGTCCTGCGTCACTGCATGACCTTTTCTTCAGTGAGCTGCCCTTCTGGCTAAGACTTATCAAGATTTCCCAATCCAGTGGCCCAGAGTAATGATTTTATTTTATTTTTTTTTTTTATTTTATTTTTAACTTAATCAACTCTATTCAACAAATGCCAGTATATATGTGTACAAAACCAGTAGCCGTTCTAATGGGGAAAGTGGTAGAGTAGATGGAAAGTGACTGTCACTTTGTGCTGGAGTCAAGAGTACATGAAGATGTACCAAACTGTGTAGTTTTTGGTCAGGAATAGTTGTGTTGTATGGCCAAAGTACATTTAATATATGAAGGTGTTTGGATTCCTGACACTCACCAGTTGTGGCAGAAAATAGAATACTGCTAAGAACCTGGCTTATATTATTTCACTCTCAGCTGAATCATTAGACACCCTAGTGAAAGCTTATGTCTTTGTTACAATTAGCTGCTAAACTTCGAGCAGTGTTAAAAAACAGTGGGTTCTATGAATGATCTTTGTAATTATTATAGCATCTGGAAAAAACACGTAAATGGAAAACAATGTATATATTCCCTGGGTAGTGATGGAATGTAACACTATCTTGCCCTATTAATATCTTGTCATTTTTTTAATGAGGCCTGCTGATATCCAATAAATGTATAGAGTAAGGTAAAAATACAAGTCCAGATGAAGAAAAGATGCATTAACACTGTAAATAGCTACATACACAGTTAAATTTGAGCTGACAACAGGAAAATAAAACCCTTACAAATCTGTCATCAGTTCTAGCTGGACGGTGATACAGATTATCCCCAGTTCTTCTTGTATAGAAGACAAATTGTACTGGGTTCCCATGACAAGATTTTGGTGGTAGGGGAGACTACAGGAGTGGCTCCTGTGAGAAGCTTCTGGGAGTTTTCCCCATATCTGATGGATCCAATGCTGGTCAGCTCTGAGACTGACGTACTGCTGGCCAAGGCTTAGCCCATGAAGGAGAGGGGTGCTGCACAGCCAAGGTGCTGCTCATCAAGGATGAGTCCTAACAAGCATTTCTGTGATCATTATGCAGCTTGAGGAGAGGTGAGGAACACAAGTCAGTACTGTCCATGAGGGTAACTGGTGTTACGACTTGCTCCTGGAGGCAAGGGTAACCCAGATTATTGTTAATTAATCCCTTGTTTAATGATTCCTTGAAGCTCATCAGAATGAAAAGACACTGAATGACTGACATATGTAAATATATCTATATCTGTAATATTTAATTTAGAATTTGCTTGCATGCTCAGCCAACAAATTTCAATGCAATGGAAAGCTGGTGTGTAGCCATTTTGGTTATTATTATCTGTCACAATATGAAAGCATTAAAATATCACTTAATAAAGGGATATAGTGGAAAATAATGGAAGATAGAGGAAGAAAGAAGAGTAGCAATATCAATATATGTAATCACCACCAATCACCACCCATGGATTTACAACAAGACTCGATTGTCACCTTTGGACAAAGTGATTATCAAACATCTTGATCCATTGAGAGTGGGGATGGGAATCTCACAAAACATAAACTCCAGATGACTAGTATAAGCTCAGGTAGGAACACCCAAACACCTCCTCTAGTGAGGGGAGTTTTACACTGTCTTTTGGTCATATGCAGTTCTCTGTTGGAAGCCTCAGTAATGAGTCTGGGGGTGTTCCGTGGGTCTTTGATGGTTCCAGCCAAGATCATCCCTGCACAGAAATGCAGACCAAAACCAAAACCAAAATAGGGTCCACATTATTTAACCTATATTTCTACAATACATAAGAGCTTTTAAGTTCTGTTTTGCATTTTAGATATAACTTATTAATTTCTAATAGAATTTTTATAATTAGGAGACTTAATGCATGAATTTGAGACCACAGACCATAACTCAAAACTACCAAGTCTTGGTGTGGTGCTGATTCATGGATATAGAGAGAGGTATGCCCCAATCTTTCCTTCCATTCCCAGATTTTTCCATACATTTTGGGATAGTTTAAGAGGCAAAGGAATGGCCAAGTATCAAATGTTTTTTTCTTTGGATTTTATTCTTAACAAGGTCAAAAAGTTAACATACATATCCTATGCTCCTGTGTAATTTCCCTATTCATTTGACTATCAATATGTTGCAATCTACTACAATTTTCCTCCTCAGGCCTTCCCCTCTTTTTCCTGCAGTTTGTCATGCAGCTGATTTCTCAGTTCTGAAACATGATGGGCTGAAGCAATTTAGGTGCAATATATATGCATTTTTTCCTTAGTTGTGACTACATTGAATACTGCGGGAAGACTCCTGATAAACGAATGAGAATAAGAAACATCCTTTGTTAAGTCAAGCATAACTGTGAAATCCCTTGAGCTATTAGAGTGCATCTGTTTTTATCCATATAGTACAAAATGAACGGAAATGCTTAAAAATTTATATTAAATGTCACAGGTTTAAACCTATTTAGATACACTAAAATAAGAAGCTCAGAGTTGAAGTAATTAAAGTTGCTGTAGTTTCTTGGTTTTGACACAAAATGGATTCATCATCACATTTGCAATATGGCTATAAACTTAAGTTATATCTCCTTGTTCTTGAACATGTTCCTTTCAAAAATGGTCAATCTGTGTTCTCATCACAGAAATGAAAGGCAAAGGGAACAGCAGAGACGTATGTGGGGAGTAAACATGAATTTTGCTAGATCAAAATTGATACAAAATGAATAGGCAAAGACATGTAGGTTTTGGCCAAAATAATTTCCTTAAAGTAGCTCACAGGAAAAACATTGTACATGACAATTCCAGAGGAATCATTTCCGTGGCATGGTCCCCTCAGTGCCTGATATTACTGGTACAGAAACTTCCCACTGCACTGACACAAAAGAGATTTTTGCTTCTCCATATAGTCATATCTCTGTAGACTATTACTGTATAGTTATGTAGTTTCTTAGCTAGCTTTAATACTTTGTTAGACAACCACAGTCCTGGAATCCTAGTCCAATCCTGCTTCTTCAGTGAACCAAGGCCGTGTCACTTTCCCATATATTTAGACATTAACAATGTGGGGCTAGAGGCAATGGGGAAGCCTTCAGCAGGTGGCTGAACCAAGAGAGGAATTACTTGTTCAACAGTGTTTCTAATTTAGGATTCTTGAAAATTGTGCTGATTTTCTACATTTATAAAATTGTTGAAGCCCTATATCACATGTGCATTCTGCCATAAATGTACCTGGAGAAACTTCTATTAATGGTAAATTCCTTTTTTCATTTTAATCTTGTTTGGCTTGGGATTTTAAGGCAGATAAGGCATCAGCATCACAAAATCTCACAGGCTGGAAGGACCTCCTGAGGTCACCTCGTCCAACCAGCTGCCTGAAGTTGGAAGTATTACAAAGGACTGCTCAGGCTTTGGTCAATTTTTTGCTTCTTCAAGGACAGAGATTCCACAGCCTTTGTGAGTCCTTGCTGGAGCATACAAGCACTCTCATGGTAATTTAGGTTTTCATTTACATCTAATTGAAATAGTACTTTTTTTTTTTTCTTTTTCTGAAAGGAGTCTGATTCCTTATTCTCTGCATTCTTCAATTACATAGCAAGTTACATGCCTAACTGCCTAAAACAGTAGACTTCTTTTTACAAAATATAAAAAGATATCAGCAAAACCTAGATATATGCTTCTCAGAGCCTGGATTTTTTTTAATCCTAATTTTTGTGTAAATAAGGAAGACATAGTCCCTTTTACTTTTGCATCTCTTAGACTTTAAAAGGTTTTAATATCTATTATTTTAAATCAAATAAAATTGAAACTGCAGTTTCAATTGGTTGAGGACAGGCAATATCTAACTATTTTTGAAAACATGTAGGTCATTTTTTAAAAGATGGAAATAAACCAGCCTATGCTTATGTAAAGCTGTTTGGCCTTAATATTTAAAACATGCCATTACTAATTCGGCAAGTTATTAGCTTCTTCTCCACTAGTGGAACCACAGAACTCACAACTCGGACTGAAAGATCTGACATCAAAAGCATTTAAAGTTATGGGCTGATGAATACAAAGAGTAATGACTGTGGTTACCCAACAGACCTTTCACAAGTGAGTGATCTGTATCTCCATTAGAGGTCAGATGATTTACAGATGCCAAGGTGCCACATTTCAATTTAATGATATACACATGACAGGAGATTTTTTTATTCCATATATCATATCTATAAGACTTTGCACAGTATTTTATATGAAATAAGAAATGAGTAACAAATGAAACCACAGTCACAAAAGAATCAATGGACAATATCACAAAAATAAGGCTATGATTCAGTTATTATTGCTGTAAATATCCATCTTTGTATTCCAGAAGTACTTTACCTTCCTGAAAGATGAAGAAAATTTTGAGGCATTCATCACAGTTATTTCCATTCTCAGCTTTCATGGGTCAAAATATTAAGAAATTACAAAAACATTATCAGTTGAAACATTAGATCCTAAAATGCATTGAAACATATGCTCTCCTCAAGGAGCCCCTGGCAGTTTTTCAAATGTAACTTCTGTCATATTACCCATATCAAACTTTCAAATCCAATAAATGGAATCTGTTACATTAGGAAAATAGATAAATAAATAAATAAACAATAAATACTGGGTCAGGAGAATAAAACATTGTATTTTTATTTTCCTATGACAAAATATTAACTTTTTAATAATGAATGAAGCATTAATCTACCTACAATACAGGAGGCATGACATGTCTAATGGACCAAAATTGAGAGCTAGCTGACCAGTATTTCTCAAATTATATTAATATGCAAACACATCTCAGAGGGACATTTTTGCTTCCAAAAGTTAATCTACTAAGAAAGAAGTGAACAGCTTATAAAATAAAAGAGAAAGGGAAGGGAAAGGGAAAAGCACCAAAAAGCAAGTCAGCAGTGCAGAAGGATAGAGATTTTTAAACATAATGGCATCTAGAAAAGTAACTCCCAAGTATCCACAAAAAACACCCATCTTTAGACAAATCTGGTCTGACAGTGTTTCAAAGCTCTGCATTAAAAACTTTTTTAAAGCTTTCAAATATATGCAGAGATTTAAATGTAAAGTTCCCAATTAGTAGATGAAGACTAAAAATAGCTGGAATTAATTTGATGAATGACAGCTCATAAACATTTTTCTACCAGAAAGGCATAGCATCGCTCAAGAAAAGTTCATTACTCTTGTTGCTAAGGGTGAAATTAGAAATATGAAACTACTCTAAGAAATCCTTGTAAATCATCTGAGAGAAAAATATAGCAACCCTTCTTCTAAAGAGTCTGGTATTAAAAGACATTCATTGTCTCTTGTTAGAACAGAAGAGGTTAAGGTTTTTAAATAATTTTCTAGTAAGTTAAAGTTTTGTCTTTCCCTTGTAGAGATCATTTACTCAACTTGCAAGCCTTTCTTTGTGCATCACTAATATAAGTAATTTACATTCCTCAAGTCTGTTGAATGTAGAGGAAAGATCAATTTATTTTAAATAGAAAAGGTCACATGAAAAACCCTAATGAAAAATCAAAACATACACAGTTGTAATGACAAGAATGACAGCACTCTTATTCTTCTCCATGATGACATAATTTCATTTCAGAGAAGAGCAGAAGAGCTTCCTTTACTTTTTCCATTTTTTCTGAGTTGAATGTCTCTTGACAGAAAACCTACAATTAATGCTATAGAAAAATTGTATGTAATTAATTGCATCAAAGTGGTATGAGCTATATGAGCATTAACTTTGAGTGATGTGCAAGAGTTCCTCTGCTACTGCTATCAGCTCAGTGATTTTATGATTCCTGTCAGCAATGGATGATAAAACAAAGAAGATAAAGAGAACTAGGCATATTTCTTCTTTGTTACAGCAGAGAAAGGGCTAGTTTAAAGAGACAGGCAATTTAGTGGGTTTGAAAGACATGCTGAACCTAATTACAATGTTCTAATCAATCCTTATTCTTTTAAAATTTTATTTTCTATAATCTCAGAAGCTTAATTCTCTCTAGGTACTTTCCAGAAATTCTTTGAGAGATGAGCAACTTTTAAAAAAGCCCAAGTCCAAAAAAAAACTTTAAAATCCCAACAAACCAACAAAAAACATCTGTGCTGTGTTGATTCATTAGTATTAAACCCCTCTCATAGAAAATCTGCTATCATATGGAAGAGCTAAAAGAATAGGAATTAATCAGTTACAGAATCCTGTTTCTCTTTAAGATGATGCCTGTATCACCTACCACCTGCTTGGCCCCTAAATACATAAAATGAGAAATACAGAAACATAAAAGCTGATCAACCTCCCCTGAAAAGAAAAAGAAATAAGATGAAATTTTGATTTGGCTTTCTGTCCTTCAGGCATCAGCATAAAAAGAACTGCACTGGCGAACACAAAGCAGGTGTTTGGCAGCAGCTGTAAGCAGGATCACCAGAGTGAAGACTGTGGGAACTTCAAGGCTTGAGCTGAAGGGGTGCTAATGTGAAGTCGTAATTTAGATTTTTGGTAAGAGAAGCAGGTAAGACTATTGAACAAACCTTTTCAAATAACAATGGTGCATCCTAATTTTTAGATCTGGGTACTTCATTCAATGAAAGTAGGGTATTTGTGGGGAAAATATATACAGATAATGCCTCCAGTCTTTCAAACCTCTTTTTTTTTTTTTTTTTCCTTTCCCTCTGTATTCAGAGTTCTAGCACCTGTGTAAGGCTATTGCTAACAATTGAAATTACATAGGGACATAGGGGCTCTAATAAGACATCTTATGCTGGGCTGACCACGGCTAGATGCCAGGTGCCCACCCATGTTGCTCTGTCACTCCTGTCCTCAGCTGGACAGAGAGAGAAAATATAATGAAGGGCTGGTGGGTTGAGATAAGGGTGGGGAGATATCACTCACCAATTACTGTCACAGGCAAAACAGACTCAAACCAGGGAAATGTATTTAAATACAACCAGATCAGAGTAGATCAATAATAAATATACCCAAATCTTAAAACACCTTCCCCCCACACCCTCCCTTCTTCACAGGCTCAAATTCACTGTTGACTTCCTTCCCTCCTCCCCACCAGTGGCACAGTGGGATGGGGAATGGGGCTGTGCTCAGTACACCTCCTTATCTCTGCTGTTTCTTCCTCATCACACTCTTCCCCTGCTCCAGCATGAGTCCCTCCCACAAGGCTCAGTCCTTCAGGAGCAGGCTGTTCCACAGTGGGTCCTCCATGTCTTGCTATACAAAAAACCCCTGCTGCTGTAGGCTTTCAATACTTCCACAAACCTTAATGGAAGGATTGTTCCTGTTTATTTATTGAAATATATATGTGTATACTGAAAGATATTTCAGAAATCAGCAATTTTATCTCAGATTAGATTGGAGGAATCTAATTATTTGGGCTGAAATAGTGCAATTTGTATACACAATTAGAGCTGTATACGCAGAAAAATCTTTTCCATTGAACTAAAACAAAAATCGTACTCCACAACTTTGAATTCATATATTTCCTCTCTTCAGTTCCTATATCTGGGAACACATTTCTTAATTCCATTATGTTATTTCTCTATCGGTAATTTGCCTTATATATGTTACTTTTTTTCCCTTTTAGTACTTGCTAATACTGTCAATGATTCCAAATTTATTATAATTTGAAGGGTTTTGTTGAGCTATTTACAATCCTAGTACCTAGTACAGTCCTCAGTCTGATGATGATGTTTTACCTGTAGGCTTTATCCTTGAAGCTCTCCCCATCATGGTCATTGTCATACATGTTAGTATTAAGGACACTAGTTATTTTTTAATTAGTTTTGACAGAGAGGACTTTTACTCTAAATCAGTCAAGCAATTAATCCTGTACAGTGTTGATCCATGCTCCAAGGGAGACTTTCCTAATGAAAGAGAATTCCTACGTTTGCACAAACGACTGGTAGCCCTCTTCAGTACAGTTTATACATCCCTGATCAGGAAAGACCAGAGCAGACCAGAAGAGTACAAAGTCCATTCTACTGGAGTAGACGAAAATAATTAAGGCACTTTTTAAGATAACAGAATAGAAACTAAATATGGATAGCCAGGTTAAATCTCGCATGTGAGCTCAGCTTTATAATTTAAGACCAGTTTAAGAGAAAATATCTTGGTAATAACAATGAATATACATTTAAATATTTTATTTTATTACTTCAGAAACTGAAAAGTGAAATGCACGAAGGCTTGGCCCTAGAGGGCACTTGCAGTCAGTGGCGTACATGTCTACATACTCAGGTTTAGCCCATTCCCAAATTATTTTGTGAAAGAGTTATTGAATTAAAGAAAAAAAAAACTTAAGTTATTGGAAAGGAATCACCATATTCTTCCTTTTCTCAGTTGTCTGTTATTGGACACGTAGGGATGAGTAGATTTTTGGTTAGAATTACTTTTGGTTTAATATTGTTTCATTCTGAGAACAATTAGAATGACGCTTCTAATATATTATGTATGATCACAGCAGGTTGCTAAGATGCAGGTGGGGCATGCAGGACAACATTTTCTTGCAGAGCAGAACAAAAATAGTTAACATTGTCTCCTTTCTGCATCTGGATTCTCTAATAACTATTTCAGAGTGTCTTCTTTATTATAGCTCACCATTTTCATCAAAAAGGTAAAAATTTAATTTGCTTAGAAACGTCTGTTTTTTTAAATTGGGCTGCTATAAAATACCCAGATCAAAAGCTCTAGAAAGAAAAGCAATTAAACCAATCTAGCAGCAGTACTATAAAAAACTCTCCTCCTCAGGATTCTACGCCAAAGAGGTTAATATTCTTCCCCCAAAATTTTGTTTTCTGAGGTTGGAGGGATATTACCCAGCTAATTCAATGAAAAGAACAAAGAAGATAAAGGCAGAAACTATCAGAAGAAACTAATTTTAATATACTCATCAATCACAGATATATTTCATAGCTTGTAATCAGAAAATGTTGGGTTTGAAGCCCTTAAACAAATGTCTACATTTCTCAGTGTCTCTGAAGCAGCACACATTTATTGCATTCTTTTTCTGTTGGTCACAAAATATGTGACCCACAGAATAATGTCAAATAGCCATAGTATATGATCCCCACAACAATAAATCATAAAACAGAGGTATCAAAAATAGGTTTTCTGGTTGCATTTTCAATCTACTGCAAATGGAATATTTAATGCAAATACAATATAAGGAAGTTGATTTACCCTTCTCCATTATTGCAATCATAAACAAAGGAAATACAATATTTCTATGAATATCTATTTGCTCAGGTTAGTGAAAACAAAGGTCGATAATTATTTGAACATGGTAATAAAATGAAAAATGAAAGTGTTTTGTAATGGATTATTACATTTTATGACCATATATTTATTTTACATAATTCAAACTGTTTCATCCCCACTGTGTGTAAGAAAATAAACTCTAATATGTAGGTATTAATTTTAAAATGGAGTCAAATACAGACGATCAGCTTAACAAAACAACGAGGAAATTTAAATTTTCCTGGTTTTCACAGGTTTATATTTAGGACAGACTGAGTGGACAATTCAATGGAAGTAATACTTGGCATGGGCTTTGGCTCAAAGGAAAAAGCTATTTTGTACAGCCTCGGATTCAAACTGATCCCGAATTTCAGTCTCCCTTACTGTAGATAATTACTAAAAGCAGAGAACACAGATTCAACATTAATGTAAACATGTGCTATACCAGTAAAATTGATCAATTAAAGAGATTACTTTTGCCCGGTTTACCAGAAAAAGAAGAATTGTCTCAAGGATAGAAGACTAAGGGCAGAAGAAATTGATGGTTTGATACAGCTTTGAGTCAGACCATCCCATTCACAGCCTTCCTGAGATTTTTGAGCAACTGGTTCAACTTCTCTCAGCCCATTCCTACCAAACACAGAGATACTAATTTCTCCATTCATTATGTACAAAGCTGAGAGGTTCCGACAGAAAGCAGGGACTTGTGACAATAATGGAACTGAGATCCAGTAATGGAATCAACCATTCTGTGGTTCAGTGACAGTGCCACAGAGTCACATGAATCAGAAGGCTTGTCCTGCCCAACTCCTGGCAGGGCCTAGGACAGCACTTATAATCCGACCATGTGCTGAGTTGTCCTATATCTTTATTCAGTCTGTCAGTCTTGGCCTATGAACCGTTCCCTGGGGAATAGAATCCTAGGATATGTAAATACAGACTTTCACCTCTCCAAAGGAGAGAGTGGAAGGAAATAGAAAAACAGTGTTTCAACTCTAGTAAATAGTTGTTTGAATGGAATAAGGACTCAGCTCAAGTTTAGTCAGTGCCGCTGATCAATTTGGTTTCTTCCTAGCCATTTATGGAAAAATAAATTTAGGAACACTGGAAAGGTCTAAAATTGCACTGCCACTTTTGTTCTAGAAATATTTGACAGATATTTATCAATTTTCATGTTTTCCAGTAGGAAGTAAAATATGTAAACCCAGTTAAAATAAGTCAATGTCGGGTTGGATAGAACATTGAACAACCTGTTCTGGAGGAAGCTGTCCCTGTCCATGGCAAGGCATTCAAACTAGATGTTGTTTCATGTTCCTTCAAACCCAAACCATTCTAGGATTCTAAGGTTCTATAATTTGTTATTACTCTAAACATTATAGAGTTATATATTTAATTTTTCCAGGACCCTTCTCATTCTTCTCATATTTTATTATCTCCATTAGATTAATTGCTCATAGATGTCCTGCAGTAGGAAAAGACTACTTGAACAAGTGTGCCTTGTGTTTTTGTTACAGCGATATGTTTGTTGTACATAGGTGATGTTTATCCTGTTCCTGGAGCAGTTTTATTTTGTCCACTGGCAGATAGGAAGGGTCAGGAAATAGGGCTTTGGTTTTACCCTATGCCCTGTGCTGGAATTCTTAGGAGACAGCTGTATGTTGTGAGATTAGTAATGCCATCAGACACAACAAAATAATGAACCGGACTCAACAAACAAGGCATTGGTGGCATGTTACCACCAAAACTGAGAACCAAGTGATTATTTTCCTCAGTAACTTAATCCCAGAAGCTATTATGGTGATACCACAAGATTTATTTTGCTGGGATAAAAATACATGCATTACAAAACTGATTTAATTATTTCCTAGAATCACAAACTATCTTGAGCTGGAAGGGATATATAAGGGTCATCAAGTTGAACTCCCTCTTATTATATTTACCCTACCTCCATCACTGTTATAACTACCCCTTACAGAGAACCAACACATTTCTAGGCATTTCTTGAACAAGAAGTAACCTGACTTTAATTATTCATACAGTCTTTTTTCTTCATTCTTCTTCCACAAGTGTGAAAGAATACTGCTACATGATAGAATTATTTTAATTATTTGCATGCAATAAAAATGTTAAAAGCAAGTTTAATTTTAACAGTAAATAGGTTTTATGGCCAAGTTATATTTTTCCTTATAAGATGGCAACAGATGGTTAAAAGAAAATTTGGTTCTGTACTATTATTTCTCCTATATCCACTATATAATCAATGAAATGATACTATTTTGTCCCCAGGAATTTAAAAAAAAAAAAAAAAATCTAATGGAAGCAATTAAAATATATGAATAATACTGGCACCTCTTTATTATCTTTCAGGTGCACCCAGAGATACCAAACACATTAAGTGGTAATGATGCAGATACAGTTATTGTCCAGTTGACATGATTATTTCAGTGGCCCAGACACATTTATCTTGTGTTTTGAAGCCCTTCACGCTAATTATTGGATTTGAGAAATAAAGTAAATAGATATATGAAATTACCTCACCCCTACTATTGAAAGACATGGATAAGAAGGGCATTTCCATGGTCTGCAACACTACTCAAAGTTATATGAGTTATTCTTAATTTTCTGCTGTGTTCTGTAGACTAACGGAAGGATGGTATAAAGAACAGGACTTCTAGGACTACAGACACAGAAGTGGTTCACCTTTTTTTATGACCTTTGTGTGAGGCAGTCTTCTCCTTGTTTACATTGTCAAAATATCCTTGTGCTCACAAGATATTTACTGCATATTGAAAGAAGGTCATTGTTCCTTAGTCTCACCTAAGTCTTGTGATGCTGGTGTCTTCACCTGAGCTTTTGTTTTCCAGCCTCTGTGGTTTTTCTGTTTTTTGGAGACTTACTGCATAGTAAGGTCTTCCTAGAAATTTAGATGCTGTCAGGAATCTATTTACATCTGGAAAGGATATGTATTCTGAAAAATCAGATACATATCTGTGGTGTATGAGCAAAAATTCTAAATTGCTTGAGCACAATTTTTTTGAAACTAACATTCACTGAAACACAGAGGAGTCATGATGTGTTGCAAGTCACAATATTATTAACAATGTTTATAATACACTGGGAGTCTGAATAGAAATTAAAAGTAAGCATGAAACAACCTAATAGACTTGGCTGAAGAGGACCTTGACATTCCTTTGTTCTTTATAACTCTTAAATGCTAGATCTGGAAAGGCCCTGTGTGGTGTTTAGAGTAATCATAGAACCACAGAATCATTTAGGTTGGAAAGACCTCTGAGATGCGGTTAATGTGTAGGACCTGGTACTTGGTATTGCAGAACCCCAGTTTGGTTGATTTACTAGAGCTGTGGGCTTCAGCAGGGATCAAAAGTCAGGAAATATTTCTTTCAAGCATTCAGGATAAAAAGGTTTGTCCCACTAAATAAAAATTCAACAGTTAAGAAATGGCTTTACAATCTATATCCAAGTTTATATTGTTAGCTTCAACAGTAGCAAAGTGAGAGAATCTGAAGATAACCAAAGTACTGAGTGTGTACTGTAGTGGTGGGTTTTGATAAGTTATTGTTAACTTTTTGTAAAATTACTCCCCATGTTTGTTCCTGTTATCCCGCTGGATGGTTTGAATGTACCCCAGGTTTTCCCCTCCCCCTCACGGCTGTCCATCACTCCCTAGACACACCAGTTACTTTATTCACCTGATGACTATCCCCCCAAACCACTACCCTTATTTCCAGAGGGTTCTCTGTCCATCCTAAGCCCTGCCTGGGTTCTCCCCTTTCCCACAACACCCCATTGGTACATGTGACCCTTTTCACGCCCCTTGCCTTCCCTATAGGCTGTTAGACTGTGGGTCGCTCCTCTCTCACCTCCCCATTTTGTTTCTGATTGGTTGGAAAAATGTAACCTCCCCTTGAACCTCCCCCAGTTAAGAGAGAATGTAAGGGCGGGTTTTTCAGGGGTGAATAAGCCTCTGAGAAGCACATGGAAACTCTCTCTCAGTCCTTTGTCCCAATCCAAGATGCACCACATCTGAGAATTGTAGAGAGCAAGCAGTTCTGCTCAGCGCTGCTTAGCTGAGCTGATAACACTGCTACCTGAACTCAAGGAACAGCAAACACAGAGGTGGCCACTCAGGCACAGAGCCAGGGTGTGAGAGCTAGCCTGGCAATCTGGCCCATATCATCAGTGTACGGGACAGAGACATTGATGGGATGCAAACTAAAAGAGTAGATTTAGATTTGATATAAGGAGGAAGTTCTTGGTTTTGAGGGTGGTGAGGTCCTGGCAGAGGTTGTCCAAAGAAGTGGCGGCTGCCCCATCCCTGGAAGTGTTTAAAACCAGGTTGGACAGGTCTTGGAGCAATCATGGATAGTGGAAGGTGTCCCTGCCCATGGCAGGGGTGGAAAAATATGATCTTGAAATATTCTTCAACCTAAACCATCCTCTGAGTCTATGACTGTATGATTCTATGACTGATTATTAATTATGGAAAAAAAGCTGGTACTATTACTCAAGGAAATATATTGCTGGTTTTAAGATTTCTTTTACGATGACACGTAGTGTCTGCACTATTTTCTGCGCCCATTATATACTTGTCCTGGTGAGAAATGGTGTCTCCTTTCCAAAAGGTGACTGGATTTCATTAATACATACTGTGATTCTGTATGCTGGGAGTCATTAAGGGTCCCCACCTGTTCAAGGCAGGAATGAGGTAACAGCATAGCTTCATCTCATTTAAGTGTTGTGCTGTGCATTGTGAATATGACTGCTTTTATACACCGGATAACTGCCTGTATTTCTAAGCATGCACCATCATCACACAATTTATCTTATTCACCTCATTATTTCTGGCACCTGAATAAAAGGTGTTTTTATTGCTCTCAAATATTTGCTTTCTTAGCCTGATTGGTCTATAAGCCCAACAGTTTACTCTTTGATCGTATTGAAACTCTGCCCCTCCTTCTGCCCCTCCCATGTGATCAGGCAATCAATAAAGAAGTATAGAGTTTTGTTTATTTATTTTAGTGTCTAAGTACTACAGTGCATAGCAACAATAGCCCAGCGATTTGAGCTGGACAAAGGAACAATACATTTCCTAATTTAAAAAAGTTCAAGAGAAAATTTCCTCCAAATGGTGTCATCAAGATAATACTTGATTTATGAAAAGGATGGTAATGTTGGTTTAATAAAATGGCACAGAGGAAGTGGTTTATTTAGTCCATAAAATGAGTAATTTTTAATCGGGATGACCAGTTAGAGCTGCAGAGATGAAAAATTCAAAAATTTTCAAACAGCTGAGCAGATGGATACAGATGTCACTGTTTGGAAAAGAGGACTTTGACTATAAATATCTGAAACTTGAAAACTAAACAAAGAGTACCTTAGAACAGAAGAAATTAAAAAATTAAATTAATGTAATTTTTAATTGAAAGTAATAAGATTCAAAACCTACATGTTTGTTGCCTCTTGAATGCAGTATCCAGAGCTTTGAGCTCAGAAATGTTTGGGGATTTCCCAAGCTGCCCCTTCAGCTAAAACGCATTTTCCTTTTCAAAAAATTTTAAGAGAAAAAAGGTAGAATTAAATAAGTGACTTAGGTAAAAGCTCAGGACGTATAAAGGAAACTAGGATGCTTTTGGGGAAAACATGGAAAACACAGTACAGTTATCCACATTGCTCACTGGCAACAGAACCTGTCTCACTCTAGTCTCTGATCATGTTTGGGATTTTCCAGAAGGCCAAAATTGTGCAAGGTAATGTGTTAATTGTTAACTGATGTGCATGGCTAAGGTTAGTGCTCAAGCCATTGTTCAGCTCTTCCACCTTTTTTGACCTAATTGAGATCTCTGAATATTCTCTGGAGCAAACACAAAAATAAAACAAACAAAACCAAACCCCTAGGTGCTTTAAGTCTGAGGCAACAGCTGAGCAGAATATTCTTTTTTGTATATATGTATGTGTGTGTGTGTGTGTGTGTGTGTGTGTGTGTATGTATATATATATATATTTATTTTTTTATTATTATTTTTTTTAACCTTAGCAGCTTCTGAATAGGAAATGTGAGGATTGGAAGTGTGGATGTCTGATCACTCAGAATACTTCAAGCTGTATTTCGTGATACGGTTTTACACATGGCCAGCGTGCAATAAGCCCAGTGAAAATGTATCAGGCCTGAGGGTTGACCTGCAAATTCTCAGAGTAGCTTAATAATAGTGAGACAACTTCTCTGGACAAGCTTTGTAAAAGAAAATGTTTTGATAATGACAAAAATAATAAACAATATCAAGCAAGGAAATGTAAGTTGAATGCGGTGCAGCTAGAACTCTCGCACTGCTAAAGCCATCCAAAAAAGTGCTGGGAAGTTCTGTGCAGTCTTTTGAGTACTGAGTGGTCCAGGTGGGCTTTTTGGCATCTTGCCCACTGAAATTGGCAACAGGTTTTGAGGTACAGGTTCAGGAGTCCAACCAGTATATCTGCTTGGCACCTGGCCAATTACTGGGAAAAGAGCATTGAAGTTTCTGGGTCTTTTACTCTATAAGAACAACAAGGGGTGAGTCTTAAACCTTTCCTTATATGGAAGCACCTGCTCAGGTGTGGGAGTGCATTCCTACAACTCAGTCTTCTACCACTTATGTGGATATTTAGTTCCATTTTTCAGTTCACAAACCATTCTGAACCTTCTCAGCTATCAGTGGAGCTGTCCACTCAAACATCTTAGGCAAGATTTATGCATGGTGTAAATTTTTGTGCAGCTGTTATTGCTGGCAAATAAAAATGAGATTCCTTGCAAATGAGAAGGATGGCTACGATTTTTAAAGAGCAAGACAGTAAATGTCAGTAAGCTGTGGTTTTTCCTTTTCAGATGTTGTGTTTTGCTGACATTTAAGCCTTGAGGTTTGCCATGAGAGTATTCACTTGGCTGAGCATAGACCTCTGTGTTGTATATGTTTATGTTTGTGCTGGTCACCTTAGCTAATTACAGATGAAGATGAGATATAAGGAGCTCTAGAAGTCAATCAGTGTTTCACCCCAAAGCTTATCTCTTGTTTCCTTCAAATCTTTACATTTTCTTATATCTTTATTCCTCTTAGCTCAAAGTCAGTGTTCCTCTTCACATGGCTGATGGAAAAATGATCTTATTTCCCAAGTGAAGCGGAAGGAAAGGATGGAGAAAAATAATCACACACAAGGGGATGAGAAAGGGAGAGACAGCATTTTCTAACAGCTCTTATGTTTTCCTCCCTTTGTTGGGCTGGAATATCTACTCTCTCCAAATCATTGTCAGTCAAAGGGACAGTTTCCATGTGGGAAATTACTATTTCATCTCATGCTAATCTTTAGAAAGCTGTAAAATTGTGTAGAATTTTGCTTTCCCATCATTCTATCTCCTCTTTTTATACGTGTTCTTTGTTCCTGTGTGTTTATTACATGTAAGTGTGTCATGGTTCACGTCAGTTTACAAAAACTGCAGAAACTCCAAATAACAGAGAACTCTTTTATTCCAAAGGCTGGACAAGAACAATGGATAAAACCCCATTTCTCCCTGACTGCTGTTGTGACAAATTTTAGGAGAGGTTTCTTCAGTTGCCTGGAGAACTGGAATTGTTGGTTGCTGACTCAAGTGTGAGTTTAGGAAATTCCTTAATTAACAGTAGCTGTCATAAGTTGTTGCCTCCTTCTCCAAAGTTAACAGCAATCTGGGGTGTTGCAACAGGACTGTGGATGCAAAAGAACCAAGATTTTTTCATCTTTGCTTCATTTCTATGTATGACTTCTCAAAAATAAGGAATTACTTTTAGAACAGAGAAAACATTCTCCGGTTTATGACAGAGCAGGTACTTGCAGAGCATGGTGAGAGGTTATTCTCAGAGGTATGTAAGCATGGGACCCCTCATCTTAGCTTCCAAAAGGGGAAGAGCTGGATAGATCTCTAATTCTCCACCTTGTTTCCAAGTCCTTTCAACACAGCTTTAATGTTTTTATTAACACACAATATGCACAATTGTGTATGCACGAACATGGCACACATATAGGTTGCTGCAAGAACTGCTTAGTACTGTTGGATGCAATTTTTCCCTCCAGATGAATTTAGGACTTTCATTTAGCTCACTTTTGTTTCCAAGCCCTCTGAAAATTCTCAGCTACTAGGACCGGACCGTAGCTCCCAATACCAGACCAGCTGAGCAGCTCATACATGATCCAGCTCTTGCAGTTCCTCAAATTTTCTATTATTTGTGTCAGGCAAATGGACAAATCTAAAACTAAATCCTTTTAAAACTGATTATCTTTGTATGCCACCACCTTCCAGACTTTTTTTTTTTTTTCCCCCTCATTTAATTTCAATACTTTTTCTCTTCCTTTTATGATATAGTATATTGCTTAGGAACTGTAGCTTGTTTTTACATGGTGTTAAAATCTAGAATGAAATGCCAAGTTATCTGTTGGTAGAAAAAAAATAACTCAAATAAATTGTGACAATAGATAAAAAAGGAAGTAAATATTCATGAGCATTTTAATATTTGAATTTACAAGAAATAAATATAGTGAATTGCTTTGGGGAAAATATGCAAATACTAAGGAAACAATTATTAATGCTCAGGTTATAGATTCCCAATTTTGTGATTCATTGTTTAAAAGGTTGCATAGAGCTTCTATCTCTCATGAATAATAAAACCCCACATTTTAGAGCATCTGGATTTTATTTTTTGAGAAAAAAAAAAACCCAACCCACTTTAGCAATTATGGAGACGTGGAACTAGTCCACACATATCTGCTTAAAATTGCATTGCGAAATAAGCTTGATGGTTATTTCTGACCCATCTTTTTCCCATAATTGTATAATAATACATGCATTTTGGGCCTGCAAGTATTTCCCTGGGTGCACTTGATCTGCCTCAAATGACCAGCCACAGCCCCCACACTCACCCTGAAGCACAGTTTATGGGGCAGATGTGCTGTCCTTCTCACTGAGGGAAAATTGGGCTGCCCATTTCTTTGGGTTAAAAGGAGAAAAAGCTCTCAGAGCTGCAGGTCTCATAAGGCAGTAGCTCCAAGACAACAGAGCTTTTGTGCCACATGACAGAGCAGGGTGAATCCTTTGCTCTAATTAAGAATGTCATTGCTTCTGGTGTCTAGACAGTGAGTTTCATTTATAAGCAGAAGCTGATGCACATATAATTTCTTTATTTTGTCCTATAAATCTGTTTGTATGGTGTTTTGCGACAATACTGAATGCATGTAAATGCATGCACATCAGTAGGGTGTGTAGTCTAGACAAGATGTCGCAAATAAATTTGAAAATGTGTGTGTGTGCATCTGAAAGAGAGAAAAGTCCCTTTTCATTGTTAGGTTAGTTCTTAGTGCAAATGTTGCCTGGAGAGGTTGTGGACCCTGCATCCCTGGATCTTCTCTAGACCAAGTTGGATGGGGCTCTGAGTGCTGACCCTGTGGTAGTTAACCTACCCATGACAGAGGTGTTGAAACTTGATGGCCTTTAACATTTCTTTCCACAAAAAACATTCTATGATTCTGTCTTGTGAAATGAGAGGAGAAAGAAATTATGGTGTTTCTCAAAATATGGAATCATATCTGAATAATTATCTTGAGCATGGAGGATTTCAAGATGCATGTTTATGGCACTGCTTCATGCTTACATTCATGCATGCTGTTTTAAAGAAGTATTGAAGGCCTCTTTATTCTCTATTTGTCTGTAGCATCTGAGAAATACACCTAAGGGTGTCAGTGGATGTACACAATTAAAGGCAAAGTTGTTAGAAGAAAATAAATTTCCAAACACTGTTCCACAGCTTGCTTTCTATCTAGTGATCAGCTCCTTGCTGTAAGCTTCATTCCAGAAGTAGCTTTTTACCTGGTCACAGGTAAAAATTTTGGTGCCTTCCACAGATTCCTATTTCTGAAAAAAATAATAGTACAGGTCTGTATTCTTTCAAGAGCAAACTTGAAGACATTAATTTTTAGAGGTAGTTGATAGTGTGAGTGTTAATAATGTTTGGAGTGATTTAAATTTGAAAAACAGTAGAGTAGTTTCTTGAAGATATTTTTCAAGTTTTTTTATAGCATGTGAAGTTCAGTGCTACAAAATGAACACAATTTGATTTTGGGCAAGAAATTTTTCATTTAACAGTGCAGTTAGGGGAAAAAATTCCTTAGTTACCATAGAATTGTAGAATCACAGACTGATTTATCTTGAAAGAGACCTTAAAGATTATGTAGTTCCAACCCCTCTTCCAGGGGCAGGGGTTTGATAACAGCACACAGGCAAAAAATATGAGGAACAGCAAATCATTCCCAGCACATATACATGTCATGGCTGATACTGAGTAGTAGCTGTACACTTGTGCCAATCTTTCTTTAAGACTTAAGGACAGAATGACACCAAATTCTCTGCAGTTTTTTCTCTCCCTAAATCCTTGCATATGATTTAGCTGTATAATCCATATCTACAGTCTATCAGTCTATCCCCCAAATACAGCTACTGCATAGTCAATATGAGGTGTGGGGTTTTGGGGGGTTTTTTTTGTTGTTGTTGGTTGGTTGGTTGGTTGGGGTTTTTTGTTTGGTTTGGTTTGGGTTTTTTTTTTTTTTTTTGTTTTTTTTTGTTTTTTTTTTTTTTTTCCTTCTCTTTATTTTAATGTTTAACCAATTCATCAACAATGGAATGGAAATTCATCTGCACATGGAGTTCACAGCCACCTGTCCAAAGTAAAGTGTTTGACATGATAGCAGTCATTAAACACAAAGTGAACTCACTGCAGATGTTACACACATTTCATAACACAGGGATTAGATGGACCATATTTTCAAAGCAGTCTCTTTTTCATATAGTGAAATCTAATGTGAGTTGTCATGTTATATCCAGAAATCTAGGTATCTATGTTATTTGTAAATGTATTCTACATTTGTAAATGTATTTTACATTTACATGAAAAGTGCCATTTTTTCTGGGTGTTTCGGGGTTTGGGGGGGGGTTGGTTTTGGTGTGGGTTTTTTTTGTGGGCTTGTTTGTTTGTTGGTTTGGTTTGGTTTGGTTTGTTTTAATATATGTATATATATATATTTAAGGTTTGTAGCTTGGCTTTCCTGTATAATGAATAACATCCTGGAAAACCCATGCTAAGTTGATGTGGTAATTGATGGCCAAATCATATTATACATAATGGCTAATTATGTCTATTAGAAATGCCACTTTCATAAACAAAAGATGATCATAACAACTTTTTTGATCAGAGTCTATTAAAAATTGGGAGTATCAAGTCTAAGTGAAGGTATTTATTTAATGGCAGAAAATTTATTGTAATAACCCGTAAAATCTGTTTCACTGTGAGAAATAGCTGGTGAGAAGTCTCTTGTGAAAGTGCATGCCAAGTATACCAGTAAGCCTGAGGATGTTTTTAAAAGTCCCACTCTGCTGTGCTGAAACTTATCAGAAAGTTCAAAGATAAACTAAGACAAGACTGTGCTTACATCATCGGTCTCAGGCCAGAAAGAGGAAGTGCCAAGTGCACGGTAGGTTTGTTGTGAAGCCAGCTGTACTTTCTGTTTGCCCACCAGACAGTAAAAGTGCATCAGAGAGTGAAGAGTCATGCTGAAGGTGCAAGTGTGGCACAGAAACTCATGAAAAATATTTTATAAAAGCAATTAATTTATTGGGACCTTAGCACAGAACAGTGTTGACTTGAGGTATCCAGTCTTTCCAATGTGGTGGTCAATCCCTGTCCTGTGTCTGGTTCCGTCCCGCACCGGGCGGGAGAGGACCTCTGGCTAGCTCGAGTCAACACAGCCACAGAATGGTCCCAGTTCGTTTTGACTTCTAGGCTTAGCAGCTGGACCCAATAGTGTTGTGACAGCAACAGCAGCAGAAGAGAAAAGGCTGCCTCTCAGCTTAGCAGGTTAAAAGATGTTTATTAGCTCCAGAGTTGAGGAGCAGAGAGGCTCAGAGCTCCGAGCTGAGCAGCTGAGAGCTGAGAGGCTGAGAGAGTTTCTTCCTCCCTCCTGCCCCCTATAAGCGGGGGAGGGGTTCCAGGGGGTTACCACAAGAAAACAAATCAGGGGATTCAGGGGGTAACAAGGTGTGCCCACCCCCAAGCCTTGGACCACTAAAATTCAAAGCTAAAGGAATTCCCCCCAGGGGGCCTATCACCTGAACCCTCTCCCTGAGATTTCACAACTTGGGAGGGCTCCTGGAGAAACAGGCTGTCCCAGAGCAAGGGGGGTGGGAGGACTGACACAAAACACCATGTTATACAGACAACACAAGAAGGGTTACAACATTGGGGATACAGTGAAATGAACCATAACATAAACTTCTTATAAAAACCTAATAAAACAGTTCTGCACCACCACACTGTCCAGACAGCAGCAGCAGCAGCATATCTAGATCAGGTATCACACCACAGGGTTTTTCCCTAACCTCACATTTGTTCACTAGACATCAAAGCTCCATCTCCCAGTTATGGTGTTTACCAGCACTTTAATTCTCGATTTTGTGGTTTGAGAATATCACAGAACTGCAGAATAGTTTGGGTTGGAAGGGACCCTAAAATTCACCCAGTTCTACCCACCCTGCCATGGGCAGGCACAATTTCTACTATCCCAGGCTGCTCAAAACCCCATCCAACCTGGCCTTGGACTCTTCTAGGGATCAGACAGCCACAGCTTCTCTGGGCAATTTGTGCTAGGGCCTCACCATCCTCACAGGTAAGAAACTATGAGGAAGATGGTACCTGTGACCTGTTACAACCTCTTAGAAAGTGTGTGAAGCATCATCATCTCTTTCTGGTGTTCCCATACTGATGCTCAGGGCACATAAACAGTTAGACCCAAATATATCTGAATCCACAAGAGAATTGTTTCTATTATGTGAGCTATAGAACAAACAGCAGTTACTCCTATTAATATAAAAACATGGAGATTTTTATGTAAACTTCAGGATTTTCAAATTAGCTCTGATTAAGATGTTTCTGTACTGAATATCTCACTCAAGAGATGTTTTAAGTCTCTGAGCTCTACAGTCACTTCTTGGAGGACTGAAGAGGTCAAAAGAGATAGAAGATATTAAGACTCCTCCCTTGTAATGAAAGACATTCACACAAGAATATTTTTATAAATTGTTTCAATCCTTTCAAAGAGACAGCAAGAACTTATTTCAAGAATTTCACACTGAACTGAGTTCTGGGCAATGTAAGCCAAACTGTGCTGAATGTTTTTGTCTCCTTAATATTTAAATTCAAAGTTGGTCCTGTACAAGCATAGAAGTATTCTGAATTCTTTGATTCCTTTGGAAAAATTCCAAGGGAGCGAATTTACATTTTTAAATGCATTATGCATTTCAGTGTTTCAATGTGCTCTATTTCTACCCTTGGTTAGAAGTGGTTGTAAAACAATTAGGGTGTTTTAGACAACTTCCTTTACCCTAGTTAGAAATTGTAGTATCTGATATTTCAGAACATTTTCAGTTGCTGGAATGAATCTTATTTTGGTTTGAATACATTATTTAATAAAATTAAATAAAATTTTATAATGATAGCATTTTAAATAAAATTAAATGGTATAGAAATGTCAGTTGTATAACCCAATTTTTTTTTTGTGTACTTTTCTCCGGTAATTGTCTTGGCTGCCTTACTCTATTTTTCAGAAATGCACTTAACAATATGAGCTAACCAACTAATCTGTATAAACAATTCTATTTACTTAACAGCACTGAATCAAAAATTCTATATAATCAGCTGGGATTAAAAAAAAAAAAAAAAAAAAAAAAAAAAAAAAAAAAAAAAAAGAGGAGGCTTTCAAGCTCTTCTTGATACTTGTTCTAATTTAGACCTTGAGACTTGTTTTAATTTAGGTAAGACCTAAACCCATCCAGAACTTCCAGTAGAGAATTTCTTAATAACACTGGCCCCCATTTACGTTACTGATTCTGCTGCTGAATAATGTAAAATGCATGAAGAGATTTAGGAGAGAAATCGGAACATAAGATTACTTTTTCTGTCATGAGAGCCTAAAGATGGATTTATCTCTGGTCTCTCCAGTTGTGCATTGGAAGTTTCCAAAGTAAGGCTTATGAAAAAAGAGTCCTCAAAGTAACATTTTCCCTGAGATAAACAACTTGTCTGTGGAGAAGAGAAAAAAACTTGAAACTATACCCATAACATGCATTCTGAATACTTTCTCTCATGACAAAACCAATTTTTAAAAAAATAAATAAGTAAATAAATAAATAAATAAATAAATTGGGAAAACACAATTTTGCTTTACCTTCCAAGAACAGTCCTTCTCAATGGTGTAAGAGCAATACCATGGATGTCTTTTAACTTTGGAACTTTTTTCTTTGTTTATGAAATGAGCTATTTTAATCTGTTGTTGCATAATAAAACCATCTCAGATTCAGTGCATCTCCACTTGTCCCTGTTTGCTGGGGGAACATCCTGAAGCTGTGGAGTGGGATCTGGTCCAGAATGACGTGGATATTCCTGAGACATCAGATACGCACTGCAGACCCCACAGGGACCTTCCACAGGGGATTTCAGGTTCCCCTCTGGGAATAAGGGGTCTGAAACTCTCTGTCTTTGGATGAAGTGTCAAAAATTTGCCCTATTTTTTAACAGGTCTCTGGAGTTCCTGGTATATCACGTAAGAAAGTCGGATAGAGGGTAACCTCGTAAGCTATCTTGCGTATCTCTTGTAATTTGCATGTATGATAATAAAAGTGGATGTATGACAACTAATTAGAAAATTCCCTTGCTAAAAAGCTTATCTCTTTATGTTCAGCACACCCTTGGTTGACTCAAATTGGGTACTCTTTTGCTCTCCAAGATAAAAAGAATTACAACACAGAAACACCCTCACAACCTGCTACTCTGACAGTCATAAAGTTTGAGAAAAAACTGATTTATCACTAACTGATTTCTGATTTCTGGGGCTGTGTGTGAAATCATCCAGTGCATCTAAACAAACTGAGCTCTTGGTTGAGCAAGGGAACATGTGATGTGTGTAACTGCATCTCAGCATGAAGTTTGGGATGTGCTGTGAAGTGCACCATTATCCAAAATAAACAGCTGGCTCCATTAGGAGTTAAGAAAGGGAACTGATAACAAGCCTGTACTCCCTAGGATAATAAACATCTATTGACTTAGCAGGTAATAATTCAGAAAAGCTAAATGGATTCTTGCTATTCACTCCAGACTTGTTTAATGGTAACAACTGAAGATTAGTCTCTACTCCAAATTACTGCTAATTGAATCTTGCTCTCTGTGTTTGTTTCTAGCTTTATCTGACTCTTCAGGCTTATCTGCAGCTCTGTAAATGTTTTGTGTTAATTCCAAAACAGTGGCAATAAAATTCATTGTGCTTCCCACATCCTTTTCCATTACTCATGTGTACTCCATTTCTTATTCACTGATACTTCAAAGAAAATTACATAAGGTGGAAATACCAGCATTACTGACACACAAACAGCTGAAACAGATGGGGTTCTAATTTGAAGTCAAATACCTGATGCAAAGACATACGTTCCCAGCACTTAGTCCTGCTGCAAGCACAGAATAAAATCTAATATTTCAGCTCTCAGACATGCGGAGCCAGTGCAAAAGTAGCAGTGTCCTGTCTCAAATAATGAACAGAGGAACTGTACTGCTCCATCAGTCTCAAGTGACATGTGAGACAACCAGCCAGCTCTAGATAACAAGGGAGAGGAAAAAAAAATACATTATTTGGGTCTTCTTGATAATATATAGCTGTTGCAAACGGGCATAGAATTAAGTCAGTTAATGTCTTAACACGACTTCTAATGTTGTCCATAACCAAAGAAACCATATAAACACATGAGTGACTGTAGTCACTACTTATACTTAAAAATTAGGATTTCAAACATCCCAAATCACATTTTAAGTTCCTCATTACAAAATTTGCCTGTGTATACATTTGACTCAATATTTGAATGTGTTTCAGGATGCTCTGTTACATCAGTTACTGCTGGTATGGTACATGATGCAGTAATTTTCTTCCATTTAATGGAAACTTACCAAGCCTTACTAAAACACAGTGCAGAGAAATGATGTAATCCATTGCCCTAGAATTCATGTCATACTCAGTGAAAGCTTTCAGTATTGTAGATGTGCAGGCTTTCATTATAAATTTAGGTCATGTTACTCACACCTTCTGCTCATCTCCTCAGCTCATCTTTGTGCAGAATATGTTTAAGTGCATTACAGTATTTCTCTGTCTGGAATTTGATTTCATTGATGGAGTCTGCTCCTTGGCCTGCAGTTGCATCTTTCTGCAGCATCAGAATGATGGAGAGAAAATGACAGATTAAATAACTTAAACTCATGAAAGTTAACCTATTCATTGAGTCTAAAATATTTTGGTTTTCTTATTGTCTTCGGGTGCTCTTCACACATGGAATGACTAGTGAGCCATGAGGATGCAGGAGAGGAGAAAGAGTTCAGAAAATATTCTAGTTATCTTGGTGTAAAACTCTAATATCAGCTTGACCATTCTACTCACTTTGTAATGGCAGAGGATGAGCTTCCCTCTGGTCTCCCATTCAAATAAATGGATGAAGAAAACAGAGAAAAATTCCAGTTCTTTCACGGTCAACAACCAGTAGACACATTTCATTGCTGATGGGGCAAAAAGATGCTTTAATTGCACCACATCTTTAAGCCAATTGGTTGTAATGAGTGAATCTGGCATTTGCTAGATTTGTCTGATAGCCTCACTTTTAAAAATTATTAGTCTCAATGTTTGCAGAAAGATATTTTTGCAGGATGAGAGAACATCCCATGCTAAATCCAAATGTGGCAATCACTACATCATGTTAGAAGAGTAAAAAACATATCTTGTCAAGCCTTGGCAACTTCAATAATTTCAGTTAAAATGACTGTACATTGCACTGAACAGAGCAAACAACAATTATCAGCTTTTAATCAGTAGCCTGCCATTAGTTTATTAATTTCCAGCAGCGTGTACTGCTTTAGTTCAGATTAAGAGGTAAAGTAAGTGGGTAAAATAACCAGTTAGCATTTATTGTATGATGCAATCTTCCAATCTTTTCCCACAGAAAGATCCTACAGGTACACACACTGTGCTTTTTCCCTGCCCCTGGCTTTGTCCTTGAAGTTTAAATTCAATTAAACAGATCTTCAGAGGAAAAATCTTGAGGGCAAAGGAAGGCAAACCCTGCAATATGACCTTTCAAGAGATGAGGAGATTTCTACTATCTTCTATCAAGAAATGCTTAAGGTAGAATTAACATCTGGCTCAGTTCAGGCAGCTAGATCCCTCTACGGTTGTGTGGTTTTCCTAAACAGCTTGTCCAGGCTCATACTGATAGAGACAAGAAATAGGTAGGTAAAGTCACTCTGTAGAGTCTCTTGCTACTCTGCTCACTGCAATAGAAGACAAAATGATGCCTTTGAAATAAATAATTTACTTTTTAATCACTAAAGAAGAGATGGTTCCTACTAGTGTAAATTCTTTTATGTGAAGAAAATTTGAGTTCTGTTTTTCTAGGGTGGAGTTTCCCTAGGACAAAAAATGACAAAATCTCATAGCTGGAAGCAGATGTTGGGTGTGTGTCAGGCACACAGAGCAAGAGTTGTCACAGCTACCATATTTTGTAGCAAAGCATAGATGTCAGAACATATTCCTAAATAGGAAATTATTGAAATATTGTATTCCTATTAAAAGTCCATGGGATTTTTAAATTGCATTTCACTGTATTAGGAAAAAAAAAAAAAAAAAAAAAAAAGGAAGACAGGACTTCAGGACTTGTTCCATCAGAGCTTCTGACCTACTTCTGTATTGACAGAAATGCCACATTAAACTCTCTTGCTGAAAATATACCAGACAATCCCACTGTGAGGAAAAGGCAGAATAATTTCAAGCTAAGGTTAAAGTATAAACATTTAACAGTCAGAACAAAAATCTGAAGGTGATTTTTTATCTTCACAATAAATGGTCCCAGCCAAAATGCTCATTGTCCAGAGTGATATCCTGGGCCCTGTGATATATCAGAGGTCATATTATACTGAATATTGGCAGTTGACTAAATGAGCTTTTATAAAATTAATATCATTTTGTGAAGCTTTCAGTCATTCTATGTGGTGATTTTCTAGCTTGTTTGAAAACACTTTTTCATTTACAACAAAAATTACATCTTTAATTTTACATAAATCTTTCTATTTACATATGTAAAGCTTTTTGTATTGCAAAAATAATTATAAAACATGATTGCATAGTTTTACTGCATTTATGAGGAAGGGGAACAATTAAATATGATCCTGTTATAAGCAATGTTTTAGCCTAGCTTAGTGACTAGCATTAAAGTGCAATCCTAAATATATTTGTTTCCTTCATCAGGGTCAAGGAAAAATAACAAAAACAGAAGGAAGAGTCTTTGTTTTTAATTTAAGTTTCATATTAATTATAAAATCAGCATGAAGTAAATGAGACTCAAATGTCTCTTTTTTAATTATTATTATTATTATTATTATTGTTATTTGGTTGTTTTGGATCTTTTTTCTTCAGTGATGTGATTTTGTGTATTTGTTGGAAACTGTTGCTGACTGCATTTGTTCCACTGGATCTTTTCAGTTGCTTCATAGTGGCCAAAATACAGCTAGAACTACATAAATGAGAATGGGTACCACTCCTGGGTGCAAGAGTATGTACTTCTGATCCATGGGAAGTACTGAAGTAAGAATTATACATGATTTTTCTAGTTCTGCCTCTAATTTAACCTTCCATAAATTTCAGTTTTAAACAAAAGAAAATTCTAAGAGCTTCTGCGAAGTCTAAGTGATTAATGACTTTAATATCTTTGAGATTCTCAGATAAACTGTGCTTAGAAGGCTAAACTAACCAAAAGTAGTAGCAATACTGACAGTATAGCTCATTAATGTCTCATCATCATTAATTTAAATGGTATTTACTATAATTGTCTTTCCCTCGAATACAGTTTCATTTTTACAAACTGTAGCCTTTGCTATGGACAGGCACATTTGGACGGCTACTGTGCAACATCAGATATGCAATTAATAAAAGTTGTAATTAATACAAGTTGCCTTGACCTGAGCAAGCTGTGTATTAACAGGCAGAGCTAGCTGATTTCAGCAGACAGTTCAACAACTGGCACATGGATGTCTGCTCCCCAAGGACATATGTAAATCCAGCAATGCAAGTATTTTTTTTTTTTT
The DNA here is from genome assembly GCA_037837765.1 of Delichon dasypus. NCBI lineage: Eukaryota > Metazoa > Chordata > Aves > Passeriformes > Hirundinidae > Delichon > Delichon dasypus. Next base: position 65,752,337 of record JBBAXF010000004.1, on the reverse strand, counting down.
TCTCCCTTTCCACTGCTGTGATTCAGAGTTGAATACATTGACCTTTTTCCCCTGCATAAACTTGCAGTAGCAAGACGCTGAGACAAGCCAGACACCCACTCACTCATCCTGTAAATGTTATTAAGGGGACAAGAGTGCAGATTACTTGAAAACACAGTGGCCAAAAGCCCAAACAAGATTTTTGTGAGGTGCCCACTTCCTAATTTAGCCATACCTATATTTTAGTTTTATAACATGCTGAGAAGTCATCTTCTCAGCAGCACTAAGCAAAATGGGGTCATAACTCCCCTTGATCTGATGGCTGTATTTTTCCTAGTGCAGCGCAGTGTGTGGTTTGCCTTATTCACAAGAAAAATGTGCTGTTGGCTTGTATGTGTGTTGTCACCCACTGTCACTCCAGGCACTTTTCAGCAGAGCTGCCAGTTTATTTCTATGTCATGCCAGTTCATAGGCAGGTCTGTTCTGTTCTGAAGGAGATTTTTGCACTTTTTCTTGCTGAACTTTCAGGATACCCTAATGATCCAATCTTTAATTTCAGCAAGGTCTCACTCAAGATCTGCTGTTGATTTGCCATCTCCCTTTCCGTTTGAATTATTCAGAAATTTGCTAAGGAATCACATTCTCAGCATCAAGGCAATTGGTGATGGTATTGAACAGTATTGGCCCAAGTATTGATGCCTGTCCTGCTCCACCTGTTGCCAGCTGCCAAACAGTCATGGAGTCATTGATCAGCACTCAATGAGACCAGAAGTCTGGACAATTGTCAGCTCATCACAGAGCCTGACCAGCATGTGCATCTTCAGCTTATAAATGAGGCTGTGGTGAGAGAGTTTTATTTAAAGTTTTAGTGAAGTAATGAGTTATCTCAGCATCTCTACTTGCCTCTCACTCATGCAGCTGACCATGGGTAGCCTTTAGGCCTGGTGTGCTCAGCACAAGAAAGACGTGGAACTTTTAGAGTGGGTCCAGGAGAGGCCACAAAAATGCTCAGAAGGCTGGAGCCCCTCTGCTATGGAGGCACGCTGGGAGAGCAGAGAAGGCTCTGGGGAATATTTATAGCAGCCTCTGGTACTTACAGAGGGCTTATAAAAAACAGGGTGAGTGACTATACACATGCAGTGGTAACAAAATTTGGGATGATTTTAAACTGAAAGACGAGAGATTTAAACTAGATATTAGGAAGAAAATATTTCCTGTGGGGGTGGTGAGGCTCTGACACAGGTTGCAAAGAGAAGCTGTGGCTACTCCTGGATCCCTGGGAGTGTCCAAGACCAGGTTGGACTGGGCTTGGAGCAACCTGGGATGGTGGAAGTTGTCCCTGCACATGGCAGGAGGTGGAATGAGGGCTCTATGACATTTACAATGTCACTATTTCAATGTAATACATTTATCAAGACATTATTGTTGTTTCTGTCATTCACTCCATTCCAGTTGCTGTGTTTGACTACAACTGTTCAAACATGTCTTCTGTTCTCTTCTTTCTTGGTTTGACAAAATGTGGGGGAGGTCTGATCACACACTGAAATTACAGAAAAAAATTAAATTTCTTTTTGAATACAATTTACTGAGCAACTGTTGGCTAGAGTGAAAAGTAATTTTTGATATTTTCCATTGAGTTGGCTCAGCAAGATTAAAATGAGATTAAAGGCAAAGGGAAACAGATTACAATAGACTAAGTGAAAACATGAAAGTTGATATATTCCAATCAGATGGCTGCAAAATTTTGCACAGTGGTTCATGAATCTTCTGTTCTAGACAAAGGAGTCAGTTTGAGGGGAAAGCAATTTCTCATGCACTCTGTAGAATAACTTTACTTTCTGAAGACCTGTTGGTTTGTGGTTGTTTTAGGAGACAGGCCGTATTTTTATATAAAATATTTCCACAGTAAACTTTCACATGTTGCAATTGCAGAAGCTTGATACAGCTGAAACACAATATAAGATGGTGCTTATTAATTCCAGTACCATCCTTTAATGGCCTCTCCCACAGTGTAGTGAAAAAACTTCCAGCAGAAAAGAAAGGGCTGTGTTATCTTGTTAAACTCTTACATGTACTTCTGCTCAAGACACATATTCAAAATTATTACTTTTAAAGGAATGTCACCATTATATAAGAAGAGTTTTTAAGAGGCCCTCAGATACTCAGATAATCCATCCTGACTTCTAATGTATTTAGCCCAAGGAATTAGTGTTCCTGATCCCTGAAGCATGGCTCTGTTGTTTACCTGAGCTGCAGTTTATCTTTTAAATTTGCTTTAAAGGCACAAACCATCTACCACATACCTACATCGGTTGTTAAAATGATTAATCCCCCACAAGTGTCAGAAGTCGGGAACTCTAAAGGGATTAATCACCACTTCCTTTTCCCTGTTTTGCTTGGAAAAGATTTGAAGGTAGAGAACTACATGCAAAGAAGGTTAAAATGAAGTTAAAACTTCTTACAGCTTTTGTTAAGAAAAACTGGGAAAAAAAGTAAGACTACTGTTAGGGAGAAAAAGATTTAACAATATTCAGAAAACAAAATTGAGGGTGAAAGCACTGGAATAAGCATGATACATCACCTTGATAGAATCCCAAGCCCTTGCAATGATAAGGAAGGAGTTTTGCCACCATCTGTTGGTGAGTGGGAGGAAGAGACAGAGCCAGAAAATTTGTTTCTTTCCCTCTAGAACAAAAACAATATTTTCATTATTTCCTGATTGCATATATATTTTGGATGCTGCTTAGTGGATGATTGATCTCCCTCTTATGTGACAAAGAATCACTTGTGTCTTTTATGTGACCAAAGCAAAGATTCATCCTAATCAATACATCTATTTTAGAATGAGTAACTGGAAAGAGAAGGTAGAAGAAAATGACAAAGGACTTTGACTACATTAGGGCTCATTCCACAGGCAATTGCTGAGTCGCAAATGGCGTTGCCTTCCCACTCTGAGAAAGGAGGTGCAGTTGATCTCTTCCCTGAGCTCTCTTTTGAGCTATTGGTTGGCTTAACCTGCTGTCCTGGGGTGACTGTGTATCCCCAATCGTCTGTTGGGTGCAGGGGGGAAGGCAAGTGCGGTTTGTTTTTCCCCAGGAAAACTCTGCTCATCGGAGTGACCTTGAAGCGGGGGAGTTGGAACACGGCAAGACGAAAGAAGCTCTGTTGTTTTTTTTTGGCCCCGGCAGTTAGTTAGTTTAGTGCTAGCATAGTTAGACTTTTTTGAAGCTTTTTTGAAGCTTTTTTTGCTTTTTTTGCTTTTTGCCTTTTTTTTTTTTTTTTTCCTTTTTTCCCTTTTTTTCTTCCTTTTTGCTTTTTTTGCCCTCTCCTCGGAACTGTTCCAACCTCTCCAGACTAAGGACCTGGGGAAGCACCGGGGGCCTCCACAGGGGACTCACCCACCAAGCCCAGCCCTGCACGTCTCCTTTTCTCCCAACGTCAGCGGAGACGGAGCGGTGGAGCACAGTGACAACCCTCAAGAGGAGACTTTCTTTAAGTTTGTTACCCCTCCATAAGCGGCACGAAGCTCTTGTCATCGGGTATTGTGCTGGGAGTGCTTTGCCTGTTTAATAAACAGGTTTTTTCCACTTCTCTCTGAGGAAGTCTTTTTCCCGAACCGGTTGGAGGAGGGGAGGGGGGCCCCGTGGGAGGGTTTCTCCCAAAATCTGCCTGAAACCACCACACCTGCCCATGCTGAGATACACCGCTTCTTTACTGGAACCAATCTGTTGAGATTGCAGGATGCAGGCAGTGACAGCCATCAGATTCTTTGAATGGTTTGGGTTGGAAGAGACCTTAATAATCATGGCATGCCAACCCCCTGTCATGGGCAGGGACAACTTCCAATAGCCCAGGTTGCCCCAGGCCCTGTCCAGCATGGCCTAGGACACTGCCAGGGATGGGGCAGACACAGCTTCTCAGGGCAACCTGTGCTAGACAAGAATTTCTTCCCACTATGCCATCTAACCCTGACCTCTGCCTTGTGTAACCTTCCTCCCTTGCCCAATCACTCCAGATCCTGGTCCAAAGTCTTTCTCCACCTCTCCTGCAGTCTCTTTAGGCACTGGAATGGGGTCTAAGGTCTCTCTGGAGTCTTCTCCAGGCTGAACAACCCAAACGCCCTCAGCTTGTCTATCTGAATGTCCCTACAAAAGGAGGTATTTAACAGCAGCACAATCATACCTCAAAATTATAAGTTGTGTTCTAAGTCAGGTTGAAAAAGAAATCAATAGCAATAAAATCCTCTAACGCTCTGTAAATCCCAAGAGAATTAAATTAATTTAGAGATTGGAGATGCTCTTTCTAGCAGGCACCGTACTATTAGTATTTATTCCCTGTTAGACGAAAACATGCTTTCAGGGCAGAAGAAATTGTGTTACTCGTATAGTGTAAGAAAAGTTAACATATGCCATGAATGTATTGCTGCTTTTTCCTCTAGATATTCAAAAATCAAAATCTATATAGTATGTGCCTGGATAGATACTTAGATCAGCAGCAGCTGCAGGAACATACCCTCCCTCCTAAGTCACAGTGGTTTTTGCTGTCTGCTTCATTCCACAATCCTGACTTAAGAATCTAAGTCCCTATAAACCTTACTGAGCCTCAAAATATGGTGTTCAAAGAAAGCAGCATAAATTTGCAGGCTGCTATTGACAGAAGAGCTTTCCTTCCTACTCTTATGCTCTGTTCCCAAACTTTGCTTCTTAGTCTGATGGAAGACAAAAAAAAAAATTCAATAAGATATATTCCCTCCAGTGCTCACCTCCAACATCTGGTCCCCTGAGTGTGAATAGAGATTCGTGGCTCAGTACACAATGGAAATATGTTTTCAATATAAACTTTAACATCTGTACTTGATACTTGTTAAGCCACACTCAACACCACTCTGGAACATGGTAATAGGCTTTCTTTTCAGGGTAGCCAAGTTGAACCTTGCACAACAGGGCCACAGTACTGTGTGCCATAGGAAAACAAACCTCTGTTAGGATAATGGAAAGGTGGAGCAAGCTTCCAGGGAAAAAGGATCATCCATCCTACAAATGGAGAACAAAAAATATAAAACTCAGTGCTTTTTATATAGGATATATGCAACAAGACTCAAGAGATGTCCAACAGCAGCTGTGGGATATCAATCTTGCAACTTTTGTGGTTTTAAATTTTGTTAATTTTCTGAGACGCTTTGCTAATCTAGATTTAAAGTGCTCACTTCTGATGAGCTTTTACTATTTTCATCTTAATTTTTTTTTTTACTCTTTCCATCTTGATTTTAATCCATTTCCACTTTTAACTATTTATTTATTTATTTACCATGTCTGCTAACATACCCAGATAACCAAAGGAGGCCTCTTCAATAACTGAGTTGCAGAAGGCCAGATAAGTTTGACAAAAGGCAAAACTAATAACAACATAAAATCACATCAGGGGGTTGCAGGCCACTGAGTTTCAGGTGATAGTTAAAATGTTCATTCTTAATTGTTAAAAGTGAGTGCTGTGGAGATATTGGGAAATATGAACACAACACTGCAGCATCATCTGTGTTTTCTGAGACAGTGGGAAGAGAACTGGAGGCAGCTTTGTCCTCTTCTGATCATGAAGTTGTGCTGGCTTGAAAGCAAAATCAGCAAGAGATTCCAAGTCAGAAAAACAATTTAATAGGAGAGGAAAAAAAAAAAAAAAATATATATATATATATAATAAAAAAAAAATAAAACAAAACAAAAGCAATAGTACAAAAGATCACTGACAGAGTCAGAATACATCCTGATACCCTGTGGTGGTGGTAGCAGTCCAGATGAAGTGGTCTTGCTGAAGAAGTGTTCCTGTAGAAAGGTCTGGTAACTCTTCTCTGGGAATCCAGCGGGTAAGGCTGCCTGTGCTGTCCCAAATCCCAGATTATATCCAGGTGGGAATGCTTGGCTCTTCCCCCTGGGCAGAGCATCTCACAGTGGGCTGATAGCATTTTATCAGTTTTGTAATGGGTCCTTGATTGCCCATTAAACAGAGATAGCTCCTGGACGGAGTTACCTATGAGTCATGCAGCAGGGCATTGATGGGCCATTAACAGAAGATAGTCTGGAGGGAGGGGGCAAGGGTAACACTGCCCAACCTGGTTTCAACAGCTCATGTAGATAGTGATAAAATACATCTTACATTATAACCTAGAACAGAAATAGAAGAGGGATGTTCTGCTGTTTGCAGAAAGAGAAGATGGTATATAAAGGACCATAAAATTAGCAGAATAGTTTTGGGTGGATCTTTAGAGTCATCCAGTCCAACTTCCTGACCTAAGCAGACACAGCTTCTGGATAACATTACTCAGAGCCCCATCCAAACTAACCCTGAATGATTCCAGTTATGGGCCAGCCACAGTTTCTCTTTGGGCAACCTGTGTCAGTGTTTCACCACCCTCACTGTAAAGGACTTGTACTTGTATGAAGACAGCAGACATGTAGGTTTTTAAACTGATGAATTAACATTCACTCATCTAGATATTTAGAATTGTCTGACTCCCATCCAAATTTCAGGTACAAATTGAGCAAAACTCTGTTCTTCTCAGCCCACTCTGCACAGAAGAGCAAAAAAACACTGGCTCAGATTCCCCAGGCTGTGAGTCAGATTTTTCTCTTGATCTTGCAAACACTGTGTGAGAACTTTGGCTATGGGGTAAATTGTAAGCAAAGGGGAAAAAAGGAGGATCCCATCTCCTCCAGAGCATGGTGTGGGTATATTCTGGTTATGTCAGTAGCAGCAGACTCCTGCAGAAGTCAGGAATTCACGGTTCAGCGGCTCTTGCCTGATGGGACTTGAGTAGGATCCAGGGTTTATTTGCTCAGTGCTGCCAAAGACAAACAAATGACCTTGTGAATATCCAGCAGTGAGGATTTTAGCTGCTGGCTGCAGCTGCTGTGTTCCTAGGGGACCTTAATGTCAAAACCCTGTGGAGGCATATGTTCCTGGCATCTCCTTGGGCATTTAGGTCTAAACCAGAAGCACTTTAGTGGCTTGCTGTTGGCATTTTGAGATGCCATTAGGTGCACTGCTAATCCAAAGAGCCAACCCGATGCAAATCTGAGATTGTGTTGCTGGGAATGATCCACAAAATGCAAAATTAAATGAGAGAGAGCTTCAAGAGCCAGGCATGTATTAAAAAGAACAACAAGCTCAGATAAAAAGGAAGACTTACTGTTCTACAGTACAGAGGAGCTGAGACAAATGAAGTGGTGGGTGTTGTTGGGATGCAGAGAAACAGAAGAGCTGTCTGAGAGGAGAAGTGCAGTGAAGCTACTGCCCAGACACAAAGGTTTTGTATATCTGCTGGACAATAAGGGACTTACCTTTCTAGTCTCTTCACTTTTATAGATATAATTGTAATTAGGATTCAGTGTGACTCATGGTGTTAATTATATGGTGGGCTACCTTGACACTGGAAAGGGAGGACATGCAGAAAGAGTTAAATGATTAAAGAACACTTAAACCCAAGACCTAAAACATGCTCTTTCTTTTAGGGTTTTAGTTGGATTGACTTCTGGAAAGTCAAACTATTTATTTATTTATTTATTTATTTATTTATTTATTTATTTATTTTCTATTTTTGAATATCCATGCAAGCACAACAGATAAAGACTACAGACTCTAACTCAAATGCACAAGAAAAATTATTTCATACATCTTCTGTAGCAGTGTTGGCTGTTATTAGAAGATATGCTCCAGAACGTCAAAAGAGCCTGGATGTATAACTATTAATCAGTCCTTTGGTCAGAGTTTCTGCATCTCAATACTGTCATTAAGTGAATTAATGAAGATCAGAGATAATGGAATATTTATGGAAATTATCTTAAGAAAATAACTTCAACCTTTCCAGAGCTTATAAGTCTTTATTATCATAATGCTCTTGATGTGTATCTCATCTGAAGACTACATTAGTTTCAGTAATGTTAGTCCTGAATTAATCATGTTTGCATATGTTGTTTTTTAGTTGTTGTTAATTGGGAATTGGGGAGTTGGTGGGGGCGAGGGGAGTTGTTATGTTTTTTCAAAAGCACATAAAAGTAGCCCTATTTCTTGAAAGTGCTGAAGTCTACCTAAACTCTTAGGCTGACAAGCACAGTTGACTACAGTGTTAAAAGCCTTGTTCACAAGGTATATATTTTTAATAAACTTTTCCAGATTTAGCTGTGTTTGTTTGTGCATTTTTGTCTTTTCCCTGATCTATAAATAAAAATATTTTTTAAAAAATACAACAAAACAACAACAAAACAAAACCTGCATTATTAACATTTCCCTAACTCCCCATATAAAAAAGTAGTTCCTGCCCTTTTTTTTGTTGTCGTTGTGAACTTTTTAATGTTTCTATGGGGCTGGGCTAGAAGAAAATGCATGTTTTGAGGGTTTGGGGTTGTTTTTTTTTTTTTTCTTTAATTATTATTCAAGTCAGTAGGGTGCAATGAAAACAAAATTTATGGAAAAGTCATTTACTGACACTGGGACTGACTGTATTCTTCTAACTCCATGCCTGGGAGCAAAAATAGACCTCGAGCCCTAAGGTGCAGGAGATTCAGCAAACCTTTTGGTTTTGCTTGCAGATGGAGTCTGGTGTTCACAGTGCCGTGCTGCTGCATAGCAGATGTTGTGATCCCTGTGCTGGTAGGTATGTGCGGCAAAACTTCTGCCAGAACTAAATGCTGTTTTCCGCATGCTGTTATTGATGCATGAAATAACCTTTTAAGGTTAAGACCATGTGGAAATGTGCAATCAAAAACTCTGTTAACCTTCACCTTCTCTGCTATTTAAAAATTCAATTTAGTCACCAGTGTGTATTCAGCAGTGAGCCCCATATAAAAGTATTTCATTCTAGATTGGCTGAAATACAGAGGAGGTTTTATGCCTGAGGATTTTCCCTCCACTCACACAAGGTGTGAACTTTCTGTGCCTCTCCATAAAAGTTCCAAAAAGTTGCACACAGTGACTGCGTCATGGGAAATATAACAGCTGAGAATGACAAGGAAAACCAAATGCAGATGGCCATCCAGGATTCCTTGTTTGCTGATTATAGAATACACATATTTTTAAGCACAAGAAAGACACATTAATCAAATGAGATTCCATAAAGCAAATAACCACCCACATCTACAACTACTCAGATATAGCTGGCTGATTATGTTGCTAACCAGAATCAGGAAAAGCTATAAAATAATCCTTAGCCTCTTAAGCTGATGGGTAAAAGGGAAAGCAGATGGAAGGTCCACTTCAATGCCTGCAGAGTAGGTCTTTAAAAATGTAGTTGCCTCAGTATGATGAAAACCTAGAGAAGAGGGTGTAAAAGTTTAAAATTTATAGAGAAAGTTATAAAGATAACTGAAAATTGAGCCAATATTTTAAAATTACAGTTGCTTAAAAATAATAACAATTTATACATTAAAATACGTTGGAACAATGATATGGAAAGTGCGGAGAAGGGTTTGAAGAATTCAAAGCCTTTTTTTCTTAAATTGCAAACAAGTTTCAACAGGAAACAATTTGCTTGCCATCTTTGCTCATTACCTGTCTGCTTTTACTTTAAACTCATGTTTCCTCATGGCAAATGTGGAATAACATGGGATATCTTTCAGAAAAAGCTCCAAGCAAAGAGTGCTCTGGGTGAGAAATGGAGAGGGGTGACTTGCAATCCATCACCTTCCTCACTGGAACTGTGTTTCTGTCTAAAAGTCCTAAAAGTGAAAGAGCTCAAATATTCTCATAATTTTGGGAAAGGTATTTCACTATATGATATTGAGATAATCTTTTCAGCTGATGTCTGTTGAATGACATAAAAATACAATTCATTTGGCCTGCATTCACAATTTTTTGAAAACTAGCAGCACAGTTTAATGGTGACATTTCATGGCCTTATTTAAGCACAGGGTTTTTTCTCAAACCAGTGGCAGTTATGTGATACTGATTCTCATCATTCTCCAGGATCCATTTTGATAAAAAAGCTCCAAAAAGAATTATTTATGAAGGTGGTATCAATAGCACAGGATTAGCATTCCTCAGAAAACCTAACACTGTATGTGAACATGGTGATAGGCATTGGGTGATCACCAGAATGCTTCAAAGGGTCTGTGAACTTGGGACTAAATCCTGTAAATATAATCTATATGGCCCTGCATCTCCTTTTTCACAAAACTTAAGAGAAATCTTTTGTGTTTGTGTTGGAGAGTCAGATCTGACAAATGCCTGAATGAGTCCTCACACAGGAGACTTTGGGGCTCTGGTTTTTTATGTTCAGCTAGAACACCTGTGTGAAAACCACGGTTGTGTTTTTGCTAACATATGCCACTTTAAATGTAGTTTCCAGTCCAGAGGCACAAGAGACCCCAGAAGTTATTGAAGAGTTTCTGTGAAAGCACACATAAATTGACATCTCTCCTCCTGAAATTTCAGTTATGACAGAGTGCTAGAGATACAGGTAGCAGACAAAAAGGAACAGTGATACACATAGGATGAAACAAGGGTGCTTTTGTAATGTTTGGTTATATATATAATTTCTAATGAATATTAGGTAAGGGGTTTTTTTGTTTTGTTTTGCTGTTTGTTTTTTTTGGGGGGGGGGGTTGTTTGGTTGGTTTTTGTGTTTTGGTTTTTTTGCGGGGGGGTTATTTATTTGTCATAATCTCTGAAATTCTTCTTCATTCAGATGCTGTACCATTTAGTATGCCCACCTGTGGTGGTGCAGAACTGTTTTATTAGGTTTTTATAAGAAGTTTATGTTATGGTTCCTTTCACTGTATCCCCAATTCTGTATCCCTTTTGTGTTGTCTGTACAATAAGGTGTTTTGTGTCCTCCCACCCCCCTTGCTCTGTGGCAGCCTGTTTCTCCAGGAGCCCTCCCAAGATTGCGAAATCTCAGGGAGAGGGCTTCAGGTGATAGGCCCCCTGGGGGGAATTCCTTTAGCTTTGGATTTTAGTGGTCCGAGGCTTGGGGGTGGGCACACCTTGTTACCCCCTGAAACCCCTGATTCGTGGTTTTGTAGTATCCTCCCTGAAACCCCTCCCCCGCTTATAGGGGGCAGGAGGGAGGAAAAAACTCTCTCAGCACCTCTCTCAGTCTCTCAGCAACATCTCTCAGCACCTCGCTCTCAACCTCTCTGCTCCTCAACTCTGGAGCTAATAAACATCTTTTAATCTGCTAAGCTGAGAGCCAGCCTTTTCTCTTCTGCTGCTGTTGCTGTCACATTTTTGGGGTTCAGCTGCTGAGCCGAGAAGCCGAAACGAACTGGGACCATTCTGTGCCTGGGTTGACCCGAGCTAGCCAGAGGTCACCTCCTGCCCGGTGCGGGACGGAACCAGACACACCCACCAATCAGTTGGTGTACTATATCTCTGACAGACAACACTTCTGAGACACTGCCACGGTAGACCAGAGCCAGGCCTGGGAATGGGATCCTGAGCTAGAGATTAAAATATGGAAATTCAGATCAGTAGGGTATAAGAAGCACTTCAGGAAGTCAAATCCAGGTTTCTGCTCTAAGGAGAGCTGGATGATTCTCCAGATTCTTTTGACTGCATTGTCTGTGTGCAGATTGACTATCAACAAATAAGATGTACTACAGAGCGTCTCACTTCCAGTTGTCTGTGCACAAGTTTGGGGGACTCTTGGAGGGTTTTTGTAGAGATTCTTATCCCAAAAGGGCCTTTTTCTTGCACTAAAGTACCTTAAATATCACAAAAAATCTCAGGAACCGTTTTCATGCGGTGAGGAAATATTCAGCTCTTATTGAGTGTCCCATTTTACTTCACCTTATGGATAGCATCTTTTAAAATATTTCCTGTGCACCTAACTTTATGCATTTGATAAGATTCTATTTCAGTCTGTTTTAGCAAATAAGAAGTTCAGAATCAGAGTTTTTCAGAAGACAAAATTATTTCAACAATTTACAATGTCTGTAAGATCCAAGGACTGCTTACATTAGGCAGTCTTAGTTCAATATTGTTATGTGGCTCATTGAAGTGAGAATATATCCATCACAATCACATTTCCTGTTAATTTTAAAGAGTAATGTGGGTAATGGAGAAACCCTCAGTTTTAGTTATTACCAGCAATTTCAATGTCTTTAGTTTTCTTTGCTCAATTTGCTATGGTCAGTGCCTTAAAAACATGCAGTCGTCTTCAGCTGTTAGTAGAGAATTTCTTTACAGTTGTTTTGTGTTTTGGTTTTTTGGTTTGTTTTGGTTTCATTTGGGTTTTTTTTTTTGGTTTCTCTTTGGTTTTTTTGTTTGGTTTTTGTTTTGGGTTGGTGGGTTTTTTTTGGTTGGTTTTGTTGGGTTTTTTTGGTTGTTGTTGCTGTTGTTGGTTAGTTGGTTGGTTGGTTGGTTGGTTTGGGTTTGGTGGGTATGATGGGTTTTGTTTGTTGTTGCTGTTGTTCTGGTTTGAGTTTTGGGTTTGAACTTAGTTTTTGCCATATGGGTAAATATTTATTTCGTGTTGAGGAAAGGAAAAAACTCAGTAATATTTAATTCTGATAAAAACAGAAAAATTATACTATGTTTGTTCTTGAAATTTGATATTTTTTCTAGCAGGGTAAACACTATCTCAAATCTGTGAGTGAAAACACATAAGAAATAATGCATGTCAACATCATCCTCACTTAATTCTAACATGTTTGTCCTAATAACATAATAAGTAATGTTTTGCATTAGTTTATAGCATCAGGCATTGGGTGATTTATTTATTAAAAAAACTTCAAACCCTGCTGTAAAAGGCAGCCTGCAAGGTCACCTATATATCCCTAATGATGAATTATCCTTGCAGGCAGTTCCTGCCCACACATGACATTCTGCTGACGTCTGCATCTGTCCAGTTTAATGAATCAGCATGATCATAAATGGGAGATAGGATATCAAGAGCTTAAATGGTGAGTGGTGATCTACATTACCATTTCCTTCTTCTGTAAAGCTCCATTAGTGGAGAGGAAGGTTAGATGCTAGAAAGAAATTCTTTACTCAGAAAGTATGAGGCCCTGGCACAGGTGCCCAGAGAAGCTGTGGCTGCCCCACCCCTGGAAGTGTTCAAGGTTAGGTTACGTGGGGCTTGGAGCAACCTGGGATGGTGGAAGGTGTTTCTGCCCATGGCAGTGGCTGGAACAATATGGGCTCTAAGGTCCTTTCCAACCCAAACCATTCAATGGTCCTTGATAGGAAATGAAGGAGAAATTAGTGTGGGAATGGTAAAACTCAGCACTAGGAGGAAACACATGCCACAAGGGAAAAGAACTTCCAGCGGCATCAGTAAGAGAGAAGTCACCTCCAGCATACTTAGGTTGCTAACTGTGATTGCAACCTCTCTAGAAATAGCTCTCTCACAAAAATCTCACCAAAGAAGATGTGCAAATTATATGTAATGGAGTTATCTTGTGTTGCTACCTATTGACAGGTGCATGTAATGTGGCAAAAGTTAATCATTTACACAAGACTTTCTTTAAAGCAGGCAGTAAAATTGTTCATGAAAGAAGGCTGTACATAGAAACAAAACCATCATGCCAGATTAAGGTAATAGGGAAAATGGGATTTCTAAAGTAAACAAAGCACATGCAAACAGGAGAGAGGAAAGCAAGAACATAATTTATATTTACAACTGACCTAAATTTACATTTAGACGAACAGAAAAGAATGAAATCTTTATCATACCTCGTTGGGAAAGCTTGGATGAAAACAGGGAGAATTCTGTATTAGAGGTAACAGACTGGACTGTAGGTGAAGGTGTTGGGGTCTTACTAAGAAAACTGAGATGAGAATTTCAAGACATACTATGAATACTGGCCTGAGCTTGTAATTGAAAAACATTGAAAGGCAAAACTTCTTAAAGGATGCTTGCCCAAGTTTGGTTCATGAAAACACTAGTAAGAAAACTAATCAAACACAGGGAAAACAAAACAAAACCCAAGAAAACCCAACAGATCCCAGTCCTAAAGCAAGCTGAGTTGTCCTGGGAAAGGAAGAAAGAGTCAGTAGCCATTTTAAGCAGAACAAGTGGAGAGATATAAGCCATAGGGGTAGAATATGTGGGTTAGCTGGAACCACATTTTATACTGCAAGTAACGCCATAGCCAGTAAGAAAAATAGGGAGTCACCAAAAACAATATGGGTTTATGGAAAACAACACAGCTCAGGGACTGCTGCACCACTCAGTAATCCAGTGTAGACATCCAGCATAAAATGTGCCTTTAGATTTCAATATTCCAAGCTGTGTAGATAATTTAGGATTATTTATGCTAAAGATATGATAATATCATCTGTTGGGGAGGTGGGAAGACAGAGGAGAAAGCAGTATTCTCAAGCATTTTAACAGCTCAGAAGATAATATTTCATAGTGCATCAAGGGAAAGATAGAATTTGGAGGAGAACTCCCATGTGGGGAGTTCTCAAGACCATACTACACTAATTCCCATTAATCCTTATGGGTCTCTGGCAGAAGAAGATAATAAATTCTGCAAGGAAGAGGTATTCCTACATTCATTGCAAGTTTCTCTGAGGAGATCAGCGGTGAAAATATGGCAAAAGAGCTAGTTCAAGAACTGGCTTGAACTTTTATGGACATTGAAAAGAAACAACAGACCAAACTGATGGCAGATATCTTTTCTTTGGTTTCTGCTCAGGATGGGGCAGATGAGTAGTCCTTTCATATGCATCAAACAAAGTTGATTGTCCCTGCTCTATACCACGCATTTCCATGTAAATTTGTAACGCATGAATTTTAATTGTTTCATTTGATTTAAGAAGAAAAAGGAGAACAAGAAAAAGGAAGTAGGAATTTGATGAGAATGGTCAGGAAGTGGGTACACACTACTTAATATCTTTTGATTTCTCAAATTCTTAGGACTCTAAGAACCATTATGAACTTGCCAGTATCACAGTGGAAAAGGAGTTTCACATTGCATATGAATGCTCACCTGTTCTGAAATCTGTGAACCCCAGAGATATTTGGTACATGGTGCTGCAGCATATGAATAGAAAATTGACAACTTTCCATGGTTCAAATGAAATAAACATCTAAACACTTCTTGTCCTGCAGATCAGTTGCAAGCCTCTAAAATCTAAGCAGCAGATGAAGGCACATTTTTCCCAGAGTCCTGACAAACATGTCAGAGAGGCAGGTAAGGTCAAGGTAGCTCGTTCTCTGGAACCTTTCGACTCCGAGTAGATGTGTCATCTGAGCATCAGCTTCAGAAAAGATACTAAAGAAAATATTAAATATGCTAAATGCATCCAAGTAGTCAATAATGTATGCTATTGAAGCCCTAATGCCATAATGTTAGAGTAAAAAACTGTCCAGATGAGACCTTACCATTGATGGGCAGATTGAACAAGGCTTATTTTCCAAAATACACCACATACAGCTGGCTGTTTGGATCCATGGAAGAATTCCTTTATTGCTGAGGTATTTCTATGGCTGTTCAAGGATCAGGAAAACAGGCAGAACACAATGGGGATATCATGTTGTAGGCAGCAAGGTCATGCAGGGTGCCATCCAGCGGCTGACACATCTCTCACATGTGACAAAGTCCAGGATTTGCAATGTTGGTGAGCAGGGCCATGGCAAGAGGTCCTTCTGCCCTCGGTTCTGCAACCTGGAGTTTCCACTTTGGTGTGTGCTGCTCTTTTCCTTCTATATCTTCATGCCTGCATTGTAGCATTAAAATCTCTTTTTTTATCGTTTTTAAAGTCTAAACTATAGACTTTACAGCTTATAAGGCTAAAATCTACTAGACAGTGTGACCAATGTCACATATATTCCAATAAATATTGAATTGTATGCAGGCACAAAGCTCAACAAACAACTTAAAGGACAGTTTGGGTTGGAAGGGACCTGAAAGATCAACTAGTTCCAGCCTCACTCCCATGGGAGGACACGCTCCTCTAGACAAGGCTGCTAAGTCATTATGCAACACATGGATCTGATCAAGTCCATGTGAGTCTAAACAGTCCAATTAGAGTTAATAGCCCCACGAGCAGGAACATCTAAGAAGCAGGTTCTGATGGAAACTAGATAGGCACTGTGAGAAAAATATCTGGGCTGACCAACTACCAAAGTGCAGAGGGTAGACAAAGGATGATGCTCATCTAAAGGACCCTCTCATTGATCTCACCAATTTAAGGAAAGATTTTCCCTTTTTTCTTGTTTGGTCTTTCCTTAATTTTTTGTTCCCCTCATCCCCAGCGTAATTTTGAAATCAAGTTCTACTCTCAGCTGTGGACTCCACAAACTTCAAGTTTAAAACTTAAGTTTCTTTGTGCAACATGACACATTTATTAGAGTACACCTGTCTACTCGCTCTCACTTTTGACTCATTTTTCCTCCTTGATGTTTTCTTGAATCTATCTGAACAGTACATACCACTTCTCTCTCCTGGTCTCAAACACCTTCTTCCCCAAAGATTAATAGAACCTCATTGATTTCAGTAAAGAATTAATAAGAATTTAAACTAATGATTTATACAAAATACTGACCATATAAAGTATTTAAGTTACTAAGTACATTAAAGATAAGTATTGTTTTAAGGTCAAAAGGCAGACATGGTTTTTCCATATTAACTATCTCCATTAATCTACACAGTGCTTGCCTTTGATGTATTAATATTAACGGGCTGTTAGTCTCATTCAGGTTAAAACAGGGAGTGTAGAATTTATACCTTCGTAATTGCCATTAATCCTGATAAGGCTGATTCTGGTACATCTCCAAATACAGAGGAAAGCAGATATCCTCCAGCCTGTTATAATAAGCCATGTGAATGATCATTTTCCAGAACTAATGAACTAATGAACTAATGAATCCTTTTTAAAATGCCCTGTGTAAAAACTGTACACAATGATGAAAATATAGAAGATACTTCTTAAATTTGTAGGTTTAGAATTTTTCTGGCAAATTCTTTACTGGAATAAGAGAGAATGTCTTGCAAAATCTAGGTCAGAGATATAACCCTTAAGTGATTAAACTTTTTATTTATTTTTTTTTCAAATAATCACAGTATCTCTGGTTACTCTTTGTGCATTTTAAAACAGTAAGGTTTATTATCTAGTTTTATTTTCTGTGTTGATTTATTTCAGTTTCTGCATACTTGGCTTATTTTGTAGAGTTCAAGTCTAAAACAGCACAGAGAATTTCCTCTGACATTAAGAATATGAAAACACTGCAGTCAGACTTTGGAAAACATGAAAAGGATGAAAGAAAACCCCCTAGGCTTTTCA
Organism: Delichon dasypus; assembly: GCA_037837765.1. Lineage (NCBI taxonomy): Eukaryota > Metazoa > Chordata > Aves > Passeriformes > Hirundinidae > Delichon > Delichon dasypus. The sequence continues at coordinate 65,735,135 of JBBAXF010000004.1, read as the reverse complement.
ATATCCTGCTAAGGCTTGAAATAATAGAGTATCTTAGTTTTTCACTCATTTCTCACAAAGACCAAAGTGTAAGTATTATTTTTTCCTAGTCATAGAAAAGTGGAATGAAGAAAGGTTTTAACTGTCAGCTGTTATCCTTGGGTCTAGCCAGTGACCTTGTTTCAATTGCATGTGACTACAAGAAAATTTGCAAGGCTTTCTCCTGTGCTACTACTAAATGATGAGAGGTAATTATGAGAAGCATCTGGGAATTACCTACCATTAAAAAAATAGATTAGTGGGCATGATCAAAATCTTAATAAATTCAGTTCCTATCAATTTTTCTTTATAGGCCTTGGAATATTAAGAAGGGAATTAGTAAGTGAATGGGGAGATATTTTATATTGGTTTTGCTGGTTGTGGGTTTTATTAACAACACCCCCCCCTTTATTCTATATTGGGTTTATATAGGAAAGGGAAACTAAATTGAACAAATCAGATAGCAGGGATATCAAAATGACTGAACTTAAGATGGAGGCGTATTTTTGCACTGTAATTGGGAATGGAGAAAAAGGAATAGTGTTAAAAAGTAACAACTGAGGCACAAGATGAAACGTACAAGAATTGTTCTTTGGTTTTGGATCCAAAGTGCGTTGCCAGGGTAAAGAGAAATCAGATATGAGTAAAATCAGAAAGAGGTAGAAAGACAAAATAAAGAAATAAATGGATACACTGGATGATATTTGAGAAGGTAGGAAAGGACAGATCTGAAATGATAAATAATTGTACATAAAAGCACATTAACTCCTTTGTGGAGAAAAAGGAGGAAGAGGTTCAGGAGGTCAGCTGGAAAGGATCCATACATCCATACTGAGCGTGGGAAACATCTTCCCAAAATGCAGAGAATATTCACAATTTGTTCATCTATTGGAACAGGGAAAAGGTATTCTAACATTTTATAATGGGCTAATGAGCTGTCTTGCAAATCTTCGATCAAGAGAAACACAGTTTGGGTATCTCTCCAGCAAAGTGGGAGGAAAGATATTAAGATAAAGGTTTTCCTCCAAGAAGGTGGTTGGGTACTGAATAGGCTCCTTAGGGAATGGGCACAGCTCTGAGGATCTCTGAGATCCAGCAGCCTTTGGACAATGCTTTCAGGGATTCACAAGGTGGGATTGCTGGGGTGTTTATGCAGGGCTGGGAGTTGGACTTGATCATTCTGGTAGGTCCCTTCCCACTCAGGATATTCGATGCTTCTGTGATTACATGAACATTTGTTCATCAAAAGGAGTGCAAAGCCTTGAACAGACTGCTCAGGGAAGTGGTGGAATCACCATTCCTGGAAGTGTTCAAAGGGCATGTCGGTGTGGAACATGGGGATATGGTTTGGTGGTGAACACAGTGATGCTGGTTTATTGGTTGGAGTCCATGATTTTAGAGGTTTTCTTTTTAATCTTAGTGATCCTATGATTTGGTGATTCTAACCATGAGCCATGTATTAAAATTGCAGGACTGGTGAGCTGGCTAAGCATTATTTCTTGGTATTGTTTTCTCAAAGAGAACACAAAAGAATCAATATACAGGGGAGGAAGGGACAATAGTCATGCTTATTGCATTCTATTTTAATAAAAAAAATTAAATTCATACCTATAATCAAATCTAAAATCCAGTTTTTTAAGAAGCAGAAATTAGAATATATGCTATTCTGTTTTCCACCAGCCATTAAGTCTCTGACTGAGACAGACAAAACATTTCTTCATAAAAATATAAATACAAAAAGTGCACTTCTAAAAGGCAGCAATATTTACCTTGTTTCCAACAAAGAAGGCGCTTTTCTCTTTAACTTTTAAAAACAGAATATTACTACAGGAAGACTTAGGAAGAAAGTTGTGGTGGTGCAGAACTGTTTTATTAGGTTTTTATAAGAAGTTTATGTTATGGTTCATTTCACTGTATCCCCAATTCTGTATCCCTTTTGTGCTGTCTGTATAATAAGGTGTTTTGTGCCAGTCCTCCCACTCCTCACCTGACTTGTAACATCCCCTCTGCCCCAACCCCCGGCTCTGGGGCAGCTTGTCTATCACTTTGAGGGGCCCTCCCGGATTGCAAAATCTCAGGGAGAGGGCTTCAGGTGATAGGTCCCCTGGGGGGAACTCCTTTAGCTCTGGATTTTAGTGGTCCAAGGCTTGGGGGTGGGCACACCTTGTTACCCCCTGAATCCCCTGATTTGTTGTCTTGTTGTAACTCCCCTGGAACCCCTCCCCCACTTATGAGGTGGCAGAGAGACTCTCTCACTCTCTCAGCCACTCAGGTCTCAGCTCGGAGCTCTGAGCCTCCCTGCTCCTCCGCTCTTGAGCTAATAAACAACTTTTAACCTGCTAAGCTGAGAGCCAGCCTTTTCTCTTCTGCTGCTGTTGGCGGTCATGACACTATTGGGTCCTGCTGCTAAGCTGAGAAGCCGAAACGAACTGGGACCTTCTGTGGCTGTGTTGACTCGAGCCAGCCAGAGGTCATCTCCCGCCCGGTGCGGGATGGAACCAGACACAGAAAGTACTTTGTGTATTCACAAGAAAACTTCATATGATAAGCTTAAAAATAGAATTGATTTCATATTGTGTACCAGAACAAACCAAGACTTTGCATAAAACTTAAATAAAAGTATTTTTAAAATGTGTTCCAAGGTTGCTTAGTCTTTCCCATCCTCCCTCCACCCCACCCTACACCCCACTCCCATTTTATTCTTAATGACAGGATAAGCAATAATGAAATTCAAATTTAAAGAATGGAATAGTCTGTCCAGGGAGGTGGAGGAGTCACCATCCCTGGATGTGTTTAAAAAGACTGGATGTGACACTCGATGCCATGATCTGGTTGAGCTGTTAGGGCATGGGTTGGACTTGATGATCCTGAAGGTCTCTTCCAACCTAATCATTCTGTGATTCTGTGATTCTGTAAAGAGTTCAGGGAAGGAAGAATCAGATGAACAGTATGATTATGAAGGAAATATGTGCTAGGCAAATTTCTAAGTTCTCCTTGAACTGCTTCACCACATTATTCAGGGTTTTCTTCCTCTATTTTGTACATGTTTTTGTTAACTCTCATGCAACTTCTCATGCACTGCTTGATGACAGACTTCTTGCCAACAGAAGTGAGCTGTGTTCATAGAGGTAATCAAAGAACATATACCCTGTGAGAAAAGCTTCTCATTTAACTTTCAAATAGGTGCCATGTAATTTGACAGGTTCATTTGGCACAAATTTGGAAAGGATTTCTCATGTTAAGATTTACATGATGTTTCAAGAATATATTTTCAGAAAAGCATTTTTTAATCCTACATCTCCAAGCCTTCGTAAGATTTTGTTGAATCATTTCTTTACCACTAGGAGTATATCAGTGATGTAAATTGCCTTAAATTTGAATACACTTTAAGACCTTGTTGGAGTCCTTAATGCACTGCAGCTATTCTTACAATGCAGTAGATCAATACAACTGATTAGGTAGATCACAGTAATGGAAAATCTGAACTGTAAAAAGACCCCACAAAATCTTCCCTTTGATGAGCCAGCTTCTAAATGCTAAGGCATAATCTACCAATTGGATTATGAAAAACTGGATACCTCTTCAACTTCTACAGGAAATTTACTGAATCAGTAGAAGAGTTAGCAGGACTGAAACTTCTAAATTAAGTCCAGGCAAATTAACTTCATACAAGTAAAAATGTCTTCCTAAAATCATCTATGTAAAAGAGAAAAAAGTTAAGATCCAAATATTTCCCTTTTTGCTAATTTTGAAGTCTGCTTCCACATTAACCAAAAACAAACAAACAAACAAACAACAAAAAAACCCCAAATAATTTAAAAAAAAACCCCACACCCACGCAGAATCTTCTCCTTGAAAGAAGGTCATAACTTTTCCAGCTAATTATATTTAAACCCAGTATAAAGTAACTGACAGATTAAGATCTCTGTTGCTGTGATGAAGTCAGATGGATTACAGCAATTTATACCAAGGACTACACCAAAGATCAAGGATGCAAAGACTGCAAACAGCAACAGCTGCTTCAGTAATTCCATTATGATGTTTTTCTGGATTCTGGCAACATTGAATACACAGAAACTCTTATTAAATCTCAAATTTATCTACAATTTTCCAGCTACTTCTTTAGCTATTAATTTTTCATAAACATTATTGACCAGCAGATCAATCATTACTCAAGAGATTACTTGTTACTTTCAGAAATTTTGAGCAGTTAAACACTTATTTAGTTTCAGATAATCAGACCTACAATTAAAAATGAGAAAATTTGTTTTCATATCTATAGCCTGTATAATAACATATTTACTTTATTCTATGAATTTGGATTACATTCAGGGTTTTGTCTTGTTTCTGCTTTAGCAAAATTCTTCCCAGAGAATTTATAAAATATGCATTAATAATAAAAGAATATTTTTTTATATTGTCTTATTAGTGGTCAAGTTTCTAATGCTGAAATGTCTAGTTTCGGACTGCCTAAATTCTGCACTGTCATTCTGTACTACAGTTCATGTAATTGTGACTGCAGAAGCAGAGAGGATTTATTTCTGTATTTTCCACATAACAGATATTTTTTCTGTTATTGTATTGTTTCCAGTGATGCTGACATCTCAAAGGTAAGAAACAGTTAAAAACTCTCCCAGTGAGTTACTAAGAATGAGAATGTGAAACAGGATCTTGCTTTTCAGTGAAACAGGCCTCACAACTTCAAAGGAAGAGTCCTGAACAAAGGGCCTGGGTTTTCCTGCTGAGTGTCAGCTCCTGCTGTGTCTCTTGTCACCTGGCTGGCACGGCAGGTACCCTGCACTGTGTGATGTAAGGGATCGGAGCCAATTCACAGAATCTCAAGTCTGCAGGTGGGAGATAACACCTCTGACCCAAGAAACACCCGACTCAAAAGAAGAGGAAGATTGAGCATGAAGATTAATCAGCATGAGAAGAGAGAATTATTAACTAGTAGGTAGTAGAAAATTAATAAGAGAACTAAGTAACTTGTAGCCCATGAACTGTTATTTCTTAGTTTGATGAAATGCAGATATAGTGTAAAGTTTTGACAATCAGTGTGCTTGATTTGTGATAACCTCCATCTTGTACCCTGAGCAGAATAAACAATGTCTCCTAGGCCCTGTGTCTGTGTTTAGACACTCCCTAAACTGGCAACTCCAGAGCCAGATTAGGTAATTATAAATATCCACACCACATTGAAGTGTGCTGCAAGAGTTAACTCCATGATTATGATTTCAGATAGCAACATCCACTTTAATATCTAAGCTGCTGACAATTTTGGAATGTGCAATCTCTTTTTTGAGGTCTCTGCAGTCTCATTCAGAGACACTTCTACAACTGATGTTGCACATGAATCCAGCCCATAGGGCACAACACCTTAGACAGATCACCAGATTGTTGGCCTCCTTTTTTATTGTTCTGGAAAGAATTAAAACTGTGTAATCAAGAATGTCCACAAGGACTATACTACAAGGTTTTCATACATTTAGAAGTAGTGCAGGTTGAAAGAAGAGTGTCCCAGAGTGATGTTCTTGGTCTTGGAGACTCTGGCTGCACACATTTTAGGGGATTTTTACTGTGGAATAAACTCTGTCCAATGTAAGGGCCTGGATGCCTATGTGCAGATGAAAAGTTAGGTCAATACTTTTTTTTTTATTTTTCACAGATTAAATTACTCCCCATCAAAACCCTAATTAATCTATAACTGCAGTGTTTCTTCCAAAAGTCTCCAACCTCCCAACACTTCTTTCAAGTATTGACCAACAAATAGGGACACAAACATTTATTTCCTTTTGTACCAGCTCATTTTTCAGGCTCTTTCAGAATGGGCTTTGTCTTCTATTCCCACATGAATTTAAACTACTGTGTTCCATGTAATACACATGGATGAAGTCCTTTACTTGGGGATTTTCTGGCTTTTTTTAATCCATGTGTTTTTCTTAAGTGAACTCAATACAAAAGGGATGAACGCTGAACATATCTTAGTTACCTGTCAGAAGAGGACCATGAATGCATGGTCTTATTACCATGGGAAAAAAATATCTGTGCATGACCACGTCCTCTTGCCTGGAAAATCTGTATATAGCCTGAGGAATCTGTTCTCATGTACTCATCTCACAGTCTAGATACACTGTTATTAGAATTTTAACAACTTTAAAGTTGTCAAAATCTTAACTTTGAGTGTTGGGGAGGATGAAACTTAGATTTTGAGAATATGAAACCTATAAGTGAGATAGAATTGAAAGCAAGTTTCGATGTCTGAGACGTCCTAGTTACTGAATGTCTGGAAAACAATGATATGGCCAGCTGAAGGTAATTCTCCCTTGATTAAAAAATGCCCCTTAACTACAGATAAGTCCAAAGGTCAAATGGAATGTTCTGTCTCACCCCCCAATGTTTCGTTCCTCCCACACCTGTAACCCTCCCCTGAAGTATCAGGTCTCTGTAACCCCATTGGCCCAAGCCTTGTTCCAGCCCACCTTGAAGCCCCCTGATAAGGGGTGCCTGAGGGGCTGGACTCTCTCCTGGCACCTTTTCCCTGGGACCCTTCTCTTGGAATTTCTTCTCCCTATCTCTCCCTTCCCCCAATCCCTACCTCTCTCTTCCCCCACTCCCTGGTCCCTGCCACGAGTTGCGCCTGGCAACTCCAAACAAGGCCCCATACCCTTTATAATAAACCATATCTTCTAAAACCTGACTTCAGAGATCTCACGTCTACATCCATCCAAACCGTCCTGTGCAGCCTTATCTACATTGAGGCAATAGAAATTCAGAATAGCATATTGTAGCTTGAGTCTGTGCTCAGTTTCGGTGAACATATCTCTGTTTCACAGTGCAATAAAGTAACTTGAAAATGAGTTTATTATATTACAGGAGGGAATATAATACATCTTTCCAGTGTTTCCACCTGCAATTGGAATAATAGGCAATTAATATTTTATAAAATCTTGTGGAGCATGTAAAGCAGCAATTACTGTATCTGTAATAACTGATCTATGAATATGTATGATAGAAGTTTCAACGTAGCTGTCTACATGAAAGACTTGATCAAGACATATTAGGATAGGAGTGAGATGGGATACAGGGCCTTTGAAAACTAAATTTCATGGAATTTTCACAGGAAATATTCATTCAAATGTATATATAAGGTGTGATAATGGATTTTTTGTATGGAAAAAGAAAACACTTGAGAATTTCCTGAAAGACTCAATATTCAGTTAAGGTTTTTTAACATAAAATGATCAGAACCTATGGACATATGTGAAAAACACTGACATGATCACTCTATCCTTTTCTTTTTTTCTTTTTTAATCATGTTCTGCTGACAGATGATAATTACTTCTGTCCAGCAATTCTTTGTTCCAGTCGTATTCACTAAAATTACACCAGCATTAATGGGAAGAAATGTAATAAAACTCCTTTCTCAAGATCCACATGAGAGAGTAATGAAGTCCTGTTAGGTGGGGAACAGATGGTTGAAACTTCTACCCCCACATTATAGCTGAACTCATGGGCAATTTTTACCTGGTGATGGAGGGTGCATTCCCACAAAAACTTTGTACATAAGTAAAATGTTTGTGCTTGGGATAAGCACAAACAATGCATGCCCAAGCACAAAACAAACCATGAACAGAAAACCATGCTGGAGCTTCATCCTGCACCCACCTGTGTGACCCGCACCAACTAGGAACTACCAGCACTGCCAAGAGGCATTCTTACACCAAACTGCTTTGACTTTCTCTATGTCTGGGTTTGGAAAAGACAGGGCCTTCCTTGGAATGGAGAATTCAAACCCTTTCCCTCCAAATTATTATAATTTCGAAATTAAGGGGCTTTCAGGCAGAGGTGTGGGGATAGGAATAACCGTTCTTTACTGTTATGCCTAACAAGGCAAACAAACAACGTCATCTAGAGCACTAATAGCAAACTGAACCCAGAAGCCAGTAATGGCCTCCCTGACCACAGGCACGTTCCCCGTCTGTGCAGTTCCGCTCACAGCCGGCAGGGGCGCTGGTGGCGCTCGGTGGGCAGGGCAGGTGATGATCCCCCCGCGGCTGCAGGGGGCGCTGTGGCGTAGGCTGGGGGAGCAGGCGGCAATGGCGGCTTTGTCCCAGATGGAAAGGGATGGAAGGGATGTAGCAGGAACTCTGTAGCTGTGGCTGAAGACACTGGAGGTCTCGGCAGGCAGGGGATGCAGGCTACCAAGTAGTGAAAAAACTCAGAGCAGCGCTGAAGAAGCAGCGGGGGCAGGACAACAGCAACCTCGCTCCCAGCACAGCAACAGGCCCATGCGCTTTTAGTGAGGCAGGAGATAATGAGGTCCCAGTTCAATGGCTGCTCCCAGGAGCAGAGGCTCACTCCACACCAGAAGAAACAGGACTGAGCTGGACTTCTGCAGCAGCAGTTAGTTCCTTTCCCCAAGCTGCAGCTATACCGCTCTCCTTGGAAGGCTCTCATTGGGTGAGTGAGAGTTTCCCCTCCTCACTGTCTCAAGCACCTAGACGTCAGTGTTTCTTAGCAACACAATGGGAAAAAAAATCCACGTGTAAAAAGTAAATAATAAGGAAAGAAAAAACTCAAACCCCCAACACTCTAGCTCTTAAAAAACTGAAAATGTTAACTTCTTCTGCTTTTTAGCTGACATTTTTGATATTCATGTATATCACAGCCTTCCCCAAGTTTGAATATAAGCCTCTGTTTCTCTGTCTGCAGTATTGTGTGAGATCCTACCAACTGGTCTCTGTGTTGAAACAGAGAAGGGAACAGGAGTCATGGAAGCACTGGCCACCAGGTCAAAGGATGCTGAAATGATGTCATGGTGTAAGCTCAGCTGGCAACTCACTCAGCCCCTCTTTCCCCCACACCCCAGTGAATGGGGAGGAGAATCAAAAGTAAAAGGTGTAAACTAAGATGAAAACCATTAAATTATTGAAAACAAATCAAATAGTAATAATAATAGTGAATTATAAGAATGACTATAAAAAGGGAAAAAAAACAAACAAGTGATACACAGTACACTTGCCCACCTGCTGACTGATGTCAGATGCCATCCCAAGCCCAAACAGAAGACAGCATTTATTTCTTTGTGGTTTTATTTATTGAGGACTCATCAGCTCTTTTAGAGCAGTCAGAAGCTGGTCTGAATAGTGTTCCTAGAAGAATTAACCTACCATAAAAGTAGTTTAGAACCCTACATTTAACCCACTATGGTTATGGCCGGTATGTGATGGTGGTGAGGCTCTGGCAGAGTTTTCCTCGAGCAGCTGTGTCTGCCTCTTCCTGGAAGTGTCCATGACCAGGCTGGATGGGATTTGGAGTGATCTTGGGTAGTGGAAGGTGTCCCTGCCCATGGCAGAGGTTTGGAACAAGATGACATTCAAGATCCCTTCCAACTCAGACAGTTGATTCTGTGATTCTGTGATTGATTCTGTGATTCTGTGATTGATTCTGTGATTCTGTGTTTGAATCCCATAGCATGACTCAATACAAGAGACTGCTGCACCATCTTGGCCAGCAAGGCCATCAAATAGCAAATAATACTTCATTTAATTTACCTTATCAAGGTGAAATGTGACTTTGTTTTAAGACAAGATTTTCCGAGGTTTTATCTGAAACCACCACCACCAGGAAAAAAAAAAAAAAAAAAAAAAAAAAAAAAAAAAAAAAAAAAATTGGTATTGGGCTAAGGATTAGGATCATATGATTACTAATGAAAAATACATAGTGAGCTATCAAGCTTGTGCAAATTAAAGGTTTTCTCTCTCTTTCTTAACACAGGATGTAATATTCTATTTCATTGAGTGATTCTATCAGAATATTAAATTTTTCCATTAGCAGGATTAGATTAGGTCTTAATATTAAACTATGTATGTCAGTTCAATTAAACAAGATAGGTCCCTTTGCCCTGTTACCATGCTGATATTTTCCAGCTAAAATCCTTTTTCTTGCATTCAACAGGGATTTGAGCAGGACACAGGTCTGAATATTAGGAGCTGTCCTGGGTAACTGTTGGTAGTGAAGAGCAACAATTGGGAGGTAAATCACTGCCATCAAATAGGTTTAAACAAAACAAAACAAATTTAATGGAGAAAATTGCATGAAATACCAAGCTTGTAGATTTAATGAATATGACTTTATGAAACCATTACAAAAATTTGGTGTTTTTTGTTTTTGTTTTGGTTTTTGTTTTGGTTTTTTTTACAGCACAGCGGAAACAAATTAAATTTGCTCTAAGATGCACTACTCATAAGTATCATCTGTGTTGTAAACACCTTATCCGTAATCAGAAATTCAATCTTGCAGCCACAAAGCACACTGAGGTGTTAAGCTGAAAGGTAGGAGGAAAGTAGCTTTTTCTGGGGAAAACATACAGGTTTTTTCCCCAGCTGAAAATCCTTAAATGAGTTTCAATTAGTGGATGACTGGAAAATTATGCTTAATGTTCAATTAGAAAATTGTCTCATTAGAGTCATGAAAACTCTGTAGCCCAGAGGTGGATACTCTATTCTGCAGACAGTTCAGATCTCATATTTTTATTCTTTATATTGCTTTATATTATTTAGACATACATTAGCATGAATTGCCAAGCAAAATCCTGTGCTTTCACAGCCTTCAGTAAAACACCTTTTGAAATATTAGAATCATACTGGGGTCATTCACTGAAACCTCTGAAGGCAGGTTTTAGAAATGGGACAGTAACAAAGCATATTAATGCTAGAAGCTGCTAACTTAAAAATTAACTTAACTCTTGTCTGTCTGTTATCCAAGTATATGGATCAAAGTAATGGAGTGGGATGACCACTATGTTCTGCAAGGCAAAGGGCTGATTTTGTCTAAGTCAAGTTTCATGCTTTGTAATTTGCATTTCTGAGGGAGTTCTGGCCATGAAAATTGGAAGAAAATTGATTTGAGTTGTGATGCAGGGCTGTGAATGGGTTATAACTTGGTTTAACTGAGGTTAAAGCATGAAATATGAACAGGAGCAAAATATTATTTATTGCAGGTAAGTACCATGAGACACTTTGGAAAGAAAAAATCTCATGGTTAGAGTGTCAGCTAATGTGGAAAGCAACTATGAAATATTTGTTCTTCAGGCACAGTGCTGGTGTCAACAAATAACTGCACGTCCCTATACATAAAAAACCTCATGAAATGATAACAAAAGGGAAGGTGTTTCATTTGTGAACGTATCAGTGAGTAAAATAGATTTTTTGTGTACACAAATGCTATGTATATTGTCATTCTGCAATCAGTAAAGACCTAGAGGTCTTTGGGCAGGAAGAAAACATTCTGAGGTAGCCACAGGATAATTATCACCTCCCTTCTCCCTCTTAGGCTGGATGTTGTCTTGTAACTGGTGTGGCCAAGGGACTGTGCTGGGGCTGTGGCACACAGCAGCTGTGTCTCTGTCAGAAGTCTGTAGGAATACACTGATTCAGGGCTCCTGACAAGGAATATGAGTCTTCTGTCTGGCACTTGTAAAGTCCCATTGATGTAATTGCTGGAGGTTTAAAGGGGTACAGGGTTACAAAACCAGGTCTAGGTTCTTTGTAAGCTCACTCTGCTCTAAGCAGTTTTATATCAAACTCCAGGATGAAATGTGTTACAAGAGAGATGTTATTTATTTACAGGCAGAAGAGAACCCACATGCTAAAATTTTGATATCTGCTTGAAATCAAGAGTATATTTTCTCTTTACCTCAGTGAAGGCAGCATTTCACCCACTTCTGGCACCATTTTAAAGTCTTATTTTGTGTGCCTTTGAGGTAAACTACATTTGAAAATAATGATAACTATAATATTCTGATTGCAGTGAGGATTTTGTATATATCTGTAGCCAAATATGAAAAAGTCTTGCACATATTTTTTAATCTCATCATTTAAAAACTTTATAGCCAGGGCTCATAGTTTTTCAATGTTTTGACTGCCAATATTAAACGATGCAACTGCAAAGTACTGGAATAGTTCAGCTTCCTAAAACAAATTAATGTAATAAGCAATCAGCTTAAAATTGTTTGAAATAAACATGTCTACTTACTTAAATAAAGTCAGTTAATTTTCCTTCCCTTTGGTATGACATACACCCTTTCCTGAGCATTTTCACCTTTCAGCATAATTAAAACCCACTAAAGACTACTGCAGTTCATCATCACCAACACCACTAATGGATCCTTCCTGCTCTCAGTGATCTGATGATTATGGATAATATTTCTCTACAGAAAAGTCATTCATATCAGAAGCATATCCCAGAGTAAATTTAATTTGTAACTTATGTGCTGTAAATATAAACATTGTGGTGAAAAGGTTTGTCTTGTTTATGCTTTTATGTAGGCATATTCATTAGACTGTATTTTCTACGGTTTATGACATTCATTCAAAATCAAAATGTCACACAGTTTGGTCCATATGACTACAGAGACTTGCTTGCTGATTTTCCTTTTCATTATTACCCATTACCCTGATGTCTCTACTCCATCATGCTTGCATAAAGTATATGGCACTTAGTACTTAGAACTTCTTGTGTTCTGTTCCTTTAAATGAAGCAAATATTTGGATCCTACAGGAAAGACGTTTTATGGTGCTTCTGGGAGGCAGCCAGGAGTAACTGGGATACATGAACCAGGCTGTCAAATAGGATGAATCTTCCTTCTTTTGTTGTTCAACTGCTGTTGAAGATATGTCTGGCTAGCAAGAGACACATCTTTTGGTTACAGAAAAAAGTGCAGTTGGATTTGGGAACGTGGCTTTGTGTAAGTTTGAGACTGAGTATTATCCTTGAACTGTAGTCCAGCAGTGACATGTGATGGTAAACAATTCTCTGCCTGGAGAAACCAAGGGGATGCCTACAGCACCAGGGAGCTTGCAGAGCCAAGGACTTTGCCATGCCCTCCATGGCAGAGATATCTCAGCCGATCCATGGCCTCTGTTTTTTTGGAACTGAACTGAGAGATTCACATTGGTCCCCTTAGGAAGTCTTAGATTAGTCATAAAGCTTTAATTGTGCTTTCTTCTTACTGAGTTGCTTCAAGAAATAATTCACATTTTCATGCACTGGCCTTCTGCTGACAACACTGCACCAAGAATATTTTGTTTTCACCCAGATATACTGATTTCAAGAATAGTCAAGACTTGCTCATGGGTGAACATCTATGGTTCGATGCCTCAAGCAAAGATCCAGAAAGAAATCAAGAAAGAGGAAAGAGCAAGAATGAAATCAAATAAATAGGCACCTGCCTGAGATGCAGGGATCCAAAATTCAGTGAAGAGACATTAATAGGACAAAACAGAGCCTGGGATACGAAGCTGGGGAGGTTGTGTCCAAACAGCAGTATAGCCAAGGAAAATAAGTTTTCTGCTTTGTCTTTCAAGAATCAGTACTAGTACTTCTACTGCTTTTATATTACTATTATTATTAATAATTATTATTATTATTAATAATAATAATAATAATTTGCAATTGTTTCTTAGAAATTCAACACAATAGTGTTGAATGAAAACCCTCACAGCTCCTGATGAATGGGTAGCTCAATGAATGTGAGAATTGGTAATAGCTGGATTTGTTTCTTCCAGTAAAATTTCAGCTTTTTGTTTCTATCTACTCACGGTTTAAACAGCCTTGTTCCACTTTAATGTGATTTTGCAAAATTTCCAGATATCTATGAAGTTTACTGTCTGATTTTCATTTATAGATTCATTTAATCACCTGCCTTTGTTCTCAGCATTTTAAATAGAGCTCAGTAATTAAGAAGAGAAATAAAAGTGTAAATCAGAAGCAGCTATCAGCAGAGTTAATCACGTACATCCTGATTCCTTACTGCAGGAGATATGCTACTTTGATGTTAAAAAAATGTGAAGGACAAAGATAAGGATGGAATGGCTGAATTCAAGGCATTACTCACAGCATCTCCTACAGAAGTTAAGAGGATCCTAAAGTAGCTCATGGTTCTTTAGGTCATCCTGGGTTGTGTGTCTCCTACAGTATCTAAGATGTGACTCAGGCATCATATTTTGTAAAACATTTGCCTATTTTTCAATTCAAATTCTACATTTATTACTTATAGCTTAATGCATTAATTCATATGCAGATAGAAGCACTGTTTATACATTCTGGAGGAGTTAGGAGTCCTGCTGAAGTTCATGGAAAATCTCCCATGGGTGTTGATAGGAAACAAGGCTTCACCTTTCATATGAAGGCAAGATTTAACAAGCAATTGTTTTCGTCTATTTTATAAAAATAAGTAATCATATAACATATGCATAGGGTTTGCTAATAGCCCCAGAGACATTTTAGTGGGTGTTTGCTGTTAAAGTTGATATATTGTGGATTTGGTATAGATTTTAATTGTGTTGCACTAAATTCCTACGTAACATGAAACTTCTTGTGTTTAATCAGAGAACAACTGTTGTACCAAAATTAGGTGGATTCAAGTTAGAAATACTTTCCTTCATCAAACCTTCATCAGATGTTTCTAAAAGTCTGCAAAGTTATGAGCTTTAGAAAAGTAGCCAAGACCAGTTTAAATTGCATTAGAAAGAGATAAAGATTTTTTTCCTTTTTTAAAACATGTGATGAGCCAGTTTTGAGCACTTTGATACATTGATAAACTGCAGCGAGTCTGGAAAGGGCCAACAAAATATTTAGGTCCAGAGCATTTTCCCTGTGAGAATTTGAGGGAGCTGACCATGAGAACAAATGTCTTAGAGGGAACCTGACAACATCCTTTCCATACTTGCAAGGAGTTTCTGAGTAGGTGGAGAGTGTTTAATGAAGTTGGTGGCAGGAGGAAAAAAGAAAATTGTTATAAATTAGAATGAAGATGGTTGCAATTTGACATAAAGAAATATTTCTCAAGGCAAGAATGGCTGGGCATTAGTACAGGTTACCTAGGAAAGCAATAAGATTTTCCACCCAGGAAGACACTGAACTAGTGAAAGCTGACAGGAACTTTGTCTGAATTCAGGGCAATCCTGCCTCAATCAGAAGGCTGGAATAGAAGTCTGCTAAGGTTCAAACATAAATAATTCTATCACATTAGCCTGAAAAAAATGGATTGCTAGAAGCAGTACGAAATTTTCTACTTTTATTTACGACTCTTTCTCAAAATTTGAAGTAAAATTTTATTTCTACAGTGTCTGATTGGTGAGGAAAGGGGACAAAAGAGATGATTTAAATTTATTCTAGGGTGTATCCCTCACTGATTATGACTTGGTATAATGAAACCTTGGAGAGCTGCCATACTATACAGCCACAACTTTGTAAAGATTCTAAAATCCTACACTCAAATATGAATGAAGATTACACATTTCCTGGCTCTTGAAACCTACATTTTCTCTAATAACTGTTACTTTTATTTAAAAGTTAAGTGGGTATGATGGAGAAATTGGTAAGGAATTTTTATATCTATCATTCTGCATTTCTCTGATTGCTCTTATTTCATAGAGGACAGATTCTTTTTATTCTCTGAAATGCCATAGTTTTTGAAAAAACAAGTTCATCATTAACAAATATTCAATATAAAATCAAATCATTGATGCTTCATAATTATTTCCTCTTGCCATGTCCATAATCAACAAATTGAGAGAGAATTGGGATTTTTCAGAAGAGAAGATTGTTGAGAAGTCTTTAGGGAGACCTTAAAGCCCCTGCTGGTACCTAAAGGAATTCCAAGGAAGCTAGAGAGAGACTTTGGGAAAGGGCCTGGAACGACAAGAAAAGGGGGAATGGCTTCCCGCTGCCAGAGGACAGGGTTGAATGGGATATTGGGAGGGAATTCTTGGCTGTGAGTGTGGGGTGGCCCCGGCACAGTGTGCCCAGAGTA
Organism: Delichon dasypus; assembly: GCA_037837765.1. Classification (NCBI taxonomy): domain Eukaryota; kingdom Metazoa; phylum Chordata; class Aves; order Passeriformes; family Hirundinidae; genus Delichon; species Delichon dasypus. The sequence goes on along the minus strand of JBBAXF010000004.1, from coordinate 65,719,300 downwards.
GCTGTGGCTGCTCCATCCCTGGAAGTGTACGAGGCTAGGTTGGATGGGGCTTGGAGTAACCAGGGATAGTGGAAGGCATCCTGCCTGTGGGAGGGGGTCAGAATTTGAGGATTTCTAAGGTCCCTCCAAACAAAAATCTTGTTATGATTCAAAGATTCTTTGATTCATTACTTTTTCCACCAGCTCCAGAAGAAATACTGTGACTTCAATACTAAGTATTGATTAATATGGGTATTCTGATGAAGTTAATAAAGTCAGACCTTTGTTAGGCTACCAAGTGCATCTATTACTCTGTATAAAGCTGAACATTCTTGCTTCTCCATTCTCTTTCCTTCCACAGCAGCTAATAAAAACAGGAAAGAAAGAAGTTAATTAAATTCAGATGAAGTGTGTCAAGCATTGTCAAGATTTCAATGGCTACTTTAATCAGGAGTAAAACCCATATTGATTAAGACACATAGTAATTAAAAGTCTTTTTAAAAAGTTTTGATAAGGAAAATTGTACAACATTGCTAAACCTTCATCAATTTGTCAAGTACAAAATGTCAAAACTGATAAATATACCTAATTGACATTAGCACTAACTTAGAGTAGAACACCAGGGAAAAAAAGCAGAGATTTAACTACCATTTCCTGTCCTTCCTTTGATGCTTTGATAGATGCATAAAGCAGCTCTAGGTAAGGCCACTTATAACACCTCCAGTCAGAGAATTTTGAATTTCATTGTACTGAATAACAGTAATTGAGACACAGAATTCTTGCCAATTTATTCCTCTGTGGTGTTAGATTGTGTTCTATGTTATTTATCTTCGTATTGTATTTTATGTTATTTATATTCATTATAATGGTTTGTTCCACACCTCCCTTTTCTTATGAAGAAATGTTATGTTCCAAGGTTTGTCCCTACCCCTCTCCCCTGTCAATTCTCCCATATTCCTCCCAGTCACCTCCTTCGAGCCCTGCCTGTTATTTGATTGTTCCTCCCAGCATCTAGAAAGCTCGGGTAAGGGCATTGAGTGATAGGGCAGGAGCAGTGGAAGTTCCTCCCTTGATAATTTCACTGTTTTCCTTGAATGTCCCTCCAACCCTGTTCTACTCCTGTAGTGGTGTGGGATTTGTTTTGGGTTTATTGTATCTGCTGTTAATTTATTGAATGGTTCCTCCTATGTACTCCTGTTTGTTCCCCCCAATGGTCTTCCCCTGTTTTTCTCCCTTCCAACTGTTATACGTCAATCCCTCACTCCCCCCTCCTCTGGGCCCTGCCTGTCATCTCGGGGCCTTCCCCTGGAGCTAGAAAGTTCCTCCAAGGGTGCCGAGTGATAGGTCAGATCCAGAGGGGGTCCCTCCCCATCAGTTATGCTTGCTCTATGAAAGTATCATTCACCAGTGTGACCCCTCCCTGGTGATCCCTGATTTGCTCACCCCCTGCCTCTTCTCCTTGTACCACCCCCAAATAAAAGGCACTGGCAAGCAGCCTGGGGGGCTCTGCCTGGGCAGTTACCTGGAGGTCAGGAGGTCCCACTCTGGGGCTCCAATAAACTCTTGTGACCCACTCAGCAGAGTCTGCCTTTCTATCTCCACCGTTGTTGCCCTGCACTACCTGTGCCTAGTGCCAAGGTTGCGTGCGAGCCAAGACCCCACAGGATCAGCATGGTTCTCTCCCGTGACAAGAGGAAAATCCCCTTAGCTGCGCCTCTGGTTTCCAGGTTCCAGAGGAGTGTCCCCTGCGTGACCGCAGTGTCAGGCTAGCTCAGGTGGACAGAGATGTTGCTTCGTGAAGGACACCGCGTCACTGTGGCACTAACGAGGAGGTCTATCTGCTCTCCAGTACTTTACAACTCATCATGACTTATTATGTCCTTTCATTATTAGCACCCAGTTTTCAGGCAAGAAAACGGAAGTACACCAGGTCCAAGGTCTCTCATGTCATTGCCCATGTAAAGACTTTAGAGCTGCTAAGTCCTAGCTCTGGTCTATCTGCAAGGTTACTGCTAATGCTTTTAAACATAATTTTGTCCAATGTGGATATCATCCTATTTTCCCATGACTTTTCTTTAATGTCAAAATATTTGCATTCAAATAATGTCCCTTAAAAGCAGGTTTATATCCTTCACTGACAGCTAGGCAATAGTAAATTGAACTAAAAAAAAAAAAAAAAAATTAAAAAAAAAATTAAAAAAAATTAGTCCTTGGTGAAGTTGATTTTTGGTGTGTTATAAAAGTAATTAAAGCAATACTTTGAAACAATGTGCCATTACATAAGGATCATCATTAATGCTTTCTTTTTAGAGGGAAGATAAAGTGAGCATGAGTGGATGCTCTTAAAATAGTGAATTTTAGAAGGAAACTCTAGATGAATACAATATAAACAACAGAAGAAAGCCAATATCCAGGAACTCTGCTGTATGAATTCCTTGAAGTTTCCATCTGCATTTTGTGCTCCTCATATACTATCAGTCTCTTGAGTTATCTTGACTTCTGTAAACTAGGTCATTTGGACTGTAATTCTAGGCATAAAAAACAAAGTGTTTCCCCTGCAACTGGAGGTTGCTTTTTACTGCAAGATAACGAAAGAAATCCACTTCCATCAAACAATAATTTACAGAAATTCAATCAGCTATACAAAGCTAATAAAGTGAGATGCAGCATCTAGCTTAGACTCACCAGCAGTGGTTCTGGTTCTAGGTATGTATTAGTTACTGCGCTAAATTGCACCATCAGTTTGCTGTACCAGGGAGCTCCAGAGACACATTTAACAGCTTTTTTCTTTACCTTCTTTGCCTCTGGAAGTATCTCCCACTTTGTCCCCAGTGTAGGGATACTTGAGCAGAAATTAAGTGTACTCTTTGAGAGCTTCAGTCCCTCATATTCACTTGCAAAATGTTTTTTGAGTGGCACACCCAATATCTGCCTTCTTTTCACAGTTTCTGCATGTTCATCAGCTAATATCCTGTAATGTGCTTACTTTTGAATTTGGATCATAGAATCATAACATCATTTAGGCTAGAAAAAAATCTAATATGACTGAGTCAAACCATCTGAGCACTTCTCAAGCCCATCACTAAATCATGTCCCTGGGTGCAACAGGTACATGTCTTTTAATTCTCTTTAGGGACAATAATTCTGCAACTTCACTGGGAAACCTGTTCCAGGGTATGACAGTCCTTTTTTTCCCCTCTAATACCAACTCTAAGCCTCCCCTATGCAACTTGAAATGACTGCCAACTTGGGTGTGAGGCATGGATGAAACTCCTTGAGGATTTACATTTCGCAGCTTTCCACTGGTGCTGTAAACAGCATATAGTTATTATCTGCCTGCAGTAGACACAGAAAGAGGATAGGCAAGAAAATTAATAGAAAAGATGGGGAAATAAAACCAAACAGAAGCAAATGGCTGCTGAATTTTAAAGTTCATTTCAGCATTAACTTTTATAGCTGAACTCCAGGAGGAAAAGCAAAAGTATTCAGCAAACTCAAGCAGAAAAGTAGAACAAATCTTGAGTCAGATTGATGATACCTCAGGAACTGTATTTCGGAAGGATTTAGATGGTTATACCCTACATTACACAGAAAGAGTGATAACCATGCAGGCAATTGTTAATTTCCATGGAAATTACAACAATAAAGTACTTTGAGGTACTATCTTTCATGCAGCAAAGGTCCCAGGGTACTTTACTATTCAAAACAATTTAAAACAGCGACAAATAACACTTCCTGTATTTGATTTAAAATAAGCAATGAAAACCAGCTTTTGCATTTCTAAAAATGATAAACATTCTACATTCAGAGACAATTTTTTTCAATACTGCCTCTGATTCCAGCAGTCACCTGAACTCTATACCTTTTGTCTTCCTCTCTGCTTACTGGTGCTGCTGGATGGACCTTCCCTCTGTTAGAGAACATCAACCCTCCCTAAGGCAACAGCTTTACAGCACAGAAAAATTACAAAATGGTAGTTAAAGTTCACTCTTCCCTTAGGTCTAGATCTTTTGGCAGAGAAGCAAATGCCTTCCAAAACAACACTTTAACTGCAAACAGCACCAGGATATTACCTTGGGGATATCAGTCCTCATTCTGCAACACTCCAGAACTCATGTCTCAGGAATAATCCTTACTTGTTCACTTTTTTTAACCATTCTCACATTAAGCACCTCTGCTGTTTAAAGGTCCGTACTGGAATAATTTCTCATAAGCTTGGCCTCAGTAGACCCAGGCTACAGCAAATGTGTTTAAATTTCTCATTCACTTAAAAAGCCTAACTTCTTTTCTGCCTCCTTTTTAGGTATGTTCACATTGGCTTTTTTCTTTCATGCTGAAATTTTTATGATTCCAGATAGGTGAACTTGAAGGGCTCAGGAACATCTAGGCACTCTCCTGCTTACTTTTCTTGATTACATTGATGTCATGTTTCATTAGCTGCAGATATTGTCTAAAACCTGTTGCACATTAAGTATTTTCTAAATGTAAATCCTCCTTAAATGCTCTGGAATTAATTCTTATGAAGTTTTATCCAAGTTCAAGACAGAAAAAGATAAGTAGCCTGATGGAACGTTCTTAGCTTACTTGACATCAGTTGCCATTTATTTGCATATCAGTGTTTGAAGGACTTCACTTATTTTCTAGCTATTTTTCTGACAAGAATCACTTGCCATGCAAAGGCATTCATTGTGTCTGAAAATTCAATGGAATTTGGGAATTTTAATACAGATTACTTGGCTAGTTCTTGCAAAGTTTGCACTAGTAAGAAAGATGTTTTTTTATTTCTGTAGATAAGTTAAACCAGCATGGTTTAATTGCTGGTACAAGGACTGGGTGTGATGAGTCTTTTTCATTTGACTATCCTATTGTTCCTTGACAAAAAATGTTTCGTGGAACATCTTGAGTGTGATCCTACAACATGTACTGGACAAAGGATGAGACTCAAACCAGCATGGACTTCAGAAAGTCAGGTCCTGCCTCACCAGCCTGGTCTCTGATGAGCAGGTGACCTGCCTGGTGGATGAGGGACAGACTATGGATGTGTCTGCCTGGAATCCAGCAAAGCCTTCGACACATCTCTCAACTCTCCCATCCCTTTCCAGGCATCTCCTGGAAAAGCTGCAGCCCATGGCCTGGACAGGTTCAATCATTTCTGCGTGAGAAACTGGCTGATGGCCAAGGCCAGAGAGTGGTGGGAATGGTGCTGCATCCAGCTGGGAGCCAGTCACAGGGATCAGTGATGGGTGCAACCCTGTTTAAAATCTTTATTGGTGATCTGGATGAGGGTATCAGGGGTACTCAGGGTCAATTTATGGAGGACACTGTTGTAATGCATTAATTTGGTTTATATTGTGTTTCATGGGATTTGTAATCACGTGGTCTGTCCTTGCTCAGCTGTAACCCAACCCTGTTCCCCTCCCACTTTATCCCTTATTGGGCAGTGTCTTGTCCCTGCTTCTGGGCCCTGCCCCCTGGGGAAAAAGCCTTGACACGGGAGAGGCGAGCTCTCTGGCACAGGGGAGCCATCGGGAAGGGCTCCAGCCAAGCAGGGCAGGACTTGAGAACTGTAGAAATTGCTCCTCTGCTGTGGACTCCAGGAACGGTGTAGATGAATGTAGAAGAGAGATCTCTGAAGTTGGGGTTTAGAAGATGAGGTTTATTGTAAAGGATATGAGGCCTTGCTTTGAGCTGCCAGACTCCAGCTCGTGGCAAGGCCTAGGGAGTTGGGGGAAGGGAGAGGTAGGGAGAGGAAATTCCAAGAGAGGAAAGTCCTCGGGGAAGGGTGCCAGGCAAAGAGGGTGTCCAGCCCCCTTGGGACCCCTTATCAGGGGTCTTCAAGGTGGGCTGGAACAGGGCTTGGGCCAGTGGGGTTACAGATACCTGATACTTCAGGGGAGGGTTACAGGTGTGGGATGAACCATACATTGGGGGTGAGACAGGACATTCCATTTGACCTCTGTATCTGGCTGCAGGTGACCTTCAGCTGGTCACATAACTGTTTTCCCAGACATCCTGTAGCTAGGACATCTCAAAACATCAAAACTTAATTTCAATTCTATCTCACTTACAGGTTTCACATTCTCAGAATCTAAGCAATCATATTTATAGGGCTTTCTGGCTTCATCCTCCCCAACAGAGAATAAAAACTGTGATATCCCATGCAGTGATAGAGAGCAGACTCTTTCCTTTTGCCACCAGCAGTCGTCTAGTCTCATTAAAAAAAAAATACCACATCTGGCGCCTTTTATGCGGCTCGAAACCACAAGAGGTTCCCAAAAAGCTGGAAGAACCACTCACAGAGCACATGGCCGAAAAATCTCCCGCAGGTATGTGAGTCACGAAACATAGCCCACATATGCAGAGTCACAGACCCGTCAGGCTTGGCATTCGCTGTGGAGTCTCCGAAACACAGGATTACACAGGCCAGGGCTGTAGTTTTCTCCTTTGGACTTAAAGAACCCATTGGAGTGCTGCAAAGAAGACCCCCGACCAGCAGGCTGCTCCCAGGAAGGGTGACCACATGTTCATGGAAAGATGACCCTGGGATCAGAGACTGGAAGCTCTTTTTGCACCAAAAAGGGTCAGTCTCAGGGAAAAGGAGTGATTGGGAAAGAAAGGAAAGGAACGCTGGATTTTTGGTGAGTACCACTTTCAGTTTTCTAAGGGAAAAATCTTTTTAAGAGGCATTGAACCTCAGGGAAAAGGTTTTTTTCTCTTTTGGGGAAGGTTTTTGCTTTCAGAGTAAAAACCTTCAAGATGCTTTCTTTCAGCAGCCGGGGGTAGGGAGGGGCGGGGGGAGTGGAAAAGGAAACTGTTTCCCCTTTTTGGCTTTTTTTTCTCTCCAGCGAGGTTGTTTTTTTTTCCTTTCAGTTTCTCAGTCACAGTTAAAGGGGACACAGAAACTTAAAATCTGAGCCAAAAATGTGTGCTAGGCTGTCTGTGTCTCAAAAAAGAGTCTATTACCAAATTTTAAGTGTCTTGGATGATGGGGGGACCCATTGTTCAAAGAAAGAGCTGAAAAAAGTAACTCTGTGGTTATTTTCTCAGTTTCCACACTTATCATTAGAGCAAATAAGCTTCCCAGAATTTTGGGAGGCTACAACACAAAAATCGTTGAATCTGGCTCCTCTAATAATAAAGAAAATGCAAATTTTGCTTTTTATAGCTTAAAAATTAAGTTTGCACTGCAAAAACAAAATGAAAAGAGAAAAAAGCCAGTTCTTGGTGAATTTTCCCCAGCTTGTACCTTTGCAGGCAGTCCAAGTGCTCAAACCTCCCATCTTAGTGGCACCCAGGTGGGGGGGGTCACAAGATGGAGGGGATTCCTTTGTCCAAAATGGCCGAAGCCATGTGCTCCCGAGCCACGAGGAGTCTCTTCCTTTGTCTGTCCCTCCTTCCGGCAATTCCTTCTTCTCCCCAGACCCCTCCTTCCCTTCGGTGCCACCCCTGGCACTGCCTTCTCCTCTGACTCTGCCCCCTACCCTCAAGCCTCCGCCCTCCGACTCCTCCCCATGTGACTCAAGCCTCCAGCCCCTCCCTGCCCCTGGTTCTCACGGTTTCCCTGCCCACAGTCCCGGTCCCCACGCCCCGGAGGGAGTGGGGGAGCCGGGAACCCGGAAGCAGGAAGTGATCCCAGTTTTTCTGCCACCCCTGTCACATATCGACAGTAAAAAAGAGGGGATACTGTCCACAGTAATTGGGACCCCTTCCCCCAACAAGCAATTCAGGGTTTATGCAAAGCTCAGGCCAAATTTAAATATGAAAGAGAATACTTTTGCAACTGTTTAAAAGCAATTTTAGCAAGAAATACTACAGTTCCCTTTGACCTCCAAAAAGATTTTCTTCCGGACCTTTGGCAAAATCCTGAAACGGTTGGTAAAAAGAATCTGCTAATTCAATTAGCAACCCAGACCGATAAGTCTTTCCAACCTTACAGTAAAATAAAGCAGCTTCCATCAGAACCTTTAGTAATGTTTGTGGAGCGTTTAACCTGAGCTATTGAGTTGCACGTTAAGAATGAAGGAGCCCAAGAACAGGTCCTGGAGGAGATGGCTCTGGCCGATTCAGACGAACAGTGCAAAGCAGCTATCCTCAGCCTGTCTATAGAACCAGCTCCAACTTTACATGACATGCTCCAGGTGTGTGCCAGGAAGATTCCCTTCCTAAAAGCTCATCAAAACCACAGTTCCAGAGTCAAGCCACCACAAAAAGCTGCTGCTGCTGACACCGTGCCTCCTGTACCTGTACCACGGCCACTGCCCAAGAGAGGAACAACGTGCCTCCTGTGCGATCAGGCTGGACGTTGGGCATCTCAATGCCTTTAAAGAAGCCATTTCTGGACTTTTGGGACTATGGGGGTGGGAGGTCTCAAAGGTTCAAAGGAATTTTTCAAAAAAAAAAAAAAAATAGAAAATGTAAATGTTAAAGTAAATAATCCTGTTTTAACCAGTTCTGCCTTTCAGCAAAAGTCACCGGATGTGATATTAAAGGATCCAGTGACCAGAGAAACAAAAAGTCCCCATGATCAGGTCACCTGGGGTCGTGGGTACACCTATGTGTCCACTCGCTCAGGTCCCAAGTGGGTGCCAGCTGAGGGGGTGAAACCTTTCATCCCTAAAACTGCAAAACCACTTGCAGGGGGCCCACAAGTGACCAGTGCTGCCTGGAGGAGGAGAAAGCTCTGAACCGTCTCCTTCTAATTATCATTATTCTTTAACAGTGTTTTTCTAGACAGTTTGTTTGCACTAAAGGTCACTTTTCTTCTGCAACTTTAAAGGTGCTCAAGGTCTGAACTCTGAGCATCTCCCATGAAGCAAGCCTTCCTCTTTCTTAATTTAATAAGAAAAGGGGAAATGTTGTAATGCATTAATTTGGTTTATATCGCGTTTCATCGGATTTCTAATCACGTGGTTTGTCCTTGCTCAGCTGTAACTGAACCCTGTTCCCCGCCCACTTTATCCCTGATTGGGCAGTGTCTTGTCCCTGCCCTGCCCCCTGGGGAAAAAGCCCTGATGCGGGAGGGGCGAGCTCTCTGGCACTGGGGAGCTGTCTGGAAGGGCTCCAACCAAGCAGGGCAGGACTCGAGAATAAAAGCTGTAATATCCCACGTGGTGATAGAGAGCAGACTCTTTTCCTTTTGCCATCAGTGGTCGTCTAGTCTCATTAAAAAAAAACAAAAAAAACCCCACAGGACACCAAGCTGGGTGGGAGTGTTGGTCTGCTGGAGGGCATGAAGGTTCTGCAGAGGGATCTGGACAGGCTGGATCCATGAGCTGTGGCCAGTGGTGTGAGGGGCATGAAGGAGAAATGCCAGGTCCTGCCCTTGGGTCACCCAACCCCTGCAGCTCCAGGCTGGTGCAGAGGGGCTGGAAATGGCCCTTGGGGAAGGACCCTGGAGGTGTTGGTGCCAGGACAGGAGCCCAGGAGTGCCCAGGCGGGCAAGAGGCCGATGGCCCCTGGGCTGTCCCAGCCATGGTGTGACACAGCCCCAGGGCAGGGCCTGTCCCCTGGGCTGGCACTGCTGAGGCACCTCCAGTGCTGGGGACACCTCTGGGCTCCTCAGGACGAGAGAGACATTGAAGGGCTGCAGCGTGTCCAGGGAAGGGAACGGAGCTGTGGAAGGGGCTGGAGCCCCAGGAGCGGCTGAGGGGGCTGGGAAAGGGGCTCAGGCTGGAGAAAAGGAGGCTCAGGGGTGACTTCTGGCTCTGCACAACTCCTGACAGGAGGGGACAGATGGGGGGGTTGGGCTCTGCTCCCAGGCAACAGGGACAGAGGAAGAGAGGAAACAGCCTGAAGCTGTGCCAGGGGAGGTTCAGGCTGAACATCACAAAGACTTTCTTCTCTGAAGCTGTTGCCAGTTATTGAAAGGGGCTGCCCAGGGAGGTGATGGAGTCACTATCCCTGGACATACTCAACAAATGTTTGGATGTGGCACTCAGTACTCATGTCTGGTGATGATCAGTTAAAGTGTGGATTCAATGATCTCAGAGATCTTTTCTAACCTAAATAATTCAGTGATTCCCACAAGTTCAACATTCCCTGTGAAATGTTACTGTTTTCATAAGAAAGAGATGTAGGGAGTCAGAGCTCTTCCTACAGTGCTTTTGCAACCCGGCACTCATCAGCTAACTGGAACTGCTGACCTTGTTCTCAGACCTTGGGGTGCTATAAGGACCCCAGGTGGTGTGGGATTTGTTTTGGGTTTATTGTATCTGCTGTTAATTTATTGAATGGTTCCTCCTATGTACTCCTGTTTGTTCCCCCCAATGGTCTTCCCCTGTTTTTCTCCTCTCCAACTGTTATATGTCAATTCCTCACTCCCCCCTCCTCTGGGCCCTGCCTGTCATCTCGGGGCCTTCCCCTGGAGCTAGAAAGTTCTTCCAAGGGCATCAAGAGATAGGTCAGACCCAGAGGGGGTCCCTCCCCATCAGTTATGCTTGCTCTATGAAAGTATCATTCACCAGTGTGACCCCTCCCTGGTGATCCCTGATTTGCTCACCCCCTGCCTCTTCTCCTTGTACCACCTCCAAATAAAAGGCGCTGGCAAGCAGCCTGGGGGGCTCTGCCTGGGCAGTTACCTGGAGGTCAGGAGGTCCCACTCTGGGGCTCCAATAAACTCTTGTGACCCACTCAGCAGAGTCTGCCTTTCTATCTCCACTGTTGTTGCCTTGCACCACCTGTGCCTACTGCCGAGTTCGTGTGGGAGCCAAAACCCCACAGGATCGGATTAGCTGGCACTGCCAGCTGTCCGTACCTTTCCACACCGTGGTGCCTGAGCTAGCCCAGGTGAGCGTGAAGAAGTCCATGCGTTAGGCACCATGACAGAACCCAAAGCAGGGATTTTTTCTCTGTATTAATTTAAACTCCCTCACACTTCCAGGTGAGTACTTACTGGGAACTTCCACCTGAAAATGTTAATGTTTTTTGAAGGAAAGAGGGTAAGGAGATACTTTTAACAGAATTGAAATTTCTACAAAATATCTAATTTTTTTTTCCTTAAATGAATGTCATTTTTTGTTGAAATGCTCTGATTTACAATAGTGAGAGTAAAGTTAATAGCATAACATAATCAGTTTATGTCAGATTGTGCTGTTGAGGATGTGGGTTGTACAATTATTTTTTTTTAACTGTTTAAGAAATTGTTTCTTTTGACCACAGGTGATAGTTCTAGTCCCCATTATGCAGGTTGCTTTCCTCTCACTTGTGCCAGTGCCATCTGGATTTGTTGCTAAAGAAAATATTTCACTAATTACATTTTAGGCTGCCACAGTATCATCTGCAAGATACATTTCCACTTTTTAGCCTTTGAGAGGTACAGGAGCAGATGGTGAGGGCTTAGAGAAAGAACATGAAATGGCCTTACTGATTTTGGCCAAAGATTCGTATATTCATATAATTGCAGAATTGTTAAGGTTCGAAAAGTCCTGTAACATCATTGAGTCCAACCATTAACCTATCACTGCCAGGTTCACCATTAAACCATGATCGTAAGCACCACATCTATACATTTTTTAACTCTTTGAGGGATGTTGATTCCATCACTGCCCCAGGCAACATCTTCCAATTCTTGACAGCCCTTTTAGTGAAGAAATATTCTCTGTATATTAAATATACACCTCCCCTGGCACACCTTGTGACCATGTCCTCTTGTCCTGTTAAGCTTCCTCCTCTGCTTCTGGAAGAGGTCAAAAGTGGTGTATGAGGGGAAAATCTTGCCCAGTAAAAATATAAAGTGATAATTTTACTGAATACTCCTCCATGTGTCCCTTGGGAGTTTCCAGAGATGTTGATTGTATTGTAGGTGGTGATAGCAGCCTTCATGGATTGTCTTGTCCATCCTGCCCTTGAACCAAAGTAGACTCCAGCACCTGGAGCACCTCTCAGGACTGCTCAGCACACCTGGGTATGGATTGTTTGAATAACCACATTTTTTTTTTTTCATCTTGGACTGCCTGCCTATGAAGTTCATCTGATGCTTTCAGATTTAACTGGAAAAGCAATCCAAAGTGAATCTTATTATCCCTTCCCCAGACCATTTTTATTTTTTTTTTCCCTCTTGCATGGCTTGTTCCTCACTAATTTGTGCCCTGGATTATTTCAGCTATCTGTCTGTTGAGAATCCCACTTGCTCAAGATGCAACGCACACTGTGATATACTTAAACGATTTTCCCAATAGTGTTTTGTTGCTCTTTTTCTCCTTCTTTCTTCTTCTTAGTATGCTTTTTTTTGGATACTGCTGAACGTTACATTGGTATTTTCATGGTCTGTTGTAGACTCCAATTTCATCTCTGAGACATAATAATTAGCACAGAGTACATTTCTTCAAACATGAAGATTAAGCTGTTGGATTTAGTTTCCCCATGTGAATCACTTTATGTTTGTTTGAAACAAACATTTTCTCCTCCTAGTCTGTCATTGATTCTTATGACCTCATATAATTCTTCAGGCAGCCTTCATCTTTCCTACAGGTTAAGTATTGCACTGCCATTACCAAAATGTGATCTTTTGCTTTTTCAAGTGTCTTTAAATTAGTGTCAGGACTTTACCAACTAATTTACTAACCTGGTTTCCCTTAACACTTCCATTGTGAGGAATTTTGACAGAAGCTTTTTGGAAAGCCAACCAGGCTTTATTAACCAGCCCAATTCCCCTTCTCTGTTAGGTATTAAATTATTATTGCACAAGGTAGGATGCTGTCCAAACTCTGCAAAAGTTACCTTTCAAACGGAGCCATAAAAATAACGAAATTCTTCATAATTTTTGCAAGTCTAAAGTTTTTTGGGCATCAGTTTTTTTATCTCTCTGCAATGGGGAAAACTTGCTGTTCTTCAAATAAAAGATGAGAGACTTCAGGGAAGTAGTTACAGAAGAAACAAAGTGCTTTAATAAACTAATAACTTACAACAAGTTTTATAAAATTTACAACCTAGTAATTTTCTTTTAATAGCAATTTGAATATTTAATGGAATGTGTAAGGAGTACGATTTCATAAATTTAACTCCCCCCCCCCCAAAAAAAAATAATACTGAAACAGAGATTTAAAGAAATTATAGAAGAAAATAGTGGAACATTATCCTGTTCTATCCTGTCAGGGGCTCCTTTTCAGGAGTTAAATTCCCCGGCATTCAGGTGGTTTTAGAGTTCTGGCCCCCTGCAAAGCTCTGTGCCAAACGCAGGAAAAGACGGAGTCTTCAAGGTTACATGCTTCTTTTATTAGTTCTTATCTTACAATTTTCTCAGTGTCCAAAAGATGTTTGCTGTGGCTCGGACATCTGGTGACTCCCGACTCTCGACTCCTCTCTCCTCCCGTCTCTGGGCTGTCCTTATCTTTTATACTAATTGTTATGTATTCTTTATGTACTATTTATTACCAATGTCTATCACTATTACTAAAAATGTCATCTTTACTCTGACCCAATCCTTACTAACTACTTTGTGCCAACGTCACTGCAGAAATGGAGTGAGGGAACAAGAAGGAAGAAGAAAGAGACAACACCCTAAATTCTCCATCTTGTCCCATTCACTTCAATGCCAAAAATCCCAAACTCACTGTTTTTTCACCCCGTGATATACTAAACTACATTTTTCACACTCTTGTGGCCTGCAATGCTTCCTGCAGTGCAAGAAGCCTCTCCCATGGACTGAAATCAAATCCAGTGTCTCTCTGAGCTCCGGGTTCTGGGCCAGGGTCCCAGACCCCCCTGTCCAGGTCTCTGACCCTCCAGGGCAACCAAAGGAATGCCCTGGACTCCAACACTATCCCATGACCATTTTTTTCACAAATTTTTGTTGTGTAGATGTGAGAAATGAAATTTGCTAAGAAGACAAGTCTAGATTAGATGTTAGGAAGAAATTATTTCCTGAGGCCCTGGCTGAGGCCCTGGCACAGGTTGCCCAGAGCATCTGTGGCTGCCCCATCCCTGGAAGTGTCCAAGGGCAAGGATGAGGCTTGGAGCAGCCTGGAATAGTGGAAGATATCCCTGCACATGGCAGCTGGAGTTGGGGTGGATGATTTTTAGGATCCCTTCCAACCCAAACCATTCTGTGTTTGGGTTTGTTGGTGCTGTCATAAGCCTGCTGAAAGTCAGGACATCCAAATTTCTGGAGAAAGAAACAGAAATCCCTGTTTTATTTTTCCCTTTCCTTGAGCCAGCACTTCAGGTTTTCTGCAGACTACAGGGATGCTAGTGTGGAACATACAGGGTAAGGCTTTGGCTGAGTGGACAAAAAAATTATTTAATATGAACCTGCCTTGAGTGTAATGACTGACATCTCAACAAGACCAATCTATCCATTATTAAGAATCTACAAAAAAATTGTCTCGATCAGAGTTAGTCTCCAAAGACCCTATTTTTAGTCTGTGTATAGAAATAGGAAATTCTGTGAGTGACTCATTTGGACTATTTTTATCTTTTATTTTAGAAGGGAATGAATCACATCTAATCTCCACTGACCACACTGAAAAGGGGTCCATTTACCACAACTGGGAATGTGGAGTGACTAAGCCAGAAGCAGATCTCTCTGTTTAGTCAGTGAGTAACTAGAAAAGTATGAATTATGCCTTTGCATGGAACTCAAGCACAAGAAGTTAGATTGCAATATAGGCACACAGAAGGAGACGTGCAGTGGGTCCTCAGCTCCTATTCCAGATGAGTTAGCATCATGTCTAATAGCCTATTTGCTTCTGGACACATTTTGCTTCAAGGCACCAGCTGTTTGCATCCTGTAAAGGAGAGTAAAAGATTTTAAAAGTTGGTAAAAGGGAAAAGGCCACTCCTGTCACTCAGGTGTTCTCTAACACCTTTTGCCTGCCTGCTTTGGTCTGTGTGTAGTATTATAATATGTAATTAGTATATGCTAAAGACCTTTTTAGTGGATAAGATTTAAGATTATGAACTGGCAGACTCCCTATATTATAAATTCTGCATGTTTCCTTCAACATCCTAAAAATATGTAATTCAGGAAGACTTTCATGGCAACTTTTTTGTTGTTGTTCATAAAAAAAGTTAATCAATGTAATAAAAATTAAAGAATAGGAAATTTACGCGATTCACTAATCATGCTAACCATGCCAAAAAAATGAGAGAAGTTATTTTGCATTTTTAAGTCTGGAGATTGATATTGAAATTGCTTTTTCTCTTACCAACTTGCCAGTGAAACATTTCATGTCACAGAGCTGAAGTAATTATCACTTTAGATAGAAATGTTCTTCCTTTGCTAAGTGGTCCTTCAATACTTCTGGCATCCCTGGTACCCCAGGGGAACAGATCACAGAGCAACAAACAAACTACTGAGTAATTTTCTACTCTGTATATAAAGGAGCTGTGGAAAATCAGACTTGCTGCGAAGATATTGCAAGCTTTTTAGCTGGCTTCATATCCCAATTCCTCTGTGTGTTTTTTGCCTCTCTTTCTTCAGCACAGAGTGTTCTAGATCCTCAAACTAGACACAAAATTATATTTGCATATATTTCTAAGAGACTTTGAACCCATTTTGTTGACACTGGATACTTAATTTTCATACTGCCATTTCAAGTTATTAAGGGTGAAAGGTCTATCACTTTACTGAAAAATTAATCAATTCCCAGCTGAAAAGAGCACATTGATAAGTAGGGTTGAGTTTGGATCAGAATAGGAGGTAAGAAATAATGACCATATTTGTCTTTCTAATCAAGATCAGAGTCAAATAATCCAGAAAATTTGTCATGAGATGATAGGAAAGTCCAAGGGATGGGAGAAAGAAAAAGAAAAGCAAATGTCATAAATTTAACAGGTGAAATACCTGTAAGAGATCTAGGCACAATATGACTGGAACCAACTCAGAGATTTGAATTTAAAAAAGCAGATGGCAGAAAAAGTACAACAAAGTACAATATTGGATTATCATGTTCTTCTGGAAGATATTGGCTGTTTTCCAAAAGAAGCACTGTGTTCACACTCCAGTTTTGTGCTTTTATTCTCACAAATTGTTGCTGAATTGGTCTGTTTAAAATGATACATCATTCCATCTCTTTGCATGTGCCTACCATCTTCATTTCAGAGTGCCTGAATTCTTATTTCAACTACTGTCTATAAAACTCCAGAGGAATTTATGGTTAAAAGTGAGCAAAAGATCATCTGCCAAGTATAATAGAACTGAAGTGATGTGTAACAAATTCACTTGCATGGGAAATTCATTTCAGGAAGGACTTCAGACCTGGCTTTGAGTACACAGAATAATTCTACATAGCAAAAGAACAATTTAAAAGTAATCAAAATATTGTGCTAGGTTTTGACTACAATAATGTAAAGTTTCATCATGAGATTAAGGTGGAAAACTGAAAAATCCTGGAGACTCTGTCCCCTCCTGACAAAAAAATTATCTGGCTTCAGGTAGTCCATGTCATTTTTCAGGTGTTCTACAGGAACATGAAGTTTGTGGGCATGATGCCTTCACTATTTAGGAAAAGCCAATTAGTATCAAACACTGGAGCAAAATGAGTCTCTCCACTGCATATGATGCTTTTCCCTCAAGGAAGAGAATGAAAGAGAAACAATATGTGACAGTACAGTAATGTTGCTTAATGCACGGATGGAAGAAACCCAGCTGTTGTTGTGAACAGGCTTGTTTAAAGCCTCTGAGGAACAGATCTACAGATTTGGGTGTTTCACTCAAAGAGACAGAAAGATGTGTGAAATCAGGCTTTTGTGTTTGGTTTTCATTTTTGTTGTTCTTTGTTGTCATTTGTTTGATGATGGGTGTCAAGTTTGTTGTGTGTACTTTTGGTGTGAAATTAGAATAATTTCATTAAATACTTCGCATGAAGGAAATTCCTAAATACTGATTCACATGAAAAAGCAGATGTAATTTTTTCTTTTTTTCCCCTGTATGGGAATTAAATGGTCTCATCCAGTACAAAATTAGCACCAGTTTTCTTCTTGACAGAAGCTGGTTGCAATTAGGGTTTTCTGTGATAATTAGCAGCCTGAAGTGGTTGTAGCTGCAGGGTTGTGAGGGAAACAAAACAGATTCTAAGCAAAAAATGGAGTGTCAAAAGCTAAATCTCCAAAATGGAACCTAACTTCCTGTAAAAGTATCCCATTCCTGGGGTTGTCCAAAGCCTGATTGGACAGGGCTTGGAGCAACCTGGGGTAGTGGAAGGTGTCCCTGCCCATGGCAGAAGGGATTGGAATGAGTAGGTATTTAGGGTCCTCTTTCAGTCCAAACCATTCTGTGTTTCTATGATTCTATGATGATTCTGTATTAGAAAAAGACAGTGATTAATCATTCATTTTATTCACTGATCCTCACATGGTACCTCTCTTTAGTGCGGACCATTTCCATTTTTAAATAAATAGTTTTCATCCTGTTTTACTTGTGTAATACTGGAAGACTGTTTTTATAAAAGTGTGGCTGTGCGACTCCACGCTGTGTGGGCATGGGCCACTGGCTGGCTCAGATCTGCACAGTGGCCAGAGTGTTTTCAGTCCGGGTATGCAAGCAGGTTATCTTTACCTGCTGGACACGGCTTCTCAGCAGCAGCTGGTCCAAATAGTGTTGTGACTGTGGTGGTAGATAAGAGGATGGCTCTTGGCTAAGCAGCTTTAAAGATGGTTTATTCAGGCCGAGCTGCGGGAGCTCCGCAGCTCGTCCAAACTGCCGGCCAGAGAGAGTTTGAATTTCCCTCCCCGATCTTATAAGCGGGGGAGGGTTCAGGCCAGGTGACAACAGGACAGCAAATCAGGGAATTTGGGGGGTAACAGGGGGTGTCCACTTCTAAGCCTCTGACCACTGACAAAAGGGGAAAAGGGGATTCCCCCGGGCACCAACCTATCACTCGGCACCTCTCTGGGAATTTCCCAGGCCTGGGAGGGGTCCTGAAGTGATAGAGAGGATGCCCCAGAGCCAGGGGGAGAGGGGATTGACAAGGATAGGTGGGGGATGGGATGATTGACATGAAACAGCTCAAAGGGGATGGACTGTTACAGAACTGGGGGCACAGTGTAATGAACTATAACATAAAACTTCTTATAAAAACTTAATAAAACAATTCTTGCACCACCACATAAAAGCATGTATCTGTTACCATATAGTACTAAAATTTGAGCTGCGGAATATTTTTAACCTATTTTTATCTTATTTTCCATCTACAATATTTTACCTCTGTCTTGAATCATAAGATTCCTCTCTCACTGACATGGTTTAGTGGACTTGACACTTTTCAAGTTAATGGTTCAACTCAATCATGTTAAAGGGCTTTTCTTACCTAAAGAATTCTATGACTTCTGTGCCTCTATGCCTTGTATACAAAGTAAATATATCTTGTGTTCTCAAGTGCCAGATTTGCAAATCAGGAGGTGGAAGTGTCTGCATCTTCATGCAAACCATTTTCATTTTGCACATTCTTAACAATGATCTTAACAATGATCTTAACAATGATACATCTGTCAGCATTCCATGGCAAAACTCCCATTCCCTTCACTTGGTGCTCTCAGTATGCTATCATTCTCTAATCCTCAAGGGGCTTGTGTAGATAAAAATCCTACTGTAATACTCTCAGCCATGTCTTATTGGACTGATCTTACAACACCTCTGCAAAACAGGTGCCCTCGTACTAGGGTGCAACTTCAAAGCTGCGATAGTCTCACATCACTACTGAAAAGTTACTGGCTTTCAGTGTCTGATACTGATAAAAAGAGTTATTTTCTGATTCTATGAAAAAAGCAGATCTTTCTGAGCAGGTGAAAGAAAGTGTAATTGGAAATCTAGGCTTATAGGATTGTTTGGGTCCAAATGAACCTCAAATATCATCTCATTTCAACTCCATGCCATAGACTTTCCACTTTCCACAAGACCAGATTGTGGAAAGTGCCTGTCCATATTTTCAGATTGCTCCACAGCCTATCCAACCTCCTACTAAACACTTCCAGGGGTGGAACATCTACAGTTTCTCTGGGCAATGCCTCAATGGCTCACCACCCACAGAGTAAGGAATTTCTTCCAAATATCTAATCTAATACTACCCTTTTACAGTCTGAAGATGTTGTCCCTCATCATGTCACTCCGTGTTCTTGTCAAAAGTGCCTTTCCAGCTCCTTTGGAGGCCCTTTAGGTACTGGAAGGGTATCTAAATTCTCCATGCATCCTTCTCTTCTCCAGGCTGAACAACCACAATTCCCTCAGCCTGTCTCCAGTCCTCTGGGTATTTTTGTGGCCTCCTCTGGACTCACTCCAACAGGTCAATGTCCTTCCTGTGATGGGAACCTCAGAGCTTGATGCTGTTGTCCAGCTGGAGTCTTATAGAATAGAGGTGGGTAGAATCACTTTCCTTGACTTGCTGGTCAGGTTTCTTTATACTTATGTATATATCTTATATATATCCCTGTATATAACATTCTTCTGAGCAGTCTGATAGTGCATCTGTGTTGTTCCTGGGCTTGGTTAGCTGAGGGAAACACTGACGTCTGCAGATCAGATCCAGGGGCGACGACAAGCCTGGAGGGTGCTGTCACCATCCCCTGCCCACCGCTCCTGAACGCTATAGTTACATGGGGGAAAGGAAGAAGATCGCTTTGGTATTCACTGAGAATGGTGGGGTTGTGAGGTTTGTTTCTGAGCGCAAATGTGCGTCCGTGTTGATGCACAGCCCGCCGGGGAAGGAGAGTGAGCCAGCACAGAGAACGGGGCTCGGCACGGTGGATGCAGCAGATGCTCAGTGCCATCTAGTGGGATGAAGCACAGGGAGCACCGGGAAGGCTTTAAAAAGTGCCTAATCTTGCAGGTTATTTAATGGACTTTCTCTCACGACAATGTATATTTCTCTGCAGGGCAGAAAGCCATGCTCCTGGATGCATAAATACATACTCATAACATGCACGTCAGGACAGCAAAGTCTAGTGCCACGGCAGAGCTGGTTTTCTCACAGAGAGCATCCACTGCCTCTTATCTTGCAGTTCCAGCTCTAAAGCATAGGGTTCTGCAGTGGTGAGCAGCAAGGATTTCCACCTGCTATGCCTTTTTTGCTTCCTGGGAACTAAGATGGAAAGGGAAAGGATAAAAGAGAATTAAGTTATTTGTGTAGCTATGAGGAAAAGCTGAGAGAATTTGGATTGTTCAGAGGGGAGAAGAGAAAGCTCCAGAGTAACTTAATTGTGGTGTTCCAGTATCTGAAAGGGCTATAAGAAAGTCAGAAAGAGATTTTTGAGAGGGCTTGAAGTGGTAAGTGAATGGGGAAATGCCTTTAAACTGCCAGAAAGAGGTTTAGATTAGATACTAGGAAGAAATTCTGTTCTGTGTGTGTGGCGAAGCCCTGGCACAGCTTGTGCAGAGAAGCTGTGGCTGCCCCACCTCTGGAAGTGTCCAATGCCGGGGTGGATGGGGCTGGGATAACCTGGGATAGTGGAAGGTGTCCCTGCATGTGGCAGGGAGATAGAACAAGATGAACTTTAAGGTCCCTTCCAACCCAAAACATTCTGTGATTCTTTCAATCATAGCCTGCAATTTCTGGGAAACCATAGCATTACTTGGTGTCTGGCTAATAATTAATAAATAAAGGCCTCTTATGCTGAGTCTCTCTCTAATGAGGCACTGCAGTATAGCCATATATAAAGCACAAGAGAATTGGACTCTCTAATCCTTGTCCCATTTGAAATGATCTGAGATTAAAGCTGGAGGAAAAGCAGAACTCTGGTATACTTGCTGAAGGTCTGTGGAAGAGTCAACACATCTACTCAGTATTTTCCTGGCCAATCCAACACACTGAATTCAGGTATGTCCCTTTCTGAATAGTTCCAGGAATTACTATAGGAAGTCATGGGTCTATTAACCAAAATTAAAGAGGCAGAGTTAGCATACCTTCTTGCTAAAACTGAAGGGACTATTTATCATGTTTATCTTAACCTTGCCTGAAGGAAACGAGATAAGTCACATTCCCAAAAATGTCCCCTGGGGGGTAAAAGTACGGCAAAATACATCCCCAAACATTACTCTCGCACCATGTTTTATACTTTTGCGCCATGTTTTCCAACAGGTTCATTATGATTTTTTCAATAAGTTTTATTGTGGTTTATTTTCACCAAACTTAGATCAGCCATGCTGATATAGGATTACAATTTCAGTCTGCAGTTCCTTAAAAGATGAAAACAACTCTAAAAAAAAGCCTCAACAGAACCACTTTACCAAATATTTATTTTTACTATTAAATCAATAATAATAATATTATTATAAATTTTTGCGTTTCAGAAAAGAATCTCTGCATTCCTAACCCTGATTAGTTTCTGTTCCTCTGACCTGTTACCAGCAATGTTTCTCACCTAAAAGGAGAAATTCTACTTCCTGCCTACTTCCTCTTACTCACTGCCAGCCTGCCTTTGTTGAGATCTCGTTTCTGACCCCATTCAGATCAGCCTCTCAGAAAGTTATTTTTGACCAGGTCTCAGATAGAGTCAGATTGTAAGATTGACCAAGATGCTCAAAAAGCCCCAGAGAAGTGATGGGGTTTGGGGGTTTTGATATTTGTTTTTTGGTTTTGGTTTTTTTTCTTCCCATTAGCATTCAAGAAATCTGAATCACCTTAAGAGTCACAAAAATTCTGAGGCTTGATAAACATCTGCAAGTTACCCATGAGGTGGTTTTTTTGTACCCTAGAAATCTAAAGTGTTTGCTCACTCCTCAGAAGGTCTTGCTTTCAAAAAAAGCCACCTGTAGCTGAGGAGCTGGAATTCAGCCAAAGGCAATTAATGAAATTCAGTCAGCTGCCAAAGCAAATGGAATCATGTTGAGGCTCAGAGTCCAGCAAGATATTTAGAGGTAGTAATCTCTCCTATTTTGAAAGAAAATGAATAAAAGTTGTTCCAGTTGTCTGTGGTCAAATAGCTGAAATGCCAGAAAATGGGTGTCATGTCTCAAACTGTGGCACGGAGCCATGCCTGATAGCTCCTGATGAATGACACAGCCCTCTCCTTGTTCAGCAGCCTATGTCCTGAGAATTTCTTTACTGTGTATCTCACTGTTGTGTTCAGGGAGCTAATTAAGGGCACCAGGTCTACTTTAGCAAGAGTGATGAGGAGTGAGTAGATTAATCTTCTACAGAATTGAAGAGGGACCCTCAGGGTAGAAAGAGAGAGATCCATGTACCTGTTATCTTAAAGTATTATCTCTGGGGACAGTTTGATCAGTAAGTGAATAAATACCTCTGTGACTACTTTTGCAGGTATATCAGTGAAATCCTGGGTTACACTTCCTCTTGCACAGTCTCTGACTATAAGATATTTGTGCTGCTTGTAAAAGAACATGTTGGAGAGCTTCACCAACCTGTAGTTTAGTGGTGAGGTATAGTCTGAGTAAATTAAATCTTCTTTATCTGAATGCGTATTTCAATCCTTGTTTTCAACCAAACTCACTTAAAAACTAAAACAAAACAAAGCAAAAAAAAAACAAAAAAAACCCACCAAAACACACCAAAAAAACCACACAAAAAAACCCAAAAAACAAAAACAAAGGAAAAAGTCCTCCTCCAAAAAAACCAAAACAACCAAAACCAAACATCACAAAACATCACCAAACATCACAAAAAAGCCCACCAAAAAAAAAAAAAAGACAAAAAGGCAAACAACCAACAAAAAACCCCAAACAAACAAACAACCTAAAAAACCCAAACCAAAGCAATAATAAAATCTCAAATCAAACAAACAAGTCCAGAAAACACCAAAACCCATTGCCTGTTGCTATATCTCATTCACTATGTTAACAATGCTCTGACAATGACTATGGAACAGGGTACATTATGCCAACTCTGTGAATATTTACTCTTTTTTAAAGATGTTATAGAGAGCAACATCAGTAAATAGGTGTTTTCTGTAGGCAGATTTTCTTGGAAACATTGGGATGGCTTATGCCACAGATAGATCTTAATGACTTTTAGAAGTTTATTTTAATAATGTCTTTTTAAAAAAAACATGTTATTCTGAATTTTATAAAGAGTGTCTGCTGAGTCTTGCTTTTCAGCAGGTTTTTTTTTTTTTTTTTGTGGGTTTTTTTGTTGTTTGTTTGTTTTGTTTTGGTGTTTGTTTTGGTTTTTGCCTGGTTTTCAAAATAGCTTTCAGCAACTTGGATTCTGAATGCTCCAGAACCTCACTCTACAGACATCAGGATAAATTCCTGTATACCTGCCATATCCTTTGAAGTTCAGTTGCAATTGGTGGGATGGATTGAATGCCTGGTCCAGACAGGGTGCACAATTTTCTGTGGAATAATGCCATGTGTGGGAATTATTGTTATACAACATGGTACTGGATGCTTTTTAATAAGGCATAGCAGTGCCTCTCTTCGCAAATCTGCAGCTATGTGGGGTCCCCATTGACATCTTCAGGATGAAAGATCTGACTAGTCTGTGCAAAGAACTTGAGTGCAGAGAGAAGGATTTACCCCTGCTCACACTGAGGATGGCGGCAAGGACCACCATCAAGGCAGGTGCTTTTATCTCTGAACTTATAAATAAATAAAGGTGCAGATGAAAGACAACAGCCAATGCGGCAAAAGACACTGCAAAATATACTGTGAGTAAAAAGAGAGGAGAAGGGGGGGAAAAAAAATCCTCTTCTGTGTGTGTGTCAGCTCTGTCTGCAGGTGGCTGTGCATCTCATCCAAACCTGCGGGTGTTTCCCTCAGAACTCTGGCATCCACGGTCTTTCCTAAGGGCCTCTGCCTTAATCAGAGCAGGAGGAAAAATCCAAGATGAGTATCATTACATACTGAACACTGCAAGAGGGGGAAAGGAAAGAAAAGAAAAAAAAAAAAAAAAAGGAAAATTTGTTTAAAAGATAAGTATAAAATGGAGCACACATAAAATGCACCATCTGTCCACAAATTAGGAAGAAAAACGTTTTATTGCTGAAAGCAGACACTTTTTGGTTTTGTCCAAAACATTATTACCAAAAAATAAAAACATAGAAAAGCATATTTCAGTTGATCAAATTGTTTGGGAAATAAACATCTGTTCTGCTGAACCCTTTGAAGCAAAAGATTTTTTTTTTTTTTTAATTTTGAAAAGAAGTCTAATTTTAATTTGACATGCATATTCAAGTGGAATATTCTAATTATCAGTTGAAATTATGCTGTCTCAGAATTTGCATTTCTATTTTTAATTTATTTTCATAAAGTTTGAAGATTAAATAGAAAAAAAATGGTCCTAGATGAAACAACTTATTAGAATAAAATGATATAAAAATAATTTAAAACTTTATGACAACACAAAAAAAAAGGAATTATTCAAAATTCCACTCTTACCTTAGTAACATCTCTGACTGAGTATGTATTTCTTGTGTTTCATTTTAACACACCTCTTCTTTCATAAAGAAAAACAACTATAACAAAAAAAAACACCGCAATTTCTTTCCAAAATTAAATATGAGAGGCACAATAAACCCGAAACACTTAGAAGCCACATGTATAAAGCACCAGACTTCTCATGTAATTTTGTTAATGGTTACCACCATTAAGAGAGCAATTTTCCTGCCCATGTAGTTATAGAATCATAGGTCCATTAGGTTGAAACAGACCTCTGAGATCACTGAGTCCAACACATTGCACTGTCTTGATTGACCCTGCAGTGAATTTCCCTCAGACATCCAGATTCACACAAGAGGAGAGCCAGTGAACCTCTAAATCACAGCAAACTTTTGCATTATAAATAAATACTGGGGGCTGAGTAATGTGGAAAGAAAGTAACCTCTGCTAACTCCTGCTCCAAAAAATTTAGGCTGAAAGGTTTCTGACAATGTAGTCCTTGGGAAAAGACATTTTGATTCTAGTTGTGGCCTTCATATGTCCAAATGTACCCTACAGTGAAAGACATGAAGAGTTCTAACAACAAACTCGGAAAATTAAGAGATTACACTTCTAAAGTCTTCTACACTGTTATGTGTTCTTCTCAGTAGAATATAGAATAATT
Source organism: Delichon dasypus (assembly GCA_037837765.1). Lineage (NCBI taxonomy): Eukaryota > Metazoa > Chordata > Aves > Passeriformes > Hirundinidae > Delichon > Delichon dasypus. The sequence continues at coordinate 65,694,392 of JBBAXF010000004.1, read as the reverse complement.
CTTTCTGGACAGTCACAGAGGAGTCTTCGAAGGCAAAAGAAGCTCTCAAAATGTACCTTTGAAAGACAGGAAATTAATATTAAATTATATTTTATAAAAATATATAATTTTTTTATATTTAAAAAAACATAATTTTTCTTTTTATTATTTTTCATCACCAGACAGTAATATTTACAGAGCAAGAGGGGAGTGGGCTATAAGAATGCTATTAAGTTCTTTTCTTCTAAAGCATCTGGGATCCTGAGAGAATCCACAGCTTCTAATTAACTAGAGCTTTCTACAGTTTCACAACAAAATAAATCACAAAAATGTTGCTTAACTCATCCATAAAAATATCCAAATACAAACTTTCAGATTGTGTACTGTTTCAGCTCCCATTGATAAAAATATAGATGAAAGATATCAGTGAGGATTTGGCAAACAGCTGGCTCTGTCCTCCCACCTGCACAACTTCCCAGGCACAGAAGACATTTTAAACCTGCGAGTTCCAACAATCAGAACATTCAGGCTTTTGTTAGGAGCATTCAATCCTGCTCTTATCAGGGCTGATACAGGGACTTTTCTTAATGGTAAATGCATCCCATATGCTTCAGAACTGTCCCTAACAGCACAAAGTGTAGACAGCTGCTGCTGCTTCCTTCAATTACACCCCTGCCTTTGGGGTCTGAAGTGAGGGGAGGTCTTCTCTTTGACTTCTGCAAACTCCACAGCTTGCTCCTGAACAAGGAACACTTCTTTAGATATCTGCTCCAGTACATGAAAAAGACATGCTTTAATTATACCAATGTCAGCTTAAAATTTATAAAATAGCCAGGGCTAGATGTGATATTGTCCCTTTTTCATGGTGGTATAAGCTATGGGTCAAATGGAAGAAGGATTTGTGTTGCTGGGGAGTGTGGTACCAACATGAGCAAAAATAAATCTTGAAGAGTCTGCCTGATTTGGCAGCCACAGCAGAGCTTTCCTTTCAGACTGCATTGTGTCCTCACCACCAGGAAAAACTGAATTCTGATTTTCCAGGGCTTCTTACGTTGTGTCTACTGGAACTTGCAGGTGAAGTTCTCCCAGGGAGTCTCAAGGGAGAGACCTTTGTGCCATGTGGAAACTCACAGTGCTGCATTCACAGAATCACAGGATGTTTAGGGTTTAATGGACCTTGAAGCTCATCTCATTCCATGCCCTCATTCCTCCTTCCACTAGACCAGGTTGCTCCAAATCCCATCCAGCTTGTCCTTGAATACTTCCAGGGATGGGAAGTCTGCCGCATTGGCTATAACTACTTAGGAATAGATAGATTTGGTGAACTTTTTGTCCTTTTCTGAGACCTTATTGATATACTCTTTTACTCAAATATTTATTTTATGAACTGCTTGAACTTTCTTCCAAGAGCAGAGTTGCACATTTTTATTTTTTTTTTCCACCTTTCCCTTTCTTCTTCTGAAAGGAGTCAGCTTCACAGCGCCCTTCTGGATTTGAGGAGTGACATGAAATGGGGTTTGAGTTTGACCCCAGAAAAATGAGGCATAAATTATTGGGAATTAAAAGGCTACTTCCATTTGAAATGAAAACATCTGGTAATTCTCCCATTTAGTGTGTGTATGCCTGTTTCTGCTTTTGTATTAGATGTGTGAGCTTTACTCTATCAAATTTAAAATAACTTCTAACAGATCGCTAGTAAAATTCCTTAGGGACTCAAATAAAGGATGTCAGTAATTAAAACCACAAAGAAACAGATGTAATTAAATGAGACATGGGAGGGTATTTTCATTATTTTGAACCCCTTATATGTCAGCATTTCAACCAGTGAATTGAAATAATAGTGGCATTCAAATAGGAACAGTAAGTTTTTAACACAACGTAATTTCAACTTCTGTTCTTTTTTGGGATTTCGGGTTGGTTGGTTGTTTTTCCTGGAGTAAGAAAAGAAGAAAGGAAAATTCAGAAGGCATGAAAAAGAGATATTAAGGAAAAGAACTTCTTTAGAAGGAAATTACTTTATAAGAATTAAATATTATATTAAAAACTGTGTAAAAGTGCTGTATAAAACAATAGTTTATAAAGTTAACAGCTATATGTTTCATTTTCTTGATTTTGTTGCTTTGTGATGTGATTGCATGTGTGTAGGCACATATCATTAGTGAGGAGTGATGAAAATTTTGATCTTTGCTGCCAAGTACCCTTGTCATGAAGAAGAGGATCTCTCACAAACACAGACTGGCTTAGGAGTTCCCACTGGGGAAAGATAAAAAAGAAAGAGAAAGAAAGGGGGACTGTGTGAAGAGAGAATTAGGGAAGGAATAAATGATGCTGGCAGCCTCAGCTGGGGACTTGCACTGGGGATCTGTAGGACACAGGTGAGTTCTAGGACGTAGCAGAGCTCAGTATCACAGAATCACAGAATTCTTGAGGGCCTTTCCTATCCAGTGACCAAGCACAGGAACGGATTGCACAGAGAGGCTGGGGAGTCACCCTCTCTGGAGATATTCCAGAACTGTCCAGATTCAATCTTGTGCAATATGTTCATGGACAACCCTGCTTGCGCAGGGATGTTGCACCCACTGAGGCCCCCTCTGAGTTCAGTTGCTGAAGGGGAAACTTATCACATTTGTCTGTGATAAAATCTGTGATGCATCAGCAACATCCAAGAATAAGTAAGATGAGAAAATCTCCACATCTCTTGGCTCTATTTTTACTGAGTGTTTGTCACAAAAGAGTAGCAGGGAGGTTGGAATTACCAGGGAATGTAATAATAAAGGAAAATCTGAGAAATCTAGAAACATGGCCTATTCCTGTAAAGATTCAGAGAATAGCAGAGTAGGTTATCCTAGGCCTTAGTTAATACATAGCTGCAGGTGAAGGAACAAAAACAAAATAAGATCAGGAATTAAAAAAAAATTACCTTTCCATTCTCAGAGGAATTGGGAAGGACTGCTGCAGTCCTCAAGACAGAGGCTTGCCCTTGAAGCTAAAAACTGCATCCATCACCATGAGGACACTGTCCTAATCATCACCCTACTAAAACACTGAAATAATACTGTGTTAAAAATGCCATCAAAATGCTAATAACTCTTGCCCTGGTAGAAGATATACATGCACCATCAAGAATGAAAATGAAAACTAAAATGAAAAGCAAAATGAAAACCAAAACCAACAAAGAACAAACAACAAACAATAAAAACAAAAAATATTGACTGCAACCTGGTGTGTTGTGAGGAAAAAAAAAAAAAAAAAGAGACAAACAATTCTTGGGTAGGAATGGTGGCTGTGATTTAGAAACTTGATGAAGGATTGAGATAGGGTTTGAGGAATTCCCCCCCCGCCCCCCGCCATAAACCAGAATCATGTGTTCACTCTCTCCACTCGTGTTACACCAGCAGCACCAGCCTCCCTTTGTAATTCACGGCCTCTCATTTTAACTCATAATGTGTCTCCAATAGTGAGATGCACAGAGGTCAGTCTGAACTCTCTATCCCTCTTATCTTTTGATTACTTACTTTCCTTTGCCCTCATTAAACAAACTACTGCTCAGATATGATAAATAACTGTTCTTGGTACCTATAAACTTTTGACTCTAAGAAGACCTCATCTGGGTCTATTTAGCAACATTGCTTCTCTGGTTGTAAGATCTGCTAATAATTTGGACCAGGAATGTAAGCAGATAGACAGGAGAGGTTATATTTTGTCTGTAAAGCTTACATACATAGGATAAACCATATTGAGAACATAGAACTTAGGGGAATAAAATGAGTCTGAGATAAAAACCAAATGTTTCATAGCTCTTGTCTCCTGTGTGCCAGTAACCAGCCCTATTCACTAGCTGAAGATTCAAAAGATGGATTAAAGTTTGGACCGCTTTCACACTGAGCATTTATAGACCATTTAATCCAAAGTGTCTTGGAGTTCCCGTTGAAGAAGCTGCAAACTTTGGAAAAAAAGAATGTTATCACAGTGCACACAGCCTCAGTCTTCTCCTATTGTATTTCATCCTGGGGCTCAGCCCTGACCTCCTGAAATGTTCTCAAAGGTCAAGATATAGCATTCATTTTGTGGTGAGTCCTCTGAGGTTATGAACGCTGCTCATGCCCATTAATTTCAGCTGTATTCATTCACACAGTGTCAGAATAAGTCCCAAAACATCCATCAGTGGAAAAGTCAGTTTCATCAAGATCAAAAATTATCTTTGCAACAAAATTCCTCAGAGCATTCTTATGAAGGGAAAATACTGAGATTTAAGTCACTGTTTCCAATCAGAGAAAACTGAATCCATTGAAGTAGTCATGAAATGTGTCTGTTCTCTTTGTTGAAGAGCAGAAGAAAATTCTCTAAAATTGAATCTCATCATTTCACAGACAGAAATTTCATTTTTTTTGGCAGACCTGCTAATAGCTTGCTTTCACACTGGGCAGCTGGCCGTCATCAGTGACAATTAAATTACAATTAGAGCAGATGCAATTTCCAAATTCTACTAGATATTTTTTTTTTCCCTGCTAATGCTCCTTAATCTCAGGAAAACAATAAATAGAAGGACAGCTTTCAACTTTTGATATACAATCTCTCCAGAAGATCAAAATAGTTAGCATCACCAGACAACAGCCCATCATATCTAAACAATAATCATATGTAAAAAGGCAGTAAGGAAAATAATTTAAAATGTGATCCAGTGATCACTGACCTCATCTTTCCAAGACAATTTGGAAATATACGAAAGCTTTTCTATTTGTTTTCTAAATCACAGTTGATTTGCAAGTCTGATGACACAAAATGTTGTGCACTGTGTTTCTGAATTATCATATCTTATTTTTCTTAAATATGACAGGAAATCATTTTGATTTTCTTTTTTCCATATAGGACTTGATGTAACTCGAATAAGAGCTCACAGCACTAGTGTCAGTAGGGGACAGAACACTGCGAAAAAACTACATAAATCATCAGACAAGTAAGCTATTTGCAGAGAAGATGAGGGCAAGTGAGCTTTAGCAATATTGAGAAGAAAATGGCTTAGCCCTGAAATACTGCAGACAAATAAAGAGCAGTATTTTGTGAGTGATTTGCTGACATCTACAAGACTGAGTACCTCGTTAATCTAAAACATACCTGTACTTCTAATTCCTATGATGGCTGAAGAGACCCTCTGACATTTGCTATGGGCCCCAGCTGCCTTGTGTGACCTTGGTGTTTCCCATGTTAATGAGGATGAAGAGGGTTTAGGAGAAGACTGAGTATCTTTTATTTAGTCTGAAATTGAAGGGTCCTGTTGTAGATGTAAAAACAGTCAGAATGAGAAAAATAGAATTTTAGGGAATTCTTTTGCCATGGAGATCATGGTAGGCTATGAGCTCCACTACAGTAAGATGCAGAAGCTAAAAAGAAGAGAAATTTACATGCAGACTTAAAGGAAAATTTATGTTCAATAAAATTGTTGTTGTTGTTTGTTTTGTTTTGTTTTTTGTTTTGTTTTGGTTTTTTTAACATGAAAAAAATGTCCTAGAGACTAAACAGACAAGGAAGTTGACACAGTATGGTGAAACGCAGAGACAATTTAACTGCCAGCATCAAAAGCAACACTGAAGCAGATAAAGAGGGAAGGAAGAATCTGAGAACTGACCAGAGCTCCTGGGGAGTGCAGTGTGTAAGTATTGTCTGTGAAAATGCAAATAGAACAGCAGTGAAAAATCTGGAGTTTTGTCTAAACCTCAAACGCTACTGGTGCTCTGCGGTAATAGCTCTGTGTGAGAAATATCTGCCTAAAGAAGATAGCATTGAAATTAGAAGTAAAACTGATACTGACCCAAAATCAGGATTTTCTGATGCTATAAACAGGATTATCAATTATGATTTTTTTTGCTTAATCGAAACATGCTAATCAGTGCAATCAGTTCAATGTGAAGTAACAATAATCTTTTCATTTACTAACATCAACATTTTGAATAGGTGCAGAATATTTTTACATAGAAATGCCCACAAACCTATATACAAGTTATGTTTCCTTCATAAAATTAAAGCTTCTTGTCTAATACTCTGGAGACAGCAGACAGAATTGTTGTGCAACTGCTGTACAACAGCTTACAGCAGGATTGCACTACAGCCATGGTGGGTATAAGAAATAAGGGATGCAAGCCTTTTGGAAGGGGATCTGGCTTTTTATTACACCAGTATATGTATTTAAGGGGGGTGGGGGGTGGGGCGGGGAATGGCAGCTTTGAATTGCGAACGTCCTTCTTTCATGGGGAGTTTGTATGATAGTTTGCTTGTTTCATTTTAATAGCTAAATAAAGGTTAAAAGGGTTTAAGGTTTACCATTAAAAAATTTAACAGGTTATGAGAAAAATCCAGCATATGCCAGGTGTTCAGGATTTCTACTCTTCAGCCTGTGAGTTCAGGTAACCCAAACCAAATATTTGCGGTTTTCCCAAGAACAATCTTCACTTTTGCCAACAGAGGGGAGTAGAGTCAAGGAAATAGTGAGCTGCTGGTATTAGTATATTGTTCAGGGCACTAAGACATCCTTCATAGAACTGCAAAAGAGATGATAAAATACTATATTAAGAGTGTGAGGAAGAAATTTCCTAAACAATTCCTTAAAATATAGGTCCCAGTCAGAGAAAATATGCAAAACAATACTTAATATCTTCAACATAATCTGGTTTTGAACCTAAGCTTCCTGAATTGAGTTTCATGTTGTCACACTCTCAAATCAACATTATCGAGCAGTGTTAAAGGAGGAAGAAAGCACAGAACTCTCCATCTACCACTGAAAAGATAGCTCATGAACACAGAGAAGCCATCCAGGATGACTTCCTCCAATGATGACGAGAGAGGAAATGACCTTGTGTTAAAAGATTTTAATTACAGTAAACCAAACCACTTATATTCTTTTCGGGTGAGAACATTTTCTGTTACTTCTCTTTGAATGATAATTACTGTCTAGTCAAAATTGAAGTTTGGGGAAACACATGTTAATAAATAGCTTCTATTACTAGAAGATTTGCAAGCTCTGCTGCATCTTTAAAAAAGTTTTATTTTTTTGGTTAGGCACAGAGCAGAACATCAAATCCTTCAATATGCTCACACAGATTTAACTGTCCTACGCTTAAATTTTTGGATCAATGTCTATTCCCATGTCCAGTACATGCCCTAAGATCTGGAACACTCTCCTTTGGTACCTGCATTTCTCCACTGCCTACAGAGACATGGTAGTCAGATGCACACATAATTTAGGCATCCCAAATACTTCATAGGATGGTATGGAGTCACAAGGATGTAATCTTGGCTAGTGAATTGATAAAGATTTTATCAGAATATATCTGTGGAATAATTTAAATTATTTTCTTTTCAGAAGCTGGGAAACTTTAAAATCACTTATATAGTCCATTTGTCTTAAAACTGCCATGTCTAAACATGAACAAAAGTAGAAACTTTGGGACTGTGTGATCTGATACATGCTTAACTATTTAATTCCTTTGTGAAATTGCATACATTGTATGTATGCATTGTATTTGTCAATTGTATTGACAAATCTAACACATTGTCTCAAAATATTTTGATTTAATTGAATCAACAATTCCTGGTAAAAACAATTTGAGTATGTCAGAAATCACTCAAGTGTCTGTTACAGCTACGTGAAAGAACTTATGTCAACATTGGATTACATTGTTCCAACACTGATGAGTTTCCAGTGATAGACAGTAAAATAAGTCATGTCCCTGGAATGTCATGGACCCGCATAGTGGGTTGGTCACCTCTTTGAGGAAGAGTCCAGGGCATCAGAATTAACCCCTTCAGTCCTTCAGGAAATCACTTGGGAGGATCATGGCCACAAGCAGTGACCAGAATTTCCACTTTGCCTCTTTGCATGAAGTGATCTTGACTGAACAAGGTGTAAAATGTAGAAACATGGGTGAACATGACTAAAGTTAAGGTCACCATCATGAACCATTGCTCTTTCCTTACTCCTGTCATTGAGCAACCATGCTGGTAATCTGTCCTTACTTCTCAGAATAGATACATTGACTCTTTTGTTCCCAGAATTAAATCTGGAATTATTAATATGAGCATTAATTTTATTAGCAACTACTGAAATTTTATTCCTATTTTACTATCATGTAGGTTTATGAATATGTCACGAAAAAAATACCCTTCTTCCAGTTAAAGATTTCTGTTCCGTGTGCTCTTAATATAAAGCTTCCAAATCTCATTAAGAGAACTAGCCATTGAAATGCACAATGTTAATAAAGCACAATGGAAAACTGCTGATAAAGTAAGTTTTGAGTACAAATGTGGCAACTTCTATAATAACAGTGGAAAATTGAATACTGATGTTGTATACTATTACCTTGACTGATACGGAAAATACCTTGGCAGATGAAAAAGTATAAGAATATACTTTTTATTCAGTGATTTGTGGTAATCCTACAATTTAGTGGATCTCTGAGATTGATATTTGATTTGACTTTTGCAGAAATACACTATTCAGGATTTGGATTCATAGAGATGATTCTGTCAATACTTTAAGAATATTTTAGATTTTTTCTGAGTATGTAATCTAGGATTTTAAGTATAAGATACTTTGCTCCATAGCTTGATTTGTAATCCAAGATTTATCTGGTAATCAGGGGGATTTAGCCTCTTTTCAATGAGCAGAGTTAGTTAATCTGTTTACACAAAAATATATTAGCCACATGTACAGCTCTTTAGATTGCTTCCCATACTATTCCCTGGGTGCCAAGAAGGCAAACAGTTTTGGTATGATTATTGAAAGAGGACGTAAATAGAAACTGGGTGGGAATTAGCTTGTTCAGTTGGACAAATAAAAGTAGGCAAAACCAAATAAAAGTAGACCTGAACACCTGGATGTCTACATGTCAGTTTGCTACCAAAAATCAGACTTTAGACATGGATGACATCTTGTTTAGTTCTTAGGACCTCAAAGTCCATTTCTCTGCCCTAATGTGGGCTGGGTGATTCTCAGATTCTGGATTCCACTATCAGTGGCCAGGATCTCAGCTCAGATACCCCTGGAGTTATCAGCTTTCTCCCAGCTAGAAATGAGGTGGCAGAACCCATCACAAAGATAACTGGAATAAGGGTGGATGAACACCACTCTCTTCCAGGTCTGAAAACAGGTTTGGTTCATGACAATCTTGTTTTGCTATCTGCTTTTATTTTTTCATAGACATGCCCATCTGTATGAATTCACACTACAAAAGTTTTCTATGGCACGTTATGTGAGCTGCAGAACAACAGAGCTCTTCCACATTAAGTGATGACTCATTGTAACCTGTATAATGCTGTTGGACATTTGGAAATGGCAATTTTCATTGCTGCACCACAGTTTATGCTACATCTTCTACAAAACTCCAGCACAGAGTTAATAAACCCATTGAGTGATGAGCCCTTTGAGACCTTGCTGAACCATGGCTAACAAAGAGAGCCCAGTGAGAACCATACATCTCATCACTTTATGTTTTGGGAGGGCAATGCTGTGTGTGGTAGTAGTTCAGTTGTAATTAAACAGGAACTGTTGTATTATTTTCTTCAGTGAAGTACTGAACCAGTTCTTACTAGTACTGTTAATTAGACAGTAGAGAAAATATCATGAAAAAATAATGACCACTTTGCCAGTCCCTAGTTTCCTGGGCTGGGGAGAAGAAGCAGGAGATTGTAAACACCATTAAGATATTTCACTCATTGTGCATTTGGAAACCAGAGCAAGAGAAATGCTGTTTGGATGCAATGACCCAGATTTTCAAAGTTACAACGTGGCACTTACATGGATTTCACTTGAAGTAGTGGGCTTCTGGATTTCAAACTTGAGAAATCTACCTGATAATGTATGCTTTTAAACCTGAAAAAGAGACTGATGATGTTTCCTAAAAGCAGGCTTCTATGGTATCCAAACAAAGCCTGTGAAAAATTATTTTATGCTGGTTAAATAAAAATTATCTTCACAATCATGTTGTGTAGGACAGTTTTGGCTCAGAATATGAGCATACCTCATCAGCTCTCCTGTCCTGCATCATATCTTGGACAGGTTTTCTCTCATTAATGGATTAATTTGTTTCCAGGTGAAATGACCCTACTGACTCTGACAGTGGGATTATCTCTGGTGAAGTCATGCAAAGAAAGGCAGTAATATTTTAAATTTTCAGGAGTTACTTGACAGGTAAAGAAAAAGTTTGGGTAGAAAGGACCATAAAGAGCATCTTGTTCCATCCCCTGCCTTGGGTAGGGACACCTTCCACTAGACCAGGTTGCTCCAAGCCCTGTCCAACCTGACCCTGGACACTTCCAGGGACAGGGCAGCCACTGCTTCTCTGCAAGACACATCTTTGTTACCTTCTTTGTAGATTCACCTGGGCATAATTGTGTGCAACCTGCTCTAGGTGAGCCTGTTTTAGCAAAAGGGTTGGGCTAGATGATGTCTACCTTTCCAAGCCCTACCATTCTATGATTCCACAGTTCTGTGATATCTTCTTCAGGACGAGCCTGTGGATCCTCATCAGAATTTGGAACCACCTCGGGAATCAGAAACATGATTGTGGAGCTAAACCCACCAAGGTTACTAAACCCAGAGATACAAAAACAGTATCAACTAAGAAACCAGTGTATGGGCTATGTGTTCTGAAACCTTGATCTACCCAACTGTTAGAAGCACTCCTGCTGGCCTGAGATAGCCCAGGTCTCTTTGGAAAACGTATTTACCAACTCAGTGAAGAGAAGCCCCAGTGAAACAGAGCATGGCAGCTATATTTGCATTGCAGCTGTACTGATACAGAGTGAAAGGGGCAGAAAGAGAATAACAGAGTAATTTTCTCTCCTGAAAAATCCCAGGACAGTTTAACTTTGCAAGTAGAATTCCTGACCCTACCCATTCCTGCAAAAAACAATTAGGGAATAAATTCTGTCCTGTGAAAAAAGACAGATCATCCATTGTGACAAGTAGTTGGAACCCTAGTTTTTTGCTCCAGCTGCAAAAACATTTCTAACTGTTATTAAATGTTTTACCTTTTTTTTGCTCCTGACTGTTTGCTTGACTTTTCCTTCCTCTGTGCCCTTGCATTCCCTTGAGGTTCCCATGTGCTATGAATCACTGTCCCTCATCAAATAGATGCTTTATTACCTTACTTCTTGGTCTGGTATTTTGACAACTTTTCTTTTACTTTTTTCTTTTCATATTTTTCTGTGATTTGTGTTGTTTGTTTCTATAAAAGAGTCTATAGTAACTGGGCTCTTTCCAACAGAAATCAACAATTGGTGCCACAAGCACTATTAAAGCTTTTCAGATGTTAAGAATTTTTCCTTTCATGTTTTCTGTTTTTAAGTATAGAATGAAGAGGTTATTTATTATTTACAGTATGATTTGTTTTATTACCCTTTATTACTCCCAGCAATGATAGACAAAGGCTGCAATGCTGGGAAGCCTCAGCATCTTCCTGGAGTACCTATCCTTTTACCATGCATTATAAATTAGATAATGAATTACTAAAGAATCAATTTGTATTTTTCTGAACAGGTTAGACACTGGCAACTCTGCTGATACTCTTAATGTTCTCTTTAAAGACCAAAATGCTGATATGGCCAGGAAAGATCTTCAATAACTCTGCAGCATGCAAACTGCGCAAAGAGTGACCTCCACGTCTGAGATAAGCGCAGCATGGCTCCTGCAGTCAGACAGAAAATGAAACCTTTTTCTCATCTGCCTTCAAAACCCATAAGAATCCCATTTTAATAGTTATATTTAATTTATAGAGCAGCTGCCTACAGGGATAACCCTAGGGATACTGGACACTTGGTGGAAGAATTTCTTCATCTTTTTTTTCTTTCTCTTGAATATGCTTTCAAATTTCCTTTGCTTCCCTCCTCAACTTTTCTCCCTCAGATCCCACCTCTCCATCATATATTTTTCAGCCCAGAACCCCCTCAAACCATATCCAAATTTTAGGAAGAAAGACTTTTTTTAACAAAGACAATGACTTTCAATGCGACAGTAGTTATTACAAATGCTGAAAATTATGATGGTGGCTTTCCTTTCTCAAAGGATTGGTTTTCAAGGAACACATTCAGAGCTCCACTTCCCAGTTTTTGAAGTGTCCTTTGGCATGCACTGTGTGTTTGGGGAAGTATAAGCATATATAAGTGTATATATAATGCAGTATTTATACATCCCTGGATTCATCACGTGTCACTTCCAGTACCTCACTGAATCATGTGGATGCCCCAGGCTTCTTCTCTTCTCAGCAATGAAAAATGTAGATATCTGCCTAGGATATTTTATTCAGGCCTGACTTCTGATTCAATTCCTGCAAATATGGCTTCAGTTCAATAATAGTGGGCCAAAATGGTCAAATTTCCTTCTGAAATTTCTTCGTCAGGAAGGATGAACCTTCATGCAAGGGACCACTTTCTCTCAGCCAGCTGAAGACAATTCCCATTGCACTGTCCAGGAAAAACAATAACAACAACAACAAAAAATCTGAATCCTCCACTATATTCAGCTATTTTTGTTCCATGTAATTATTATTCATAAGAATTATATTTATAATTCCCATTCTTAAATGGGAAATTAATAAGAAAATAATACATTATACTTTTTCTGTCACGGAGATGTGTGAAGGGCTTGGTGGAACACCTCCAGCATTCACCTGAAAACCTCACTATTTAGTGCATTACATTTTAATACCAATTCTCTCCAGAAATTATTGCTGCAGTTAATTCGAGCTATCTAAATTTAAAACATATTAATTAGGCAGACAACAAAAGGGAAAATCTACCCTTCCAGGAAACTGGAGCTTTAAATATAGCTCTCATCATTTAACTATTTGGATTTTAAAAGGAAAAAAGATATTTTGAGGAAGAAGATTCCTGGGCTGTGAGTGCTCAGACACTCTCTATCAAACAGGATAAAGCTCTATATTAGTCTGGGTGAACAATGTGATTTCTATTACATTTTTACCTTTTTTTCAGCTAAAAAATTTAAGTAGTGTTGTAGAATGTTGAATGTAGAACTAACAGAACAATCTGCCTTTTCTTACATAAAACTCATGAACAGTGTTGAGTTAGACTGGTTATCTCAAATTAAAAATAAAATAAAATAAACTCTAACGGATACCTGCAGCTTCTGTTAAGGGCTCACAAGAGCTATGATGAGCTCCCAAACTATCTAATAGACATTTTCAGCACTGCATGTGGCCCAATAACTCCAAGAAATTAATTTCAGAAGACTGTGTAAGATCTCCTGTGTCATGGTCTTTGATAAAAACGCAGCTCAGGAAATTTAATTTATTTTAATTTAAAGTTTCCTCAAAAGAAATCCTAGGGTTTTTTCGTGGGTTTGTGGTGGGTTTTGTTGTTGTTGTTGTTGTTGTTGTTGTTGTTGTTGTTGTTGTTGTTGGCCTAAAATGAAACCTGTGAGGACTCAAACTGAAACTAATGATGTTACAGGCTCTCGATTGCCCTGTAGCGCCACCTGATGAGGCAAGCTGCCAGCCGGAGAGCTTGCCTTATGAACTCTTTTTAAACTGGAACTTTTTCAAATTGCTTGTCCAAGAGGTAAGTGGAAAGCTTTTTCCTTTCTCTCCCTTTTTGAGCAGTTCATAGAAATGGACATATGAGGAGAAATTTATATGAAAATTTATTATTTTTTTCTTGTCCTGTCTCCAGGTCCCAAATACAGTTCTTCCTTTCAAAAGATGTGAAAACTCCATGCTGCCTTAATATTAGTCTCTGGGTAAGTCAAACTGGATTCATTTAAAAACCTTAATTGGAGGATGATGTATTGCCATTTTGCCCTCTCCCAATACCATAGTCATGTCACAATGAGATGAGGGTATATGGCTGGCAGGACACAAAAAAACCCAACATTCCAGGATTCCTTCATTCAAAGAAGTTTGGAATTGAATTAGCTGACAGTTCAGATAACATTTAGTTATAAAGATACAGTTGACCTGCACCCTACTGAGGTAATATCAAGTTGGGTAAATATGTAATTTATGACCTAATCTCCTCAAGTATTTTTCTCTTCCCACTGTTCCCACAAAAATCTACATCAATCCATACCGGTGTTATTCAATTTGACATGCACTGAGTTTGAGGAGGCTGGTGTGAGATCTGATTACTCTACTCACCTGATGGAGGTAGTCAGACTAATGCCAATCTAAAAGAAATACAAGCAACTACCATTTTTAACAGCTTATTTTCTTCTACTCATCCTTTCAAGCTTTGTAATGCTTGAAAATTGGAAGTCTCATGAAAAATTATTAATTAGTTAAAAATAACTATTTAATACTTTTCTATTTGGGGAAATATGTAGGTGTATGTTCAACTTTTCTTAAAAATATTCAGTGAAAGTCCTGAACAGTGGTTACGCTGGATCTTTAGCTGTATAAACACAATATATAATTAGCATTATATATTTGTAACGTTCTGATTGAATGACAGAAGTACATGTTGGTCCCTGTCAAAGGCACAGTGTGTTTGTACACACATACTGCAGATAAGCTGCTCTTCATTCTTCTGTTTCAGTAGATAAGTGTGCTGATTGCAGCTGGGGTAGAGTTAATTTTCTTCCCAATGGCTGGTGTGGGTCTTGTTTTGTGTTTGTGCTGAGCACAGGGTGGAGAACACAGAGATGTTTCGTTTTGCTGAGCAGGGCTTGCACACAGCCAAGGACTTTTCTGCTTTTTGCACTGCCAGGCTGGGGAGGGGATGGGGGTGCTCAGGGGGCTGGGAGGAGACACAGCCAGGACAGGTGACCCCGAGTGACCAAAGGGATGTTCCAGACTGTGTGACATCATGTTCAGTGTATAAAGTGGGGGGAAGAAGGAGGAAGGGAGGACGTTTGGAGTGATGGTGTTTGTCTTCCCAAGTCACTGTTACATGTGATGGGTTCTGGCTCTCTGAAGCTGGCTGAACACCTGCCTGCCCATGGAAAGCAGTGAAATCATTCCCTTTTATGCTCTGCTGGTGTGCATGGAATTTTGTGTGTCTATTAAACTGTCTTTATGCCAACCCATGAGTTTTCCAGCTTTTACCCTTACAATTCTCTCCCTGATCCTGCTGGTCAGGGAGCGAGCAAATGGCTGCAAGGGGCTGGGTGCTGGATGGAGTTAAACCACTACAGTCAAAAAAATTGGTCATTTTTAACTTTCTTCACATCGCAAAACTCATCAGAAACACATGTAGGGCTGTCACATCTGGTCTTCTATTTTGAAATGCTACATTCATAAAGAGGTGTTGATATTAATTTCTCTAAATTATTTTGAACGTTTCAAAATGGAAGGGTCACACTATTGCAAACAACTTACATGTCTTTGAAATATTTCTTGATCTTAAACATTATGGAAAAAAATCATCCAAAGCCCATTACATACCAGTGACAGTGTAAAGATTTTGATCTCCTTCTGTGCTTTCCTGAGATAATTCTTGATATGCACAATGAACAAACCCCTGGGAGTATTTTGAAATAATTTTAAATTCAGGTGTTATAATTTGACCTTGTTACAACAAGTTATAATATAAATTATTATCAATTTTTCACTGTTAAAAAGTATTTATGGGATTTTCTGATGAGTTGATGTAAAATCTGTACACAATAAGAACTTTTGTCAACAACATGATTAAAGTAAAATGGCCAGCAAACACCTAATTTTTGATTTGAAGGTTTACTTTTAATCCTTTCTCCTCTCCTTAAAGGAATCTAATAATACTAAAACTATCAGAAACACTGTGTGTGAAAGAAAAACAAACACATTTTTTACTTCTGTTTTTTTTTCTTTTTTCCAACAAGTATTTTATACATTAATGACATGTGTAAAGAGATTGTTTAGATAGGAAACTTTTCTGTAACTGTAAGTACTTTTGTGGTCTGAGTATTGTAGTCTGTTTTTGTTTTTTGGTGGGTTTTTTTGTTTGGTTTTTAGGTTTTTTGTTGTTGTTGTTGTTGTTGTTTTGTTTTGTTGTTTTTGGGGTTTTTTGTCTAGCGATTATCCTGTTGAAACCAGTTATTGCTTTGCTATAGCATTTCCATTATGCCACATCTATGACTCAAAAGACAGATATTCAGTGAAGCAGAGTTAGATCAAGTTTCCAATTGCAACAGATCAAGAGAAAATGTGTCTAAAGATGAGATGATTGTTAATAGTATATATTCAGGGATAAAGTCATGACCCAATGGTTTAAAATCACTGGTGAAATTTATACTGGAACAAATTCATATCATGCAAATAATCCAGTAGATTATGATGGTAAATAAGAGCTAATATCTCATAGAAGGAAAATCTAACTATATACCATCTCAGCTGTCAAAACAGAAATTTGGAAACTAATCATACCATTACATTTTTTTTTTTTTTTTTTCTCGGCATTATTTTGGCATTTGCTGCAGTTAGTCTCTGTTGAATCACCTGTTGTTCTTTTAAGTGATACAACTGCTTTACTCCACACTGAAGGAACCCATATGCTGTATAATCTGCTTCTCCCTGCTATGGTTCTATCTCAGTTCTTATCGTAGAGATTCAAAAGTCTTATACCCAGGTCTCTTTCAGGCAAGTTGACCTCAGGGAAAATTTTGGGAGCACATGAGCTAAATTGAGAGTTAGTCAGTTTGATTCTTGTGATGACTATCTTGACTGACAAGTTCAAAATGTTAAAAAATCAACAAAATTTTAAGGAAATGATTTTTTTAGAAAAGGGAAATATTATCAAGGAAAAATATGAAAGAATATAAGCCTTGAAGATTAAAGTTCATTCCCTGATACCTATAGAATAAATCTAGTGTAAAATGATTGATCCTCAGTTTTATATTCCAAGCGGTTCAAGCACAATATTAATTTTACCACAGACATTCCATGAGAGTCAATCTTCCTATAAAATAGATACAAGAATATTTAGATAAGACTTTGAAATTGGAATACATAAACTCTTTAATGGACTTGCTCATTTCCCAGTTATTTTCCTTCAAAATATTTAAATCATATAAAATATTCCTAACAAATTAAATGCAAACATTTATTTGCTATCAAAATAAGTACAATTTCTTTCTATTAAAAAATACACTACACTGTAATTTTCTACCTAAAAACAACTTGAACATTGGTGAATTCAGGAAAAAGAAAGGTTATAATTTGATTCCGGTAGTGATGCTGAGAGGTTTAGGCATCTTGATGGAAGATTAGAAGCTGCATAGTTCCAAAAGCAAAGTCCTTTGTTACATTTTTAAATCGATCTCATGAAGGCAAAGTTATTATAGTCTGCAGCAGTATGCAGGAAGCCTGATAACATAAAGTCTCTCAGTCCCAAGCAGAAGCAGCAACAGTAGCAGCAAAAGCACCTGTAGTCTGTGTTCCATAAGCATCTTATCAATAGCAGTCTCAACAGCAACAAAACCAGCTGCATTTGTGAAGTTTTGTGAGCATACTTGCATTCTCAGAGTAGTGCATCTTATTCTATTTTTGTCCAGTCAAGTTAAAACATGAATTTTCTACATCCTTGCTGGGCCTATCCTAAGCTAAGATTGATGTGTGACAATATTTGTAATCTTGCATAAATTCTATGTGTATAGCTTTATCTGTTCTGTCTAGGGATTTCTAGCAAGGTTACATTGTTTTCATTAGGTCTGGAACTTAACTATCTTTGTAAAATGCAATGCTACTGAACTTTAAATTAGACTTTAGGGTTCTCTTACTAACTAATACAGGCACTCATTTGGACACTCCTGGGCCTGTGTGGATGGGGCTCAGGGGGATTTGTACTCCAACATGATAGTAAATCTATTATTGCTTAATTACATGATTACAGATTGTCTTTATGACAAGAATTTGCAGAATATTTTAGAAACAACTCAGAAAATTAATATTTTGAAAGATTATTGCTATTCATTTGAACAATAAAATCAAAGCCAGATGATTAAAAAAAGGCTACAAGGAAATTCTAAGGATAAAATTTTAAGCTGTTGTATATTTTCTTTCCATTTTGTAAATGTTTCAATAAAAAGTTGAATTAAGATTCAACATACAAATTATTTTTAGGTGTTTCTTAAACTGTATTGTTTCTCTTAGTCAGCATATCAGGTGAGAATACTATTGACAAATATGTTTTGTTTTCAAACAATTGATGAACTATTGAAAAAAATGCTTCAAATATTATACTTTCTTTGGAAAAAAGGCTGCACAGTAGTTCACCTACAAAAGGGAGGACAACAATTAAAGAAACAATATTAGAATTGTAATGATTTGAATATTTTAAGCCAGAAGAAGTACATCTGCTTTTCTCTTATGGAATAATATAGCTAAACCTTTGTCTTTGGATTGGTAAAGTTGTCTGCACTTCTGTACTCACAGCTCAACTAATCACTCTCGGCACAGAAGACCAGGTGGTCTTCTCCCCTTTTCTTGACCAAATATGTACATAGCCTCTTAACTAGAATATTTTGCTACCTGAAAAACATAAAAAATTCCTTGAGAAAATTCCATTTCTGTCAATTAAACTCAGCTCTCAAAACATTTTTTTTTTTTTTCTGCCAGAGGCTAAACCTGGCCACCAAAGCTTTCTGTTTAAGAGAAAAACAGTGTTTTAGCCTGCTTCTAATGGAAGATTTGGAGCAACTTCTAGTGCTGAAGTCCCAGTGGGGTACATGCGGCCAGGACAGTGTTAGAGAGAAATATGAATGAAGCACAATGTACATTCTAATTCTGCTGTCTCTGATAATTCTGCTGTCTCTCAAAGGCATTATTGAAGCAATTCATCTACCATATTCTTATGAATTGAAGGACAAAAGCATTAATGGAGAAAAAAGAACATGGATGCTTCTGTAGCATATGACATTTAATAAGAAGGAATTGTTGAAATATATCAGGAGTATCCAACAAGTCTGGTAAGATTTACTTTCAGCAAAACTCTGATTGTTTTAAACTGCACTTAAAAGAAAATAGGCCAACCAATGCAAAAAAATTAAAAAAAAAAAAAAATCACAGCTTACACTTACATTTGATACTTTGATGTTATATAAGACTTGCTTAAAAATTGCTACTACTTACACAAGACGCAGAACTGGGTAACAGTGATCATCAGAACATTGCATTGCAGCTTCTTACGCCTCCTTTCAGTGGAAAGTGATCTTGAGAGCGGAAGAAGGAATTTTGATCATGATCTGTGCAATTTTGCCCTAAAAATAGTAAATTGTGACTACTTCAAGGACAGCAGTAGGAAGCAACAAATGAACAAACAAACAAACAAACAAACAACAAAACAAAAAAGCCACCAAAAAAACCCAAAAAATGCAAAACAACAACAAAACAAAAAACAAAAATAAAAACAAAACAAAAGTTACAAAAACAAACAAAAAAAAAAAAAAAACAAAAAAAAAAAAACAACAACAAAAAACCAAACTAGATAGATAGATAGATAGATAGATAGATAGATAGATAGAGGAAAATTTTAAGTCAATTACTAGCTATTTATGTTTGTATCACCTGCATAATTATACATATGATACCCTGGAGAGGCAAGAATTTATTTCTGGTTTTATGAAACTTTGTCCTTAGTCAAAGTTATGTTCAGAACTATTCTTTTAAATTTGATTTTTAATGACTGACCCAAGGGTGGTGACAGAAATTCCTGTTATTGTAAACAAAAAATAGAACATTTTATGAAGATTTTGTCTAGTTTGCTCATAATTGCTCTAAATCTGTTACTATTCCCAAAGCTGAAGACTGGTTAACATAATGTACAAATGTTCTTAGTCTGCTTCAGTGCAATGTCAGATAGACTGGTTTAAATTGGTAGCCTTTCTGATTTCAAGGTCTATTAAGCTGACTGACCACAACAAAATTGATTAGAAGCAATCATTTGATCTGTTACTGTGACACAGCTGGGAAGACAGAACTAATAAATTAATATGAACTAATAGTGGCCAACAGCAGTCTTAAATCTCAATTGCTGTTTTTGCAGGGATCGTGTATTTATGCCCCAATATCCTGGTGTTGAATACATTCTTAATGTGTCTCAAGACAGGTTTATCTCCTACTATCTAGTATATATTATTAAAAATATCACATCAATTAATATTTATGTGTGTCTTTATACATATAGTTTAAAAAAGGCTCATAATCTAGCCAAAATGAACACCAACACCCCCCCCCCCCCCTTTTATGGATAACTGGGTTATGTTCTCTGTCTGCATGGATTATAGAAAACAAACTTTAAAATATTAATAACTATTCAGTAATTCTTCTATCATAGGGCAGGACACTTAATTTTAAATTCCCCACTATGAGCCAAATTCGACTTTATCACTATAAAACTTGCAATATATCCATTATCTTCAGATTAAAGCTAAATGCTTTTGATATGACAAGCAGGCAATTCATCCTGTTTATCATCTGACAGCTAATTCTCCTCCTCATGCTGCAATAGTGGAGTACAAGTGTTCATTTTGTCACTCTAGCTTTATCCTGCCTGAATTTCTTCCCTTAATGCATGTTTGTATTAATATCCAGATTGTCTTCAAAGTGAGAAGGTGGATGTCCCTGCCAAAATTTTAGCACTTCTAAATAATTGATGTAATCTCACTGGAGCTCCGAGAGAATTCTTAACCAATCCATCAATCTATTTTAAAGACTGAGCACAGAACTGGGGAAGTGGGGGAAACAGAGATGAAAGGTAATTAATAAAATGTCTAGCTAGAATTTCCATCCTTTAAATTTACAAATTTTCATTTCACTCTAACTGCCTTTGTAGATGAACAGACCAGTTGTATGAGTGTTACATTTGCTGTTTACTCTATTTCTGTCTCCTCTCCTTCAAATCTGCCCAGACATCATGCAGTAATTGTAAAAGGCAGATGTACATTGGTCTTTGCAGCTGTAAACTCATTAGCTGAATGGCAATTTTGCTTGTGGATTACAGGACTTCTCATTTGAGGTTACAATGAATCCATGGGTCCTCAGGTAAAAATTGGGCTAAATACTGAAAGAACTGACATAAATTTATTCATTATATTATTTTGTTTCGTGTCTTGGTTTGGAAAGATAGGTGTCTGCCAGGGAGAGTCAGAGCTTCCCTTGGAATTGAGAATGCAAACCCCCTCCCTCTGAATTATTATAATTTTGGAATTAAGGGGCTTTCAGGCAAAGATATGGGAATAGAAATAACAGTTCTTCACTAGGAATATTAAAAATGAAAATGTAGTAGTACAAAAAAAAAAAAAAAAAAAAAGCAAACAAACAACAAAAAAGAAAAACTGACAGAGTCAGAGTACAACATGACACCCTGGTCAGGGTTTTGGTAGCAGTCCAATCAAGTCCTCCTGGAGTGACAGATGTGGTTCTGTTGGGGCACAGATGTTCCTGTAGAAGGGTCCAGTTTTTCCTCTGAAGATCCAGTGGTGGCGACAGGTCCAGTCTTCCTCTGGGAATCCAGTGGAAACAACCTGTCTTGGTGCTCTGAATCTCAAGTTTTATCCATGTAGGAATGTTTGGCTCCTCCCACTGGGTGGGGCATCTCACAATGGGATGAAGTAATTTTATCAGTCATGGGGCCTTAATGGCCCATTAACAGAAGGTATCTCCTTGGAGGGAGGAAGGGTTGTGTGAAAGAGATAAAGGAAAAATAAACACCTCCCCAACCAGTTTTAACAGATATCAATAGAATGCATACTTTTGGTTATGTCTTGCATTGCAACCCAAGAGATTTGATTTGGGTTTTTTTAATGGAAAAATGAAAAAGGAGTCCTTAAAAACACAGATATGTTTTCCTTACTGAAACAAATTTCAAGCATTAAAGGAGTCTTGTTACTTTTACTATTTATTTAATTACCTGTGACTCAGACACAGAATAATATTATTTCCACCAGTTTACTAGCTGCTATGAGATTAAATTCACAGATTTGATACAACACTAACTGGGGAACTATTGACATTGCCAAATGCACAGGGTAAGTTTATGGTGGGGAGGGACAAGAGTATTTGTTCCTTAAGGCGGCTCAGACCTGATTGACACTGCTGCACCCAGTGTCATGTTTGAGTTCACTCCTGGGCTTTCTCCGGAACACCACAAGTTCAACATTGACTTAGAAGTGGTAGAGTCCAGATTTGGACCTGCATTAAAAAACAAACAAACTAACTAACTAAAAACCCAACAACAACAACAATAACAAAACACTGTCAGGATGTAGGAGTGAGGCCTTGGGGAGGCCTTCCACACTGACACTGTGGATTACTTCATCCCTAGAAACAACTGATCCAGACAGAGATGTTATAATTTTAAAAAGAGATAAAAGTAAGATGCTTTCTCCAACATATATCATTTGTATATAATGGCTTAAGTGCAGAGACAATGACCAAAAATGTGCTATGCCCCCAAAACACGAGTAATTAGCTCCCCAACTTTTCTGTGACAAGTAGGGGACAGAAAACTTTTAAAAGTCTGGATGCAGCTCCTCCAAACATACGAAAGCCCAGAGACCAGGCTTTCAAACAGCACAATCTTTTGGGGGGACATCCAAAATATTTTTATAATGTGGATAATTTATGAAGGAAAATCTAATTATGAGAAGAATTAATTGAGCACATGCTAGAGAAAAACATTGGTGAGGTACAGGAAGAGGTTGTCTGGAGAAGCTTGTGGCTCTCCAGTCTCTGGAAAGGTTCAAGATTGGATGGAGCTTGGAGAAACCTCTGAAAGTGGAAACAATGAGAGGAAGTTGGAGTGAGATGGTCTCTAAGGTCCCTTCCAATGCAAACTATGCTATGATTCTATAACTCTCTGAATTGGACCAGCTGCATCTACTTTATTGATATTTTATGAAGTATGTTGAATAAGGATCAGCTCTTAAATCAGAGCCTGTGAGACAACAGTCACTACCAGAGGATTAAAATAATTGTAGCATCAGACATTCTCAAATTTTAAATGTCATTACATGGATGATAATCCTGATGCTGAGATACAGCAGGAATCTTTAAAAATAAACAAGCAACCATCTTGTTTCCCAGTAGTGAGAGATGTGAGAAAACATATACCAGTCAGCTAATAAGTCCACACCCTTATTCACAACAGGACTTGCAGCAAGTAATAGCAAAACCGAAACAATTCCCAGGATCAATTTTACCCTGCTCTGATGCATGAGGAGGAGGTATTCAAGGGATTATGGTTGATATCTCTGAGACACTTACTCAGCCTGAGGCTTTACAGGATGAGAATAAATGGCCTCAAGTTGGTAAGGTTTAGGTTGGGTACAGGGAAGAAAAAAAGCTTCACTAAAACAATTTTCAAGCCCTGGCACAGGGGGCCTGGGGCCGTGGTGGAGTCACTCTCCCTGGATGTGTTCAAAAGGCACATGCATGACACTTCGGGATATGATTTAGGGGTCAACACAGTGGTGCTGAGTAAATGGACTGGCTCAAGAATCTTAGAGGAGGGTCTTTCCAACCTTCATGAGTGTATGTTATACTGATTCTGCTGGAGTAAACTGCTCTGACTTCAGGCATTCCTGAGGTGTCTGGAACAGAGGACTAGCAATCCAAGGATTTGTGTTCTTCACATAAAATTCTTCAAGTAATTTCCATCTGAAAGGACATATTCTCCTTATTTTCCTCTCCTCTAAATCTTACTTATAAGCAAAGACAGTCAGTCCCTATTTGAAGGTTTTCTTTTTAATGACCTCTTTTTTTTTCTTTTTTTTTTTTTTCATCTGAGTGTAACAATGGAGGATGATTGAAGAGCTGAGACCCAATGACTCTTCAATTTTACAAATTGGTTTAATTTGATGAAGAAGGAATGCTACATTTTGTTAAATTATATTATGATAAAGAGGAGCTGGTAGCTTCTCAGCAAGAATCTGAAAGCAAATTATTTCCACAAAAAAAGGACGATGTATTTAACCAGACAAGTAATTATGTTGTGGTGCTACTATCTCCCCTGCTTCAGTTTAGAAAAAGAATTCAATTATCACTCCATTAGATCAAAAAATAATTTTAGTGATACATTCAAATTGAATTCATTTATTCCTAAGCATGCTCTGGATTAACCTTCATGCATTTGGCTGATTAGAACCTTCAGTCAATACCGTTATTCAAAAAATCTACATTAACTTGCTACAATTTGTATTTTATGTTAACATGTCCTGTTATTGATTTTTCTGATGCATTATACCATAATCATATTTAATTTTCCAGGTCAGATAAATGGGTTTCTCACACAGTTTAATAAAATTTGGGTTTTTTCTGTTATCTTACCTCCTTACCCCATTTTCCAGGCAACAATTACATTTCCGTGACTGTCTTGAGATGCTGTAAAGGTGTAAGTTCAGAGGTAAAGTCTTCCAAATCAAAAAGGAAATCTTATCCTCATTTTATAAATCTATGATTTTCTTGACTTTTAGATTTTACTTTTCTGATCATATTTTATGTGATTCCCAGTCTGTTTCCTTCTCTGTCATGACCTGATCCAGCAGACTAAGGTTCTGTGTAAGGATAAAACTGTAGCAAAGCAGAAATAAGAGTAAGATGATGTTACAAGTTTGGTTCCATATATACTATGTGTAGGTGTAAGAGGTTGACTGTGACAGGTTTCCACACTGCCCAGGGAGATATTTGAATTATTTCTTAACAGATCAGTCCTGACATTTTTTCCTTAGCATTTTAAGATATGCAATAACCCTGATACTCCAAAAGTTTTAAGTAAAACATTGCCTCAACAGGCCAAGGAGCTTGTCCAGACCTTTCAGAATTCTTAAAGATAAGCTTTATGACCTCTTTTTTCCTGTCAATTTAAATATCATAGATAATACAGTCCTTCCAAGCAGGATGAAGAGGTAGAAAGACTATTCTGTAAGGAGCTGGGAGAAGTCTTATGATGACTTTCTCTTGGTTCTCATGGGGTACATCAACTTAGCAGGTGTCTGCTGGAAATAAAGCACAGCAGAGAGCAAAGAGCTGAGGAGGTTCCTGAGGTATGAAACAGACCTTTCTGACTCAGCTGGTGAATGGAACAGCCAGAGGAGGAGCCTCATTGGAGGTGCTGATGGTGAAGAGATGAGGGTTGGTGGGAGATGTGGTGGCTCAGGATCGTCTTTGTCCACCAAATGAGTTTCCCATTCTAAGAGAAGTAAGGAGAGAGGTCAGAAGAGCTGCCCCTTGGAATTCGGGAGGGCAGAGTTTGGCTGGTTTAGGAGACTAGTTGACAGATTCCCCCTGGAAGGCAGTCTTGGCGGCAAATGAAATCCAGGAAGGCTGGAGGTACCTCAGGAAGGAAAACTTGAAGATACAAAATCAGGCAGTCCCCACATGCCAATTAGCAAGTGAGGAAGGGGATTTGCTTGTCCAAACAGAGAGTGTTGGCTGAAACTTGGGGGAAACAAGGAGAGTGTACCTCCTCTTAAAGCCCAGGTGGAACTTAGGAAAAATTCTTCATCAGAAAGGGTTTTCAAGGACTGGAACACACTGCCTAGGGCAGTGGTGGAGTCACCATCCTTGGAGGTATATAAGATTTGTAGATACCTAATACCAATAACAATACCCAAAGGTATTGGTTAGAGATGGGCTTGGCAGTCCTTGGGTAACAGCTAGACTTGATGATCTTAAAGACTTTTTCCAACCTAAATGATCCTATGATTCTATGATAATATTCTCACCTCAGTAGATGAGTTTAATATGTTTTATCATCCTTATACAAGAGAGCATAAAATCTTGTGCATTTTTAATTACAGTATACATGTGGGCACTAAAAACTTCAGAGAAGAGTAAAAAATTTATTTTCTATAATTTTTAAGGGTTACATATGGTCTCATGTCCCAAAATTTCTAAAATCTTTCTGAGTTATTTTACCACTATGTTGTAGTGCATTATTTGGGTTTATATTGTATTTCATTTTTATATTGTGTTTTGTATTGGTTTCTTCTGTACCACCCTGTTCCCCTGGAAAATGTATCACGTGGTTTGTCCCTGCTTCTCCGACCCACCCATCCTCCCACACTGGAATGTAACCCAACTCTGTCCCACTCCCACCTTGTCCCTGATTGGGTAATGGCTTGTCCCTGCCTCTAGCCCCTTCCCCCTGGGAAAAAGCCCTTGGGATAAGGTGGAGCTCTCTCTTGCACTGGGACAGGGACCAGGACCGACACCAGACTGAGTTCTGGACTCTGCAGGGGCAGGACCCCAGAACAAAGCCATCATCCCCCCCCCGGACTAAGAGCAGACTCTTTCCTTTTGCCATTGACGGGCGCCTGCTCTCTCTAAAGAAAAAGGTTTTCCTTCCTGGCTAGCTTTAAGGCCCTGAGAAGGAATGCCTTCTGGCATGAGCTCTCTCTCAGCCTAGCTGAGGCTAAAATGGAGCACGGGCTCCAAGGAAGAGAGAGAGCTGCTTCACCACTATGCACCAAAATTTTTCCTGTGGTGTTTTAAATTACCTCACCCATTTTCTGTAGTTCAAAAATCAATATAACTTGGAAGATATGACTGTTTTCCATTTTGTTACTTGTCAACATTTGTTACCTTTTATTTTTAGTTATTTCATTCCTTACCACAGTTCTTAGGAGTGTGAAGATAGAGCTTTAGCAAAATAATCAACATCTTTGATAGCTGAATTTTGCTTCTGACTAACTCTAACATTGAAAACTCTTAATTAATTTATGATAATTTATTTGCCCATCCAGTTAAAGTCATCATCTATTGTATTCATAATTTCTCTCTGATTTGGACTAATGGTGTACTAGAAAGAAATATTATGAAGTACTATTCAGCATTTATTTTCCTTATTTAAAATCCCTGGGCGGGGGGTGGGGGGGGACGGGGACGGGGGGGACCAAGAAAAACCAACACACCACTTAACGATGATTTCTATCTGAAATAGAAATTTGACTTTTTTTACAGCAGGGCCTTACAGCGTAAGAGAAACACTCAACCTTTGCCTCTTACACTGAATACACTGTAACATAATTTAATGGGTGCTCTAAGAAAAATCTCCTCATGTTTTCTAGCTCCACTTCATGGTCTGAAAGCTATCTTTACTAAAAGATAAGTAGAAAGTTCAATCAGTTGCAGTTCACTTGAAGCCGAGTTTCTCTGAGGTGTCACTCACAAAGCATCTACCAGCTTTATCCCTTCTGTTGCTGTTACATCCCAAATGCAACATCCCACTCAGGCAAAGCATACCAACATATAAAATGTCAAATTTTATCGTAGTAGTCTCTTCAATAAGCTTTCTACCTCAGTCTCCTTAAAAAAAAATTCCTTTATTTCTGAATTTCAGGATTATGGTAATTTATTCCTATTTTATAATTCTCCTGAATTTCCCTTTACTAGTACCTTGTTTTCCTGCTGTTGCTTTGACAATCTTCTCATATCTTCATATAAGGAGAAGAATTTGCCTATGTGGAGACAAGCTTTTTTTCCACCAGTAGCTGTCAGGTTCAAAACTTTTGCAATAATTTGGCATCAGCATAGTTTAACCGCAAAGTTTTACATCTTCCCCAGACAACATTACCACACAACAGTAAATGATCCTAGAAGAGGGCTAGGAGGAGTTTTCTAGTCTCTTCCTAAGTCTTCTAAGCCTACTCTAACCTGTGGATATTTGCAATAGAATGAGATTAATTACAGTGTCTATTATCATCCATGGATTCGCCAATTTCCATTTAAAAAAAATAAAAGGAAAAAAATATTATTCAGCTTCATCTTCCACAGGTTGCCCAGAGAAGCTGTGGCTTCCCCATCCCTGGAAGTGCTCAATGCCAGATTTTATGGGACTTGGAAGAACCTGGTCTGGTAGAAGGTGCCCATTCAGGGAGGTGAAATTAGAGGAACTTTAGAATCTCTTCCAAAACAAACCATTGCATGACT
Source organism: Delichon dasypus (assembly GCA_037837765.1). Taxonomy (NCBI): domain Eukaryota; kingdom Metazoa; phylum Chordata; class Aves; order Passeriformes; family Hirundinidae; genus Delichon; species Delichon dasypus. The sequence continues at coordinate 65,666,562 of JBBAXF010000004.1, read as the reverse complement.
CTGATTCTGTAATGTTTAAAACCTGCAAGGCACTAAAACTTGTTTCCAAGCCACATAATTTCTGCCCTGCATCAACATTAGATTTTTGTTCTGCATTTCCTTAATTTCTGGCTTGCCACTTAAAAAAAAAAAAAAAAAAAAAAAAAAAAAAAAAAAAAAAAAAAAAAAAAGTTATGCATGTGCAGTATATCACAATTTTTCCTCTAGTGTTTGTATTGGCTTCCAGCTTCTACGTGTAATGTAAAACAGGAGGAAACAGCCTATTAAACTTCCTCTTTTTGATTGCTATTCACCTATGTCATGTGCTGGCTTAGTAAGTTTTTTTGTTCAGTTTTACTGTCTTATCTATCTTCAGTGTTTAAGCACTTTTATTTGTGTGTTAACATATTGAGACTGACCTGTGCCAAAAACTCCCAAGAATGGGTGGTGTATGGATGAGCAACACAGCTTTATTTGACCTATTTCTATCAGGTTCTGGCCACAGGAAATCTCTACAGCTTTGAGAAAAAAAAAAAAAATCTCGAAAAAACACATAGGTACATATCAGTCAGAAAAGCCATCTGAAGGCATTAGGGATTCTTAGAGTCATAGTAGGATTTGCATTTGAAGGGACCTCGGATATTGTCTCATCCCACCCCTCTACAATGGGCAGGGACACCTTTTACCACCCCAGGTTAATCCAAGCTCCATCCAACCTGGCCTTAGACACTTCCATGGATGGGGCAGCCACAGCTTCTGTGGGCAACCTGTGCCAAGGTCTCACCACCCTCACAGAGAATTTCTTTCTGATGTCTAATTTAAATCTACCCTCCTTCAGCTTAGGGCTGTTCCCCCTTGTCCTATCACCCCATACCCCTGTGAAAAGTTCCTCTCCAGCCTCCTTGTGGGCTTTTGTGGTGGAAAGTGCTATAAAATCTTGTTGTCAGAAGAAAAGAGCAGCAGCAGAAAGAAGTGCAATGGAGTAGAAAGTACAGAGGGAAGGGTAAGAAGGCAGTGGGACAATGTCCTGAGGACAAGGGAGGAGTTTCTGTCCCTGCTGCCAGTGTAGTGCAGACACTCCACGAGCTCAAGCTTGGTGGAAGTCACTGTGGAAGGGCTGCCATTCGGAAGCCATAAGAAGTGTATGTTTCCTGACAGGAGCCTGTGGAGAAACATACTGAAAGCTGATCATCTTTAATGTACATACAGACAGCAGGGAGAGGCAGCACCAGAACTGCGTGCCTGGGGAGAGAAGCTCTGCTGAATATTGTTACAAACTCCACAAAGCACTCTGACTTGGTTTCCTTCTCACATTTTGGGGTGTTTCACTTTGCATCCTCAGCAAGTGGAACTCATGCACTGTCCAAGCAGGCTGGTGAACTCCTTCTGTTCTGAAGAAAAGCTAGGTTTATCTCCATGGACAGCTGAAACCTTTTCTGAACTTTTCAAAATATTTTTGAAATTTATATAAAAGAACATATATTAAAAATAAAAAAGAAAATAAAAAAAGAATGACCACCTGAATGTAAGACAGAGATTCCTTCTTAGTTTTGCGAATTATTCCCTTATATGGGAGTCTTCAGTAGTTTCCCTTATATGACTCAGAGTTTGTGGGGGTTGTTGTGGTGGTTTTTTTGTTTTTGTTTTGTGTGTGTGTTTTTTTGTTTGTTTGTGTTTTTTTTTTTTTTTTGTGGGCATTGTTTGTTTGTTTGTGTTTGTTTGTTTGTTCCCCCCTCCCCAGTTGTTTATTTAATAATTCCCCCTTTTTATGTGGTGGTGCTTTTTCATTTACTGGGTTCTGGTTTATCCTTCTTAAGACAAGCAACAGGCCTTGGACATTTTGTTTATTAGTTTCTTTGTTTGTTTTGAGATGGATTGGTTTTGATTTTCCTTTTTTATCTTATTGGTTTGTTTTTCATTTTGTTATTAATTTATTTTCGTTCAAGGGGTCCCAAAATGCCATTAATTTATTATTCTTGCAGAGTGTGTTGATTACACAACACTGGCATCAATTAACTGTAGGATACAGAGAAAACTACACAGGCATTGCCAGCATCCTTAGTAATCAGGTGTCTTAATGTTTGCATTTCAGAGTTCTTATTGGGACTTTTTTTGTTTGTTTTGTTTTCCAGACAGGAATATGCTCAGATCTCTTTCTTCAGACAGGTAGCTGAATCCAAAATGCTGCAATTTATTTGAAAGAAGGAAGAAAATTGTAACCATTGAGTTCAGCTCACACACAAAAAGGGGGCAATTTTGCATTAATTGAGCTAACCACTCTTCACTGCACTGTTTCATTTTAATCTAGTGCTATTCCACCTCCTCTTTCTTTTGTCCTGGCAGAGTCAATTATAACCACAGATTGCTACATGGAATTGCAGCACTAGGGAAACTGTTAGCACCTAGCTGCTCTGGCACAAGATCACATTAAATAGCTTATTAAGATTCAGCCATCAGCTCTGATGAGTTGCATGCAGTAAAGGGCTGGGATTTACTTCCAACTCATTTAATTAATGAAATCAATGAATTCACAGAGCAAAACCATGAACAGGAAGATCATCTCGACTTGGCCAGCGTTTCATTTGAGAACTCAAGATGTTACAAGTGAGATAGTACTGAGAATCTGTTCAGTCTCGGAGGTTTGAACAAATGAAACAGTAACACAGGTTCACATATCTTTACCCTGACAGCAAAGTATTTTCATCATTTCACAAATAAGATAAATAAAATTGAACAAATTTTATTTATCTTACAAATAACGGACTATGTTATAAATAGGGGCACAAGGTTATTTATCTTAGAACATGGGATTCTCTCATAAATAAGGGCACTAGGATACTCTGGCAGAAAAGTATTTGAGAATTCTACACAACTGAAAATCTGTTGTACTGAAAATGTTGTTGGTTTTTTTTTGTTTGGTGTTTTTTTTTTACATTTGAATAGCTATCTTATCACTCTCTTACTCTCCTCTGGAGCAGGTAAAGAGAACAGTCAATCAAAGAACTCACCCAGAATGATAACACCAGGTATCTGATCCAACCTGTTAGGGGTAAAGTAGCAGTTAGGGTATTTAAATTTCATAAAAAGCACAAAGGTGAGGTAACCACAAGATATTTTCCTCAGTGCACACAAAGTTGAAAGAGCATGAAAGGATGAGTAAATTATATAAAATAAGTTACAGGTTTTTTAGTCTCTTGCAGTGCATCACTATTTCCTGATATCCCCTGTGAAAGCATGGCTTTTGTCACATGGCTTCACAATTTATTCATTAAACTTTAATATGTCATATGCCTTCTTTCCTGGTATGCCATCACTGTGTGATGTTAACTACAAAACCAAATACTAAACAGAGCTTTGGGGAGAAAAAACCCTCAGGAAAACAAAAAAAAGAGAACAAAAGAAAACATGAGCAGGTAGAACAAAACATGAAGGGGGAATAAGGACAAATTAGAGAATAAAAGTAACAACCATTTAAAAATGCAAACAGAAGTCCAAGATATGCTAATCAAAAAATGTCCTATTATGCAAATGTAACAGTAATTGCTGAGCATATGTATTTGAATCTCGAAAGGAGAGAAAAAATATGTAACAGCTACTGATGCCATATTGTACATTTGAGTAATTTAAGATACTGATTTATATTTCTTTTGGATGTTCCTTCTCTTTCTTTCTCCCACAAAGGGCATCCCTCCTGCATACAAATGAAAAGCTCCAAAACACTTTGTCCAAGGTTAATAGTTTTGTGTTAATTTTTTTTTTGGTAAAGATTTAGCAAGTCAAATAGTTGCTGAGCTCTGTGGCATGGAATTGAAGCATTGGGGCAGAAGTGGAAAGAAAATTATCTGAGTGAAAGGAAGAAATTGAATAGACGGTGATTAAAAGAATGATTATGATAGAAAGTTAAATTAATTAGCTGGATGAAGATCTATAATAAGACAAAGACTCAAGTTTTTAAGAAGTATGCATTCTTTAAGGTAACAATGTTTTAATTAATTCAACATAATGAGGACAAGGGGGGGGGAAAACAAAAAACCAAGTGGACTTGGGGGTATTTTTCAATGTGCAGTTTGTTTTGATTTTTGGTTTGTTTTTGGGGGGGCTGAAAGGGTATTGAGTGGTTTTGGTGGGTTTTTTTGCTCTTCATGAATAGGAAGTCCTCAAAGGTAAGATTATCTCCGTGAAGGCAATACCCACAGCCCATGGAACTGTGTGGTGGTGCAGAACTGTTTTATTAGGTTTTTATAAGAAGTTTATGTTATGGTTCATTTCACTGTATCCCCAATGTTGTAACCCTTTTTGTGTTGTCTGTAAAACAAGGTGTTTTGTGTCAGTCCTCCCACCCCCCTTGCTCTGGGGCAGCCTGTTTCTCCAGGAGCCCTCCCAGATTGCGAAATCTCAGGGAGAGGGCTTCAGGTGATAGGCCCGCTGGGGGGAATTCCTTTAGCTTTGGATTTTAGTGGTCCAAGGCTTGGGGTGGGCACACCTTGTTACCCCCTGAATTCCCTGATTAGTTGTCTTGTTTTATTCTCCCTGGAACCCCTCCCCCGCTTATAGGAGATAGGAGGGAGGAAAAAGCTCTCAGCCTCTCAGCCTCTCAGCCGCTCAGCTCGGAGCTCTGAGCCTTTCTGCTCCTCAGCTCTTGAGCTAATAAACATCTTTTAACCTGCTAAACTGAGAGCCAGCCTTTTCTCTTCTGCCGCTGTTGGCTGTTGGGTCCAGCTGCTAAGCCGAGGAGCCGAAATGAACCAGGACCATCTGTGGCTGTGTTGACTTGAGCTAGCCGGAGGTCATCTCCCGCCCGGTGCGGGACAGAACCAGACACAGAGCTTGGCGTCCAACGTGGGGCACACCACTCCAGCAGAGACACAGAACTGCCTGTGTAGAGTTTGAACAGAATTTAATCTAAAAAAGGCTATTTCTCTCTTCTTCTAATACATTGTTACCATGTGGGTGAGTGTAATGGGTTAGTACAGTTTGGTTTTTTAGTTATAGAAGAATGTAGAATAATTCTCCAGGTCAGGACCTGGGAATTGCTTTGGAAGAGACAGCAACCTATCTGAGAGTTAGTTGGAATACTGGCGTCTGTTCTGACCACTGAAATTGTTAGCTGCGACTTTGGGAAGTACCATATAAAATCCCTTGATTTCCTGTAGGTGGGTCCTTTTTCTTCTTCCTTTGGCCAGAGAGAGACAGGTAACATCGAGCTGGGCCTGCTGCTCCCTCCTTTTGGGTGGGATCTGGCCTGAGGCCTGGGCGGATTCAATTGGCTCCTGGGTGAAGGGCAGGGGAAGGAGGGTTTGCTGCTTTGCTGCTTTACAACAACTACTTTCTCCAAACTTCCCTGGAGCAGGGAGAGATCTCTGCTGGGCCCTGATAAGTGCTATGGGCACCATTTGGGCCAAAGCCACCCTGATTTACACCGAGGGGTGGGCTGAGAAGGCATTTATGATCCTGCCTGGTTTTTTTGTGATTCTGGACTGCCTGAGTGCTCCGATCTCTGATGTTTCTGTGAGGTCTTCCTCCCTCACCAGTGTGGCCTTGAACATCTAACACCACGAGCTACAGAGAGAGAAACAAAGACTCCGAGCCGATTTAATTCTTTCTTAGCAACATGAAGCTTCCAGAGCTTAGCCCTTCTCTGAGAGAGTAAGAAAGGACAGAGTGAGCATAAAGAGCAACAGGATGAAGTCAGTAGAGCAAGAGTGAAAAGACTATTGGGACAGAGGGTTGAGGAGTTGGTTGTTCCATTCTTACTTGAGCCATGGAAATGAACTCTATATTTAGATCATTCCTTTAAATCATGGGAAAGATAAGCATTTGGGGACATGATTGTTTTAATTTGTGTGTGGATTTAAGCAAAGGTGTTTGTGATTGACTAAGTAATATTAATCCTATAAGATGCTTGAACAGAGATAAAGATGAGAAGCCCCCTGCGCCAGTGAAGAAGTGAGAAGATATCTCTGTACCTTCAGGTGAAGAATCCTTTGCTTTGGAGTTATTCATCTTTAAAAGGTGACACCCCAGCATGCAACAGTCTAAGACCCATGACCCATAAGCAGCTTGGGAACCTGCTCCTGGGAGGGTCACAAAGGCAGGTTTCTCCGGGCAGTTGTTTTTGTGACAGTTTAAAACCCACAAGAGAACTGTTCTAAGTTGTCAGTGGGATCCATGACTCTAGAAGATACTCTTCCCCTAAAGAATTGATGAAAGACTCTTGTCAGATAGTGAAACTAAATGAAAATTACAAGTTTTGTCTCTTTATGTTGTTTTGCAAGAAAGTGAACAGTTTGTAAGGGGAGGGAAGAGTGTTCTTGGAGTTTCATTCCATTTTAGTTTTTCTTTTTCCAACTTTGTTTTTTTCTATTCTTTTAGTGTACGTTAATAAACTATTTGTTAATTTTAAGGTTGATCCTGCTTTGTTTTTCTCCTAGTCTCCCACAGAAAGAGTAAGTACCAAGACCAAAATTTAGTGAACGTGAAACCACTATAGTGAGCCAACAGGGTCTCTGGAGGCAATGGGGGAGAGAATTTCATTGCCCTCATAGTCTGAAATTCTTGCCTTACTGATCTGAAGAATTCTTGGTTTAAAAAAAGGGTTAACACATCCCCTACACTTTTAGGGTGGTAGATGGAAACAGTGTGGAATAGCCTGCAATGTTCTACCTGGCACTATACACCTCTATTTGAGCAATAAATAGCCCTTAAATAAACATAGTGGTTCAGTATAGGGGGAACAACAACCCCTACCTCACACATTGACACCTCTATCTAGGCTATTTATGCAGAATTCTACACCTCAAGCATTACATGTGAACGCATATTAAGTGATCACATATGAAACTGAATTTCTTTTTATGAAAATTTACACAGTGGCTGAAATCTGAAATGGAAGCCTGGCAGCTAGCCCTGCTCCAGTAACTTAGGTCAACAAAACACTGGCTACCACAATTTTCAGGGAGAAAAGTATATTTAAACTTCTCCCTGTGTGTTCTGCAATGAAATTTTGGTAACAGAATAAAGGAGACAATCAAAGCCAGATAACAACGTTTAGCAAATATATTCCATTTAGGAGGATCCCAATATAATTACACAATCAATATTAAAAAAACCAAAATCCCATATAAAACTTCTCTTAAAATTATTTAAAGATTTTATTTTAAGGGATGAAGGGAGAAGAATTTTCTGGGAGCTAGCAGGGGAAAAACAAAAACAAAAACAAAAACAAAAACAAAAACAAAAACAAAAACAAAAACAAAAACAAACAACAAACAACAAAAAAAAAACCAAACAAACAAACAAAAAAAACACCCATAGACTGGATTCATCAGGTATGTCTACCAGGTTATTCTCTCCACCTGACCTTTAAAGTGGTTGCCTCCAGGCTGCCTGGTTATCTCTCATCCAGCTGTCATGTCCACACTCAGCAATAAGGAGAACTTATGGCTGATTTCAGTCTTTGGCTACTTTTCTTTAAGAAAGTAGAAAGGCGCTAAGCTAGTTCTCATCAGTCCATAGCCCGCCTACCTGTCCTGTTATCCAGGTGAATGAGACTCTTAGTTTTAAACAGGAGACAATATTACGTTATAATGCACTTTTGCAGGCACAATTTTTTTTTCTTATGCAACTGTACTTTTCTCATGTAACAGTTGCTTTTCATTGTTCCATAATAGCACCTCTGCAGCCATTCACTCCTACCTTCTCTGCTTGTTTACCAGTTCATTGAGTGATATTTTTGATCTCTCACTGAAAAAGCAATTGAATACAGACACTGCTAATATTATGACCGTGATATTCTGTGATTTTTCCTGGATGAAACAATTACCATACAAAATATGGAAAGTGGTTGAAAGAGGTGAGGAACCTTTGGCAATTCGCTGTAAATGTCTGAGATACCATTATTTGCAAATACGTAACAACAATCTCTGATGATGTTGCCAAAATAAAAAATTCAGTGCTTCAGCATGGCTCCTCTTTAATTACTCCTGTTCAGTAATGCTAAACATCCTTTCTCTAAACTCACTGCCCCCTTCAAAGATGACATTGCCCAGTTCTTTCATTGTCTTCCAATTTACACCATAAGGTGGGATGGAATTTTTCCCAGAGGACCTAGACAGGGTAGGAAATGCAGAGTAATATTTGTGATCTTCACAATGCAGCTGCAAGGCTTTGTGGAACTGTTGTGGCTCTACAAGATTGTAGCAAACCGAAGGAAGGTATTTTGTTCCCTCCTTTAAGCTTCCTGTGTAGGAGCATTTAAAATTCATGGACTCTGACTTCTCAGAAAAGCATGTCAATCCAAAAACGTTTTGATCAGCACATTATGTTCTGCAGGTGAAATAATCAACATTAGAGCAACTGCTCACAGCCTAGGACAGAAAGCAAAGCCATTTCTGCTAATCGAATCCTAGCTGAATGCAATTTGAATGTTTTTATAAAAACAAGTGAGACTGGTGAGGGCAAACTGAGTTCTAGAAGAGGCACTGCAGAGCAGACAGGACAGCAAGTAGGATGCCATAAGGACTGGCCATTTGCACCCATGTGAAACATTTCTAGGAGTGAAATGTCACCATAATTTTTTTTAAAATGAGAAAGAAATCCCACAGATCTTGAAGGGAAATTATCATACAACATCAAAAAATAAATGTTCCACATGTGGGCTTTTAAAAAGTGTGATAAAAATTGCAATGCAGAAGAAAAATATAAAAAGCCGTGATATTTCTAGGTAGAATAATGTGTGTGGGAAATGGAATCCGATTTCTCCCCTCAGTGACAGTAATCAGACAATCACTTTATCACTACTCAGGTGCCGCCATGCATTAGGTTTAGCCCTTGCTGACCCTGTTTGCTTCCCACAGCAGCACAGATAGCAGGACTAGAGAGCAATTCTGAGCCAGATGATCTTTGACTACAAATGTACTTAAATATTTTTCATTTTGAAGGGTTTTTTGCAAACATATATGTAAGACAACTTTTAAAACCTCCAGCAAAGGGGCCTCTCCAACCTCTCTGTGTTTCCTTAAAAATCCTTATGCTCGGAATTTTTTCTCTAATTGCAAACCTAAATCTCCTTTACTGCAGTTTAAGGCCATTGCTGCTTGCCCTAGCCCCAGTGAACAGTAAAACCACTTTATTAATTTCCTTTTTGCAGCCATTCTTACATGTTTGAAGATACTTATGTCTCTCCTCACTCTTCCCTCCTCCAGACTCAACAAATTCCATCATGCTGGATATTCAAGGCCTCAGTGGCTATTTACGAAGTGCTCATATATCAAGGCACAGCAGACCTGAATGGCTGTCTAAACTCCTTGGTAAGTGATGATTCTTGTCTCTGTCCCAGGGGAACTGTTTAGGTTGAGAAAAAAAAGGAATGAGAATGAACTTGAGCTACTTTATGAGCTAGTTCAGATGCATGCTGTGTGCTCATCCCAAAGATGTAAATGGATATTGTGGAACTAGGCGGCCTCCCCCAGAGGAAGAAAAGACAAAGCAGAGCGAAGGGAGGTGGTAGCTTTCCAGGAAGGGATGGGAACTTTGTCCGGACTCAAAAAGGAGTTTTGTTGCTCCAGCTGAACCTAAATTAGAAGTAAGGAGCTGAACACAACCTTTTTATGTCTAAAACCTCTGCCTTCCATCTAGACCATGTGAGGGTTCATTTGTGAAAGCTCTGTTGAGATCATAAAAGTCATCCAAAGTCATAATGTGTCCCTGAAATTGATGGATTAGCAGAAAACTAGGTGCAGGGGACTAGGTTTAGGATTTTAGGGCAAAAACTGATGCACAGAATGTTCTACCTAAACATGAGGAGGAATTTAGGAAGAATTTCTTTGCTGTTCATGTGACTGAGGACTGTACAGGTTGTCCAGAAAAGGTGTGGAGTCTCCCTCACTGGGAATATTCTAGAACCCTCTGGACACAATCCTTGTGTCCTGTGTTCTGGGATGGGGCTGGACCAGGTGACTCACTGTGGTCCTTTCCAACCTCACCCATTCTGTGATTCTCTGAGTGTGTGCGTTGCTGAGTTGTGTCAACACCAGATCAAGTACCAGCTTCTCCAACTGGCAAAGGATTTACTACACACCTCTCTTCTCTTTGTGCCAAGTGTCAAATCCTTTATTTTACTTTTTCTTTTTTAATGTGTTGGTTAATGTAGACACATGGCACTGGACATAGCTGGAGAAAAGAAAATCCACAGGCAATCTTTCCCTCCTGTGGAAAGTGAGCCTCTCTTGATAGATGTAAATTATATAATTTAGAATTGTATGAGAAGGTGCTCAGATGCTGAAGAGATGGGAATGGATATGTAAATACGGTAGGTTTTAGTTCCTATTATGCAATAACTCTTTGGATAAAACCTAGACTTACTCTCAATGATGCTGTGGTAACTAAGGGGTGTGAAAAAGGGGAGAGATACAGCACTTCTTTCTCACATCTAATCTTTGCAAGAATTCTTTCAGACAGAAAATTCTGATAGATTTGCAGGGAATTTGCCTGAATTCTGCACTGCCTTTATCCTGTTTCTAAACTCAGCACCTGAATATTTTCCAGAAATATTAAGTAGTGTGACTAAGCATCTGTCAGGTGTTTGCTCTCTCGTCTTCCCAAGGGCAGAAGTAGGAGTGTGTGTATAAGCGGAAACAGATGGCAGAGTAAGCATATTCTGTATACATGGATATGGTGAATGCACTAATATTGTTTAAATACCAAATTCTCAATAGCTTTGCTTTAAATAGAAGTGTATCAAGCTAGTGGGATGAAAGTCATGGAAGTGTTTTGAGGGAGAAAGCTGTGTAGGAGAGGACATGAGAGAGAGAGAGAGAGAGAGAGAGAGAGAGATGTGCAGAGAGGGATTGTTAAGCACTGCAGCAACCCAAAGGCACCACTGGATTAAGTCTCTAATCTGCAAACAGAACTGATTAGGTACTGTTAGAAAAAATAAATAAAACTGCAGCATAATTCAGCTGCTTTTGTAGAACTTACAGGCAAAAGCTGCCAGCTGAGACGAGAAAGAAATGTGCCCAGAGTGATGGTGAGAGGGGCACAAGGAAGTCCAGAGGGGGGTAATGATAGCTCACACCCGAGAGAGAGTGGGAACAGAAAGGAAGGCTCCGCTGACTGGCCTTGAAATACAGACACTTTATACTTTTTATCATACCTTAGGACACTCTTTTGGGACTCAAAGTCCACCAGATTCGCTGTCCTTAGCATTGAAAAGCACAAATTTCTGAAGAACTGGGGCAGCTTTTGGGGCCAGCAGGGCAAGCATGGGTGGCTCTGAGGGCACAAGGTGGGTGAAATGGCAGAAACCTGATTGTCCTGAGGGCTGGCAGATGGAGAACAGACCCCTTAGTTGTGACAGCTCCAGCTAAGGCTTTTCATGGGGACAGATATCAGGCAGCATCCCTGAAGTTGCTTTATCATGGTGAGGTTAACTTTAAATGGCTATTGTAATTCGTGAAAGCAGTAAGTAGGTCGTTATATGTTATCCAGTTTCCTCCCTGACTTTGTTTTCTTCTCACCCGTCAGGAAAACACACTTCCTTACACACTTGATTGCTTGTTTGCAAATGGGAAGAGCTTCATACAGCACCCAGATGGTGTAGCACACTCAGCATTATTGTCCAAACATGAGCAGTTTGCATGGGGGCTCGAGGCAGTGTTTATTAATGATCCTAAAAACAATGAAACGTCACCAAGCAAAGACTAGGAAAAAAATATATATGTGTGTGTGTGTGTGTGTGTGTGTGTGTATGTATATGTATATGTATGTGTGTGTGTGGGGGGGGGGGTGTTTTTTTGTTTTGTTTTTGTTTTTGTTTTGTTTTCTTGTTGTTTGTTTGTTTGTTTTTTTCTTTGTGAGTTCTTCTGTCACTTCACAAGAGCCAACTTCTCTCTCAGAGTTGCAAATGTCATGTGCTGGTTGATATGCTGTGGGAAAAACATCAAAACTCAGGATATCAAGTACATATGAAAACCTGGTTTCTTTTTATTTGGGTTTTTTTTTTTTGGGGGGGGGGGGGGTTCGTGGGTTTGAGTTCCTTTGTTTGTTTTTCAGCAGGAAATAGTGAAATTTTTTACTAGTCATGAAAGGTGGTTCAGATCTAGATTATTTTTTATACTGTGTTAAGTGTTAAATATCACCTTTCTCTTCCATATTGCAAAGTCTAAGGGAAGGTAACACAGAATCCTGTGAGGAGGCAGGGAAGAAAAATAGGAAATAGCAGGCTAGTATTAACTACTGTAGAAAGTGGGGAAAAAACATTTTTTAAAGATTCAATTAGAATAAAGGAAAGTTCATTCACTTGGGGAATATAAATACTCAGCAAGCATGCAAACAAGGAGAGTGCTGAAATAACAAAGGCTCTAAAACTGAGAAAGGAGAGAAAAGAACAGAAAGTCAAGTCGCATTCATTGTGCATATAAAGATAAAAATTCTGTTTTTTTCATGTATAATTTGTTCTGGCCAAACCACTGAGTTTGTGGGGTACAGCATTTTAAAAAATCTCTTTCCCACTTTGCAAATAATCCAAAATGCATAAGCCTATGTAATAAATCCACAATAGTAGGAGACTTTTTTCCCTGTATATTATTTTCCATAGCCAAATGATCTATGTCTGTTATATCAGAGGGGTCAAAATATTCAAGGGATGAGTAATATTCATATTTTTATCATATTCATATTTTTAGGCTGCTCCATGAGAAATTGCACAGTAACAACCCCCAAAATTTTCAGCTCTATCTCCTCCTAAACTAAAAATTAGAGGTATCAAATGTTTATGAAAGACCAATCATATCCTCAACTTTTTCAGTCTAGGGTTTAAATTTAATTCCCTGTATGCAAAACCACAATTAGAACTAATACTAGTGAAATATGTCAAGCTGCAGACAAACTCACATGTCCTCACTTGAAAATGTCAGTGCAGGCAAAACAGTGGTAAGCTGAAGACAAATTTCAGTTTTATTTCATTCCCCTTTACAGTGGGAACTCAACTGAGATTCCTTTAAAGAAAGAAATTAATTAATCTGAATGATCTTGAAGTGATGTCATATAAGCCATGTTTTAGTGAAATATTGAGGCTTGTGTCTAATTTCTATGGGACTGTCCAAATCCCTAAAAAGCAGAGGATCTGAATTTCAATTTGCAGCATTCACTTGTCAGATTAGAGGTAAATGTGTATCCAAGTGTCTTGTAGTACCAAAACCAAACATTATGCTGAACCCTGAAGCCTTTTTTTCTTTTTTTTTTCTTTTTTTTTTCTTTTCTTTTTTTTCTTTTTAAATTGTTGGTTATTCTTTTTTTCTCCTCCAGTGACTTACATGCCCTCTCTGGGACTCCATGGCCACATCTTCTAAATTCCCTTCCTGCAGATTTGCTCCACAAGATGGCAAAATGTAATAAAGCACATTCCCATGCTCCCATGCTTCTGCCCTGCAGTTCACCTTAAATGAAAAAAATCCAAACTAGATTTGATTCCCCTATCAATGGATGCTTAAAACAGGAAAATCAGGGACTGCTCTGAATACTTCTAATGTGCTTGCTGTTGCCAAGGAAACCATTCCCCTGGCATTCCAGTGCTAAGCATATCTTGTACTTCTAGCATTCCAGTTTTCAGAAAATTAAGACTGTATCATGCTATCATGGTGTGGAGAAACTATTAGGAAATCAGGACAGATGCTGCTTAAATTAATAGTCCTGATTCTAAAAATGAAACATTTATTGAGATCAGATTTAAAATATTCTGTATATTTTCTTTTTCCTTTGGTTTTTTTTTTAAGGACTCAGTAAGGTGCAAGGACAGTCCCTGGTTCATGCCGAATATGCAGAAGAGACTGCTGATATTTAGTAGTTATTTTCTCCACTGAAAGACAAAATTAGCTGTGGAGTGTTTGGCAGACAAAGAAGACTGTGAATAGCTGTGATTTCTTCTGTCATGTCATAATAAATGTGATGATCACATATAGTTTTTTTGTATGGATAGACACATTAGGACAAATTTATTTCTGATAAATTTATTGAATTTGCTAAATCATCTAGAGAAAAAAATTGCCATGGTGTTTCATGCCCAGACCTTTGATCTTCTAGAAGTTATTTATGAAGAAAAGAGCTAATAAAGTTTTCCAGGAGGACTGAGACTTATGATCAGATTTCGAATCAAAATCTCATCTTCTATGTCCACAGAATGCTGAAACTCATTAAAGTACTGTCCTTAGCAACAGTGGTAGCATCCAGGTAAGGAAACATTTCCTTAATTGGAAGAAAAAGAAAATTTGGAGTCCATCACTGAATGTTTTGAGTACAAATATCTTTGTCCACTAGTCCTTTAGTACCTTAGGCATCATCTACTCAATGGCCCACAGGGAACACATTTTCCATCAAGTTATGCCTGTGTCCAAACCCTCACTTCCAAAGATGAATTCAACAGGAAAATCAAAAGGCACTAGCGAGAATATGAGCAATGTGACACTTGTAGGGAAAGAATATGGATCTGTCTCCTACAAGTTTAAAATTTGTTGTGGGAACTACTGGGTTAGCCAAGTCCCACCAAAAATAAAAGTTTTGCTCTTACCCTTGTGTCTGATGGTCACTACCTGCTGCCAAGTGATAAGACCTCTTCCAGAAGAGAATTATCATTGTCCAGGGGGGAACTCGGAGCTTCAAAGAAATGCCTTCATGGAAACCTTCTCATCTCTTTACACAGAGCACAAGCATACTCTTTAAAAGAGGGTGAGAATGAGAAAAATGAAAGATGAATAGATGAAAGTGCAAGGCATTTGGAACATCTAGGGTCAGACTTTGAGAAGAAAAATATTATTTCTTGTGTACTTCAACTGGGACCACAACATGTGCCCAGACATCTTTGTAGTAACATAATTTTTTTAGGAAAAAAAAAAAAAAATTGAGCTTGGCAATAATTTATTTATTTATTTTAAATTGTCAAAGACCAGAAGAGTCATAGAGTATTTTCTATGTAGTTTCAGGTGAAACTAGTACCCAGGATTGTACTATTCATGTCTGCTGTTCCCAGCTGAATCCAGGAGTCTGTGTTGTCAGGGACCATACAAACATTGCCATTTACTCTTCTTCCACATCATTGTTTAAATGAACATCACAAGCAGAAGCGAGGCAAGAAACAGCAAGGTAAAATCTGCTGTCTGAATCTAAAAATCAGATAATGAGAGCTGCAATTGGTATCTCGGTCTCTTTATTATTCGTCAAGTTTCCTTGAAATTTTAGTTCCTTGCTGTAGCCAAGGAACATAAAGCCATATATATTAGAGAAGTTAAAAATTGTTTTATAAGAATAAAATTTTTCTGTCTTATCTTGACTAAAAATAATAGACTTTTTTTTTTTTTTTCTGGGTCTTCACACATATTGCTCAATTCCAAATTTAAAATTTTAAATTGGCTAGCATTTGCCATAGCCAATTGTCATTCAGAAAAAAAAAAAAAAACAAACTCTAGTAACAGTCACGAAAAACTCACTTTTGTTTTTAAATATCTGTTTCAAAATGGCTATTTTTTCATCTACAGATTACTGTAAATGCTGCTTTGGCTACTTTCAAACACACAGGGTGGTATCTCTTTTTGTTAGAGTCTCTCAATCTGTTTTTGGAACTAAACTCATTCAGACCCAGAGATAACCAGATAGGTTTATAAAGGGATATTATTTCAGTTATCATTCTCTAATAGCAATTGGATGTCAAAAAGTAAAAAGCATAATCTGCAACTTTTCATTCTTATTACTGTTTTCCTGTCCTATCTGAGAATATTTGAGAAGTTTATCCTAGGCTCCCTGAGTATTGCTTGTAGATTATGTATGCAAATAAAGACTGACCCTGTGTTAGAGCTTTTAGAAGAATAGATAAAGGATGTGAGGAAGTGAGACTTATTATAAAGCTGGGGAATTGAAACACAGAGAAATCCCACGAAGACAGACATACAGGCTTCATTTGAGGCAAGTGAATAATAGAATCACTAACTTTGTCCAAATAATAGCAGGGGGCATGGGGAGGTATCTCCAACTGAGTGTGGTTCTGAGGAGAACAGTTTTTTTATTGAGGTGAGCATAATTAGGAGTGAATAAATGAATAATTGAACTGAATGTCTAGAAAGAACACATAACAATGCTTGCTCTGTGGGGACACAGAATATTCTCCTCAGGGGAGTGACAGAAGATCTGGTATTTGAAACATTCCAAACCAGACTGGATGAAGAATTGAAAAGTTTACAGTCTGTCCCGGAAAAAAGTGCTCTGTAGGTGTCTTTAAGGTAGATTTTACCCTCTTCCCACTCTGTAATACCGTGATTTATGACAAGCAAGCATTCAGATCTAAATTAGAATTAGAATTACTACTTAAGGGTCTGGTTTCTCATCAATATATGGGGATTTATAGACCTGATTTCAAACAAAGTTAATGTGTTTTGTCTCTGTAAATCCTTTCTGGGTGATGTGAGGCTAGACCACCTAGAATTAAAACAAAACAAAACAAAACAAAACAAAACAAAACAAACAAACAAAAAATCCACCAAAAAAAAATCACAACCCCAAGAGCTCCTCTGGCACACATAGCAATTTTGAAGCTGCGTCAGATTTACCTGATAAAGAATAAAAACTCCTCTGGTGCTGTTATGGCCTGTAAGAGAAATAATTATAAAGGTACTCATATTTACTTAAGGAAAAGTATATACTATTTGACTAATCTTTTGTTGTGCAGCTACAAGAACTGCTGATGAATGCCCAAGGCTGAGTTTAGTTCTGTGATATGTATGGGCAGAACCTGAACAAAGGTTAAACAAAGAGAAGTGATGGATGTGCGTCCAAACTCAGAAGTATTTAAACATACTTGGAAAAATTTCAAGTTTTTGAGTAATATAGAAACCCAGATCTTTATGGCCTGAGGAGCATATTTCTAGTTAAGTGTAGTTTTCAGAACTGGAGCTTGAGGTCTGTTGTCTAGAGCAATCCTAAGTCTTATGTTAAATTACATACTTTTCCATGGTTTTGGCTTCTTGCTGTTGGGAGCCACCTGGTGTGTGTGTCCTTCTAGTTAATATGTTTGTTAATTCAAACTTGCTAAAGGTCAGAGCTGTAACTCAGGACTGTGAGGTTATCCATGAACCATGCAAGAGTTATACTAAATAGCATTCATATAAATTCTTACACTCATTGAAGTCAGGGAACGTGGCTGATGGAAACAGGGTAAAGAATGCCTGCTGCACCCCAAAGTCTTTTTAACCAAACACATTGCAACCAAAGAGCAGCAGTTCCAGGCTGCAAATCACATTCTTTCTTTTCAACTACAAGGTCTTGTGCTTTCTTAACATCCCTTTTGACAAGTGACTTTCTTAGGGATAGTTTAAAGAGGCACAGCTGATAAGTATAAATAATTAACTCCATTTTATATAAAGAATATAAAGTTAACCAGATAGATGTTTGAACACTCTCGTTTTGAAATAAAGTTCATACTTCAATCAGTTAGGCTGTTTGAACTGTTGTCACTTTATTTCTTCATGCAGAGTTCTGATCGGCTTCACTTAAAAATATTTCAATTTATCTTTCCTTATTATTTTTCTTTACCTTTCCATGTGGTGAGCAGACAAATTCTCCAGACAGTCTTGTTGGAAGTAGAAGTGAAGATATTCCTTCCATAAAACTGATAATATATTATTCGTCATCTCAGTTTCACGTCACATTGATTATTATGGTACAAAATTAAAGAAACCAAAGGCAGTCGTATTACCAATGTATTATTCTGAGGATTCATATCGTCTAGAGCAACATTTTTTCCCCTACTTTTTTGGGGTTTGTTATTTTTTTTAGGCATTAGTCACCTCCTCTCTCTCCACATCTTCCTTACTCTTTTACACTAGGGATGGGGCTCCATCATTTGTACCAATGTCCATTACCTTAGATGTTTATTGTGACAGAAATAAAATGTTAGATGAGTGTCAGACAGTTTTGGCAGCCTTGTTTTAAACAGGGAAAATAGAGAGGAGGAAGTTCTGTGGGTGACTTTGTGTCTCCAATGCCTGTTGAGCCCAAGATCTGGCAGATGGGTCTCTTTTCTTTTTGACTGTTTAGTAAAACAATCTAAGATTCACACTTGGTGGCAGTGTTTGGCAGAAAATCTGGAGAGAACCCAGAAGCAGCATCCAGGATCCAAATACAGGCCTGGGCTCGCATTTATTAGGATGAAAGGTCCAGTTTGAATTTGTGGATGATATTTGTGTGTGCTGATCAAAGCTCTCTCAGAGTCTACAGAAGTAATTTAAGGGATCATTAAAATAAAAAGAGAGAGGAGCTTTCCAGCCAGCTCCCACTGACATAATAAATTCTTTCTCTGTACAACTTTCCCACCTGGATTGTCAGAGCCCGTGAACAAACAGACGGGGGGTGGGGGGGGAGGGGGGGGGGGGGCGGGTGCTGAGACCGCACTACTGCTGCTGGAGCTGCTGTTGCTGGCAAGCAGGACCTGTGATATCACTCTCTTGTTGCTATCTGTGTTTGCCACGTTTATCTAACACAGAGCAGAGGCACCGGTGCATTGCAGAGAGCAAGGCTCTTGTAAAAGAGATTGCAGATAACCAGATGCCATTGGCTGTCAAGCAACTGTGCTTACCTGTGTGCACTTCTGTGTATGTGCTCTGCAAAGAATAGCTAGGAGATGTAGAGCAGGTTTTTATCTTCTCTTCTTCAGGTCATGATTCTTTTATCACGCTTGTTTTACCTAAGCCAGGCTTAATGTGAAGGTTTCAACAAAATAATTACACAAAATAAGTAGATTTTGAAATCCTCCATGTTAGGATACAACTGACTCAAGGTTCTGAAGGCTGATCTTGGAACAAACACCTTTGAAATGTCAAGAACCATCTCTCAGTGGTGCACACAGTTTGAACCTAATGCTTTGGCACTGCTTTATTTCCACCTCTAATGCCAGAGACTCTTGGTATCTATTAGCATCTTATCTGCTTAGGAACCATCTTCTTATCCGGGCAGCACTGTGAACTCTAGCACCAGGGTGACCTCTGCCCACTTTCAGCAGGCTTGGCCTGTTTGATGCAATAGATTTTTTGTTACTTTACTCAAAGGAAGAAGCCTGTAATGATCACAGGGCTGCTTTTATCCCCATTTTGGCTCTCTCTATAAGCATTCAGGCTTTTAGCCTGCCAGTAAAACTGCTTATAAACTCATATGTATGGGAAATATTTCAAATTGAGACAAAGTAATTTCACTATACCCTAAAATATCATAAAACTAGCACAGAGGTTTTTAGTCCCAAAAGATGGATAGATGTGATATGTTCTTGGAAAGTTATCACTCTAGTTTTCTCACCTCATAAGTGTTTTTGAGGTAAAACTGAAATACTGGAAATGTTCATGTGATAAGCTGGAAGAATGTATGTTGAATCAATCAACATATTTTGTTTCAGTAATTTAATATGTCCTTGACTGAGGTCCGGGCCTTTCTAATTTTCAATTATTTAAAGTAATAAACTAAAATTTTGAAATGGAAAAGTCATTCTGCAACATCAGGAACACTGTATGGAAATATAACATTTAGTATATTATACAACCTGCATGTTCTTTAAGTCTCTAAAGGCAGAGGAACAAAACCCTGAAAACCTGCTTTTTACTCTGTGTTTATTTACTGTGATGCATGAAAAAAAAATTAAAAAATAAAAATATATTAATTCAGTCCTACAACAGAGGTATTTAGATTTCCAGGATGGAAAACTGACCACTGAAAGCAGTAATCCAGAACAGGAAAATAATTTCTGGACATGGTTGATTAAGCTCCCTGCATCATGAATGAAGAAAGCCTATACATACCAAGAAATTCCCAGGTGATGATTTCACAAAAGGGAGTGACCAAGGCACTTGCATTTCTTTAGCCAAAGCAAGAGAGAGATGGGAGCTGGAACTGGGCGACCAATGTCCCCTTCCAACCCAAACCATTCTGTGATTCTGTGGTCAAACCATGGTGGAATTGCAGGCACGGGAAAATCCAGCTGGCAGATCCAGCAGGTCTAAAATGAGAAAAAAAAAAAAAAAAAAGCTTGGAGAAACACCAACACAATGTCATCTATCACCTGTGACAATACCTTCTTTGAGTTTAATGGCTAACTGGGAAATTGAGAGGACAGAGACAGCTCTGCATGCTGAAAGCACACCTTTAAAGAGACATATGAATGCCCATGGGATCAGACATCTGAGCATCCTTGTGGCTTAAGAATTCACTGTATGTCAAGCAATATGGAGTAAATGTCTGATTGCTTAATCTTAGTTTATGCAAAATATGAAGTAATTTTGCATAGCTTAATGCATCACCAAAGATGATTAAGATGAATCGCACTGCCTTGTACTTGCCAAGTGCATGCAGAGACAGCTATTGAAAAACATTTGCTGCGGATACCCAATTAAGTCATGATTAGATAGCTCAGCCCCAGGAACCTTTGACAATCTCTAAGAAACATAGTTGTGAAGATATTTAGGTTTTTAAAGGTGAAGATAAACTCTTTCAAAGCACTTTCTCTAAGGGTAGAATCACCATCCAAATTTCCCTGTCCAAATGACAGCTGGGTAGTTGGTGAGTTAATTCATAGACACAAACCGATATTCCTGAGGGCCAGACACTGTGACCACATCAGGTTTCTCTAGGAAGGCAATATGGGGCCACCTGCTGCATAACAAGCCAATGGTAATCATCTTTATTCTTGTGGAACCTGACAGTATAATGGAGAGAAAAACTTGGAAAGAACTTGGAAAACTATACCTTAAAAGACTCAAACTGCATACATTTCCATAAAGTAGAATGGTAGTCTTAAATCTTAAACTCTCTGAAAATTCAGAAAGAAAAAAAAAAAGCATCTCAAGATAATTCAGGGAACATACACTGTGTGGATTCTCAAAAAGGATTATTAAGAGCCTTTTTGAGAACTGTTCAGAAAAATAACTGTGTTAAGTGACAGCGCAGGATTGTAGATTAAAATTCAGTAAATATTAATTAGAATTAATGCAATTATACATACATCTGAGAACGGAGAGGGAAATGAGGGAGACAAAGTCAATTAAATGCAAATTTAAATTTAATTGAAATTCTAGATAGTAGAGATATTTTTTCAAACTACTGAGGAATCCCTGAGTACTTGCAATTCCTGATTGACATCTCTTGTCCAACTAATGCAAAGTAATGGATATTTTTGTGTGAAAAGAGGATTTAGAATGCTCTGTACCTTTTGCTGGCAGCAGTGTCCTTTTCTGAAGCCATAAGTCTCCCAGGGATGAGAAAAAACATATACTAAGGGTATTAAAGATTAAGTTTCTGTTGAAAAAAAAAAAAAAATAAACATTTTCCAGGATATTTTCATGTATTATGACTTAAATCAAGCCAAGTATTTGCTTGAATTGATTTGAAGCACAAATAAAGTAATTCCAGATAGAAAAGTGACACATTTAAGCTTGAAAAAAAATCCCTATTTATTATTTTCATTCTTTTCAATGACAAAAAAAAATTCTTTTTATAAAAAAGAATGTAAGTGGGTGGACAGTGTACTAGATGGAGGGGAGAAAAAACAGCTTTATCCATTTAAAAAAATATAAAAAATCCAAGAATTCTAATCTATATAAAAACCTTCCTCAAGAAAACTTAATTCTCAAACTAAGCCAAGAATGATATTTTTAAAATGACATAAAAATTCTAGAGGATGAAATATACACTGTGTTATATGTAGCAGTCACAAGTTTTTTCTACATTTATATAAAAAATTCATTTGGTTGGCATTTATGTTTGAAAATATTTCTTACTTATTAAAAGTCTAATATTGGTATCAGGGTTTCCTCATATATTGTAATATTATTAAGTACTGTGGAGGACAATGGAATTTTCCGTGAGTTTCGACAAGTTGTGGAGGGAGGCTGTCTTATGACAGATGGAATTCAACTGGGATACAAACAAGGTTATCCTTGTAGACATAAGTACTCTAAACTTCTCATATGTTTCTCAAGCTGCAGGATTCTCTGAGGATCTAAAACATTTGGAAACTCATGGAATGTTTGACTAAGATATCTGTTCATTATTTGGCAGCCCCGGGAAAAGCAAATATGATTTTGTTTTTTTTTTTTTTTTTTTTTTTTTTTTTTTAATGAAAAAAAAGAAAAAAAATAGAAAAATTTTCTATAAGATACCAAGCTTGGAATAATCACCTTCATCTGGAACAGGTGTGATTTCTTCATTTTCACAACAGTATCTGGACCTACCTGCATATCTATGGTATGAAAACTATCCAGCAATGGAGAGTAAGGATTTTTTTCCAAGTTAGTAAGGAAATTTCATAATGAAAAATCTCAGGAGTATTCTAAAGAGCAATCCAAACCTAACTTTAGACTGCATATCAGCAAAACACTATCTATTAATTTTACTCTTTAAAGCTCCTGTCCTGATCTTAAATAAACAAAGTGCTAAGATATGAAATTCACAGAATCATAGAATGGCTTGGATCAGAAGGGTCCTCAAAGGTCATCCCCTGTCATGAGCAGGGACACCTTCCACTATCCCAGGTTCCTCTGGGATGGATGCTCCATCCAACCTGGCCTTGGACACTTACAGGGATGGGGCAGCCACAGCTTCCCTGGGGCAACCTGTGCCAGGGCTTCACCACCCGCATAGTACAGATTTTTTCCTAGTATCTGTTCTAAGCCTTTCTCAGTTAATGACATCTTTGTCCCACCATTACAAGCCCTTGTAAAAATTCCCTCCAGTAGGACTGAATTGCGTAATACAACAACAGAAATCCTCACTCACCCAGTGGGTTTTCCTGCTTCAGGAAGTCTTTGTAACAAACATAAAAGTTTTCAAATGCAAGATAAAACAGTTGTTCAGAAACAGCAAGTAACACTTGTAAGCACAGACAAAGTGGCAACACAAAACACCTGACTTCAAAACACATCTGATAGATTCACAGCAAAATAGTAAAATATCCCAGTCCCTAGGATCCCTATCCAATCAGTGGAGAGTCATGCAGGTCATGACTGACAGGACCCCAGCTCAAACATCCCAATGACATCCCTTGGGAAGCCTGAGAAAGTGAGCCTCATGCTTTAAGGATCGAGCTGCAGAAAAAACCCGAGCAGTGTGAGTGCACTTCCCAGAGAGGTTTGAGCTGCAGCAGTGATTCTCACTATAAAACACTGCATAGCAGGTGTGGTTAAATGGATTCATCAGGTAAAAGAATACACATGTCCTCCAGTAAATGTGAAGGGAATTTTTTTCACAGTGGCTTGGATTTTAGGTTTTTCTCCATATTCTCAAGACAACGTAAAGTACTGGAAGCACTATTTTGATATTATTAGAGAGAGCAAAATTGATGTTCGTATGTCTTTTGAATTGGATAAATGCTTCTTTTAATTTTAGTAAAGAGATTTATTGTAATAACTCATAATAAATATGAGAATTTTATCTTTCTTTAACCACACAAACCAATTAGATTACAGTAATATTAAGGAACGCTTTAATATAAAATAAGCTTATTGGAGTATGAATGTGAATTAGAAGCTTGCTGTTCATGACGAGCCTGCTTAGAAGAAAGGGACACTGCAATACCCTGTTAAATTTTCTGTGCTGTCCTTTGCTTTCATCATTCATCCACCTAGACAAAACACAGGTAAAAATTCACTGTTCAGTGAGACAGTTCCTTAAAAATAGAAAAGGGGAGTATCATATATTTGATTAAATGAGAAAATAATTTAAATTGAAATATTGTACTGAGGTCTATTTTGTCTATCATTGAAATAAAGGATAAACTTTCATTCAGTTCAACAGAAATAGAGCTGGGAAGGAGTGCCATACACCATCATGATAAATCAGTGAAACCGATCTTTCTAACCGATCAATTAAGCTTGGCTGCAAGGTCACAGGGACATTTTTTCTCCTGGTTCACATTCTTTTCCTAGTATGATTCTGGCATAAATAATAATTTCCTTACTTTCCATTTGGTATGGAATAGCCTCTGCTTCAAGTTAACAGTAGATTAACACTGTGAGAAGCAATAATATTTTTGCAAGTGTTAGGATGAATATAGTCTGGTTTTTCAGTCTTTCAACTCATCCCTCTTTAGTACTGTGTCCAAGAAAGTGTCAGACTTTCAAAGCATCTTTCTCATATATAGTCTCACATAGCTTAAAAAAAAAAAAAAAAAAAAAAAACACCAAAACCTCAACAGCACACAAAATTTACTAATATGTTAGTCTGTAGAATTGGTACCTATTTGGAAGCCATCTTTAAGTCTTTGTATTTATTGAACTGATAGACAATATAGACAGTGACATGAAAATATAATTTGTCATATCATAGAGGAAGCACATACATTATTATCAATGCTTTATTACCTGTGTTTGAATTCCCTCCCTGGTGTGCAATGAAGTGTGAGAAATATCCAGACTTTAACTCCTTCATGGCACTTCAAGTAAGAGGATTCTTTCTGGAGGCATCTGTATCGCCAAATCCAAATCTCTTCTGCAGGGAGTAGGATCTGCCATGGTCTGTATGTCTGGAACTTGAGTAAATTACCTTTGACTTCAGCACCAACCACTACAAACAAGGTAGAAGTTACTTCTTAGTGTGCAACTTCTTCTTGTGTTTGCTAATGTTCCAGATTTAGTCCAGAGGTGAAAGTGTTTAATAAGAAAAAACAAAACAAAACAAAACCAACAAAAAAAAAAAAAAAAAAAAAAAAAAAAAAACAAAAACAAAAACAAACAAACAAACAAACAAAACAGGGACTAGCTAAAGGATGAAGGAAAATATCTACTGTAGGACATGTGGACAAAGCATCAGATTCATGTGGCTTTGTTCAGATTTCCAGCTGTACCACAGAATTCATGTAGAAGATGGAAAATGTGTGAATCATAATGGAACAGGGGGAAAAGGTTTTAAATTTAAAGTGGGGGGCGGTGGGGGTATTAAACTAGATATTAAGGAGTCTTTCTTCCCCGTGAGGGTGGTGAGGTCCTGGCACAGGTTTCCCAGAGCAGCTGTGGCTGCCCCATCCCTGCAGGTGTCCACAGCCAATTTGGATGGGATCTAAAGTGATCTTGGGTAATGGGAGGCATCCCTGCATGTCAAAGGGGTGAAACTGGATGAACTTTGAGGTCCCTTCCAACTCAAACCATCCTGTGATTGCATTACTCGACAAATATTCAAAATATAAACTATGCTTTCTTTCTCCCTAACCTTCCATATATTTCTGTTAGCAATTTTTCATGAATAGAAACCATTTCTCCTAGGGTTTCTAAACATATAGCTACAAAAATCAACTGGAAATGCCAAACTGCAGTGTTGCAGGTGCATATCAAGCTTCAGAATTTTCTCAGGTGGTTGAATTGCCAGCTACACCAAGCTTCCTCCCTTTCATGACACTCATGCTGTCTGTGAGACAGAGAGTGTACTCTGCTGTGCAGCTTCTTTCTGGCTTGGGTTTCATTTGTGTGTTCACTCATTTGAAGATAGAGCTGCTTTTTAGTCCACTGGGGAAGAGGATCCAAACTTCATAACAGTCTTTTCACTTGATCTGCTGGTGAAATACATTAAGTTAGGTCCTGGTGCTAGAAATACAAGTTGCAAGGGGGGCTGTGAAAATTCTCTTAACTGGGCTGCCATATTCCACCATTCAATTTCACAGGCAGCCTAGTAAAACATAATTAAACAAGGAGAAGTTTGGGTCCACCAAGAATTTATTCTATTCCAATATTTCAGATTGATTTTTAGATGTCATAGAGACATTTGTAAACTATTACACACCTCTGCATGCTGGATTGCTTCCATTTGCACTTTTAAAAGCTGCTATATGAACAGATAACAGCTTTTCAAGCTGAAAATGAGTGTGAGCTATTCCATAAGTTCACATGGGGGTTAATTTTTTTCTTCCCATTCATCAAGTTTGCTAGTGTCAATGCCTCACCTTGTTCATCATTAATGTGTAAAACTATATTAAAATAGCATGAAGAACTGAAATATAAAGATGTCCAACCCAGAAAATTCACAAAAGTGTTGTGATTTCTTCTTTGACCTCATCAGCTAATGTTGCTTTGATGTACAAAGTTTTGCCAAGAACCTTCAAACAGGACACAACTCTACCTGCATTGTGTTTCGTTATATATGAAAAGAAAAGAAAAGAAAAGAAAAGAAAAGAAAAAAGAAAAGAAGAGAAAAGAAAAGAAAAGAAAAGAAAAGAAAAGAAAAGAAAAGAAAAGAAAAGAAAAGAAAAGAAAAGAAAAGAAAAGAAAAGAAAAGAAAAGAAAAGAAAAGAAAAGAAAAGAAAAGAAAAGAAAAGAAAAGAAAAGAAAAGAAAAGAAAGATTAGGACTAGACCTGAAAGATACTGATGTAGTATCATCAGCTTTCTTACATGTCAAACGATTGGATAAAACAAGATCAAATCACAAAGAAAGTATGGAGTGCTTTAACCACAGAGCCATCGAGAATGGTTTGGTTTGAAAAAGACTTAAGAGATCATCTTATCCCAATATCTTCCCACTATCCCAGATTGCTCCAAGCCTTTCCCAGCCTGGCCTTGGACACTGCCAGGAATGGGACAGCCACAGCTGCTCTGGATGATGATAGTGACAAGGACCAAGGGTACCGCTGCTCAATTGCTTCATGCTGTACCAGCATCCCTCATCACTCATAATGAGCAATTAGCTGGAGTTCTGAATGTCGCTGATGATTCTATCCTCCCAGGCACTGCTGTCACTGTTCACTTTATGATCCTGTAGTTTCCACACAAAGGACTAAATATGCCTAGCACTAAAACACTGCTAGATTTCCCTTAATGCAGATTGTGATATAATTAGTATTCTGACCATCTCACAGAATCAATCATCAGGGTTGGAAATTACCTGTTCATGATCAAGTTCAAACATGAATACAGTGCTGTCAAGTCGATGAACAACAATCTCTCCTGATGTTTTGGGTGAAGAGAAAGGTATTTTCTTCCCCCTTTAACATTAGTGTTAATGAACAATACCAGAACAATTTGTCCATTCTGGTGTTACATTTTAGAAGTATCACAGAGCAGCACTGGCAGCCCTTTCTTTGTCCAGTACTCTACAACAGGCTACCTTATTCTCAGGACATCCTGATTCCTCATACAGAGTCTGGATGTTTGCTCCATTCTGGAGGGCATTGGATACAGACTCACTGAAGGCTGAGAAGGAGGGAAGTAAAGAGGAGCATCATGTTGTCCATCTGTGCATTGCTGAGCAAAGACTTCCAGATAGAACCATTTTCAGAAGGTATAGGAGATGCAAGAGAGGCCTTAGCAGAGGCATAACAGGGCCACATAATCAGACAGAACCACATAAAGCATGGAGTAATGCTGGTTTCATGGGCAATATTATAACAGAATGCCACATCAGAGAAGTGTCCAATCATTTTGAATTGCAGTCCTGCTGCAGTACCGACGCATCTCACCTGGCTTACCCCTCTCTCTTCCAACCCATGTCTTTTAATGCAGGAACAGTCCCCCTGTTTATATGCTGCTAAAAGTCTGTGCCCATTGTGCTTAACACTGAATTACGTCTAGGTGAAATAAAAGAATTTAGGTTTAATAGCATTTTTTAAAATACAACAGTGATATATATATATATATATACATGGGTAAACTGCTGAGCCCTTCCGGGAGAACATAGTACTAGTCCCTTGAAACAGGCAGGCATATTTCCCTCAGGGTTAGTGCCTAAACACTTCAAGATGAAAATAATAATAGTAAAATTATATGTTATATACTGGACATTGTTAACATTGGCATACATAGGGAATAAAATTATTATATAACTTGGGAAACAAGCCTAAATACTAGAAAACAATACCTTATACAGAAAGGTCTGCTAGAAAACTAACAGGAACTGGTGCTCTTGAAAGTTTTGATTATTCCCAAACCCATTCCAATCATTTCTGTGCACACAGAAGATCACAGACTAAAACAACAGAGAGGCAAGAATTTCCAGTACAGTTTCTTACTAAGGAGTTTTCTCTCCTTATGTGAGGATCTGAATTTGGTCCTTGAGTTTGAGGAATTGGCTTGAAGCTAAATAAGAACCAGAATTAGTCACACATTTTCAGATCCCCGTGGCTCCTATATAAGAACAAGTTCAGTTGTCCCTGGAGGTGAGAATGTAGGAAGTAAATTAAAGCAATCTTTTGCCATTAAGCTAGTGTGTACATTGAGATTAATTTTTGGTGCCAGCAGGGGTTTGCTGTGAGGATGCTCTCAGCAGGACTGCAGTGCTAACCTATGGCTGTTGCTGTAGGGAAAAAAAAAAAAAAAAAAAAAAAAAAAAAAAAAAGAAGAAGAAAAAAAAGGAAAAAAAGGAAAATTAAAAAAAAAAAAAAAAAAAAAAGCCACAGCACCAAAAGGGGAAACTTAAATTAATGCTAATTAAAATAAGAAATGGGTAGCAGGAGGGAGATGGCAGTGTTAATCAGCATAATATAAGGCAGGGGGCTGGAAACACTCCACTAGGATCTGCGCCTGTACAGCTCAGTTTGTTTACAACAAACAAAATCTTCTCAGCTACTGTTACTGTAGCCATGGCAACAGTATTGAGGTTACATCTATCAACAAAGAGAGCAAAACAAAGATAAGGCTGGTGTTTAATAAAGATGAGCCATGATAATTATACACCAGGCAAAAGACGGCTGCAAAATGAATAGCCTGTGCCCTCAATTTATGTGACATTACCTCTAAAACAATAGAGATTAGATAAACTTCTGACACCAGTGTTACAATTTCACTAGGAGGTGGTCAAAAGGCATTAAGTGTACTCCCACTGCCTTTAAATATTAGACAGTGACGCAAACTCCTTGGCATCTTATTTATTCCATGTAGAAGTCATGGTGGTTTGAGTGTGACAGTGACATCTGAGGTTGTTTCAGGGAGCATAAGGAGTAAAGGATTGCTGAGGCTCACAGGCACAGATTACCTGTTGGAGTCCAGTGCATTCTTTGGTTGCCCTGGCAGGTCAGAGGCCTGGGCAGAGGGGTCTGGGACCCTGGCACAGAGCCCAGGAGGACACTGGCTTTGATCTCAGTCCATGGGAGAGACTTCCTACATTGTAAGATGAGTTACAGGCCACAAGAGTGTGAAAGATAGTGGTTTAGCTTATCACAAGGTGAAAAGCAGTGGTTTTGGGTTTTTAGTATGGAAGTGGATGGGAGCAAGATGGAGGATTTTGGGCGTTGTCTCCTGCTTCTTCTTTCTTCTTCCTTCACTCCATTTTCTGTAGTGATGGTGGCACAAAGTAGTTTAAGGAGATTGGGTCAAAGTAGGGATGACCTGTTTAGTATAAGTGATAGGTATTGGCAAATAATGATAAATAAAGAGTACATAACAATTAGTATAAGAGCCAGCGACAGCCCAGTGTGGGAGGAGTTGTCAGATGCCTGAGCAGCTGCACAGATCTTAGTTGGGCACTGAGAAAATTGTAAGATAAGAAACAATAAACAAAGCATGCAGTCTTGAAAATCAGAACCTGAAGACTCCGTCTCTTTCTTGCATCCAGCTCAGGGCTTTGCAGAAGGCAAAAAGACTCTAAAACCACCTGAATCTTGGGATAAAAACCCAAGAATTACCCAACTCAAAAAAAATAACATATTATAAAGGAGTATTATTTATACAACTTGGGATATATGCCAAATGCTACTGAATTTTATTTATGTATCTATTTACTATCTTCCCTTTACTTCCATACAAATATTGCAATTCACACAGAATGTCCTTAGGGTCCTTTGTGAAGAGGTCACATGTGATTCAATTTCTTGCGAATGAAGTTAGCTTGCATTCAGCATAAGAGGCTGAATACCAGGAGTTGTTAGATGCCCTCCCCCTGACTCCCAGTTCCACAGGTAGGAACATGCAGGAGAAGCTGTGCTCCAGAAGTGGTAATGAAAGCAGAAGATGAAAGGATGGGTGAGTCAGGAAGTTTGCTCCAGCTAATCACATCTGACATGCTGATCCTTCTTTTCATCTGAGAGGACTCATTGGGAATGATTTAAGCTGATTTTTAGGACAATTTGTTGCAGGACTTCAGTTAACCCACAAAACAACTGGGAAAAACAAAACAAAACAAAACGAAAAAAAAAAAAAAAAAAAAAAAAAAAAAAAAAAAAAAAAAAAACACACCAAACCAAAAACAAAACCAGCTCAAATAATTTGAGTGAAAAGAATGAGAAAAGTTCTTTCAAACAGAGG
Source organism: Delichon dasypus (assembly GCA_037837765.1). Taxonomy (NCBI): domain Eukaryota; kingdom Metazoa; phylum Chordata; class Aves; order Passeriformes; family Hirundinidae; genus Delichon; species Delichon dasypus. The sequence continues at coordinate 65,636,343 of JBBAXF010000004.1, read as the reverse complement.
TGTTTGATGGGATTACTCTAGTTACCTATACCAAAAATCTAGTCCATCATCTGGACACCTGACCTTTAGAAAACCCTCAAGAAAGAGTCCCTGTTTGTCCCAGGTCATACCTAACATTCCCAAGCAGATTTTCAGGATACCATAGAATATATAAAATTTAACTTACATATGGCTAGCTTATTTAGAGAGATGAATTCCTCTCTCAAACACTATCAACCTGCTTTATATTTTACAGCATGTGGAATTTTAAAGATAGATTATTTAAGTTCACTTCTCTTTAATCATCTAAAAGCTAGGAACTCAGCCTAAGAAATTAGTTGACTAGACTACCTCATTAGTAGCTGCAGAGAGACTAGCCCTGCCATAAAATGATTCATCATATCTAAAGATAGATGCCTAAGATGAGTCACCCTCTGAAGGCTTTCTTCTGAAGAAAGACTAAATTACTAACTTAGAGAAGCAGATCTCTCTTAGATGGCTAAGTTAAAGCAAGATAAATTTTAAGTGCATTCATAATTTCTTGTAATGATTTCTTGATTTTATTAAGTAACGGTTTTATTATTTTAAAATAGTTGAAGACATTATCTGGTATTGTTGTCCTTATGTGTTTTTACCAATCAGCAAAAATTAGGGTGATATCATTAAACAAAGGAAGGCAAGGGATCTTTCTCTAATCTTGAGGTGAAAAAATAAAGTTTGGCTGAAACCATTTATAGATAATTATTCCTTGCATCTGACCTGTGTCCTGGATAGGACCAACCTCATGGCTCTTTCATATTATTCTCTTTTTGCACATTTTTCTCAAAATATTTGACAGTGTAAAATTCAATTGCAGATGGTGAGAGAGACTTACACAGCATGAAACATAGATATTTTGTTTCTTGCCTTTTGGTGTGGCATAAAAACATGCATGGTTCTCTCAGGAAATAATTTTAAAACTATTGACGTGTATAGAGAGAAATGAAAAACATGTCTGTGTCTTATCCATAAAAACAATTAGAAATCATCCTTAACTACTAATACCCTTAAATTGTGTCTCAAATAATATTAGGAGGCATGGCCAAAAGAACTCTCAGAGCGTGTGCAAGCCATATACACAAATGATGCAGGATTCCAGCATAGACATTGTCAAAGCAACTATTAACTTCAACGACACAGCAATTTTTCCTCTAGTTTTTCTCTTGGCTTCAGTGAATCTGGGCAAAGTCAAGTTTGCTAAAACTATTTAAACCATGTGTATGCACCTATAGGTAAGTGCCTATAGGCACAATAAGTGTGGCAATGTAGTTTTGCAGTGCAGTTACCTGTGGAAATAGATGCAGGAATAAAGTTCAGCAAAGAGCGGTTAAAGCCATGGTAAAAGATGCCACTGAGCATGAAAAAAAAAAAAAAAAGTTTTTACATTATATAATGACATGTAGTATCTCAGGGTGTTCTAGACAGGTAAAATGCCTTTAGCTTTCAAAGCTGGCTTAATAGGAACTAAAATTTGCCATCTGAAATTACGAAGGGTGAAAGGCTCACAGTAGCTTTAGGCATTATTGTCCAATTCTTTGGGAACTGCATGGAAACTGCAAATGAAAACTGTGCCCAGTAAATGCTCCTCCAGGAAGGTGAAGACTGTGGAATGATTCCTGTGTTTCTGTCTTCCTGGACATGTGAAACTCAGTGAGTTCTCAACATACCATCCCACCAAAAGAGAACTAAAATGTGATAGAAAATTCTGCCAGCTACTGAGTTAATTTTATCACAGTGGAATTCCCACTGGAGGATTTCAGAGGTGCCTCTTCTCCACCAATTGAACAGAAGCCTGTGTACGTATTTTAGGAGTGCTGCTTCTCTTGGCCCATAAAATTGAAGTTTCTGTTGTGTGTCTCAACTCAGCTAAATAAATCCTTTCCAATGCTTTTTACAGCACTTGTTTGCCTGGATTCTTTTTGCACTTATTCTTTCAAGTAAAATTTAAATCAATACAGGACAATTTATGGCACATTTTATTGCTGATTGATCACTGTTCAGTCTGTAAGATGGACATTAATTTCCTACTTCCTCTCTGTGCTTCCTAGTAACTTGTATCTAACTATTCACATGAGAGAATCCAAGCTGGAACAGTTTGTGTCTTATTAGTTTCTCTTTCACAAATTTAAAACTCCCCAGACTCAAAATATTTTGTTAAATTTTGGGTTCTTGTTTAATCATCAAGCAAGGAACAGTGTTGATTTGTCACTATGGACTTACATCTTCCCTAGAAACTTCTGTAAAACAGATACAATTTTTAAACTTTAGGCAATGAAATTCTCCTTCCATACATGTAATCCTAGAGAAAATTTTGTTCCAGATGGTGTCTTCATGGAAGAAGTTATTCCCCAAAGTATAAATTTAAAAAAAAAAAAAAAAAAAAAAAAGTGCAAGTAATTTTAAAAAGTAAGTCTGAAATTAAGTAGGGAACAAACAAAGGGAAAAAGAAGGTCTGCTGAGACTAAGAAGACAGATGCAGTTTGTATACTGGCCTTGAATCTGGAACAGCTAATTTAATTACTGACAGTATTACAGACTCTCTAGCTTGGAAAAATCAATTTATCCCTGTATTCCAATACTACACTAAAGCTAAAGCACATTCTTCCGTTTGAGTTTACTTTGTCTGGGGGTTCTTTGGGTTTTTATTTTGTGTTCTAGGATTGCATCATACAATGTCATTCTATCAGTAACAGCTTTAATGAAGGACTTGTGAGCTTACATGAGTTTGTTACACTAATAGATGGAATTTCTGTGGACTGGATACAAGCTGAAAGCCTCCACATTCTCTCTGTCACCACAGGATGCCTATAACCCTACATCATTTTTATACCAATATTTCAGAAAGCATTAACAACATGTGAGTCCAGATCTTGGAAAAGGTGGAGAAAATCACCACTGTGGCTGCTCTCTTCCCCTAGAGGCGCTGCAAGGTGAGGCAGCAATACCAGGGGCATCAGCACAGATCCCTGCTCTGAAGCTGAAGCTGTAGTCTCCTCCTGCCATGCACTTCGCAGCCCATCTTTCACACCTTGATGGAGTGCTGTTGGAGTGGAGAGTTCAGCCCAAATCGGAAGTGCAAGTACAAGAATACAGCTCTCCCTGGCTTTAAGAGGCTATATAACAGCACATATATCTATGTGCACTCTACACTCAGCCACTTTCTGTCTAAGCTGCTGCTTTAACTTGTGTCACTAACTTTATTCACTGTAATAGAAGCTTAGGCAACCAGCTTGTGTACAGACCCATGTAGGTGAGAAACAATCCAAGTCCGGGCTGAGCTCCATCCACTGTGCTGGAGAAATGCTCAAGGCAAAAACGAAAATTACTTTGGAGTTTATTAGACCCAGATGTAGGACTTGATCTGTGGGATGCAAAGGTGAGGCTACATTATGAAGAAAGACCTGCACTGTTTTTCTCCATTACTGCAATGATCCCCTTTAACTGTTGCAGTGTTTTAGCTGTGTTCAGACCCAGATGGACCCAAAATCTCATACAATATATACTGAAACTCTCTAAAGATACCTATGCACAGATTAACCAGACAATAGAATTTCCTATTAGGGCTTTAGAACATAGAATGGTTTAGGTTAGAAGTGACCTCAAAGATCATTCCATTCCACCATCTCCCATGGGCAGTGACACCTTCCACTATCCCAGGTTGCTCCAAGCCCAATCCAAGTTGGCCTTGGGCACTTCCAGTAATGGGGCAACCACAACTTCTCTGTGCCAGGGTCTCACCACCCCCATAGCATAGAATTTCTTCCTAATACCTCATTTAACTTCTTATTCAGGATAAAGCCAGTCTGCTCCCTTTTTCCTATCACTACATCCCCTTGTAAAAAGATCATTAGAGATCATCAGGCCAGGAGTCAGACATGAATATATCTCTGCACCAAAATGACAACTCAAGAGATCAGGAGCACTAAAAAAATAGAAAACTTGCTGAAGTCCTTTTCAGTCGGTGACTGTCTTCCACCTTCCTAATAGCCCTTAACTCACCTCAAAAGGCTGAGGTTTTGGGTTAAGAGAGACACTGTGGACTGCCTTACCAGATGGCTGGGGGAAAAAAAAAATCTCTAAATGAGTAATGGAAAATCTAGGCTGAAACCAAGGTTGTGAGATCTATTAGAGTGAAGACTGATCTCTAGAGAGAAACAGTGGAAACTATTGCATGAGTCATTTCAAAGTGGACTGAAAAAAGTGCTGGAAATCATACCACAGGGAGTAATTTTGCATTGGATGAGGGATAATGTCAGTGATTTACACTAACAGGTCTTTTCCATCTTTAATTTTGATGAATCTATGATCCTCTGAAAAACAGGCTTATTTCTTCAGTTTAATATACCACAATCTGGAAGAGAATATGACAGAAGTGTTTGGGGATGTGGTCTTTCATACATCCCAGTAAACACCAGAAATCAAGCTGCCAGCACACAATACCATTTTGTCACTGTCAGTGATCCACACAGCAAGACAGATGAAAGATTTGTGACGCTGGGTCAGTTTGAGGAGAGTATTTTCCCTTTTTCTGCCCCTTATTAAGTGAAAGCTCAGAACATATGACCCATGTGAAATCTCTGCAATAAATACAGAAAATTCATTCACATTTCTTCCATGTCACGATACACTGTTCCTCCTAATTTCACTGACCCATGGTCTATTTGCTAATGGGTTGTTGTCTACATAGTCTGCAAGAACATTAAAAGGCACTTTAGCTCATTGTTTTTTGCCTTAAGTGAGCACTTTTGTTATCCCTTTTACAAAAGACAGGAATCACCATCTGCAGGTTTTGTGAGTTTTCTTTTTTTTTTTTTTTTTTTTTTTTAACAAACAAATCAGGCTAAATCACTGGAGAGCCGCGTTATTCTAAACAATTTATGAGACAGTCTGTCTCACTGTATTTCCCTGTAGAAGGGATTGGGCTGATTTTATAAATGATTTATTACTGTTTTCTTCTATAGGCACCAACAGACTAGACTGAAAAATCAAAGTAAATTGAATGCAAAATAACCAGTTTTCTTTCTTTAGAGTGGGATTGTACACATGTCCATAACTATGGACACTAAATTTTGCTAAAAGATGAAAGTAACTGGTCAATGAAGGAAAAACCTATAAAAATATCAGCATAAAAACGTGATGGAGTAACATTATTTGTGAATATTAAAAGTGGCAATCAAAAACAAAACCAAAAACTAATTAAAAAAATAAAAAAAAATCTACAGCTGCTGGTGGAGCGGAACCAGCTTGTTCACTCAGTGGCTCAAGATCTGATTAGGTCCAGGTGGCTCTCCTCTCCTCTCCTCTCCTCTCCTCTCCTCTCCTCTCCTCTCCTCTCCTCTCCTCTCCTCTCCTCTCCTCTCCTCTCCTCTCCTCTCCTCTCCTCTCCTCTCCTCTCCTCTCCTCTCCTCTCCTCTCCTCTCCTCTCCTCTCCCTTTTTCCCCTTTTCCCCTTTTCCTTTTTCTCACCCCTTGGAAAATCTTTCCCAGCTGTTGGAGGAGTTGCAGCAGGTCATAAATTCTGATTGACTTTAGATTTGACTTTGAATTAATATTTGTATTTAATTTCAACAAGGAAACCAAACCAAACAAATCCCCCACACTGAAAGGGGCAAATCCCAAGATCAGTCAGGCTGGTCCAGACAAGTAACGTTTATATGTATATGACATTCAAAAATCAAACTTATCCATTATGCTTTGGCAGTTCCTAAACTAACTTTTTAATTTGTTTAGTCATATCTACAAGACCTATTGGTGCAGATTTAAAATAAGGCTGTCACTTGGTAATGTTGTTTACAAATTACAAGTATTTAATGTGAATTTTTTTTAAAAAAATATATCAGTTAAACTATATTTATGCTCTCATTGTTAAGTTCAACTGAAAATACTTTACTAGAACAACACAGCCTAATGTCAAGCCAGGTTTTCAGCCCCCATTTGTCGAGAACAATGGCAGCTTGCTGCAGCATCATGACTCCGTTGACTAATCAGAAGCGTACATATAAATGCACCATTTTTTCTGCAGTCCCAGTTAGCAAGAAACCACAAACTCATTTCAATTTTACAGAGATAAATTAAGAGTAAAGTGTCTTCATTACAGTGCAGCTGTCATAAAAACTTAGATAGAAAACAGAAGTTAAAGTATTTTCAAATCACATCCATATTGGCATCTCACAACTGCAGCTTGATTGTATTGTTAATTAATTCTCTAAATGCACTACAAGCCAAAGAGACAATTTATAAAGCATACTTGTCATTTAATTAGTAAATTAACTTTTTATCTCAAACATTTTTCCATTTAATTAGTGGATACTGAAGGCCAAGATAACACCAGCTGGAATTTCTAGAAAGAAAAAAAATAATTTAATTTATATAGTCAACAACTTTTAGCAGAGTGATCTGTGAGTTGTCTTCTGTCTGGTTATTTATGCTTTGCCATTATAAAGCAGAATGTGGAAATAAAATTTCAAAGATGAGTTAATATTGTAATTCACAAGATCAAGTTTGTAATTATTCATGTCTTCAGTTTTTCTTAATTACACTTGACTTTTATACTGCCATGTTACTCACATGAAGTCAATTAAATGTACAAGTGTTTCTTGGACCAGACTCTCTGTATAAATTAAGGAGATTTGGAAGTTGCTCTCTGAGAAGTGACTTGTTACAAGATGCTCTGTTCCGAGCACATATGGAAATGAAATGAAAATAGAAATGACTAGCTTGAGACATTGTAAATCCTAAATGGTTCTGCAGTTTTGTGCAGACTTCTTTAAATACAGCCAAGTTACTAAGAGCCACTCTAACCAAAGTTTTAAATGTCCCAGGGATGTTAGATGCTGGATAGACAACTTTCTCATACAGGAACCAGGAATAGTTTCACATCCTCATTAAACCAAACCTTCACCAGAAGTTATGGTTTTTTTTCCTTTGATAGCACTCAGTGTGTTTCAAATTTCTTCCTTTATAAACTCTCAAGGGATGAAGGCAGCTCTCTCCCATGCAGTCCACAGAGTACTCTCCTAGGAAATGAGCAGTTTTCTCCACAGACTGAGATGATGCAAAACCCTGTCTCCCTTCCAGCAGATTTACTTAGTCACAAGGAGAGACATATCTAAACAAATCTGAGGGATAAGAAGTCTTCCACACTCTCTTGTTGAGGTTATGCCAGAGTATGGGTTTTCAGAATTTCTGAATTGCTCAAAGCACATTCATTTTATGTAAATATCAGTTCAAGGTTCTAAGTATTTCTGGATGCGTGCTTAATTGCTTCTCACTGGGGTGAAAATGACATCTCCCTCCCATCTCACTGCATGACTGCATGTTTGAAATATCCTGGAGTAATGGTAGACATGAGGTATATCCTTTTTTCTGTGGATATTATGTAGAACTTACTGAAAAAATCTTATATTCCATACATAATTTTTTAAATATATCTTTTGTTCTTTCCACTCTCTTTTTACATTCTGAAGGAAATAACAATATTTTGATACTAATAATATTTTCTAGGAACATTTGGTTGAGAGAAACTTGAATCTTCTGACTTTTTGACCTTAAAATTTGATTTCCTCAGCCATGAACCATAGCTTAAGTACAAAGAAAAAAAGAAAAAAAGAAAAAAAGAAAAAAAAAAAAAAAAAAAAAAAAAAAAAAAAAAAAAAACAAACAAAACAAAACAAACCCCAAACAACTCACAGGAAGAAAACCACCACCTCATTGTGAAAGAAATGGATGATCCTAAATCACTCCTAAATCACTCAAAAATATGGGAATGCAACTTGTTTATGAGATATACACTGCCAAGTTTAAATTAAGTTGTTGTTTATATTTCAATAATAACAAGGATTCAATATACGGTGCCATGTTTTACAACAGATTCCTTCCCTAATAGGAAAAGGATTATGATGAGCTGTTCTTTGATATTGACAAAGTCAAGGATTCCTGCTCTTAAAAGTGAAATTTGCCCTAAGAGGAATATCTTCAGCTACAAAATATTTGAGTCAAACAAACAGAAAAATAAATATTTACAACCCTAAGGCAATCAGACAAAATGCAAAATTGCACATCAGATTGATTGGCCCAATTCTACACAGAGAGAGAATACTCTCCAGAAAAAAAAAACTGTAAGTCAATCTATATTAGTGTTTTAGATCTGTTGAAGAATTGATATTTGAAATACATTCTTCTGTACACAGACACACAGTCTATTTTCAGAGCATGTTCAAGAATTACTGCAACTGTCATTCTCAACAAGGTAAAAAATCAGAATTTTAGCATTTAGATAGGCCCTCTAGTTATCTATTATTCTGCTAAAATATGAGTCTTCTGAGGTGCAGTTTCTGAGGAGCAAGTTTTCATTTCTCCCATCCCTATATGAAAGCTGGAGTGAATGCCCAGGGTCAAATGTGGCACAGGAATCTTGTAATGTTTCAAATGTGCTACTTGTGTATATCTTTGTATAACCACACAATGAAATTTCTGACTGTACTGTACATATTATTTTGATTTGGCTATTTTTATTAATTTACATTATTATTATTATTATTAATAATAATAATAATAATAATAATAATAATAATAATAATATGGCCTGAAAGCTACTCTGTAAAATTTAAAGTAATTCCAGCTGACAATTTTGGTCGGCTTTGATAATTTTGATACCTGTGATTGTGACAGTTTGCTAAATATTATGAATCAAATTTGGAGATTTGCCACTTATAAAGGATGCCATTACAGTCCAGCTAAGAGTGATATAGAATCCTAGAATACTTTTGCTTGGAAGGGACCTTGAAAGTAATCTAGTTTCAGCCCCATACCATGGAAAGGGGCACATTCCACCAGACTAGGCTGTTCAGACCATTTCATTATACTCTACCAGTGCCATGATTTATCCAAGGGGGGAAAAACACCATTTCTGACACCTGAGAAAAAGATGGTTTAAAGAAGTGCCGAGACGGAACTGATTTCTCAGCAGTTCAGGAAACCAACTTTCGCTTCTCCTTGACTTTCAAATGTTTGAAACTGAAGGATTCGCAGGAAGTTCCTCAGGCAGGAAGAGTGGAGCCAGAAGGGATGTGTGAGAAGAGAAGCGGGATATACTTCTGTTCTCACCAAGAAATACATGAGAAAGATGTGAGTGGTGACAGCCATTTTTAGCGTGGCCTTTTCCTGCAACACCATAAACCTTCAAGGATAGTGCAGTCATCTTGGAAGGTCTCCAAGGAAGGAAGAACATTCCTGGTACACTGTGGGGTCACTCACAGCTCGGGCTGGGGGCAGGAGGAGAATTGAAAGGTGGGAGCATGAGCACTGAGGATTATTTTGAAATTTTCGCATTTTCAGAGGGGGTTTTATAAAGTCAGAAAATGAAGGAAAATCTCAAGAAATGGAAAATGCATGCCTAAATTCGATAGATTTAAGGGGCTCAGTATTCTTTAATTTATCTGAAAGATTTTTTAAAGAGAGAGATTCAATGCAACCTGTATACACAAGCATGCATAAGAAAGCTATGAAAAGTGGATCTTCAATATATATAAATAATATTTGAATTGTTGTCAGATAAAAATGATATAAGATGGTTTGTTTTGTTGTGTTTTTTTTTAACCTGAAGGAAATTTACTGTTAGTAGCAAGACCTGTAGATGTGTGTTGATTTCTCCACTGCCAAAAGCCTTTAAATCGAAGAAAAAGGTTTTTGGACATGTTTCACAGAGAAGATTTTTTTTAAAGGCAATTTATGTATATTTATTTCTATGGAGTAATGAGTTAGATTTTGATAAGTGTGCAAGTTCATCTGTAAAAAGTCCTAAATAAAAATGAAATATATTCCTGTCAAATATCCCACTGGTTGAGGGAGGTCCTGAATTCAGATATAAGCAAGATGGGAGAAAAATTGTTCCACAGAATGTAATAGGTGATCCAACAACATCAATTTTCTAGCTCCCTATGGCAGCACATACTGTGTACCTCTAAATCTCCTAATCTACAAATGCTAAAAAACTCTTTGAGAACCCAAGTGATTTTGTTACTCAATAGGTATTTAAATCCCTCATCCTGCTGCTTTAAATGGGGTTCATATTTTAGAAAGATTTTGTAGGGCCTTTGAAAGCTCTTTAATATCCAAGACCTGGAATTGTACATCTGTGAATGTCCAGGATAAAACCCTTATTTACGAATTGCTATCAGATGTTGTGTGGAGGTATTTGTTTTAAATCTGTGATTCCATAAGTATATAATTACAATCTTATTTATGTGTTTGTTTTATTCCTTAGAACATACCCAGATGGTGGTTTCTTGAAATCATGTTTATTATCATAAGGTTTATTAATTTGTCTAATTTCTGTATTTTGTTTTATCTCCCCTTTTGTATCTGGGGGGGGGAAAAAATCTTTCATTGATTTCCATTCTAGAATTAATTTTCTAAAAATCATAGAATTTCCCATTCAATTATTTTTTCTGGATTTTAAACCTGAAGGACTGTCCTGTATTTTCTTGTATTGCTCTCCTCCCCTGTAACATTTAAACCAGAACACATTATAAAGTACATTCATATAGATGTTGACAAGTCCTCTTCTCCCAAATACTTTTAGACTGAAGAAGCAAATCATCAGCATAAAATTTACCAAAAAAATGCAAACCCTCCCTTACTTTGGCTTCAAAAATTACATGAACATTAATTCAGAGGTATTTTACTTCCCCTTCAAAGATATTTGACCTAAAGTATCATTAAGAGGAGGAGCTCACACTAGTTAAGTAAATGGTTAACAAACTCTGCGTGCAGTAATAAAGTTTCTTTTTCAAGTAATACCTAAGCAAAAATATGCATAATATGAGTACTGGTCTTGAAAATAAGAGAATTAGCTATCAGCTACATAATCATATTTCCTTAAATTGATCTTAAAATCCAAAAGCTAGAAACTGGATTTATGATCCTGTTTATGTGCAGATATGTCATAGATTTGTGATTAGGGACTAAGAACTAAAACCAGTTTGAATGTCAGACTCTAGTACAGAAAAAGTGTAGAATTTAGTTGCCTAAATCCAAACCAATCCATCTGAAAATTTCTATTCAGCTGCAATCTAATGTCAGAGGCATTTGGGTAATTTCTGAACCTTCTATTTTTATATACATATATATATGTGCGTGTGTGTGTGTGTGTGTGTGTGTGTGTGTACGTATATGTGTATATATATGTGTGTATGTATATATGTATATATATGTATATATAATAATGTCCAATTCTTTTTTAAAATGTCACATATAGTCTTTTAATTTGAAACCAGCTGTGGAAACAAGAGTGAGAAAGAGGGCCACTGAACACCAGACTCAAACTTCCCCTTGTTCAGGCTTTGTGGTCCAACACACTCTGTCCTGAACAGCAGATCAGCTTCAGGGGAGAAAATAAAAAAAATTAAAAACGGGAGTACTCAAGAAAATCTTATACCCTGATGTTTAGGGCATGCCTGCGGTAGATGATAGGTCTTTTTTAGGCTTCTCCTTTATCAAGACACAGCTGCTAACTCTTACTACAGAACTATTAAATAAAAGAGGACATGAGCTAGCAATCTGAGGACCGTTCTTCTAACAGAAGAGAGGGATATATGACCCTTGTAAAAAGGAGTGTCAAAAATGTTGCCCATGATCCTTGGATTGCAAGTAGATAAAGCTCCATTTTGCATTAAAAATTAACTTACCTTCCTCTTCTTGAATAGTTATCTGAATGGGGTTAATTTGTATCTCTCTCTTTAGTTCTCCCTTTTCTCTGCCTGCCTATTGGAAATGCTGGATTCCATTCCAGGGTATTACTTCAACAGATACCATGTAGTTCTTAGACTAAAAAAGGGATTGCCGAATGACATGGCAATTATCAAAAATCTTAAGTAAGATTTTATGAAGGAATCTGTACAGCCTGTTACTGAATAAACTTAATCCTGAGGTACATGGTATATAATCCAAACCCAGGTAACAATAAGTCATTTTCTCAAATGCAGTATTGGCTGTATAATAGAAGTAAAGGAACTACTTTAATGTAAGCTATTATGAAAGTTTAGTAAAGGTAGGAGAATAGGCTTGACAGAAACCTGCCTGTTTCCTTTCCTTCATTGTTATTCTTCTCTTTGCTAAAATCACATTATATTCGTTCCAAGATTGTTATACTCTTTATTTTCTTGCTTCTTTTTGCCAGCTCAGCTTTTCAGGTTTATTTACCAACTGTTTTGTTTAATCCAAGTGAATTATCATATAAAGGGAAGAAGGATGCTCTAACTAGTACCTGCTAATCTCATTTAAAAGAATTCCAATTTCTCAACATTTTTCCCAGCACACAAAATGAAACTTTCCTTGATGCTTTTGAAAGGTAGCTCTGTATGAAAAACAATAGCTGAAATGTTACATTTTTCAGAGGCAATTCAAGAAAATATGTTTTATTTGAGCAGCTGACAGAAACAATATGGTTTCCAGAAGGAAATAACTCCCCCCCCCCCTCCCCCCCCCCCAGTAATGGGAAGCCATAGGAGTGTGTACAAAGGTGTCTCCAGGAAGTTACCTTGATTTCAGGGTGCATATATTGGATTCCTCCTTTTTAGTTTGCAGATCCTTCCTGGGAAGCAGAACTTTCTGAATGCAATTATATAAGCAAAAACTTGCTGAACATTTGGCAATTCTGAAAACCCTTACTTATTAAAGAGCACTTTGTTAATTTTAGTACAGGTACTGTGAATCACTGATGACTGAAATAATAGAGTAAAATAATAAAATAGTTCCTGGAGCTTTACATATGCAGTCTATGCTGAGACTGCTTTTTTTCAGGATACAAAGAAAATGTTCCATGACTCCTCCTGTGAGATGTATTCAAGCACCAAGATTTTTATCTGACATATTTTTTTCCTTTACTTGAGAGGAATTTTGCTCTGTGTTGCAACCCATTACTATTAGATGTGTCTGTTTGCCACTAATAGTTTATGATTGCTCCATTCAGAGAAAAATTTCTTGATTGATCAAAGACATAATTTTTCTTATGATTACTCCATCTGCACATGAATATTGTATCAACCCAGTTCACAAACTTTATCATGTTCAAACTGTTCTCTATATCTTCAATGATTGGTACAAAAGAAGAGGAAATTTGTTTGTTTGTTTGTTTGTTTGTTTTTAAAATATCCTTAGTTTTACCAGACATTGTTTGTTCCTCATTTTTCCTGCATTTCTTCCTGTGCAAAATATAATTTCATTAAAATGTCACTATAACAACCTACAAACCTACAATTTATTTAAAACCAACAGTAACTGACTGTGTTCAAATCCTGTCAAGTGGTCTGTCTCCTTCAGAGTTTTTACCAGAAATTATTTCTTCCGCAAATAAATTGCAACAAAAGGAGAGACAAAAGGGGAAGGCACCACAGAGTTCCTGTGAATCAATCCCAGGTCAGAAATACACAATGCACTCAGATTACACAGAATATCCTAAGTTTTAAGGGACCCACAGAGACCACTGAGTACAACTCCTGGCACTTCACAGGACACTCCAACAATCCACCATAACCCTGACAGCATTGTCCAAATGCTCCTGGAACTCTGTGGGGATTGGTGCTGTGGCTATTCCTTGGGGTCCTGTCGCTGTCACCACAGAGCAGAGATCAGTGCCTGCCCCTCCTCTTCCCTCACAAGGAATCTGTGACTGCACTGAGGTCTCTCCTCTGTCTCCTCTTCTCCAGCTGAACAGACCCAGTGCCCTCAGCCACTCCTCATGCGGCTTCCCCTCAAGGACCTTCACCATCCTCACAGCCCTCCTTTGGACACTCTCTAACGGCTTAAGACCTTTCTTATATTGAGGCACCCAAAACTGCTCACAGTATTCGAGGTGAAGCTGTCCCAGCTCAGAGCAGAGCAGGACAATCCCCTCCCTTGCCCCTGCTGGCTGTGCTGTGCCTGATGCACCCCAGGACAGGGTTGGCCCACCTGCTGCCAAGGCACTGCTGGCTCCTGTTCAACCTGCCACTGACTGGGAGCCCTAGGTCCCTTTCCCTGGCGCTGCTTTCCAGCATCTCATCCCCCAGTCTGCCCATACATCCAGGGTTGTCCTATCCAGGTGCAGAATCCAGGACTTTCCCTTGGTGAACTAAACTAATTTTTCCTACACTTTAGTCCTGTCTCTGCACAAAACAACCAACCCCAGTCTATATAATGCTAATAGGGAAGATTTCTTTTTTATAGAAAGTGTAGCCCTTTGACCATGACCTGATGTTCATAGGTGCTAGCTAACACATGGTTAACATCTGAGAAATTCCAGACAGTCTTGTTTAAGCATTTATCCTAACTGTAAGTACAAGAAAATTAATAGTTTGTGTTCTCCTTGATGTACACAATAATTTAGAGTAAATGAAAGTAAGTGTTTTTATTCAAAAATCTGGGTTAAAACATCCTTTATGAGCAGTCACGCCATATTTAAATTTAGACACCTCTCTTCTGTATGATTCTGGTATTTATGAAGTTCTTTGGAGTTCCTTGCAATGAAAAATACAACAGACTAAAATATTACAATATTGATCTCTTCATTTATATATTTTATTTTTGAGAAGTTTTTGTAGTCTGTGTACTAGCAGTTGAATGAACAATTAATAGTCTTCTCTAAACAGTGATTATTATTCTTTTGTGAAAGTGAGCTTCCCAGGCCTCAGAGACACAGTTGACCTGACCTGTTCATCACTGTAAGTGCAGTATCAGCAGCAGCAAAGGAAGTAAAAATATGGTATGTGTTTAAATGTCTACACACAAGCAAATAAGACAACCTGAGTTCTGCTGTTTTTTGTTTCAATTGCCAGAGGAAGGTACATGGACTAATTTTTCATGGTTCTGAAGAAAAACTACAATTACAGGATGTTCTCTTTGCCTTGAATATAAAAATTAATAACTGTCTCAAAAACACCTGTCATCCACCTCTCTGTATGCATTTCCTGTAGGAGATCTGTACTATCTGCTTTTAAGAGGTTAGTATGGATGGAGCTGGGAGTGAGAAATTAATTGCATAGGAAGAAAGTGTGTAGAGAAGAATTTGACTGACTCATGGAAGGTGTCAATGACCATTGAAGTAGTATATTGGATAGACCAGACAGGTTCATATGTCTGCATGTATGAAGGTATAGTTGTGTTGAGAACACTGATCAAGGCATGACATTTTCTGCTGTTCTGTGAGAATGACCCCAAAAAGCTAAAAACAATTTCTGTATAAGAGGCATTAAATGTGAATTTCTATTTGCAGGTAGAAATGTTGAACCGCTCAGCTCAAAATCAGAAAATAGCTAGCAGGGAATAATCTCTGCTATAAATGAACTGAGAGCTATTGAGGATAGCAAAAAAACAAAAAACAAAAAAACAAAAAAAAAAAAAAACCCACCTTGATTATTGTAATTGTGGCATATGATTTCATAACATACAAAGAGAAATTACATCTGCAACATAAATAATTACTCTGATCTATGCTACACTTCTAGAGTATTAAAGTGAAATAATTGATGCGGCATTGGACTCTACATATCAAGAGAAGCATGAAGAATCAACAGAATATCAACAAGAAGGACTGTGATCTGGAGACATGAGTCTTTCCGATCATGACTTTCCTGATCGTGTACAGCTTTCCCACTGGGCATTACTGACACATGCTGTGTGAGTGGAAGAGGACCATATGATCTACTGAGCTCTTGAATTCCAAATTCTCTGGTCTCTTGTTAAATTCACTTTAGATCTCTGTGTCTCAGTATATACAGATAATCACCCTTTGCTGTTTGTTAGTAACTACGCTAATGTTCTTTCAAGGTGTCTCTTACATTTTTTTTCTAGATTCAGGAACATCTTGACTACTTTTATTTTAATGCTTCATGATCAAGTTTACCAATATGCCTTGTAGATTTTAGAGTTAATATGCTCATCAAGCACAGAGTCATTTCAATTTTGTGATGCAGCTGAAATCTTTACTTAGCTGAAGATTTTAGGTACTCAGAGAAGAAATTAGGAGAATAGGAAATTTACACATTAGATCTGATTATGACATTTTTAAAAAACAACAGATTTTTTTTTTGTGTAGGCCTAAATCAAAACTTTGTACAAAAAAGAAATAATAGTTTTTAAAATGTTTATATTCAGAAAATTCCTAGTGTACGCAATTACTTCTTTCTCTTAAATTACATCTTCTCTGTTTGCTTTTTTTTCCCCTGAAATTGACATAAAAGTTAAAAGAAAGAGATCCAGAAAATCAAATTTTAATAATGTATAATATCAGGAATGCCTAACCTACTTTAAAAAAAAAAAAATAATCTTTTCCATCCCCAATTCCTAATTACTTGACTTCAGGAGCTTTCCTCCTGCACTGAAGTTAGGGAGAACAAGAGAAAGAGGTAAAATAAAAGACAAAAGTAAATATGTTTCTAGTTCACAACATTTTAAATAAGTTTTCCAACCAATTTCCGTCTGACCATCCAGTGGTACCTCAAGGAGCCTGGACTTCTTGATGAGAAGGAACCTTCTGACATGGTGAAAATTAAGAGACCTGAAATAAATTCAAGCCTTCCATTACACTTGATTAATTGAAGATAAAATCAAGAGAGAAAACTTTGAAATTTGGGCAAATACTCTTGGGCACAGGGTGTGACTATCAGGCATGATCCTGTGCAGGGCCAAGAGTTTGACTCAATGATCCTTGAGGATCTCTTCCAACTTAGTGATTTTGTGAAATTTGGTCCTTGGCCTGACCTTGGAAGGCCATCCTTGAAGAGGGTGTTGCTAACAAAAGGAAACAGATCTTGGCTTCCTGAGTCTCCTGAGAATATGTAATCCATTATAAAATTTCATTATATATGAAGCCAAGATTTATGTAAAGTTAGAATTCACATTCTCATTGTATATATCACTATAGAAGTACCCAGGACTTATGCAAAGAGTTTAGGATTTCATGTGTTCCTTCTAATGCAAATGCTATTGTTACCCTTATAAAACAAATTTTATAGTATATGAACATGAATAGACTGACTTGACCTGGCTAAAAATGTTTGGCATTGAGCCTTGTTTATTACACATCATATGAGGAGTATGGCTCTGTTAACTTCATTGCTCACCATCCCTTATTTTTTTATGTATAATTTAAAAGAATATTAAAAAGGAGCAACTGGTTAAGTTAGGATAATTTTGTTTCCCTCTTTAACAGAATTTTTTAAATAAAAAAAGAAAAAAAAGAGCAGTCTAGAAAGCAAAGAACTTGCTCATATTATTCCTTTGGAAATAAAACTTTATTAATATTAATACAATATCTTCTTGTTATCTTTTTTCTAAAATGTTGCCCCTTGGGTATATATCAGAAGCTTTGCAGCTACTGCTTGACAGTTAAATCTGAATATTTTGGCTGGTTTCCCATTGGATTTCACATATAAATTATTATATTATAACGTTATGTGTATATATTTATGTAGGGTTATGTGTGCACTTCCTTTTTTATTACAGAACCTTTTGCTTGCAATAGATAAAGATATACATTAACAGCTTATTAGGCCTGGGGTAATTTATTTTTTCTGTGTATATTTTAATCTTGCATGCTGGCACCTTAATCCCTCAGTACCTGTTGTCCACATCAACTTCTCTTGTCCTTTCAAAAAGGCAAGGCTAAAATACCCTTCTTGTTACAGGCATCAAGAGCATTTCTCCATTAATAATTCCTCCAAACAGAGTGAAAATATTAAAAATGTAGAGCAAAGTCCACTGCAGCATTTTTTAAAACTGCTGGAATTTGAGGCTCTTTTTTTTTTTTTTTTTTTTTTTTTTTTTTTTTTTTTTTTTTTTTTTTTGGTAAGGGAGAAGGGAGAAGAAAAAGAGAATTGTCATGAGTTGGCACAGTTTTGAAAACTATACTTCCCTCTAGCCACCCCCCGGCTCTCGCTAGCTCAGTTATTCAGGGGTTATAGGGAAATATATTTCAGAGAGACAGAATAGAGATTTCAAAAGACTGGCTCTCACCCCCAGCTTCCATCCAAGCTTTATTCTCAATGTGATGTTCCGGGAGGCCGAGGAGAGAGAGAGAGAACCAGGAAGAAAAAGGGGTATATCTAGTTTTGGGCCAAGGAAAGATATTTGCCCTGAGCCAATAGGGTCAGGAGTAGGTATGATAGGGAAAAAGGGTTGAACTACATAGCACAGGTTTCAGGGGGACTCTGAGGGGAAAAAACATTCCTCAGAGGAACACAACATCTCCCTCTTTTTTGTTTAAGACATTAGAAGAATAACATTAGGTTACACGGAATGTGGGTTTTCCCACCAATTACAATTGGTGGGGGAGTCAACCTGCTTTAGGTTTGCCAACTCTATGTGGTTGACTTCTGAGGTAGAAAGTATGAGACTATTGATAGCCTTGAAAATCAAACAGTGTAGGATCCCGAACGCTATTGTTACAAGGAAAAGAATAACAAGAAATAACAGAATTGTTTTAAGTATAGAAGTCCACCACCCTGTAAGTCCTCAGCCTTTGAACAGTTCTTTGATCCAGTCCTCAGATTCTTGCTTCACTTGTCCGATCAAGCTGTTCATGCTTCGAAGGGCAGCATGGATGTTTGGAGCCTTCGAGGTCAGGTTTAGGCAACACAGTCCTTCAAATTCCGGGCATTCATGTCCATGAAGTAACAAGAGATAATCTATAGCAGCACAGTTCTGGAGAGTGGCCTGCCTGGTAATTTCCTCATCTTCTAGGAGAGAGCTGATGGCGGTGGACGTTAAATTTGCCTGTTTGACTACCCAGCACTCTAGATGGCCCAATTCACCCAGAGCTTTGGCTGCTGCGACCCACGGAAGGAACAGGGACACAGCGACTCTTTTTGACTTGGCTCAATGAAAAATTTCTGAATTACAGTTTGGATCCAATTGGTCAGCACTTCTCTTTTGAATTTTGTTTGCCGATTTGTTTTTGTGAGTCCATTCACCAATTAAAGTTTGGTTGGGTGTCAATATGGACAACCACCCTATGGTACATGGCCCTCCTAAAAGCCGAGACAGAATTCCTGCCCATAATGGAATTCCTACCAGACAGGTGGACATAGGATTCTCTGTTGAGGCAGTGGACAAACATATGTTTTCCTGCTGAAGTGTCTGTGCCAGGGTCACCCAGACATTTTGATGTAGCTGAGGGATGATCTATGCAGCTGCCAGACTGTTCAGCAACAATAAGATGACAACTTGTATGGGGTTCATCACAGGGTTGAGTGTGAGGTAGGCTTTCTCTAAAAGGAAAAACAAACATTTTTTAAAACATGTTAAAAGTTTCTATTTCTGCCGGAAGGAGTCCACATCTAGGAAGATTCTTTTTCTTCCATCCGGCGGCGTCTTCTTTTGGATGCAACGGCTACTTGCCTCTCATCCCCTTCTGCTGGAGTTGGATTTTTAGGGACAAAAGGTTTCACCCACTTCTGGGGAATCCACCGAGGGCCTGAGGGAGTGGCCACACATGCATAGCCACGACCCCAGGTCACGAGCTCATAGGGACCTTTGGTTTCCCAAGTTTCTGGATGCCTAATCATGACCGGTGGACGCTGAGACAATTTGAACTGATTGCCACTGTTAAAATGGCGTACCACTGGTGGACTCATGTTTTCAAATGAACAGTTCAGAAAATTGATAGTAAACATGGCTTTGCAGAGTTTCTCATGTGGAGACATCCACACAGTCGTACTACTCTGTCTAGCCAGGACCTGTTTGAGTGTCTGATGTGCTCGCTCAACCACAGCTTGACATGTGGGGGAGTGAGGGATGCCAGTTTTATGTTCTACTCCCCACTGCTGGACAAACTCCAGGAACCCCTTGGACGTGTACGCTGGGCCGTTATCAGTTTTGATTTCTTTTGGAATCCCCAACACTGAAAAAGCTTGCACTAGGTGTTTCTTGGCATGTTCAGTCTTTTCCCCTGCATGGGCAGAGGCATACACTGCGCCTGAATGTGTGTCAATGCTTACATGAACATATTTGAGGTGTCCAAAACTAGGAATGTGCGTGATGTCTGTCTGCCATACCTCACAACTGCCAAGGCCCCGGGGGTTAACTCCCATACCCATCGATGGCATCGCTTGGGCAGTTGGGACAGGTGGCCACAATGGCTCGAGCCTGGCTCCGTGTTAGCTGGAACTGACGGATCAGGCCTGGTACATTCTGATGGTATTGTTGGTGACTCAGCTTTGCCTGTTGGAAGATATCAGGGAGACGTGCATTTTCAACAGGTGCAGCAAGGGAATCTGCCTGACGATTCCCCTCTGCAATTTCACCTGGCAGATCAGTGTGTGATCTTACATGCATCACATAGAATGGATGTTCTCGATGAGAAATTAAATAAATTAGCTTTGAAAGCAATCTGAAGAGATGCTCATTGTCAATTTCTTTGAGCACAGCCTGCTCCGCTCTGGACACTACCCCTGCCACGTAAGCAGAGTCTGTTACCAAATTAATTGGTTCCGAGAACTTCTCAAAGGCTCTTACCACTGCAACTAGTTCAGCCACTTGGGGGGATCCCTCCACAAACTCCACATCAGCTTCCCAACGCTGAGTCTGAGGATTTCTCCAAGTCATCACTGACTTGTGAGAAGTCCCGGATGCGTCCGTGAACACTCTGAGAGCCTTGAGTGGTCTCCGACTCCTCTTTTCACGAGGGATGAGGTGGAATTCCTCATTGAGCAACTTCTGAGACGGGGTATGGACTGATATTTGTCCCCTGTAGCTGTCCAGAGACAATTGGAGACTGGCATTGTTCTGGAGTAAATGCTCAAACATCTCTTTGGTCAATCTCTTGGGAGAGTTCCTTCCCTCCTTAGAAAGTTTGACCGGAAAGTGAATACATGTAAAGTCACAACCAGCCAGCTCACACAATCTCACCCTTGCCTTCCGAATCAGTTGAGCTATCAACTCTTATGGCTCAGTGATGGTCTTGGATATTTGGTGAGAGAGGAAGACACACTCTATGATCAAGAGTGAATCTCTCTGCCCCTCGATCCATTGAAAAATCAAACCATGCAAATGTGGCAGTTTTCCTAGAACAATGAATTGGAAAGGTATGTTTGGCTCACATCGATGAGCCTGCCTCTCTGATAAGGCCTTCTGTACCTTTTCGATTGCTGTCTTTGCCTCTGGGGTCAGTTCCCTGGGAGAAACCAGCTCCCTCTCCCCCTTCAATAAATTGAAGAGAGGGTCTAAATCTTCATTTGTGAGGCCTAGCCAAGGTCTTACCCAATTCAAAGACCCACACAAGGAGTGGAGATCTGCTAAGGTTTTGGGATTACTCAATTTCCAATTTCTGCGGAACAATGGTCCTTGCAGCTATTTGTAGACCCAGGTACTTCCAAGGTGGCATCCTTTGAACTTTATCTTCCTGCAATTGAAATCCAGCAGAGGTTAAAACTTTAAGCTCTAGGTCAAGCGTGTGTTGGAGTATAGAGTCATTGGGGGCACACACGAGTAGATCATCCATGTAGTGAAGGATGATGGCATCCTTTCTCTTGGCACGTATTGGTGACAGTAGTGAGGCTACGTACTGTTGGCATATGAAAGGACTAGATTTCAGACCTTGGGGAAGTACTTTCCAGTGATATCTCTTCATTGGGGCTTCTCGATTAATGGTAGAACCGAGAATGCAAACCGTGGGGCATCTTCTGGGTGTAGAGGAATTTGGAAGAAACAATCTTTGATATCTAAAACAGCCAATTGCCAGTCTCGAGGGAGCATTGTTGGAGAAGGCATCCCTGGTTGGAGTGGACCCATGTCCTCTATAATTTTGTTTATTTCTCGGAGGTCATGGAGCAACCTCCACTTGTCCTTTCCCGGTTTCTTTATTACAAAGACTGGGAAATTCCAGGGGCTTGTTGTCTCTTCTAGGTGACCTTGAGCCACCTGCTCCTCCACAAGTTCCTCAAGCGCCTTGAGCTTCTCTTTACTCAATGGCCACTGTGCTACCCATCTTGGGTTATTGTCCAACCACTTTAGTTTGTGGGTAGGGCGCTCCACAGTGGCTATTTCTAAAAATCCTGGGGTGTCTTAGGAATGACCAGTTGGACTCCCCACTGTGACATGGTGTCTCTCCCCCATAAGTGAGCCTTATAATCAGCAACGAATGGACAGACATTTGCCAATTTCCCGTCAGGTCCCTCAATTTGCATTATGTTTTTTGAGATTTTTGCCATTGTGATTCCTCCTATGCCCTGAAGTTCGCCTGCCACAGGTTGCAACTCCCAGTGTGATGGCCACATGCTCTCAGGTATAACGGTAACGTCCGCGCCGGAGTCGAGCACCCCCTCCACATGGAGGTGGTCTGACCCACGGGCTAAGTTACATGCCAGAGAAGGTTTGTTCTCCCCCACCACCTCTGCCCAGTAGACTTCCGGTGATTTTCCATCCGCTAGGACCTCAGCCGGAACAGGAAAGGCCTGGGCAAGGACTTGCCCCTCTGTCAGGTAGAATGGTGGGTGCATGCAGCGTGCCAACAGCATGAGGCCTGTTATCTTTCCCTTAATGGTCATGAGAGCTACCTCCACCTCCAAGGGGGTGCGTGCTGTGTCCCCAATAACAAAATACTCACTGTTTGGTTCCATGTGGTTAACCTTCACGTCCTGTGAAATGTTTTGCAGGTCCACTGTAATTACTGTCCAATCAGTAGATCTGAAATGAAAACCTTTGGTAGTCATGAGCTTATATCGGCCTCGCGGCTGCCATACATTGTTAGTTGAACATTTGACATTTTTATTTTTCTGTACCCCCACACCCTGCAACCTGCCCTCCCCCTTTTTTGTTAAGAGAGAGACATTTGCCACAGTATGGCCTTGTAAATTTCTTTCTTGGCACGTCAAGGAGATAAAATCTGGGCCGCGCTGTGAATTCAGTTTTTTTGATTTGCATTTCTGGTTTTCTGGGCAGGCCTTGGCGAAGTGTCCTGGCCTTTTGCAGCGGTGGCAGATGATGTGCTGCAGCTGGTCTGATGACATCGGTTGCCTCCTTGCTCCTGGTGCTGCATCTGCCACAGGCTTTGGGTGTGTCAGTCCCGGATTCCTTTCAGGTGCACTGAAAAGTTCTGCTCTCCTGGTACAGACTTCTATCATCTGTGCGAGACTAGGTGATGGGTCAAGGGGAAGGCTAAGGATGATTCTACGACAGGTCTCATTAGCATTCCTCTGAGCCATCTCCTTAATCAATTCTGCCTGCACCACTGGGTCTTGCACTTGTCTTTCCACTTGACTTCTCAGACGGTCCACAAACTGCAAGAAATTCTCTGAAGGAAACTGTTTAATGTTACCATAACTGGTCTTTATCTCAGGTGATGGAATCTGATAAAAAGTCTTTTCTGCAGCATTACACATCTTATCTAAAACTGACTTTGATAACAACCGAGTTTGCTCATTCGCACTAGATAAATCACCTTCACCGCACAAATGATCATGTGTGACGTCATTGTAATCACTGTCCTGCGCATCAGGTGTTTGCTGAATTTCCTGCAATACTGTTTTCAAAGCTTTTTTCCATAATCCTTCCCATAGGTCATACTCTGAGGGAGTTAATAGGCATCTGAATAAATCTTTAATGTCACTGGGTACCATCTCATTTGAATTGAAGGTAGCTTTCATCATGCCCTTAAATATTTCACTGGATCTCCCAAATTGTTTCTGCATTTTACACAGCTCTTTTTTATCTTGGTATGAAAAAGGCAGATACTCTCTACGCACGTGTCTTTTACCTACATATACTACAGGAGCCACAGATGGAATGCCCTGCTGATCATTATTATGAGTTGCTAAAAATCCTGTTACTTCTCTATTGCCCAGGCAGCTATCCTGTTACTTCTCTATTGCCCAGGCAGCTAGAGGGTGTTGTCCCACCCCCTCCCTGGGATCCAGCAACAGGCAGCTCTTCCCTCCTCCCCTGGGGCCCCGGGCTAGGCTGCCCCTTAGCCCTTGAAGCAGGGGGACCACCCCCCCCCCCGACTCCGCCGCTGCCGGCTGCATTATCTATCTCCCCATCCGCGCTGGGAGTAGTGGTTGTAAGGCACCCTCCCCCCTCCCCCTTTGCGCGGCCACTGGGAGGGAGGGGGAGGCTCTGGGGAAAAGGGTGGGGTGGGGGATTGGGTGAGAGATATGGGGTCGGGGTGGGAAGTGGGGCGAAGAAGGGATAGTGGGAAGGAGGAATGCAATGCCGTCCGCCATCAGGGCTGACCGCATGGTGCGACCCCCCCATGGTCTCATCCACGTGGCCAGAGCTCCGAGAGGAAAAAAGTGCATCTTGCTGAGGGAAAACAGGTGGGAGAGGAGGGTATAAGGACAATGGGTGGGTTTGAGGAGCAGAATGCAGTATGGAATCAGGGAATCCCTGCTTCTCAGGAACAGAGCATTGCTGAGAGGTTTTGCATGTCTGGCTGCTGTTTTCTGCTTCTAACAGCTTCTTGCGTACTTGTAAGAATATTGGAATAAATGAAGAAATTTTGTTTTCCCCATTTTCAACTTTTAAAGTTATTAATTTTCCCACATCAGCCCAAAATGAAACAGAATTTATATCTTGTAGAGTACTGTCTGGAATTTCAGCTGACAGCCAGGAAATAAATTTGATTAAGAGCTTATTAGGAAATTTTAGATCTGTTGAGATGTTTTTAAGTTGTTTAAAAGCACTCTTTTGATTTCTCAATAAATGTATGCCCATGTTTCTGATGTTTTAAAAGGCAAACTGTTTGAAAAATCTTCACCCCTGACGTGAAAAACTAAAGACGCCGCATCCCGCTCGCTCCCGAGATAAGAGGCAAGGCGGGCTGGTCGCGGCTCGGGGCGGCCATCTCTGGCCGCTTCTCCCGACTGCGGGGACACAGGCAGGGGGGTGTCCCAGTGCCAGCTTCTGTCCCGGGGCCCTCCCGTAGCTAGCCCACCCCAAAAACGTGCGGTTGTCCCCAGTACACAGAACTCAGCCGTTCTGCAGAGAAAAAAATCTCAAACCGCGTTATGCAACACACTCCGGCGCAGGGTCCTAAAGCCCTCTCACTATTAAACTATAGGGATCTTCTAGCGGACCCCGCAGCACGTGTTGCAATGTCAGAGTTTTCTGTCTAAGGTTGATTCACTTTTGTAGTAAAAGCGAACTCCCGACCTTGTCCTGCCACCCCGAGCTGCTCGAAAACAGCCGATAGGGGCCAGGCAGTTGTGCCTCCCAAAGAGATTATTAACCCCTTAAATAGGGAGTCCCTCTTAATGCGTGGGCTTATTAATATTTCATAACAAACCGACGTTGGGGGCCAACTGAAAATATTACTTCCCTCTAACCACCCCCCAGCTCTCGCTAGCTCAGTTATTCAGGGGTTATAGGGAAATATATTTCAGAGAGACAGAATAGAGATTTCAAAAGACTGGCTCTCACCCCCAGCTTCCGTCCAAGCTTTATTCTCGATGTGATGTTCCGGGAGGCCGAGGAGAGAGAGAGAGAACCAGGAAGAAACAGGGGTATATCTAGTTTTGGGCCAAGGAAAGATATTTGCCCTGAGCCAATAGGGTCAGGAGTAGGTATGATAGGGAAAAAGGGTTGAACTACATAGCACAGGTTTCAGGGGGACTCTGAGGGGAAAAACCATTCCTCAGAGGAACACAACACAGTTTGGTTTTTAGTTAAGGAGGAATGTGGAGTGCTTTTCCCTGTAGGGACCTTGGATTTGCTTTATAAAGGGCAGGGCCATATCAGAAGGCTAGTTTGGATGTATCAGAAGGCTAGTTTGAGATATTGGCATCTCTTTTGTGTACTGAGAATGTCAAATGCGACTTTGGGAAATAGCCATATAAATCCTGACTTCCTGCAGGTCAGCCCTTTTTTTCCTCCTGGTCAGCTGTACAGGTAACATCCAGTTAGGACCTGCTGCTCCCCGCCCCCCCCTTTGTGGGGGGAGCTGGCCCTGAGGCCTGGCCAGACACCATCAGCTCCTGGTGGGGGAGGAGAGGTTGCAGCTTAACATCAACTATTTCTTTCAATTTCCCTGGAGCCCCTGGAGCAGGGGAGGGATCTCTGCCGGGCCCCTGATAACAGCCATGGGCCCGGTTGGGCTGGGGCTGCCCCAATTGCCAATGAGGTGTGGGCAGAGCTCCACCCCTGAAGCCCTCTGGTGATTCCAGAAGGAAAATGAAAAGAGTGGAAGGAGGAAACCTGGCCAATCAAGGGAGAGAGAGAGACTGCTTCGGTTGGAGGTCACATGGCTCCAGCAGGCCTGGGCTGATTCAGCCTTTTCCTGGCAAAATGAAGCTTCCAGGGCTTAACCTTTCCTTGAGAGAGGGAAGAAAGGAACAGAGTGAATGTAGAGAAGACACAGCATGAAGTCAGTGGAGCAAGAGTGAAAGGACTATTGAGACTATTGAGGAGTTTGCCATTCCATTTTATGCTGGACTTCTTATTGAGCCATGGAAATGAACTCTATATGTTGAGTCATTAAAAAGACATATTGTCATGGACAAAGACCTTCTAACCAATTAAGTTAGAAAGTGGTACGTTTATTCACCAGTGGGCAGCACCGGAGTCATCTCTGAAAGGCGTGGCCACCCCAAACAAGGCTCTTTGCTCTCTATTTATTCTCCAAGATCTTACATACAATACAGATGCATAACCCCAGCACCTCCCATCCCCCCTCTGTATTAAAATGAGGCTATTCGTCCTCCACGTGTGTTCAATTCTTCTCTCAAATTGGGTCAGTGGTCTCGAACTGGGTCAGTGGTCTCAGAGGATGAAGTCAGGAGAGTCTTCATCAGGTCTCTGTGACCCTCTGGCACCATCCAAGGTCCTCTACCTCATGACTGATTGACACCAAGTCCAGGTGCTGGCCATTGTTCTTAGTGGTTTCAATCTGTTCCTATGACGGTTCACTTACTCCACTTTTTCTATAAACAAGCTCATAATATAACAGCTAGCTCTAGCTTGGGCATCTAATAATCATTAACCTACCATTTACTAATCTAACTTACATCTTGATTAATGTAAAATGCTTCTAATCCTTAGCTAAATCTTAACTGTTTAAAATCATGTTTCTTGTAGATTATCCCTTTAAATCATGGGAAAGATGCATTTGGGGAGATGATTGTTTTAATTTGTGTGTGAATTTTAGCAAAAGTGTTTGTGATTGACCAAGTAATATTAATCCTACAAGATGCTTGAACAGAGATAAAGATGAGAAGTCCCCTGCACCAGTGAAGAAGTGAGAAGATATCTCTGCACCTTGAAGTGAAGAATCCTTTGCTTTAGAGTTATTCATCTTTAAAAGGTGACACCCTAGCATGCAACAGTCTGACCCATGACCCATAAGCAGCTTGGGAAACTGCTCCTGGGAGGGTCACAAAGGCAGGTTTCTCTGGGCAGTTGTTTTTGTGACACTTTAAAACCCACAAGAGAACCGTTCTAGGTTGTCAGTGGGATCCATGACTCTAAGAGAGACTCTTCTCCTAAAGAATTGATGAAAGACTATTTTCAAATAGCAAAACTGACTGAAAAATCACAAGTTTTGTCTCTTTATGTTGTTTTGTAGGAAAGTTAACAGTTTGTAGGGGGAGGGAAGAGTGTTTTAGAATTCCATTTTATTTTTAGTTTTTCCCAACTTTTCCACTCTTCTAGTGTGTGTTAATAAAACTTGGTTCATATTTTAAGCCTAAGTCTGTTTTGCTTTTTCTCCTGATCTTCTCCCACAAAAAAACAGAATAAACACTAAAACCACTACACTAAATTTGGCAATCAGAATTTAATGAACGTGAAGCCACTACAAGAATGAAAAAAGATTTCTACAGGAAAAGTCAAAAAAGACAAAAAATAATTTTCTTTTAAAGAAAGAGAAATGTATTTTCTAAGCAGAACTATCCATAAAATTCTATTTGGAAGTTTCCATGTAAAACCTTTCCATGTAAAACCTTCCATGAGATAGATAATACCATGTGCTGCTCATGTGAACTTAAAAATTCATTTCACAAATCTGTAAGATTTTGGATATGGCAAAGCCTTTGTGCTCAGAAAATGACTGTAACCTCAGTGTTTTCTTATTTACATTCTGCTATAATTTGTAGAATAAATAATTAATTGCAAAGACAATGAGAAATTGTAGCGTTGTAAACATTTTTTTTTCTTCCTTAGACCCTTGAGCCTTTAATGTATTTTTATTTGGGAAATGATCAAACTTTTAATGCAAGTAAGCAGGAGAGATAATAATTATCTAAATCAATGGGAACGATAGGGACCTTTGACTTCTTTTGATTCCCCAAGAGGAATCCTCAGGATGCTTCCTTTTGTTTCAGGGGGCCATGACACAGAGGAGGAAGGCTTCAATAAAATATTTGTTTTGTCACACTAGGTGAATTCCATATGGACTGGGTGCTGGCAGATCAGTCTTCAACTACATTTTATCTATATATCATATTTTTAATGGTAAAATTTTCTGCTACTGTCACAGTACCTGAGTACACTTCACTTGAAATTACTATGAAACTCCCAATGGACTTCATGCAGACTGTGTCATTTCTTGTACACCAGATCAGATTTTTTTTTTTTTTTTGGTGCTGTGTGTAAATCTCCCCGCAAGGCTTTGTGTAACCCCTGTGGATGGGTATTCCCCTACATTTATGTAAAATCTGCATTAAGCTTGACATTTAGTGCAAAGTATAAGCGGAAATTAACCTTAACGCTCTAATTGAGTAGGAAAGTGATTCTGTACACATCTTGATTGTAATCAAAAAACAGGGGAGGGGGAAAAAAGAGGATTATATTTTTGGTATTTAATAAAAAATAACACGTACAGCTTTAGGTGTGCAATTTCCTTAGATGGCATTAAAATTAAATGCAGTGTATAAAAAACAAAAAAATCTTTTCAGCTGCCTTACGGAATCATAAATTGCAATGACATTACAAGAACAACGTAATTTGCCCAGTCAAAAGCAATTATGTTAGGGTAAAGCAGAAAAACAAGAAAGCTGTGGTCATCATAAACATTGTCAGCCCAAATTTGCATCTCTGTGCTTTCTAAGCCAGCTTGCTTTATTATTTTATTTGTATCTCTTATTTTTTTTCTTTTTTTGTCATGATGAAATGGGCCTACCATGTCTGAAAAAAATGAACTTTCTGTCTAGTTCATATTTTTAACTGTTCATGCTCAACAATTAATGTGTTTTTTTGTTGTTTTTTTTTCCCCTTTCAAATTTTCCCTGAAATGCTCCTGTTGATCACTACATATCATACTGCGGGAATAGGCACAATTAATAATGAACTGATGCAACCTAATGAATGTTAACCTTCAAACTAATAAAAAGACCTATTTGTCTCATACATTTCAAATGTATTGTGCATTGAGTCTCCTCTTGAGTTGTACTCTGGATTTGGGTTGTGTTTCAATTGAACCTGTAATTAACAGGAGAAGATTTCTTTTCCCTTTCAACACAATTGCTCTCATGAGTCACAGTCTTGAAGGGTGCTGCACACCTCTAATTGGCAATCACTGAAACTTCAGGGTGCTCAGCATCTCACAGAAGTGCTCAGCACCTCAAATAACAAAGAGTTACAGAAGATGGAAAAACCAAGCATTCTCTCTAATCACAGTGTGAAGACAAGAGAGTGGAGGTACGAACTTCAGAACACACCCCGGGCATCCTGGGTGGAAACGTGTGATTTTTGCTGCTGTACTTACAGGAACTAACCAAGACTCATGTATGAGGTCAGCACTCCAAAAATTGTTCCACACCAAGGAAGTTTAGTCTCTTACTTTCCAAAATCAGGCAATACCATTTTGTTTAGGAGACAGTGAGGAGCAGTGGCTGGAATGACAACCCAGTTGCCAGAACATCTGTGCTCTTCCTTCCCTGGTTTGTTACCACTTTGTCTATGAGCTAGGACAAGGATCAAGACTGGATGTCAGTAAGACTGCAGGCAGCAAGGCCTGGCAGTGCTGAGGGTCAGGATACCAAGAAATCTTTTTCCTTGCTCTTCCCAAGACAGTGTGGGCTGGCATCAAGGCCACGTGAAGCATGAGGGCTGCAGAGACTACTGCAGAACTGGGTTCCTAGTAGCTATCCACTATCCAGTTCTTTTTTCTAGCTATACATAATGATGGATTCCCCTGAAAGATACCTGTACTGAAGTCTCAACTTCTTCATGCAAAAAGGTGTCTTCCACTACAAAATTGCCATAGAACTCATATTGCCAAAACTGGAATATATAAAAAGGTTTTACACAGATTATCTTCTGGACCATTGTCCTGGTTTGGGACAAATTTGGGAGAAAACCCCCGTATAGGATCCCTTTAAGGAAGCAAAGCCAAGTGGCCCCTCCCTCCAACCGGTCTGGTAAAAAAACCTCTTTGGAGAAAAGTGGAAAAAACTATCTTGCTAAACAAATGAAGTGCATACAGGTATAAAGAATGGATAATATGAAACAATAAAACCTTTCATTCTAGAGTGAGATGGCAAATTGAGAAAGTCCTTGCCGTGGGTGTAGCTCAGCTCTCTCTCAGTCTCTCCTCAGTCCCAGTCCCTCTGGCGCTGCTGGAAAATGCCGAGGTCCAGGCCCCGGTGGGCCGCAGGTGCAGCCCCCAGTGCTCCCCTGGGTTTTCAGTCCAGAGCAGGTTTAGACAGTTCCAAAAAAAAGGGAAAAAAAACAGTCCAGCGAACTTCTCTGCCCTAGCTAGCTGAAACTAATTAAAAGCAAAAAAATCTCTGTCCTGCAGTCTCTCCAAGCCTCCGCCGAACACCCCGTGCGCAGAAGAATGTGGAGTAGTCAGGCAGTTTTCTCAAAACAAACTCCGCGCTTCTCCTTGCTCTTAGAACCAGTCTTAAAGGCACAGAGCTCAATATATAGCGCAAACAGAACAGACGACTGGGGATACAAGCATCATAAAGTTACCCTAGGACAACCATAAAATAAGTGCAACTGTAAATTAATAAGAAGGTTCCTTACAGGTATTATTGTTCTTAAATGCTGAAGATAGTCTCAATTGCTGTTAGTAACTTTTAAATAAAAGGGTGATGAATTTAAGAAAAAGCATTCTGTGCTGAAGATGCTGCCAACCACTAGAGGGATATTATGAAAGAGTAAGAATATAACAGTTATCAGTCTTCTTTCTTGTGGAGGCCTCTCCATGTGTTGCCCTGATGTTGTGTAGATAGTAAAGATTTTCTTCAGAAGTGCTGAGTCCTGGCCCTTCGTAACCTGAACATGACCTTTGCAAGAGTCACAAAATACATAAGATGTGAGTATTGTCCCCCATTTCTTAAAATACAAAGCATAGCTTTGACCCAAAGAAAAAAAAAAAAAAAAAGAAAAAAAAAGAAAAAAAAAAGAAAAAGAAAAAAAAAAAACACACCAAAAAACCACGCCAAGAAAAACCCAACAAACTCCAAAAACTAAACACAAGAGCAAACAAGCAAACAAAACCAAAACCAAACCTACAGCAGTGCTAATAAAAATAACTCACTAAAAAAGAATATTGTAACATATGTTGGGGCATCTAGGGGACTTTTGTGGAATATTCTTGGATACTTTAGGTTGAGAAAAGCACTAGATCCAACTGATTTGAGCTCTGCATCTTTATCTGTAACTGACACACTATTCTCTGAAGATACTCATGTCAGCTCTCTTTTTCAGATTATTTAAGTTTTCTTAAGGAATTAAAGATTGTAAGTCTGATTTTAAGAACTCTTAGGTGCCATCTATACATAATGGTGACACATGGGTTTTCATCCCATTATTCTGGCATGAAAAATTATCCTTATTCAGGAAATCATGAAGCTGTTATAATTAACAGGAATAAATGTGATGTTGATTTTAACATTTCTGTTGCAAGCATCACAATATTTTTATTTTCTTCAAAACTGTGGTTTAAGAATGAGAAAAAATATTATCCCCTACAATTTTCACTAAAAACAGGAAGAGAAGATTAAAAAAAAAATTCTAGTCAATATCATCTTGAGAAAAGCTGACATGCATAATAGGCATGTGAAATGCAGGCTCAAAAAATTAAAAATCTAAAGTAAAATGTGTGAAATGTGAATTATTTGGAGGGACATTTTTATTATGAATTTTGAATACCTGAATTTAGCAGTGAGGTCACCTTCCAGATCCCCCTCCAAATATTCATGTCTAAGATAAATAATGATACAATTTTTCTTCACAAAGTCACATTTTTACAGCACATCATTTTATGTGAGATTTCACCTCTTCACATATTCACTATATTTGTCCTGGTCCAATAGACACTAATTTCTGGACACATCCTTGCAGCCTCCCAGTAATTAAGAAACCGCTATGCCTCTTGATGGAGAGAGCTGATGAATTTTTAAAGTAAAGAAGTACCAGTTGCTTCTAGCTATTTAGAATAGGTCTGGCATTCTGGTTAGAGCCAAACAACTTCATCATATAAAACCAGCAGTGAATACAGGCAAAATTCATGATTGTCAGAATAAGCCAAAACTCAAAATTCAGTGGGAAGCAAGAAGAAAAGCCCATTGCTCTGGTATTCAATGGTCTGAGTGGCTGGGAGGAAACCAGACTTCATGGAGTTGTTGCAGTGTTGAGGTGCTGTGATGAGGCACTGGCCAGAGGACTCAAAAGAGCCTCACAGCCTCAAGCAGATGGGATCATGGAATCATGCCATCATACAATTGCTGGAAAGGACTGGTGAGGTCATGGAGTTCAACTCTTAACACAGCATTGCCTGATCCACTACTAAACCATGTGTCCCAGAGCAATACACATATTATATACACTTCCACAGACAGTGAGTCCACCACTTCCCTGGGCAGCCAGTTCCAGTGCCAATGGGAAGATGTTTTTCCCAATACCCTGTAAAAACCTGCCCTGGTGAAACTTGCGACCTTTTTCTCTCCTCCCACCTCTTCCTGCCAGGGAGAGAGCAGTGGGCCCCATCTGACAGCAACCACTGTTCATGGCCCTCTGGTGTCTACATGAGGTCTCCCAAAAAGACAACAGCTCCTTCCTGCTCACAGAGGACAAAATAAGATTACAATTACTAAAAGGATTAAACCAGTTAATGCTACTGATGTTGATCCAGCAACCGTTCAGGAAATTGGTGTAGTGGAAAGTGTCCCTGCCCATGGCAGGGGGTTGGAACAAGATGTTTTTTAATGTCCCTTCTAAACTAAATTACTATGAATCTATGACATTTACATTTTCTCTCCCAGGGGCAACTTTAAGTTTTGTTGACCAATTTCTCAGTAAATTGAGCTGTCAGTGACCATCACCTAAGTCCTGCATGTGCCCACGTCTTCTTTTTCTCCTTGAAATCCTGTTGCCACATACTGCTCCCGTTGTATTCCTGAGCTGTTTTTGCTAGTCATAGGAGTCAATCAGCGTGTTTCAAGTGTTTCTCAGTAGCTGCTACAGAGAAACTGTGAAAGTACACATTTGGCCTTGAAAACAATATTTCAGGGGACAAAAGGCATTTAATTCACATCATATTGCAGAGGGACCACATGTTTTGACAGGCCCTAAGAGAGGTAATTCAATGAGCATCACTTTAATGATATATGATTTAGACAGCTATTTTTTCTTTTTGTCCTCTCTGTGACCCTGCTCCTTCTGCCTTTCTTTTCAGGGCTGCTTCAGATTCACTGTCACAAAGATGGTAGGTATATCTGCAGCAAATTGTGTCCTTGCTCACAAAATAAGAAGCAAAAGATAGAATTAAATGTGCAGTTTACTGCACAGTTTGTAAATGGAGTTAAAGGAAATTCATTCAATTCTCTAGTTCTGTTGCTTGTTCAAGACATAGGTTACACATGCAGGGCTAGGCTTATGCCTGCCAAAAGCCCATCAAAATCAAGGGAGTTCCACAGGAAGAAATTTTTCTCAGTACCAGCAGATGTTTAAGAGAGCGGAACAATTTGGGTTATCACTTAAAATTGGTTCAAACTGTGAACCAGATGGACATGTAGATCATGTATTGAAATGTGAGGAGAGATTTCTATTTCCCCTTATAATTCTTGCCTTACCTCACTACTGAAAGCCAGAATGGAAGTTTGAGAGCCACTGTGCAAGAACAGAATAAAAAGGGATGTCCCTATCCTAGAAAACTCCAAATTTGTCTAGCAATAAATGAGGCATTTGCTTTTATCTGCCTGAAATTCAGACTGGGGTTTCCTCTCCCAACATGTGATATAATTCAAGGCATAAAAAATCTGAGACATGAAAAAATGGCAGTGGAGAAGGTTTTAAATCTTTTCCGGAGACCTATGGACTCTGTGTTGAAACAACTGGGTTTCCTATCCTTTTGCAGATCACTTTTGATGTATAAAATATTACCTAACCTGAATAAAGACCCTGAATCAGGTCTCAGAGCAGAGGCTGGTCAGGATCCATCACATTATTACAATCCTGCAAAGAATCAACACTTCTATGGAAAAAAATCAACAGGCATGGAAATGCCATGCTAAATGATATCATTATTATTTTCTAGACTTATGGAAGGGTCAGGATGAAGCATATCTAGCGCATCTACTGAAAAGCTACAACAGAGGACCTTACAGATTTAATCCTCATAATAACTCTGATGGATGTTTTCCTTCTTCCCTAAAACATTTATTGAAATGAAAGATGCAGTACTTATGGAAACCTGCATTATTCTGCATTACAACTGAAGAGAGTTTTATGGGTAATTAAATGTTATTTTCACCTTGATATTGTATACATTCCCAAGACTTAAGTTACACATTTCTCATAAGTTTCTGGATAATGAATTTTAAGAGGGTTGAAGTTGGTTTGTTTTCGATTGGGGAGAGGGGGTTGGATATTATTTTTCTTGGTTGGTTAGTGTTGCAGGGGGGGCGAGTATTTTGTGGGATATTTTGTTTGTTTGTTTGTTTTTATGGAATTTTTCATTGTTTTACGGTTAGGTTTTTTGTAATTTCTCTGCATATTCCACTTACATTAGCACTTTACCTCTGCAGCATATAGGAGCTACATCTGAGTGATTTTGAACATTTATGATTTGAATGTTTTTTATTATTACTTTTAACCTCACCACCCTCTGAGACTTTTTAGTTCATATTGGTTTGGCTGGCACACAGAGGTATTGGTGAAATGGCAGGAGGTAAATATGGTAATCAGTTTTAAAAATCTCATAAAAGAGAGTTATAAGAATCACAGAATATGTTGAGTTGGAAGAGACCTATCTTGATGAGCTTTATGAAGGACAGAGAAGAAAATGGGTTTTGCAGTTAGACGTGTTCTACATCTCTGCTTCTCATCCTTGTCCAAATCTAACTCTCAAAATGCTTCCCTTTCTGTATGGCCACTGCTAGTTCTTGCCTAATCAATGGTGATAGGCCACCACAGTAGAATCAGAGAAAGGATTTTAAAAACCATTTCAACCCGTGGCCATAGTCAGGGACACTTTCTACTAGACCCGGTTGCTCAAAGCCCCATCCAGTCTGGCCTTGGACACTTTCAGAGAAGTGGCATCAATGAGCAGGAGAAAGAGTCTTTGTGGAAGACAGGAATAACCCTGTGGAAAATTTTGGGGTAAAAACTCAGCCAAGCTTTACTGATAAAGAGGTAAACTATAGTCCTTACAACTAGAACCAATGTTTCAGTGCTTGGCAGAACTTTCAAAATTTGTATCAGTAGGTCATATGGTAATTCCTCTGTCCTCTTTCATGGATATAGAAGATTGCAACAGGCTTAGGTGGCATTGCCTCATCTCTCCCTATACAGGTTGCAAGTGAGATTTCTAAGCCACACTGGCTGTGCCAAATAGCTCCTCTTTACTGATGAAGGGAAACTACATTGACAGACACCTGCATCAAAGAAATTCCCGTTATTTTGTCACAGAATCATGGATGAAGTCATGGAACCATGAAGTCACAGACTAATAGAAACATAGAACCATAGAATCATAGAACCATAGTATCATAGAATCCATAGAATCACAGAAAGATAGAATATGCTGAGTTGGAAGGTCCTCAAGGACCTTCACCATTCCTTTTGACCCTCCTTTGGACACTCTTTAATGACTTAATGTTTCTTTTATATTGGGACATCCAAAACTGCTCACAGTATTTAAGTGAGGCTGCCCCAGGTCAGAACAGAGCAGGAAAATCCCCTTCCTTGCCCGGCTGGCCATGCTGGGCCTGATGCTCCCAGGACACGGATGTCCCTCCTGGCTACCAGGGCACTGCTGGCTCATGTTTAACCTGCCACTGACCAAGACTCCCAGGTCCCTTTCAATGGCACTGCTTTCCAGCTTCTCATTGCTCAGTCCCTCTGTACATCCAGGGTAGCCCCAACCCAGGTGCAGAATCCAGCACTTGCCCTTGTTTTCCTTCATGTGATTAGTGATTTCCCAGCCCTCTCATTTGTCAAGGTCTCTGTAGGGCCTCTCTAACCCCAAGGGAATTGCTAGCTCCTTCAAACTTATTATTGTTGGCAAAGTTACTTATTATACCTTCCAGTCGCGCATCTAAGTTGTTAATTAAGATGTTGAAGAGAACTAGGCCAAGGCTGGAACCCTCTGGAATCACTCTAGTGGGAAGTCACCAGTCTGATGTCACCCCATTCTCTGACATCCTTTGTGACCTGCCCACAAACCAGTTGCTCACCCGTTGCACGATGTGCTTATCCAGCTGTGAGATGGGCATTTTTTCCAGGATGCTGGGACAAACAGTGTTGAAAGCTTTGTGGAAGTAAAAATGGTGACATCTCTGGGTTTTCCTAGATCAACTAGGTGGCTTACTTTGTTGTAGAAGGAATTCTGGTTTAACAAGCATGATTTTCCCCTCATGAACCTGTGTTGGTTGTGACAATGATTGTCCTCCAGGTGTTTTTCAGTATCTCCCAGAAGAACCCCAGAATAATTTAGATGACTCTTATTTCTTATCAAGAGGTTTTCCAAGTTAGGTATTTGATAGACTTATCTCCAGACAGAAGTTCACACATGTGAAATCCCTTGATATGGAATGGTAAAAAGAGTTACTTTGCCTTCTAGCTGGCACTGGAGAAGCAGTTGCTACTCTGGAGGTGACTGTATCACTCCCTTATATGAAGGAGGTCTAGAAACCCAAACATATAAACTCTAAGCCTTACGATTTTTAACAGGGTGATGTAAGGAAAAGATAACTGTCATTCTTACACTTTCAGGAATAGCCATGCTAGCAGGCATTCCTAGGCTTTTCACAGACAAAAATTCACAGACAAAAATTAGTCTGTCTCAGCCTATGTATTTCACCCAAGAGGCATAAACCTCCATGTACTCACCTAAAAGAGAATCTTGTTCCCAGAGCACTAGCAAGACTTGCTCTGCAGCATAGAGTAGCAAAGCAATTGCCCTAGCAATTAAAGTGTTTAAAAGAATGATTAATAGTAGCTAATGAAGCTTCGCTAAAACTGTTAATTAATTATTGCAATCTGCTAAAATAACAAAAGAGTAAATAACAAGTTCTAAAACACTGCTTCTGTCCTTACTTATAATTAAAAAGTCCTGCTTCTTCTACAAAGACCCAGTGACACCTGTAGGTATCACTGCGTAATTATCATTCAAAAAACATATTACTTTAAAAGTTGCTAAATTGCATTACGCCCTTAGTAAGAGTAACTTTAAATCCCTAAAGATCCTAAAAATTGTCTTGCTAAAGGCGTCAAAATGCTGTTCTCCAATAATTGTTCCCTTTACAGAGCTTGCTCTTGAGTCATCGCTATCACTTATGTCGTCACGCACTGACAATTCGCGCTCCTTCTTAAGTTTCCCGACTGAGTTCCTCTACTTGCATTGTTTCTTGCAAGGCAATGCTTCCTTCTCCCACATGCTGAACAATAATTTGATAAGTCTGCATTATTTGTAACTTGTAGGCAGTCCTTCTTAAAATGCCCTAGTTTGCTACATTTGTAGCACTGTCTTTGTTAGAAATTTGCAAATGCTTCTTTAACAGCTTTTTCTACCTAATCTTCTAAAATTGTTGCAACGTGCTGTAGTGTCCTTACCTTGCTGCATGCCTTTAAAATTTCTGCTATAGTAAGTTAGCCTAGCATCGCACTAATAACTCACTAGCATTCTTAATTAGCATTTGCAAATGCAAGACACCAGATCAAATGTAACTTCACTCCCTCATTAATAACTTGCCTGTCTACTGCTTGTGTAAGACGATCAATAAATAAAGCGAAAAATTCTAAAAA
Organism: Delichon dasypus; assembly: GCA_037837765.1. NCBI lineage: Eukaryota > Metazoa > Chordata > Aves > Passeriformes > Hirundinidae > Delichon > Delichon dasypus. The sequence continues at coordinate 65,598,166 of JBBAXF010000004.1, read as the reverse complement.
ACCTTGCTTTACATCTGTAAAAAGACTTTCTGTAACTCCTGCTAGTAAAATCTGCACTTTTGCCTTTTTAGCTGCTTTTTTAATGTCTGTCAACACGTCTCAAAAAAGAAAGCTAGCTTGACGAGCTGCACTGTCAAGTAGTAAATTACTAACTATCTGTGCTACTATGAAGTGCAGAGCAGTGTGAAGATCACAGTTTCAGCTAAGAAGTAATGGAAACAGTGATTGTGCCTACTCGTTCTCCTTGGGCAAGGACCATATCTGTTTCCTAACTTTCTCGTACCTATATAGCAATGTAGGATCAACGGCGTATGAAATCCATCACAATGGTGTATGAAGTCTCCATGCAGACTTCAAGAGGGCAGAAGGCAATGATCTTAGCACAGATAGATTTGTTTGGTCACAAGGAAAGTTGCAGATTAACTATGGACGCTATACAGTGACTATCAGATTTCTGTTATATGCTTCAACTATGTTTTCTAATGTTTACTCAGAGAGTAATTAAGAAAGCTGGGGTTCAATTTTCTTGGTTTAGGAAAACAGTAGTCTGCCAGGAAAAGCCAGAACTTCCCTTGGAATGGTGTCGGGTGACTGAAGAGACAGGATCCCCATGGCTTGTATCATGAAGCCAATTTTATTGAACACACTGCTGGTTTATATATCTTTCAAGCATAACAACAATATCTATGTTTCTTAGTAATGTTGCTTAACTATGGGCTAGTACAGACTTGTACAGGCCTGTACTGTCTTGCATACATACATACATCTTGATCTCTTCCTACTTCATGGTCTTGCCTCAGCTTGCCATGGCTTGTAGCCCTCTAGCACATCTGCTTCTGTAATGAGTTCAGCAGTACTTTGAGTCCTGCTTCCAAACTGTATTCCCACAGAATGGAAAATGTAAACCTCCTTCTGAATTTTTATAATTTTGAAATTAAGGGGGTTTCAAGCAAAGATATGGGAATAGGAATAACACTTCTTTACTAGGAATATTAAAAATAGAAAATGTAGTAGCACAAAGAAAAAACAAACAAACAAAAAAAGAAAACACAGAGTCTGAATATAACCTGACACCTTGTTGGTCAGGGTGTTGGCAGCAGTCCAGTTAAGTTCTTCTGGAGTGACAGATATGCTTCTTTTTGAATACAGATGATCCTGTAGAAGATCAAGCAGTAGTGAGATGGGTTCAGCGATGGTGAGATGGGTCCAGTCTTCCTCTGGGAATCCAGTGGAAAACAGGCTGTCCTGCTGGTCTGAATCTCGGGTTTTATCCAGGTAGGAATGCTTGGCTCCTCCCACTGGGTGGAGCATCTCACAATGGGATGATGTAATTTTACATCATGTGGTGATGTGGTCATGTGGTGAGCCCTAATGGCTCATTAATAGCAGATATCCCCCTGGAGGAAGGATGGGTGTTGGAACCAATAAAGAAACACTGCCCCACCTGGTTTTAACAACTGGCCCATTAACAGAAGACACCCTCCCCGCCTGGAGTCATGAAGCATGGGTCAAAGAAGAGAAAAACACCTCCCCAACCCCTTTCAACACATGGTAACAGAATACATACTTTTCATTACATCTTGCATTACTGCCCGAGACATCAATGCAATCAATTTTCTCACTGTGAAAGTGCTATGGACAATTCAAATCATTTTATAATCATTTACCCACATCCGTTTCAGAGAACAAATAAGTAATAGAGAGGAAAGAACTGAGTTGGGTGACAATACCCAAAATGTAGGCTGTCGGACAGAGGCAAGCAGCTGCTATGCATAACTCATGAGTTTCAGCCACAGGAAGAGGCATGAGAATGTTCCTCTGCATGTCCTCAGGTCATTAGAGATGAACAAGGTGTTAGAGACCATAGGAAAATGTTTGTCTTCTGAAGGTGGAGGCAGTCTACTTCTGCCCTTCTACAGATTTTTCACCAGTGAAAGCAGCAGAGGCTCTGTCAGTGCTCTGTTAGACAACCTGTTGCAACTGTGTTGTTTTCAGAACATTGCCTCAGGAGAAAGAGAAATAGAAGAAAATTAAGGACAATTATATAAAATTTTAAATATTGTCCTTATTTACTGTGCTCTTGCACAGAACCTTCTCAGCCTTGATTACAATTTTAAGTCTTTTTTCCCTGATACTCATATCTTCACTGACCTCTAAAAATATGATGCACTAATACACCTTTAAAATAAGCTTTAAAGTGTCTGGGGTGTACTGGGACATTATACCCAGGCAATTCTGCTGGGACAGATTATGACTTTGATGGCATCAAGGCAATTAATAGCTTCAATATCTAGATACAAAACACTCTTGGTTGCATATCAGTTGATGGGATAATCACTGCAGGGACCCATAAAACCTTGTTTGTGGAAGTCAAAATGATGCAAAAGGTACTGGCAATAGTGTTTACATCACTGTTGGTACAATTCAGTATGGTTAGACTAAGACCAAACGAAAGGCACCTCATATTCACCAATTCTAACAAGGATGGATTTTTATTAATATCTGTGGCTTTTATACAAGAAATACACATTTAAATAGCAGGGCAGAACACCAAAATTTGTTTTCTTTCCCCAACTGTTTAAAAAAATATGACTTCCCTTTTTTTTTCTTCTCATAAATAATTTCGTGCAAGTTCCACGGACAGGGTAGTAAGGAGATATTTATGGTCTACAAATCTAATTTTAAAAATTTAGTCTGTGTCTTTTTGACAAGTAAAACCAGAATATAAAAACAGAAAAACAAACAGGCAAACAAACAAAATATCATTAACTTGCTCAAAAAGATAAAAGAATGGAAAACATAATTTGTAACATTGCGATATGCACTGTTATCACTGTTATTTATATGACTATAGAGCATTGTGGTCAAAACCAGACTTTGGATCGAGGTGTATATTGGCTGCTGCACAAGTCTAAAATGAGGCATAGTCCTGGTTTCAGAGGAGTATTTTGTCTAAAGAAAGAAGAAAGGTGATAGAAATAGCAAGGTGTTTTTAACATAATTTTGCAGGCATAAGGAGGGAAAAACCTGCAATAGAAAAACAAAGTTATTGTGGGAATGCATCCCTAATTTTATAAAGACCTAAAAACCATCATATTATTAATTTAAAATTAATTTTAAATGCCATTAGATTTTGATTATATTATTATGTCCTTTTTTGTTGTTGTTTTTGCTGTTGCTGTTTTTCTTTGTGTCTATGTGCATGGGAATACTGGAAAAATCTGAAAGACATTTTAAGTTTCTTAGCTATATCTGAATCAATCAGAGTAAAATTCCCACTGGATGTAAACAGTAACAAGAATATAAAATAACTGTCAGAAAATGTGGTCAAATTTAGTCTCAAATGATTAGATTTTAGTATTTTCATTTCTTCAGGAAACAAACTACCTTTTTTGATAACACAACTTTTGCTACCTTTCTCCTTTGCCATTCACATTTTTAGCCTACTACAGTCTTCATTATCTGTTACAGTGTGTTAATTTGGTTCATATTGTGTTTCATTTTATATTGGATTCTGTAATGTTTTTCTATTGTATCCCTTGTTCAGACTTTATCACCTGCTTTGTCCTTACTTGGCAGTGTCCATCCTCCCACACGGAAATGTAACCCAACTCTGTTCCACACCCACCTTATCCCTGATTGGACAGTGGCTTGTCCCTGCCTCTGGGCCCTTCCCCCGGGTAAAAGCCCTGAGAGAGAGCAGGGCGGTTTCTTTGGCATCAGAACGGGGACGGAGAAGGCGCTAAAGGAGCTCTGGACCAAATAAAGCTATAATTCTGCCTCCCCCTCCCCCCCCCCACCCCGGACAAAGAGCAGGCTCTTGCCTTTTGTGCCTTTTGCAATCAGCAGTCGTCTGTTCTCTCAAAAGAATCACCACAGTTGGTGGTTTGTTTGTTTTTGTTTTTTTTTTTTTTCCTTTGGGGGAAGGTTTTTACTTTCAGAATAAACCTTCAGTGTACTTTAATAGCACATTTGATTTTGGCTGTGGGGGGGGGGGGGGGGGGGGGAGAGGGGGGCATGGAAAAGGTAACTGTTTCTCCTCCGGCTTTTGTTTTTTCTTTCTCTCCAGTGTTTTTTTTTTTGTTTGGGTTTTTTTTTGTTTGTGTTTTTTTTTTTTTTTTTTCTTTTTAACTTTTGGTTTCCCAGTCACCATTAAAGGGGACACAGAAACTTAAAATCTGAGCCAAAAATGGCTGCTAGGCTGTCTGTGTCTCCGAAAAGAGTCTATTATCAAATTTGAAGTGCCTTGGATGATGGTGGGTCCCATTGTTCAAAGAAACAGTTGAAAAAATTAATTAATTGGTTGTTTTCTGTTTCCACATGTATCATTAGAGCAAATAAGCTTCCTGGAATTTTGGGAAGCTATTGCAAATAAAATAGCTGAATCTGGCTCCCCTAATAAAAAAGAAAATGCAAATTTTGCTTTTTATAGCTTAAAAATTAAGTTTCCATTGCAAAAGCAAAATGAGAAAGAGAAAAAGCCAGCTCTTTGTGGATTTTCCCCAGTTTGCACTTTTGCAGACAGGTCGGGTGCTCAAAAGCCCCATCTTAGTGATCCCCAGGCTGGTCTCAGTTCTGTAGGGGGGTCACAAGATGGAGGGGACTCCTCTGTGCCTCAAAAATGGCCAAAGCCATGTGCTCTCGAGTCATGAGGAATCTCTCCCTTTGCTTGTCCCTACTTCCCGCAATCCCTTCTTCTCCCCAGACCCCTCCTTCCCTTTGGTGCCGCCCCTGGCACTGCCCTCTCCTCTGACTCTGCCCCCTACCCTCAAACCTCTGCCCTCTGACTCCTCCCCGTGTGACTCAAACCTCCAGCCCCTCCCTGCCCCTGGTTCCAATGGTTTCCCTGCCCACTGTCTCGGTTCCCATGCCCCAGACGGGAGGGGTGGGAGCTGGGAACTCGGAAGCAGGAACGGATCCCAGCTTTTCTGCCACCCCTTTCACATATCAACAGTCAAAAGGGGGGGGGAGGGGGGGGGGGGGGCGGCGGCGGCGTGTGTGTCCATGGTGACTGGGACCCCTTCTCCCAAAAAGCGATTCAGGATTTATGCAAAACTCAGATCAATTTTGGATAGAAAGTGAATACTTCTGCAACCGTTTAAAAGCAAATCTAGCAGGGAATTCTATAGTTCCCTTTGGCCTCCAAAGAGATTTACTTCCGGAGCTTTGGCAAAATCCTGAAACGACTGTTGATAATAATAAATTCCAATTCAATTAGAACATCTATGTGGTAATAGTGAATGAGTCTCCGCCCTCACGCAGGCTCAGGAAATTCCTTTGCTTCCATCCATTCCACTTTTGTAGAATTTGTGGAGTGATTAACCACTGCTATCAAATTACAGGTTAAGAATGAAGGAGCCCAGGAACAGGTCCTGAAGGAAATGGCTCTGGCCAATGCAAACAAACAGTGCAAGGCAGCCATCCTCAGCCTCCCCATGGAACCGGCTCCAGCTTTACATGACATGCTCCAGGTGTGTGCCAGGAAGATTCCCTTAATAAAAGCTCACCAAAGCCACAGTTCCAGAGTCAAGCTGCCACAAAAAGCTGCTGCTGCAGACACCGTGCCTCCTGTGCCTGTGCCATGGCCACCGCCCAAAAGAGGAACAACGTGTCTCCTGTGTGATCAGGCTGGACATTGGGCATCTCAATGCCCTTTAAAGAGATAATTTCTGGACTTTCAGGATGATGGGGGTGGGGGGTCTCAGGGGCCCAAAAGGAATTTTTCAAAAACTGAAGGATGAGCACCAGCTTGCCCAGCGTGCCAACATAAATGGGGCAAGTCCGAGGAGGGGGGAGAAAAAACTGGAAAATGCAAATGTTGAATCAACTAATCCTGCTTTAACCAGTTCTGCCTTTCAGCAAAAGTCACCGGATGTGATATTAAAGGATCCAATAACCAGAGAAACAAAAAGTCCTCATGATCAGGTCACCTGGGGTCGTGGGTACACCTATGTGTCCACTCCTCCAGATCTCAAGTGGGTGCCAGCTGAGGGGGTGAAACCTTTCATCCCTAAAACTGCAAAGCCACCTGCAGAGGCTCCACAAGTGGCCAGTGCTGCCTGGAGGAGGAGAAAGTACTGAACCCTTTCCTTCTAATTATCTTTTTCCCTTAACAGTATTTTTCTGAATAGTTTATCTGCACTAGATGTCATTTTTTTTCCTTCTTCAACTTTAAAGGTACTCAAGGTCCGAACTCTGAACATCTCCCACTGACTAAGCCTTCCTCCTTCTCAATTTAATAAGAAAGAGGAAGATGATGCAGTGTGTTAATTGTGTTTATATTGTGTTTCATTTTATATTGGGTTTTGTAATGTTTTTCTATTGTATCCCCTGTTTCCCATGGAAACTTTATCACCTGCTTTGTCCCTACTCGGCAGTACCCATCCCCCACACTGGAATGTAACCCAACTCTGTTCCACTCCCTCCTTATCCCTGATTGGGCAGTGGCTTGTCCCTGCCTCTGGACCCATCCCCCTGGGTAAAAGCCCTGAGAGAGGGCAAGGTGGTCGCTTTGACATCAGAAAGGGGACGGGGAAAGAGCTAAAGGAGCTCTGGACCAAATAAAGCTATAATCCCCCTCCTGGACAAAGAGCAGGCTCTTGCCTTTTGCAATCAGCAGTCGTCTGTTCTCTCAAAAGAACCACCACACTTACCAGTCTTTCCAAATTGCATTTGCAATATTAACAGGTCACAAAACTTCAAAATTCTGTATTTTGCACCTAGGACTTCAGTGCAGCACTAATAGTAATAGCAACCTAAGGAAATTTAAGTGCTCAGTCACTGAACAATCTTAAGGCATATATGCTGCCTACAATGAAGAAAATTGTACCAGATAGAAGCTCTATTATTCTTAGGACCATGAATTTTTTTAAAAACCAAGAGTACACTTGAGGCTAGACAAGATGGGGTTTGAATGTTCCTAACTCAAACTAAAAATGATTCATGTTTATGAAGGAAATAACACAAATCATTCACTTTTCTGCAGTTACAGGGAGCAAGATTTGGTGACCCATGGCCCCTTCGGTCCCGTGCTAATGTGGTTTGGAAAGCAAGAGTAAAATGAAATTGCATCTCCTCTGCTACTGGAGAGTGTGCTAGCCCTCAAAGTTCTGGGTAAAAGCCACCTCATGCTCCTGTTTCACTGCCATGAAAAGAGTGACATCCACCTTCTCTATTATTCTATTTCTACTCTGTTTATACCTGCATAGGATGAGACTAAAAGCTCAGTTATTGAATGTATATGACTTTCAGTTGATGGAAATGAGAACTCAACTTTCAGAGTATCTGAAAATAAAAACGCAAACATTTCTAATCTCATTTGAGAACATTTTCAAATGAGAAGATAGACAAATAAGCCTATGCTGACACATACCTTGGTTACAAAACTGCTGCTGCTGAAGTTTAAAGTCTCTAAATTTTCTTTCCTCACTACATGCCTTAATTTTTAAACAAGAAAATAACAGGCCTCTCCCCTCCCCTCCCCTCCCCTTCCCTCCCCTCCTCTTCTCATATTTTTAACAGTGAAAGGAAAATAAAAAAATCTGATTATTTATTTCTCATCTACATGGCAGATCTAAATGAAACACTCTTCATTTTCACTTTGTCTGAAGAGAGATGGAAAGTGCCATCTGTAGTATAATAACTGTGACCAAAGGAATGCTGCCTCAGAAGCGTAGCAACATATTCTTTTAAACTGTTTTTTCCTTTTTTTTTTTTTTTTTTTTTTAAACAAGTGGCATTTGCTAGTACTTACAATCAATTAATTTAGGCTGCTTTTAGAAAATATTTTACATCACTAGGGAAAAAAACTAACTTGAAATAATCAAGGCAAAATATACTTAAAATTTGCTGTGTTTGAAAAAAAACCCCAAATATTTTGCTCAAAAATAAATGGAACAGAAATCCATTTTCAGGAAAAAGAAAATATGAAATATTTTATCTACTTGAGCATATCTTTATAGTTTTGCTTCCTTAAAATCAAGATATTTGAACAATAAAATCTCTAAATAAGAATCTACATGCTTTGAGTAGACGGTGTTTATGTATGTAAACACATCACATGAACCTACAAACCAATGGAAAATTTTCTTGCCATTCTTGCATTTTTGGAATTGCACTATTTCTTGCATAGTGTTTTCATAGAAGTTAAAATCTTGTAGGTTTATTTGGCAATATGATCCATAGAAGACCCCTGAATGTTAAAGTCCTATTACTGACAAAGAGACAGGGTAAAAGATATAAAAATGTCTGTATAGATTTCCTGCATTTATACATTTATGAAGAACTTATATATTTCAAAACTTTATCCAGGAAAATCTGAGATTCTACCCAAATCTTGATATTTAAAATGGTGAATAAATATTTATTGAAAACATAACTGTCCTAAATAAAAAAAATAGTTCTTTCTTGAATATTATTGACTTAAACCAAGTTCATAGAACATAAATTCCTTCCCTCCACAGGTTTTCTTTTCAAAATACAAAGGGAACGTGATGGGGAAAAGGAAGATGTTCATAAATTAAATTCTGTTATTTCATGGCTGATCTCTCAGACTGCAGTGGCTGATACTACAGAATCAAAATAAATGGAACTGTGTCAGTTCCCACCATCAAAAGATCTGGTCCAACATGTCTTCACATCTTCACTCTCTCATCCTGGATTGCAAAACCTACTTTTAACAGCCTGAACAGACACAGTGCTGGAAGTACTGCAGGTAATTGTGGTGTTAGCAGTTGTCAGAGTTGTGGATTTCCAGAGAAATATGTTTCTTGAGGGGGAAAACAGACTCTCCCACAAAAGAGGAGCTTTCAGTAAGTGCATTGAAGCTGCTGCAGACCCACTGCAGGACTTGCAGAGACCTCTGAGCCAGGACCCTGTGTCCATGCAGGGGATGGCAAAATCCATGCTGTGCAAATGGCCACAGAAGCCTTGTGATTTAGCTTTCCTGTACATCTTCCTCCTGCTCAGTATCAAAGCTGCATTTTAAAAAAATAGCAGAAGACCCCTAATCAAGGCTTTTAATAGCAGGCAACACACATCACTAGCAACTGTCCTCCAGGGAGCAAAGGTATTCTTGCAGAGGACTAAAGTACATCTCCTTCTCCAGTTACACCCCATAATTTCTCTGGTAACACAGGAAGAGTATCTTAGGGGAAATGGATAAAATTTGCAGTATGCTGTGGGAAACTTAAAATGAAGTGTTGAGTGAGGGTCTTTATTTTTTTTTTCAGATAATTACGTATCTTTAATAAAGCCCACCACAAGGTTTCCGTTCTGATATTCTGTTTAGTCTAGTCTTTCTTACATACAGAGAATGTGGGGATTAAAATTTCCTGTATAATCTTATATATAATCTGAACATATAGCTAGAGATCACTTCTCCCCTCAATAAGTAGTAAATGAAAGTTGAATGGAAAAGGGAAAGAGACAGCATTTGCCAAGTACATAGGCTTAATTATTATGCCATTATTGTGTTCTGAGACCACAAAATCTTTATTTCATCAACAAAAAGATTTATTAGCCTTTGGATTGCAGAATAAAGCCACTGCAATACTGTGAAGGATTTCTAACTTACAGTGAGTTACATGGTAGCTGGAACACATCTATCAAATGCTATTTCTTATCATGAAATTTAAATTTATGCCATTTATTTATCCATTTTGCTGTATATGAGCAGAAGATGAGTGAGTGTTATTTGCTCTGCACAGCTCCATGATGGGATATCCAAGGCAATAATGTGGATAGTCAGTGATCTTCTGGGGGTTATTTTTGTCAACCAAATAGCAGTTCATGTAAGGTAAATTGTTCCTCTTCACTTCGTGCTGAGTTAGAAAATTGTTACTTTGGAAGACAGCGTCATAAAATTTAAATATCATGGGCTTCCTTTGCATTGTGATTCATGACACAAATAACAGCATCATTAAAAACAGGTGAAATAGTTATCCCACTCAAATGCAAAGTCCAGGATTTAGAGTACTTGAAATGTGCTCATGAAACACCAATGAAAATATCTGACTGGCTTTATGGAAGATGGAGGGCACAGGAGATGGGCACTATATTGTCTATTACAGCCTTGCAGAACCTATTGAGAGGTTAACACAGCAAGCTGATGAGTTATTCCTAAATTTTGAATTTATCATCAATAATCAGGAACAGATATTCTGCTGTTGCCAGCAGCAGTATGCAAAGCAGGCATTTCATCAGGGTAGAGCCTTTCTACTGAGGTCACCATGTAAACAGCTAATGAAGCAGAAATACTCCAAGGATTCATTGACTGAGCACATTTAGTTGTGTTCTGTATAACTGTTCAACTGGCAGCAGTAAAAGTACCTCTCTGATGCTTTAAAGAAACTGTGGACCCTTTACTCCTCCAGCATTAAGTGGGATGTTCATAATTAATTTCTTATTTTCTAAGGCAGTGTAGCAGTTTGAGTATAACTTTTATTAAGCATTACAAAGTTAAAAGGAGAAGAAAAAGCCTAGAGGTCATAAACTACTTCACACAATTTAGAGTGCACTAAAGAGTTATTGCTGCACTAGTGCCTGTTAATATATCGGCAATTTTCCATCGGGTTACCTTTTTTCGTCTCAGGAATTGCCTTGTAACCAGTTACTACAAAATCCTACATCAGTGTGATAAAACTTAACACAAAGATAGTTTGAGATGGAATTCATGATCCTGCAAATGGGTGTTGTCTTGCAGTATCCTGCAAAGTCCCAAATATTACTGTTAGGTAGCACTGCATTTTATGAGCCATGGGAGCACCTTCTTTAAACATGGCAGTATTTCCTGGGTTGTAGAGTCTAATAAATCCTCTATCACATCTCCTCCAAAGAGCTCTGCTATGGTCAGCTTAAGACTCAAACTGCTAAAGCCTTCTTGGAACTGATTTGTATTTATGAAAACTGCCCCGTGAACCCTCACGTTGGCAACGAATGGACTTCCTTCATCATCTTCTCTCCATTACAGAAATAGAAACACACATCCCATAAGAGTAGATCTTTAGGAATAAATGCCAGATGTAGAGATTTTAGGACCAGAAGGAATTACTATGTCTTCTGTGTAATAAGATATTGGTTTCTTACAAAGTGTCAAGCCATTAACTTGACTGTGCTAAAAGCACACATTATGCATGTAATTCATCTTCCAGTGCAGAGTGTGTGAAATATATCAGTGCCTTTATCAGTTCTATTGCTCCTCCTGGGAACACACCTAGGGATCAATCCTCACATTCAGATTCATCTGCCAGTTTCCTCCTGGAGGCTGGGGGATTTTGTGCCTGTCCTCCTTCACTCACAATTACTTTCTTAATGTACATTACTGCATCAGCAGCTTCTTTGAGCTTCTCCTATTCAATTGACAACAAGTCTTGTTGTGTTCTTTTATGAGTAAAAGACAGTTCTTCACACATGGCATCTGCATTTTACACTAAAAAGTGAAAAAACCCCACATATAACTAAAAACATCCTTAATTGTTAGGCCATGGAAACAGTGCCTTTGAAATCTGTGATATGTGTTGGAACAGGTAAGGCTTCCTGCACTCATGAAGACAACAGTGAAGAGTGGTGTTTCCATATCTTAGTAATGACATCCAGTAGATGAAGTGCTGTATATCTCTTAGTGGGATGGAAACTGTAATGATTATTATGGGGCTAAGAATGTGTTTGAAGGAATCCTGCTATTCCAGTTTGACTATACAAGACTGTTAATCTCATACTGTACAGTAGCTACTGTGACATAGGAGATGTTTCAAAAACTGGTAAATTCTTTTCAGTAACATGAAGTTGACAGCCTTGGAATGAAGGTTCTAAATGTCAAATAAGTAGGACTTCATACTGAGTTGGGCAATATTATTAATATATAAGTGTATTGACCCTGGGCATACTCCAGTATTAGTAAAAAGCAACATATACATTGATTATGAATCAATTCCTTATGGAAATTGAAATTATTTTAGAATGCTACTTTAATGTGTGTGCCTGTATTGATGTTTATAAATGTATATAAGTGAAAATGTATACGTACCCACACACCACATCCGTATTTCTCAGATGCAAAATATGATACAGAAAAATGTCCCTGTACTTAAGTGTCTCATGAACACTGAGACAAGGGGCAGAAGATTCATTCAGGTCTGGTTAATCAACATCTTGCTATCCAGCTAGTGTCGTAAGAGAAGTCTGTCTCATATGTTGGTTTTCAACAACAGGAAGGCTTTGATCCATCTGTCACGCATTCCCCCCATTTCTATTTAGAGAAATGTGCAATCTGTTCCATTAATAAAATGTTGCAAGTCTTTTCCTCCTTCCATGCAGCTCTAAACCCACTTGACAGGTGGATATTTTGACCTGTATATGGTGCAAAGCATTCAGTCATTTTAGTAAGTGTACGTCTCCAGAAAGAAAAGAAAAGAAATATAGACACTAATTAAAACCTGGATAAGTCATCTGGAAGACTAGTAGCACACTCTGGCATTTGTTAATACAATACAAAAGTCACTAATTATAGTAGTATTGTTAGTACCATTGAAGTTATAACAGCCTGTCAGAGGAGCCATTATAAACCACTATATTTAGGTGTTCAAAGCGACAACCATAAAAATTAAAGTAAAGTTGAAATTTGGCATGTGTGATCTTGGTTTGGAGTAATTTTTTCCTTTTACTAACTGGTCAGCAGGGTGCTTGTGGCTGCACAAGATATTTGTATCTAATTTTGGTATTTTAAACCCTTACATTCAAAGCCACTTATGAAGAAAGTTGTTTGTTTATTCTTAAAGTAAATACTTTGGGATTGAAAAGGTACCAGTTTCTATCCTCTTTCTTCTCTTTGCTGTGGTCCTAGTCATATATCTTCCATTTTGATAACATAATTAAGTACATGTATAAATCCAAGAGCTGAGAAGTTCAATAGAAATAGTCAAGTAGGAAAGGTACCAGGATAAATATTTTTCAGCATCTGGTTATTAATTTTTCCATTCTTCATGGCCTGTCTTCCAAACTTCACTTAAGAGACTGATGAAGAAAACAATGTCTCCTTTCCTTGGCCTCTTTTTGTCTTTATAAAATACCATCTACTTGGGGTAGGAGTTGATCTTCATTGATGTTTATACAGTGCTTGTCCCAGTGGGATTTAAACCTCAGTCAGATACATAGAATGGAATGTTTGCAAATACTCCTCCAAGGGCTTTTAGGGTTTTACAGGAAATCAGTTATTCCTGTATATCTGCTAAAATGGGCTAATTCAAAAACAGCTGGAAAAATTTAAGATGCCAGCCCTTAGTTTCTCGTGGCATGCTAGTTCATAGACTTAATGAAATCAAACTGGTTATATGTTATACCTACATTAGTATGGTTAGATTCCATAAATTATGCAGGACCCCATTAATAAGTTTCATTATGCATCAGACTACAATGTCCTCATTCCAGCAGCAGTTTCTGATTAATTTCACAGCAATCACTGTAGAGCTGACATTGCCAGAGATGGGGGATTATCCTGTGTGCCCCTTGATGCTAGCAGTCATTAATATGATAGCAAAAGGATTTGAGATAACAAATCAACCCACCTAGAACAGGCCCAAACTCATTAAAGTTTAAAAGTGTATGTGTTCAATGTTTATTTTAAAAAATAAACACAGGGAGGATTTGCCTGATAATAGTACCTTGGGTTTTCTTTCATCCAAATAAATCTGCTTGCAGCAGAAATGCAAGAAAATAAGACAATAAGATGAAGCAAGTGAATATAAAGCAGTTGACATTAGGATATTTTCTTCAAGATTTTCTTCACTTATTTCTCCTCCATACTTCCTTCTCTTCACACAAGTACAGAGAAGATCTACCACACATGACTCCAAAATCCAGAGTCAGCTGTGTCTGGGCCAGGCTGGTTATGCCTGGGCCATCTTTGTTATCCACAAGTTTTATAGTATCTTGGTTCTTAGCCTAAATGACATAGACTGGCTTGCATCCATGTGATCCCAAACCGGTGGGATCTGAAAGGTGGTGCTCTGTGTTCATGTCTGCATTTGCCATCTGAGGGAATTAATTGGTTCATTATAGACCAAATCCAATGTGAATTTATTTAATATAGCAGTGTCCTCTCATGCCTGACAGGTGTGCAGGCTAGCTCAGTTCTGCACTGCTACTACGAGGATTGGTCGGGGTTACAGGCAGGGCAAGTAACCTCCTCCTAGTGAGTTCTTGGTTCCCCACACCAGCGAGTGGACCCGATGGAGTTGCGACTGTGGCGACAGAAAGAGTGTCGTCTCTCTTTAGGCAGGGCAGAAGGTAGTTTATTAAGGGGAGTCCGGCAAAGAGCTCCGCCTCAGCCTACAGCTGCCCAGAGGGAGCAAAGATCAAAGATTGACAGCCACTTATAGCTGGGGGAGGGCTGACAATGGGTCAGCCAGCCAGGGAACATGGGGGTGGTAACAGGGGTGTCAACTTTTGAACCATTAACAAATCACAGGAGGGTAGGAGGGGATTCCCCGGGCACCAGCCTACCACTCCACACCTCTCCTGGATCTTTCCAGAATCCAGGGAAGGGTCTCGAAGTGACAGACAGGGCGACCACGAGGGCGGGGGGGGGGGGGGGGGGGGGGTTGGAATTGACAGGGACAGGTGCAGGGAAGGAATGACTGACAGAAAAGGTCTGGTTAAACAACCAACTTATAAGGGGGGAAAACTATTACAAAACACAGGGGGGGTATAATGGACTAAACCATTACAAAAATAACTTAAAAATCTTACAAAAATAACTTAATAACTTAATAAAACCACTCTCACACCACTACATCTCCCCCTATTTTGTTTTTTTAAGAGGAGGAGAACTGGAACAGGGGAGGACAATGCTCTGAGTCTGGAAATGCCTCATCGAACCACTCTAGCTGAACAGGCCGCTCCACCTGAGGCTCCTCTTTTAGGTCTCTGTCTTCCTCTGAATCTTCTTCCAGTTCCATGTCCTCCTCCCACTCTATGTCTTCCTCCCATTCGGGCACGGATGACATAGCTACTCGATTTACAGAGGGGGAGTGTGTGGTGCTAGAAATTAACCTATTTAACATTTTTTTGACAATACAAATCATAACTAAAATTAATACAATAATAAATAAAACTAACAGAATTGATTTTATAATTGAGCCTACCCAGCCCGAAATGCCCCAGTTCCCAAACATCCCACACAGCCAGTCACCAGTCTCTTTCTTGATGTCTTCTACCATGCCCCAGATGCTCTGGATGGCTTCGTGGACATCCTGCCCCATTGCCCTGGTGAAAGTCACCCAAACATTGGCTTTGGGCTGGGGCACCAGCCATCCGGAGACTGGAGCAGCAAGACTGGTGAGCAGGAGGATGCTGAGCAGCAGGTGGAACTTCCTCAGCACTGGGGACCGGCGCTGGACAGGTTCTATCGTAACTAAAATGACTAAAACAAACAATTATTATCCAAACAGAGAGTTTAGGAAAAGGAGCCCATCCCAGAAAGGCTTTCCCTTCTTCTTCGCCTAAAAGCTGCTTGTGACAGTTGAGGTAGTTGTTTCTTTTCTCCTGAGACTTTTGGGACATAGGGCCTCACCCATTTGGATGGTAAGCATCTCGGCCAAATCGTGAAGTCCCTCTGTCCTTCCAGTCTAAGGGTCCCGGACCATGACTGGCGGCCTCTCTTTGATGTTTAATTGTGGGTTTGCCCCAAAATGGCGAACGATTGGAGGGTTTAAGAGTTCAAAAGTACAATTTAAAAAATTCAATGTGAATAACGCCCTGGCCAACCAGGTCTGCGGTGTTTCCATTTTTAAAACCTATTGTTGTTGGTTGAGGACCCTTTCGATTTCCCTGTGGGTCCTCTCCACCACGGCCTGGCCTGTCGGGGAATGGGGGATGCCAGTCTTATGTCCCACTCCCCATTGTTGCAGGAAGCTGCTGAACTCCCTGGAGCGGTACGCTGGGCCATTATCCGTTTTCAGCTCCCTTGGGATGCCCATGAAGAGAAAGCCTGGATGAGGTGTTTTATGACATCCGAGGTCTTCTCCCCTGTGTGGGTGGAAGCAAGGACTGTGCCGGAGAAGGTGTCCACTGAGAAGTGCACATACTTAGATCGTCCGAATTGGGGGATATGTGTCACATCAGTTTGCCACACCTCACATCTCTTAAGGCCTCTGGGGTTCACTCCTGCACTTAGGGTAGGAAGTGCATGCTGATTGCAGGAGGGTCACGTAGCCACAATTGCCTTAGCCTGTTCCCGAGTGACGTGAAACCGGCGAACAAGGCCAGGTGCATTTTTAAGGAAGAGTTGGTTGCTGAGCTTTGCTTGTTCAAAGATGTTAGGCAATGGGGCCATTGCACCAGGGGCAGCGAGAGCATCAGCCCTTCTGTTCCCCTCAGCAATGAACCCTGGCAAATCAGTACGCGATCTTGTATGCATCACAAAGAATGGCTGCTCTCTATGGGAGACAAGCTTGACAAGCTTAGAGAGCAGCTTAAACAGTGCGGTGTTAGACACTTCCTGCAGTATTGCCTGATCCGCTCTGCACACCACTCCCGCCACATAAGCGGAATCCATCACTAAATTGAAAGGTTCGGGGAACCTTTCAAAAGCCCTGATGACAGCAGCCAACCCAGCAACCTGAGGTGATCCCACCACCTCAGCAACATCTGCCTCCCACTGCTGAGTCTGAGGGTCCTTCCAAGTCATAACTGACTTGTGGGACCTTCCGGACATATCAGTGAAAACTGTCAAGGCCTCTAAAGGCTTCCTGCTCCCAACATCTTTTCAAACTTAATGTAAATTTGGCATCCTGATTGAAAATTTTGTGGGCTGGCCGATAAATAGAAATTTGTTCGGTAAAGGAATCCAGAGCAAACTGCAGTGCTTTGTTCTCCTAAAGCAAGTGTTCTAACATTGCCTTTGTAATTTGGCCCGATCTTAATCCAATTGGAATGTGAATGCATTCAAAATCACATCCGGCCAATTCCCAGATCCGGACTCTAACCTTCCGGATCAGTTCAGCCACCAGTTCCTGTGGACGTGTCATCCTTTTGGACCTGTGATGACTGAGAAAGACCCATTCTATGATTAAGAGCAGGTCTTCTCTGCCCTGGTCCTTTTTGGTGTTATTTTTCCATTGGAAAATGACCCCATGGAGGTGTGGCAAATTTCCCATAATTATAAATTTGAAAGGCAGGTCTGGATCACACCGGTGGGCCTGCCGAGTGGACATGAGATGCTGCACCTTTTCCAGCGCATCTTTTGCTTCTGGGGTGAGTTCCCTTGGAGAACTCAGCTCCTCTTCCCCTTTCAATAAATTGAAAAGAGGGTCCAGGTCCTCAGTGGTGAGACCTAGCCAAGGTCTCACCCAATTCAATGCCCCACACAGCTGGTGGACATCTGCGAGGGTCTTGATCTTTGCCTTAATTTCCCATTTCTGTGGCACAATGGTCCGCTTGCCAATTTCCAGCCCAAGGTACTTCCAAGGTGGCATCTTTTGAACTTTTTCTTCTTGCAGCTCAAACCCTGCAACAACCAATGCATTAATTGTCAGGTCAAGCGCGTGTGACAAGACATCATCGGTAGGGGCACACACAAGCACATCATCCATATAATGATGGATGATTGCTTTCTCCACGGCTACGCAGACCAGGGACAGCAAGGAAGCCGCGTACCACTGGAAGATTACCGGCGAATCTTTCAACCCTTGGGGTAAAACACGCCAATGGTAGCGTTTCCTTGGGGTGTCTCGGTTGATGGTGGGAACCGAGAATGCAAAACGTGGGGCATCATCCGGATGTAGGGGAATATGGAAAAAGCAATCTTTTATATCTATAACAGCCAATTTCCAATTTTGTGGGAGCATGGTAGGGGAAGGCATCCCAGGTTGAAGAGAGCCCATGTCTTCAATCACGTTATTAATTTGTCTGAGGTCCTGGAGGAGCCTCCACTTGTCCTTTCCCGGCTTCTGGATAACGGAACCCGGGGAGTTCCAAGGCCTGGTTGTCTCTACAATGTGGCCTTTGGCCAACTGCTCCTCCACGAGCTCTTCAAGCGCCTTCAATTTTTGCTTTGAAAGCGGCCACTGTTCTACCCACACTGGTGTATCTGTTTTCCAATTCAGCTTGCGGGTAGGGCGCTCCTCAGTGGTCGCCGCCCAAAAATCCTGTGAGGGGTCTGGGATGTCAATTGTGACCCCCCACTGGGCCATCAGGTCTCTCCCCAACAAGGGTTCCTTATAATCCAAAACAAAAGGATGTAAACTGGCCAATTGCCTTTTTGGCCCCTTAATTTGCACCATGTTCTTTGATTTCTTAGCCAATTGCATCCCCCCTATACCTTGCACGTGTCCGGCCACGTTTTCCAAGGCCCAATGTGACGGCCAGTGCTTGGCTGGGAATATCATCAAGTCTGCCCCCGTGTCTTGGAGGCCTGTCACGTTAATGGCCCCCCCCCCAACTCCACTCACACGCCACCTGGGGCTTTGCCTCTGTGATGTTGTATACTGGACAAGTGGTTGGTATGCTGTCTTTCGGGCGCTCCCAGGCAGGTATGATTTGGGCAACTATTTGTCCTTTTGGTAAGAATGTTAGTGGGTGGGTGCATCGTAGCCAGAGAACGAACCTCTCAGGACTGTTGTCTAGTGTTCCCGGAAGGATTTCCATCTCTTGCGGGGTGTGTTTGCAATCCCCCACAACGATGAGCTTACCTTCACCCCTTGGCCAAATGCCTTGCTCACTGTTGTTAACTGACACCAATTTCCAGTTGCTGTCTTTCAGGTGCAAACCCTCTGTGAGCCGTAATCTATAAGGTGTATAGTTAGAATTCGTTGTTAAAATTGGTTTTGCAATGTCATGGTCTGTGTGTGTCATTTCCGGTAAATTCTTTTTTCTGTTACCCCTAATGGGGTAAGGCAGCTTTTCCTCCTTTTTCCCTTGGCTCCCTCCCCCTTCCCCCTCTGCTCGGTCCACCTCATTTTTGTCTTCACGCAAGGTGGACCTGCGTTCCCCCTTTAGTTTTTTTGCAAGGGTTTAAACCCTCTCACTTTTTCCCCTTTTCCACCCCCCTTTCTGTTTTTAAATTCTTCAAATTATTTTTTAAGGGGGCATAGGGAGGACCAGTGCCCCAATTTCCCACATAGAAAACATTTTTGGGAGCCTTGAACCGAAGGCTTCTTCCTGGTGTCTGATGTTTCTCGGGAGCCTTCAGCTTTGATGGTCACAGCATGGTATAATTTGGTATAATGTGGAGGCGCTCGTAAGTGGGACCTTTACTTGACATACTCGGAGCATGTCTTGTAAGGTCGGTGCAGGATCTAATGGGAGACCTAAGATTGCAGCACAACACAGGTCATTTGCATTTGAAAATGCAATTTCCCTTAAAATGCACTCACATGCCCCTTCACTTTTAACTTGGACCTCAATGGCCCTGGAGAGCCTCTCCACAAAATCTGTAAAAGATTCACTTTGGTCCTGTCTTATCTTTGAATATGGGACCACTGGACCATGAGGCTGCATTATAAAAAATGCAGTTAAGGCTGCTTCTTTTACTACATTGAGGCACTTTCGGGGTAAAGCAACTTGATCAGTTGCTTCCATCCACTGCCCTTCACCCGCGAGATGTTCAAAGGTAGGGGATTCCCATGACCATCCACCATAGTCTCAATGTTGTCCAGGAGACCTGGCAGAGCATCCCTGAGGAGCTGCCTCCGTGCTCCCTCCCAAAGCCTATATTCTGTGGAGTTGAGCAGGCAGGAAAACAACGGCTTTAAATCAGCAGGGAGTGTTTCAGCCCCTGAGAGATCTGCCTTTAAAAGACCCCAAAAGTATGGACTATCCTTTCCATATTCCTTATGAGCTTTACATAGATCTCTGATGGTGGCTTGTGGGAATGGGTGGTAAATGGCTTTGGTGTTTTGGCCTCTGCGGGAACTCCAGTATGTAACAAGGGCTAGGGTAGGGATGAGGGAGGAGGGCAGCAGCCCCATGGAGTCCAGCTCCGGCTCACTGACTTCCGGGTTTGGACCGTGGGAACCAGCAGGGGGACTGTGGGAAACACGACACCCTGACCTTTGCTGTCCGGGGGGTGGCGGGAGCAGTTTGGTTGGGGTATGATGTCACCCAGGAGGAGAGCTGGTGGGGGGGGGGTCCGAGGAAGTGAACAGGGCGGACCGTGGCCGCTGCAGAGCAGCCCCAGGCTGCTCCACCACGGAGGAGCCGGCGGCACCAGCCCGTGCTTCACCCAGGGAGGGGAGCGGGGCGAGGTGGCGCCGCGGCAAAGGCATCCCGGGCGGCGGCGCCACAGAAGGGTCGGCAGGGCCCCGCGCGGTCGCGGGCAGGGCAGCACCGGCGCACGTGGGCAGGGCGGGGTGGGGCCGCGGGGACATTGCGTCACCAGGATAGGAGGGAAAGAGGGGCTGGAAGGGGTTAAGGGTGGGATCAAAGGAACCGTGGGAAGGACGGGGAGATGAAGACGGCTTTGCCATGTGGCATGCGCCATCTTTTGGCAGGCAAAAGCGTTCTGCTTCCCCATTAACTGTAAACCGAACTCGGGGTTTTCAAACTGGGAAACGTGGGGACGGGAAGGGCTTTCGGGCAGCCTGGCCAGAGCTGCCTGAAAGGTCCCGCGCAGCTCGGTGAGAGCCACGCGAACCGCGCAGACCGTGCCGGCTGTGCGGGCTTGGGGATCAGAAAATTCTGAAGAAGCCTGAGCTAGCAGGCTGATCTCTTGCCGCTTCTTTCAGAGTACTTTTCCGGGGGATAAGGGGATTGGGGCAGAGGGACAGGGGAACCAGGGGCTGGCTTTTAGCATTCTGGCGGTTTTTGCATTTCTTTCCGAGATTTTACAGCCCAATACAGCTGCACAGCCAAATTAAAGTATTTTAAAGTGTCTCTGTCTCCCGACTCAGCCAACTGGGTAATTTTCCTTCTCACAGCACTGCCGATCTGGTCGGGGGACACCCGCGGAAAAAGCGAATAAAGCCAACGAACAAAATGTTTTAAATCACTTTTTGAAACCTTTAACTGAGCACTTTGTGCAACTGAAATTAAAGTATAATACACACTCTTTTGAATGACAGAGAGTTTTACACTCATCTCTCCCGATATATGTCGTTCCCAAACTAACAACCAGGCAAACTGAAATCGAAAATCAAACTTAACTGCGGTTTTTCTTCCCTAAAACCAAGTCACGGTCTCATCTTCACCCACTCGGGGGAACCACAAAAGCAACCAGGTGGCTACAAAAACCCGGAAAATTGGCCCCGTGCGAATCTGATTCGCGCCGAACTAAAAGATTAAATAACAAAAATTAACTAAAGACGGTTCTTCCGAAGGTTTCCAACAGAGAGCTGGGGCAAACCCCAAGCCTCCAGGCTGCGCAGCCAAAATCCTTTATCAGGATTCCTGAGGAATATTCCTCCCAATTGGGTCTCCCCCCCGGGGGAAGCCCACCAAAAGCAAGTACCGCTTGCGATACTCACCCCTTCCGTGGAACCTGGAAAGCCTGGAGCTGTCAGTCCGCCACCAAAGAAGACTCTGGGGGTGCTCCAGAGCTGCTTTCTTCTTCCCCTGGGAGCAAGTTTCTACAGAAACTGCTCTTACCAGAGGTAGCACAACGTCCAAGGACTGCTTCGGGCTCTTCAAAGCCTCAGTCTGTGCCACACGGTCCACTCCGTCCAGGGGACCATGCGGTGGGCACCGATACTGTCGCTGTGGGTCCAGTCCCGCATGGGTCCAAGCTGCTCTGCTGGCTTGGAGTGTCCCACGTTGGGCACCACTCTGTATAGCAGTGTCCTCTCACGCCTGACAGGTGTGCAGGCTAGCTCAGTTCTGCACTGCTACTACGAGGATCGGTCGGGGTTACAGGCAGGGCGAGTAATCTCCTCCCGGTAGGTTCTTGGTTCCCCACACCAGCGAGTGGACCTGATGAAGTTGCGACTGCGGCGACAGAAAGAGTGTCGTCTCTCTTTAGGCAGGGCAGAAGGTAGTTTATTAAGGGGAGTCCGGCAAAGAGCTCCGCCTCAGCCTACAGCTGCCCAGAGGGAGCAGAGATCAAAGATTGACAGCCACTTATAAACGGGGGAGGGCTGACAACGGGTCAGCCAACCAGGGAACATGGGGGTGGTAACAGGGGTGTCAACTTTTGAACCATTAACAAATCACAGGAGGGTAGGAGGGGATTCCCCGGGCACCAGCCTACCACTCCACACCTCTCCTGGATCTTTCCAGAATCCAGGGAAGGGTCTTGAAGTGACAGACAGGGCGACCACGAAGGGGAGGGGCGGTGTGTCTGGTTCCGTCCCGCACCGGGCGGGAGGTGACTTCTGGCTAGCTCGTGTCAACCCAGGCACAGAATGGTCCCAGTTCATTTCGGCTTCTCGGCTCGGCAGCTGAACCCCCAAAAGTGTGACAGCAAAGCAGCAGAATAGAAAAGGCTGGCTCTCAGCTTAGCAGATTAAAAGATGTTTATTAGCTCCAGAGTTGAGGAGCAGAGAGGTTGAGAGCGAGGTGCTGAGAGATGTCTTGCTGAGAGGCTGAGAGAGGTGCTGAGAGACTTTTTTCCTCCCTCCTGCCCCCCATAAGCGGGGGAGGGGTTTCAGGGAGGATACTACAAAACCACGAATCAGGGGTTTCAGGGGGTAACAAGGTGTGCCCACCCCCAAGCCTCAGACCACTAAAATCCAAAGCTAAAGGAATTCCCCCCAGGGGGCCTATCACCTGAAGCCCTCTCCCTGAGATTTCGCAATCTTGGGAGGGCTCCTGGAGAAACAGGCTGACCCAGAGCAAGGGGGGTGGGAGGACACAAAGCACCTTATTATACAGACAACACAAAAGAGATACAGAATTGGGGATACAGTGAAATGAACCATAACATAAACTTCTTATAAAAACCTAATAAAACAGTTCTGCACCACCACAGGGGGGGTGGAATTGACAGGGACAGGTGCAGGGAAGGAATGACTGACGCCTGGTTAAACAACCAACTTGTAAGGGGAGAAAACTATTACAAAACACAGGGGGGTATAGTGGACTAAACCATTACAAAAATAACTTAAAAATCTTACAAAAATAACTTAATAACTTAATAAAACCACTCTCACACCACGACAATTTAAGGAACACATTTGAGTACAGAAAATCAAATATCTTCCTGGCTGTTTTTTTGTGGGACACTACTGTAAATCTCAAGAGTTCAGGATGGAAATACAGAGAGAAAGATGTAAGCAAATGAGTATGAAAAAGATAAATTTCCTAAAAACAAAACCCCCCAAAAAGTAAACAAAAAACAACTATTAACAAACAAACAAACACCAAAAATAAATGACAAAAAAACCCAAACCAAACCCAACAAGCTAAACGTATTTGTCCTGCCAATGCTTATACTCCCAGCTGAATAACCTAAATGAGGATATCACTCACTGGCAACTGCTTGCATGGGAAGTGGCTAGTGAGATACCTCTGTATGGCAGCTTAGTTCTACAGTGAGTTTAATCATATTCTGGTGTTGGAGTCCAGGGCTTCCTTTGGTTGCCCTGGAGGGTCAGAGACCTGGGCAGGGGGGTCTGGGACCCTGGCCCAGAGCCCAGAGCTCAGAGAGACACTGGATTTGATTTCAGTCCATGGGAGAGGCTTCTTGCACTGCAGGAAGCATTGCAGGCCACAAGAGTGTGAAAAATGTAGTTTAGTATATCACGGGGTGAAAAAACAGTGAGTTTGGGATTTTTACCATTGAAGTGAATGGGGCAAGATGGAGAATTTAGGGCGTTGTCCCATTCTTCTTCCTTCTTGTTCCCTCACTCCATTTCTGCAGTGACGTTGGCACAAAGTAGTTAGTGAGGATTGGGTCAGAGTAAAGATGACCTTTTTAGTAATAGTGATAGACATTGGTAATAAATAGTAAATAAAGAATACGTAACAATTAGTATAAAAGATAAGGACAGCCCAGAGACGGGAGCAGCAGAGCAGGAGGAGACGGAGAGGAGAAGAGTCACCAGATGTCCGAGCCGCGGCAAACATCTTTTGGACACTGAGAAAATTGTAAGATAAGAACTAATAAAAGAAGCATGTAACCTTGAAGACTCCGTCTTTTCCTCCGTTTGGCACAGAGCTTTGCAGAGGGTCAGAACTCTAAAACCACCTGAATGCCGGGGAATTTAAACTCCAGCAAAGGAGCCCCGTCATTCTGGGAGTACTTATTTCATAGAATCATGGAATGATTTGGGTTGGAAGTGACACTGAACCTTATCACATTCCAACACTTTGCCATGGGCAGGGACACATTCCATTACCTCAGCTTGCTCCAAGCCCCCTCCAACCTGTCCTGGAACACTTCCAGGGGTGGGGCAGCCACAGCTTCTCTAGGCAACATCTGCTAGGTACTCATCATCCTCTGGGGAAAGAATTTCTTCCTAGCATCTGCTAAAAATCTTTTTCACTTTTAAACTGTTCCTTTTGTCTCATCACTATGTGCTTATGCAAAAAGTCAATCTCCATCTTTTTTATAAGCAATCTTTAGGAACTGGAAGGGGCTTTATGGTCTCCATGGAGCATTCTCTTCTCCAGGCCAAAAACCTCAACTCTTGCAGCCTGTCTCAAATAGCTCTATCCATTGGAACATCTCTGTGGCCTTCTCGGGGCTTGCTCTGACAATTTTGTGGGTTTTTTGAGCTAGAACCCCACACCTAATTTTCTCGTATAGCTAAATTCTGCATTAGCAATAAATTAAATGAGTGACTTCAGGTTAATGATTTGACATTTTTATCTTCCCTGTTCATTAAGCATCTGCATGAGCCACCTTTTATTGTGCTATCATGAACTGTTAGACCAGTTTGTTTATCTCTTCCCCTGCATCAGCCAACAGGTACTACTGAGGCCCTTCCATTATGGCTGTTATGTGGACAAGGGTTTAAACACATTTCCTACCTTATTTATTGCAGCAGTTAGACCTCATGGATAAAGAAAAAACTTACCTCTATTTGACTACACAGACAGACTCATATCAGTCTTGTAATTTCTGCTCAGTGATATTTTGACATGGAGCCTATAGACAGCAAAGACAGGTGATGATCCTGCACTGGATCAAAGTATTGAGTTAGTCTTGGTCCTGTGCAAAGTCTCACCATCTCCAGTGAGACATATCTGAGATGCCCAGAGTGTTCTCACCTAAATTCTTCAGGAAAGAAAAAAATACCACATCAAACTTAAATGAGACACTGAGGTTGAAATTACCAGGGAAACAGACATATTTCAGGATGTTGAAATACTGCCAGGACATTTACTTTAATGTATCTATTTCGTGGAAGATTTTTTCCATAACCCTTCACTGGCCAGAAGATTTGAGTCTGTGAAGCTCTTGGAGATCACTGCCTTTGTTCATCTTTCAGGGACAGTGAAACAATATAATTCTCAAAGAAGCATAAGAATGTTTGAGCAATAACTCCCCTTCCTTCATCATTCTTTTAATGTATGCAACAAACTGAATGAGGAAACACAAATGTGCTGAAGTGTTAGTACCTGCTACTTGATGGAACATCAGGAAGGCTGTGCTGAACACTCATTAGACACTGACTTTTCATGGTTTTTCTCAGTGTTTTTAAAGATATATTCCCTTAAAGCTCAATGTTCATGATGTTGTTCTTGGTCTTGGCTCCATTTTAAAAATAATTTTATTACTTTTTATATATTCATAACTGCAAGTCCTCAAATATTTTAAAGGTTTGTAGTGGGACTGAATCAGGAAGCAAGGTTTTGAAAGAGTTCATTGAAATATAGAGAAGCCTATCTCAAAAATAAATGCTGCATTTTTACAGTGTTGGTGTGGATGCAGAGATTATCTGAGGCAGCATCTGGCTTATAGTCCATCAGGAATTCTGTGGCAAAGGCAAGGGTGCTGGATCCTGTTCTCACTCAATTTTCCACAAACAGAGTATAGAAAGCCAAAGTGTCCTTTAGTGTGCTAGAAAATTGCCCATTTCATAAACATAGGTTACATAACACCTATTTTCAAATTGTTCATTCCAAAAAAAACACAATCACACAGAATTGCATTCATAAGCTCTGAGCTCATAGAGAGGTAGCCAGCAGCATGGAATCTTCTCTCCACTGTTTTAATAGAGGGCAGAGTTAAACACAAAGAAGAGGACAAACAAGCCTGAAGAACCTCAGGTTGGAAGCATCCTAAGATGCTAGTAATGATTGTCAAGGATATCAGAGATGTTGAAAAACAAGGATCTGCCCTGCAAAAAGGCTCCTTGCCCAACACACTGAACCAGCTCCTAATGCTTAATCCATCCTCTTGTTTTTACTTTCACCTTCATGCTTATTTTATACTTCATAACAGCTAAAACAAAACCCTTTTCCTTCCTAACATTAATCCATACTGGTTTTGTTTGGTTTTTAATTGGTTTTCCTTTTTTGTGGGTTTTTTTTTGTGGTTTTTTTTTGTTGTTGTTGTTGGGGGTTTTTGCTTGTTTGTTTGGTGGTTGGTTTTTTAGTTTTTTTTTTTTTTTTTTTGTGGGGGAGGGTGTTTTGTTTTGTTTTGTTTGGGGTTGTTGTTTTTTTGTTGTGTTTTGTTTGTTTGTTTGTTCCACAGACTCAGAATGCTTCAAATCTTTGTTGATGTCCAGGTTTCATGAGAATGGTATGTCATTCTTGGTGTCACTTCAAACTTAAATGTTTGAACATGAGGTAATATTTATCAAAACCTAAGAAACCTGAAGCACATGTTCCTCTAAGGAGGGGATGAGTGAAGCTGCTTAGCACCATTTTCCTCCACAAAGTACCTCTGTACTTTGTACCACACCTCTGTGTGTCCTGAGAAGTGCTGTACTCTGCAAACTCTGTACTTTTGCCTGTCCATAGCTATATCACATTCATGGCTGTTTTCTCCATGGTATTTTGAGAGAAGCAGGCTTCCTTCCATCCTGCTAGATACTGACATTGAGTGAAGGCAAAAAATTACCCTGTTATTTCTAACAGTGATGCTGCCAGCCTTGTGGACTCTTACAGTCTTACAAGCTTAGTGACAATCATATTTCTGAGACAGTCTCAGTATTTCTGTTGCTGTAGTCCCCCACTGAACAGATTCTCAAAACAATCTTGATACCTGAATTTTCATATCTCCAGATGTAAATGCTGACTTCTTTACCTGTCTTTGACTTACTGTGTCTGTTAAGATTTTAGCTTTATATCAAGGGATAGGTTTCCTCTTGCTGCCTTCAATTCTTACTCCAGCTGTCAAACCCATATCAAACATTCTTTCAGACACTTTTTTTTGTTTGTTTTAAATTAGTTTTCAAATGTTCCTGTCTTCTAAGTATTTTTATTATGTCTCTTATAAATTGGCCTCTCTCCAAATAAAGAACAAGGCAACAATCCTGGCAGAAAAGAATGCAGTAGACTTCTTGCACTTGCAGAAACAGGTATACCCACTCTGGTAGCGCTTTGAACTCATTCATAAACTGAAATTCATCCTTTGATAGTCAAACATGGTCACTAGGAGAAAAAATTTTGAAGGCAGAAGGTGGCCCAAGAACAAAATATCTTTTAAGTTTTGGAATAAGGAAGCCCAAAGGAAGGACCAAGATGGTCCTGTGGTGGCAGTGCTAGTCAGGTCTGCAATTGCATCCTATCTCTATTCAAACAGCACTGACAATATCAAGCAAATCACCTCATTAATCCATATGTGCCTATATTCACATTGTTTCCCTTTATGTGGTGGGTGGGGGGTAAGAAAACATGAGATTTTCCACCCAAAGATCTATCCCCTGGCTGATGATACAGTATAATTTATAGACTAAATTATTTTAGTTCTTCAAGCATAAACTAGTAATAACAGCGCTTCCCCATTTTTCAGGGGTGTTGTGGAGTTAAATACATTCAAAATCATGAGGTGCTCACCTCCCAGATGAATATTTAAGGCAGTGTCTGTAGAATTCCCAAATGTTCTCTTTCTTAAACTCTACTGCACCCAAAGCTTCCTGCTGTACGTGGTCTCAAAATTTGTCCCTGTCAAAATGAAACAGGAGTGAAACACTCTCTGTTGGATGGTGCAGGATTTTACACTGTCCCCCTGAGGACACCACGAGCCTCCATGACAGTGTATGAAACAAAAGTGCAGTAAAAGTGACGATAAGGAAAGCACACCCATGAGAACAAGCCTTATCACTGCTTCCTGCTTGGACTCTGAGAAATCACTAATATATTCCTTCAGAGAAGCAGTATAGGATTGAAAAACATTTGTGTTATGTAAGCTCCGAAGGATCAGAGATGACATCTTCATTGCTTCAATTTTCATTAGCTGCAGGTCATTAAACAGGCATTTGTGGGAGTAATTCTGTATAAATAAAACCACTGAAACATTCATTACACACAAAGTGAGTGAAAATAGACCCCAGTCATTTCTGAGTGATATTTTGTGCTATAATGATGACCAAAGGTTTTTCTCTTGCCCCCTTCTCTTGTTAGAATTCTTATGTACACCAGTATTTATTTCCAGGACTAGGAAAGCTTCATGATTTTTTATCTCATGTAAAGTAAGAGAATTTCCAAAGCATATTTGTTGCTCACCCACAGAAAACTGCAGCCAGGCAATGATAGGGTATCAACAAATCCAACCAGTCCCTGAGACATCAAATAATATCTTCAAATGAATTTAAAATGAATCTAGGTTCAATTAGTTTGCAGTTGCAAATTAAATACTCTTTTGTCAGTGGAATGAGTTGTTCAGAGAAGCTGTGGCTGCCCCATTGTCCTAGGTTACAATGTAATATGTGCCCAAAGTATGTATTCTATCACCATCTACATGAGATGTTGAAACTAGGTTGGGCAGTGTTTCCCTTGCCCCCTCCCTCCAGACTATCTTCTGTTAATGGCCCATCAATGCCCTGCTGCATGACTCATAGATAACTCCCTCCAGGAGCTATCTCTGTTTAGTGGGCAATCAAGGACCCATTACAAGACTGATAAAATGCTATCAGCCCATTGTGAGATGCTCTGCCCCAGGGGAGGAGCCAAGCATTCCCACCTGGATATAATCTGGGATTTGGGACAGCACAGGCAGCCTTACCCACTGGATTCCCAGAGGACAAGAGCTACCAGACCTTTCTGCAGGAACACTGCTTCAACAAGACCACTTCATCTGGACTGCTACTACCACGGTTTCAGGTTGTATTCTGACTCTGACAATGATCTTTTGTACTATTGCATGTGTTTTATTTTACCTTTTTTTTTTTTTTTTTTTTTTTTTTTTTTTTTTTTTTTTTTTTTTTTTTTTTTCCCCCTCTCCCATTAAATTGTTTTTTCTGACTTGGAGTCTCTCACTGGTTTTGCCTTCAAGCCAGCACACCCATCCCTGGGAGTGTCCAAGGCCAGCTTGCACAGGGCTTGGTGCACCCTGGGATAGTGGAAGGTGTCTCTGCCCATGGCAGCGAATGGAATGAGATGAACATTAAAGTTACTTGTAACCATTCCACGATTCTATGATGATTTCTTTTCATATGACTCTAGTGTAAGTCAACCCAACACTAAGCAAAGGAAAGGAAGAATTTTCTGTGCTTAAATATTTAGTATTAGCATTGCAGGTGCCAGCATGCAGTAGTGAGACCAAGAATAACTTGTATGGTGGACGAGCTTTGGAGAAAATCAAAAAGTCAAAAAAGCTCTTGCAAACTACAGGTTTATGATAATCAGTTTTCCCCCAAAGTAGCATACGGAAAAGACAGAGAGAGCTGGTTGCCTACTGAGAGCTACAGATCTTGCACAACAAAGTTAGATTCAGTCTGCAGAGCTATTAGTCTGGCAGCAGTAGCAGAAGTTTGTCACAAGGGAGTGGTGTAAATAACAAGCTTATGGGTCTCTAATTTTGGGCAGGCGCAAACTTTTTGGGTCTTTTTTTTTTTTTTTTTTTTTTAAATAAGCTGCTAAAATTGGAAAGTGAAATCTTTATTGAAACAATTAGATAAAACGTTAAGCTTTCAAAAAGGCCTAATCATGTACAAAGTGACTTCAATGGGAAACGTCTCTGCGTATGGATACATAAAACAGAGTCTTATTTAATGGATGTGGGCTGGGACATGCTAAAATTGTCTTCTCAATGGAGTAAGGGCATGAAACTTATTCTAAACTCTGAGTAGAAATGGGAAAATATTTAGTTCTCAGCTTGTTGTAAGGTATTCAAAGGAAGATTTGAATTCAAGAACTCAGGCAATATGTATTGTATTCATTCACAGCTTAGAACTGTATATCCAAGTCCAATAATTTTGTAAGATTGCAATCTAATAGATCAAAAATTATAGTTGTAAAAGCAGTTCAGTTACAATGTGTAGGTTATTTTCAGAAAAGAAAAGAAAGGAAAACCAATAAGTTTTAAAATATGTTATTCTTAGATGTTTTAGGAAAAAAAGAGCATGGAAGAAGCCAAATTCCTTCTTGTGCTGCTGGGAAAAGCAAAAACAAAAGAAAATCCATCACCTCACAATAGCACCCCATGTCCAGACCAGACCCAAAAATATTCTTCATTAGAATGGAAAAAGAAAATTAACAGGGGAAAAAGAAATGTATTCCCAGAAAGTATTATGCTAAGAGCACATCAGGAAGAAAATTACATACATTTCCATAATGCATAGTGCTTGGCTGTGATTTTGCTGAGAAGCATAAAGGACTTGGAACCTACACAAAACATGTAAAGACATCAAAGCATATTTTAGCATCCAAATCAGAAGTTATTCCTCTCAGTGTCAGCTAGCATTTGGGGAAACATAAGCCAGCCAAGGAGGTGAAAAGAAGAGGAGCAGTGGCAGAAACAGATTTTGTGTCTGGTTCCGTCCCGCACCAGGTGGGAGGTGACTTCTGGCTAGCTCGGGTCAACCCAGGCACAGAATGGTCCCAGTTCGTTTCGGCTTCTTGGCTCAGCAGCTGAACCCCCAAAAGTGTGACAGCAAAGCAGCAGAATAGAAAAGGCTGGCTCTCAGCTTAGCAGATTAAAAGATGTTTATTAGCTCCAGAGTTGAGGAGCAGAGAGGTTGAGAGCGAGGTGCTGAGAGATGTCTTGCTGAGAGGCTGAGAGAGGTGCTGAGAGAGTTTTTTCCTCCCATCTGCCCCCTATAAGTGGGGGAGGGGTTTCAGGGAGGATACTGCAAGACCACGAATCAAGGGTTTCAGGGGGTAACAAGGTGTGCCCACCCCCAAGCCTCGGACCACTAAAATCCAAAGCTAAAGGAATTCCCCTCAGGGAGCCTATTACCTGAAGCCCTCTCCCTGAGATTTCGCAATCTTGGGAGGGCTCCTGGAGAAACAGGCTGACCCAGAGCAAGGGGGGTGGGAGGACACAAAACACCTTATTATACAGACAACACAAAAGGGATACAGAATTGGGGATACAGTGAAATGAACCATAACATAACATAAACTTCTTATAAAAACCTAATAAAACAGTTCTGCACCACCACATCTCCCCTTTTTTTGTTTTAATAAGAGGAGGAGGGCTGGAATGGAGGAGGATGATATTCAAAGTCCGGGTAACTCTCGGCAAGCCACTCTGGCTGAGTGGGCCACTCCATCTAAGGTTCCTCTTCTGGGTGTCTCCTGTCTTCTGGGTCTTCCTCCAGTTCCACGTTCTCCTCCCATCCAGGCGCGGATGATACAGCAACTTGATTCACAGAGGGGGCATGTGTGGTGCTAGAAATTAATCTACCTAACATTTTTTGATGATACCAAATCCAATTAAAACTAACAGAACAAACGAAAATGACAAAACTGATTTCAAAATTGAACCCACCCAGCCCGAAATTCCCCAGTCCCCAAACAATCCATTCAGCCAGTCACCAGTCTCTCTCTTGGTGTCATTCACCATGTCCCGGATGTTCTGGCTGGCTTTGTGGTCTGCCCCATTGCCCTGGTGGCTTTGGGCTGGGGCACCAACCATCTGGAGAAAGTGCAGCGAGACTGGCAAGCAGAAGGATGCTGGGGAGCACAGGAGACAGGGCGCTGGACAGGCTCTGACAGGACTAAAAGAACTAAAACAAACAATTAACATTCGAGCAGGGGTCATTCAGGAAAGCGAAACCGTCCTGGGAAAAATCTTCCCTCCTTTTCCTCCTAAAAGCTGCCTGAGTAACCTGTGGCAGTTTCTTTTTCTCCCCTGAGACCTTCGGGACATAGGGCCTCACCCATTTTGATGGTAACCATCTCGGCCCCGTGGGGGTGGACACACAAGCGTACCCACGACCCCACGTGACTAAATCATGAGGTCCCTCTGTCCTTCCAGTTTCAGGGTCCCGGACCATGACCGGCGGCCTCTCTTTGATGTTTAGTTGAGGGTTTGCCCCAAAATGACGAACGATCGGTGGGTTTAAAAACTCAAAGGTGCTGTTTAAAAAATTCAATGTGAATAGAGCCCTGGCCAATCGGGTCTGTGGTGTTTCTGTTTTCAACACCGGCTGTTATTGGTTGAGGACCCTTTTGATTTCTCTGTGGGTCCTCTCCACTACAGCTTGGCCTGTTGGGGAATGAGGGATGCTGGTTTTATGTCCCACTCCCCATTGTTGCAGGAAGCTGCAGAATTCCCTGGAACGGTACGCTGGGCCATTATCAGTTTTTAATTCTTTTGGGATGCCCATGAAGGAGAAAGCCTGGATGAGGTGTTTAATTGCATCCGAGGTTTTCTCCCCTGCGTGGGCGGAAGCAAAAACTGCACGGGAGTAGGTGTCCACTGACACATGTACATATTTAGATCGGCCGAATTGGGGGATATGTGTTACATCAGTCTGCCACAGCTCACAGCTGTTCAGACCTCTGGGGTTCACTCCCGCACTTAAGGTGGGGAGTGCATGCTGATTACATGAGGGACACGTAGCCACAATTGCCTTAGCCTGTTCCCGAGTGATGTGAAACCGGCGAACAAGGCCAGGTGCGTTCTGATGGTGAAGCTGATGGCTGAGCTTTGCCTGCTCAAAAATGCTTGGCAAGGGGGCCATCACTGCAGGAGCAGCAAGAGCATCAGCTCTTCTGTTCCCCTCAGCTACGAAACCCGGCAAATCGGTGTGTGATCTCGTATGCATCACAAAGAATGGCTGCTCCCTGTGGGAGACAAGCTTAACAAGCTTAGAAAGCAGCTCAAACAGTGCTGTGTTAGACACTTCCTGCAGTATTGCTTGATCTGCCCTCGATACCACCCCCGCTACATAAGCGGAGTCCGTTACTAAATTGAAGGGTTTGGGGAACCTTTTGAAAGCCCTGACAACAGCGGCCAACTCAGCAACCTGAGGTGATCCTTCCACCTCGGCAACATCTGCCTCCCACTGCTGAGTCTGAGGGTCCTTCCAAGTCATAACTGACTTGTGGGACCTTCTGGACGCGTCCGTGATAACTGTCAGGGCCTCTAAAGGCTTTCTGCTCCGAACAACTTTCAAATTCAGTGTGAATTTGGCATCCTGATTAAAAATTTTGTGGGCTGGCCGATGAATTGAGATTTGCCCAGTAAAGGAATCCAGAGCAAACTGCAGTGCTTCATTTTCCTGAAGCAGGTATTCTAACATTGCCTTTGTAATTTGGCCTGATCTTAATCCAATTGGAATGTGAATGCATTCAAAATCACACTCTGCCAATTCCCTGGTCAGGACTCTGGCTTTTCGGATCAGTTCAGCCACCAGTTCCTGTGGACGTGTCATTCTCTTGGACCTTTGATGGCTAAGAAAGACCCATTCTATGATTAGAAGTGGGTCCTCTCTGCCCTAATCCTTTTTGATGCTATTTCTCCATTGGAAAATGACTCCATGGAGGTGTGGCAATTTCCCCATTATTATGAATTTGAAAGGCAGGTCTGGATCACACCGGTGGGCCTGCCGAGTGAACATGAGATGCTGTACCTTTTCCAGCGCCTCCTTTGCTTCCGGGGTCAGTTCCCTGGGAGAACTCAGCTCCTCTCCCCCTTTCAATAAATTGAAAAGAGGGGCTAGGTCCCCAGTTGTGAGGCCTAGCCAGGGTCTCACCCAGTTCAATGCCCCACACAGCTGATGGACATCTGCGAGGGTCTGAATTTTGGGTCTGATTTCCAATTTCGGTGGCACAATGGTCCGCTTGCCAATTTCCAGCCCAAGGTACCTCCAAGGTGGCATCCTTTGAACCTTGTCTTCCTGCAGCTCGAACCCTGCAACAACCAATGCATTAATTGTCAGGTCAAGCGCGCGTGACAAGACATCATCGGTGGGGGCACACACAAGCACATCATCCATATAATGATGGATGATTGCTTTCCCTGCGGCTACGCGGACCGGGGACAGCAAGGAAGCCACATACCACTGGCAGATGATAGGTGACACCTTCATCCCTTGGGGTAAAACTCTCCAATGGTAGCGTTTCCTTGGGGCCTCTCGGTTAATGGTGGGAGCCGAGAATGCAAAACGTGGTGCATCGTCAGGGTGTAGGGGAATATGGAAAAAGCAATCTTTTATATCTATAACAGCCAATTTCCAATTTTGTGGGAGCATGGTCGGGGTAGGCATCCCGGGTTGAAGAGAGCCCATGTCTTCTATCACATTGTTAATTTGTCTGAGATCCTGGAGGAGCCTCCACTTTTCCTTCCCCGGCTTCCGGATAACAAAAACCGGCGAATTCCAAGGGCTGGTGGTCTCTACAATGTGACCCTTAGCTAACTGCTCCTCCACGAGCTCTTCAAGCGCCTTCAATTTCTGTTTTGAAAGCGGCCACTGTTCTACCCACACTGGTGTATCTGTTTTCCAATTCAGCTTGTGGCTCCTCAGCGACCGCTGCCCAAAAATCCTGTGGGGGATCTAGGATGTCAATTGTGACTCCCCACTGGGCCATCAGGTCTCTCCCCAACAAGGGTTCCCTATAATCCAAAACAAAAGGACGTAAACTGGCCAACTGCCCTTTTGGCCCCTTAATTTGAACCACACTCTTTGATTGTTTGGCTAATTGCACTCCCCCTATTCCTTGCACGTGTCCTGCCACGTTTTCCAAGGCCCAACGTGATGGCCAGTGCTTGGCTGGGATCACAGTCACGTCCGCGCCCGTGTCTAGGAGGCCTGTGATGTTAATGGCCTCATCACCCACCTGTAACTCACATCCCACCTGCGGTTTCACTTCTGTGATCTTGTGCACGGGACAAACAGTTGGCATCTTGTCTTTTTCCGGGCATTCCCAGGTGGGTATGATCTGGGCAACTATCTGCCCTTTAGGTAGGAATGTTGGTGGGTGAGTGCAGCGTAGCCAGAGAACAAACTTTCCAGGATTGTTATCAAGTGTTCCTGGAAGAATTTCGATCTCTTTTGGGGTGTGTTTGCAGTCCCCCACAACGATGAGCTTACCTTTGACCCTTGGCCAGGTACCCTGCTCACTGTTGTCAACTGACACAAAATTCCAGTCATTGTCTTTCAGGTGCAAACCCTCTGTGAGCTGCAACCTGTAGGGGGTATACTTAGAATTAGTTGTCAAAATCGGCTGTGCCATGTCATGGTCCATGTAAGTAATTTCCAGTGTGTTATTTTTGCTGCCGCCCTGAATGGGGCAATGCAGCTTCTCCTTCTTTTTCCCTTGGCTCCCCTTCCCCTCCCCTCCTGCCTGGTCCACCCCATTTTTTTCTTCACGCAGGGCGGACCTGCGCTCTTTCACCAGTTTTTTTGTGAGGGTTTAAACCTTCTCCCTTTTTCCCCTTCCCCTCCCCCTTTTTTGTTTTTGAGGTCCTCTAATTCTTTCTTGAGGGGGCATTTGGAAACCCAGTGCCCCAAATTCCCGCACAAAAAACACTTCTGGGAGCTTTGAGCAGAAAGCTTCTTCCCGGTGTTCGGTGTTTTTCGGGAATCTTCAGCTTCCATGGCTGCAACTTGATGAGGTTTGTGCCGTGGACCTGTGGATGAACTTATAAAAGGCACCTTTACCTGACATACCTGAAGGATGTCTGGTAAGGTTGGTTTGGGGTATAGGGGTAAACTTAAAATCGCAGCACGACATAAATCATTTGCATTCAAAAACGCAATCTCTGTTAAAATGTGTTCCCGAGCCATCTCGTTTTTGACCTGAGCTTCAATAGCTCGGGACAGTCTCTCCACAAAATCTGTGAAAGACTCCCTTTGGTCCTGTCTGATTTTCGAATATGAAATCACAGGACCTTGTGTTTGCATGCTGAAGAATGCAGTCAGGGCTGTCTCTCTCACTACGTGGAGGCACTGGACAGGAATGACCACTTGGTCAGTGACCTCTGCCCACTGCCCCTCACCAGCGAGGTGTTCTAGAGTGATGGGGTTTCCCTGAGCATCCACTCTAGTGTTAACATGGCTGAGGAGCCCTGGTAAGGCATCCTGGAGCAGCTGTTTCCAAGCTGTGACCCATAGGATGTACTCTGTTGGGTTCAGCAAGCAAGAAAACAGGTACTTTATATCAGCAGGCACCACTTCCTCTGCAGAGAGATCTGCTCTGAGGAGCCCTCTGAAATATGGCCCATCCCGGCCATATGTCCTGTGAGCTTTGCAGATTTCTTTGATGGTGGCTTGGGGAAATGGGTGGTACTCTGCCCTGCTGTTATCACCGCGGGCATTGCGGTAGGTAACAGGGGCAAGAGTCGGAATGGAGCAGGAGCTGGCACCTCCATCTGCTCCGGTTCCCTGCTCGGGCACTTCTGGGTTTGAGGGAGCGAGGGAGCCCTGAGGCACTTGGTTGCTTGGCAACCATGTCCCTGCAGGGGACGCGGTTTGCCTGGGGAGTGACGTCATCGAGGACTGGGAGAGTGGGGGGAATCCCGGGGGAGTGGGCTCGAGCCCCAGCGGCGCGGGACCGGGCTGCTCCGGGGCGGGCGGCAGCGCGGCAGCTGCGGGGGGGGGCGGCGGGCCACGGCCCAGCAGAGGCACCCCCCGCCGGCAGCACTGGGGGGGGCGCAGCGGGCCGTGGCAATGCCACGGTGGGGGCCCCCTCAGGCAGCGGCGCCGCGGGGAGGGGGGGGGGTGCTGCAGCGCGCATACACAGGCACAGGGGGTTGGGGGGGCAGCGCAGCCGCGGTGCACGGGGCGGGGGCAGGGGCGGGGCTGCGGGGGTCGGGACCGGCACCACGTGGGGTGGGGGCAGGGCCGGGGCCGCGCAGGGTGGGGGTGGGGCCGGGGCCGCGTGGGGCGGGGGCGGGGCCAGGGCCGCGCGGGGCGGGGGCGGGGCCAGGGCCGCGCGGCAGACACCCGACGTCACAGGGGTAAGGCGGGGTGGGGGAGGGGGACGGGGCGGGGCCGCACCGTGCGGGCACCATGTCACCGGGGTAGGGAGGGGTGGGCGGCGCTGAGGGGGCGGGGGAGTCCCCTACCATGCGATCGCCGCCATCTTGGGGACCCCATGCCGGCCACGTGGATTCCCCCCCCACAGAAAAACGAACTCGGCATTTTTCAACTGGGGAAAGCAGGGACGGAGCATTGTGTCATGCAACGTGGCCAACGCTGCCCAAGACCTCCCTCCCGGCCCCACGGGGCCAGCATGGGCGGGGTGGCTGGGGCGTCCCAGAGGCTGAGCGGGCAGGCGGGAGCCCTGCTGCTACATTCAGAACACTTTCCCGGGGGACACGGGGACCGGGGAGAAGAAGGGGGGGGAGGAGGGGGAGAACACGTTTCTTGGCCAGGCTCATGCTGCTTTCCCTTTTGAGACTGAATCGCGGAATTAACCTTTGTTGCTACAATAAAATACTTTGTAGCCTTTTTGTCTCTTGTTTCAATCAACCGAATTAATTGCCTTTCTACAGTGCCACAGAAATCGGTGCTGCAGACTGTCTCAGGAGTTACTTGGAGGAAATGCAGATGAAGCCACCGAACAAAATTTCTTAACTCGCCTTTTGAGATTTTCAATTTCGCCTCTTTCAGAACCAAAACATAATTATAATACAACCTTTTCTGATTGACAGTTAGCTTTCCGCCCATGTTTTGATACTAAGTTGCTTTTGAACGTGAACCCACATGAAAAGCACTCTCCCGCAGCCCCCGTCTGCTCGAAATCACAGGAGGTTTAACCCTTTAGCTGCACAGCTATTTTTGGAGGATTTTTTCCTCCCTAGTAGATCCCCCTCCCTCGGGGGAACCCTAAAACCAGTAAATATCTCCCGTTGGGGGTATACTTACGTGTCCTGTGACCTGGGGGGTGCGTGGGTCGGGTTGTTCTGTCACAAGTAGGACTCCGGTCGGGGCCCAAAGCTCCCCTTCTTTCCCCTGGAACTTGCCTTGTTTAAAAGTCAATTTCACAGAGGTGCATGACGCCCAGAGACTGTTCTTCGGGCTAAATCAGCCCCAGTCCGTTCGCAGGGTCCACCTCGTCTCCGGGGGGGTCCTGCGTGGGCACCGGACGCTCTGTCACCGTGGAGCTGTGCTCCACGTGGTCCAAGCTGCTTCTGCCGGCATGGTTTGCTCCACGTTGGCGCGCCAAAATCTGTGTCTGGTTCCGTCCCGCACCGGGCGGGAGGTGACCTCTGGCTAGCTCGGGTCAACCCAGGCACAGAAGGTCCCAGTTCGTTTCGGCTTCTCGGCTTAGCAGCTGAACCCCAAAAGTGTGACAGCAAAGCAGCAGAATAGAAAAGGCTGGCTCTCAGCTTAGCAGATTAAAAGATGTTTATTAGCTCCAGAGTTGAGGAGCAGAGAGGCTGAGAGAGGTGCTGAGAGAGTTTTTTCCTCCCATCTGCCCCCTATAAGTGGGGGAGGGGTTTCAGGGAGGATACTGCAAGACCACGAATCAGGGGTTTCAGGGGGTAACAAGGTGTGCCCACCCCCAAGCCTCAGACCACTAAAATCCAAAACTAAAGGAATTCCCCCCAGGGGGCCTATCACCTGAAGCCCTCTCCCTGAGATTTCGCAATCTTGGCAGGGCTCCTGGAGAAACAGGCTGACCCAGAGCAAGGGGGGTGGGAGGACACAAAACACCTTCCAGAGCTCGGCCCTTCTCTGAGAGAGTAAGAAAGGACAGAGTGAACATAAAGTACAACAGCATGAAGTCAGTAGAGCAAGAGTGAAAAGAATATTGAGACAAAGGGTTGAAGAGTTGGTTGTTCTATTCTTACCTGAGCCATGGAAATGAACTCTATATTTAGAACATTCCTTTAAATATGGGAAAGAGATGCATTTGGGGAGATGATTGTTTAGATTTGTGTGTAGATTTGAGCAAAGGTGTTTGTGATGGACTAAGTAATATTAATCCTATAAGATGCTTGAATAGAGATAGAGATAGAGATAGAGATAGAGATAGAGAGAGAGAGAGAGATAGAGATAGAGATAGAGATAGAGATAGAGATAGATAGAGATAGAGATAGAGATAGAGATAGAGATAGAGATAGAGATAGAGATAGAGATAGAGATAGAGATAGATAGAGATAGATAGAGATAGAGGTGATAGAGATGAGAATTACTCTGCACTAGTGAAGAAGTGAGAAGATATCTCTGTACCTTGAGGTGAAGAATCCTTTGCTTTGGAGTTATTCACCATTAAAAGGTGACACCCCAATGTGCAAAAGTCTAAGACCCATGACCCATAAGCAGCTTGGGAACTTGCTAATGGGAGGGGTCACAGAGGCAGGTTTCCCCCGGCGGTTGTTTTTGTGACAGTTTAAAACCCACAAAAGGA
Organism: Delichon dasypus; assembly: GCA_037837765.1. Taxonomy (NCBI): domain Eukaryota; kingdom Metazoa; phylum Chordata; class Aves; order Passeriformes; family Hirundinidae; genus Delichon; species Delichon dasypus. The sequence goes on along the minus strand of JBBAXF010000004.1, from coordinate 65,558,596 downwards.
CTGTTCTCATTTGTCAGTGGCATCCATAACTCTAAGAGAAACTCTTCTCCTAAAGAATTGATGGACTATTGTCAGATAGTGAAACTGACTGAAAATTACAAGTTTTGTTTCTTTATGTTGTTTTGTAAGAAAATTAATAGTTTGTAGGGGGAAGGGAGAGTGGGTTTTTTTGAGTTTAATTCTGTTTTGTTTTACTTTTTTCCCCCGAGTTTCTTTTTTGTATTCTTTTAGTGTGTGTTAATAAAACTATTTGTTCCTTTTTAAGGTTGAGCCTGCTTTGTTTTTCTCTTAGTCTCTCTCCCACAGAAAAAGAGGGAGTACTTAAGACCAGAATTTACTTAATGTGAAGCCACTACATGAATTGGTGTTTCCACCCAGTTGTCGAAATTAAAATCATTACAATAATTTACATGGCCTCACCAGAATAATACTTTAACTGTGTAGTGGGTAAAAGAGTCAGTAGGTCTTCCATGGCTGTTCAACTTTCCTTTGCATCTCTCACCTTTCCAATAGGGCTGCTCCATTTGCCAGACTTAGGATCTGTTCTTTACCCTTGATGTTTCTCCACTGCTTACAGACACAGAAATCCCTGTGTGTTTTCTTCAGCATGTACAAAGGGAGCTGCTAAATTCTCCCTAAAAGTACAATGTCACAAGAACACAGAACTGGAAGGGACCAAAAGAGACCAATGTGTTCTGTCCCCAGAAAAGCAAAAGATCAAATGTATCTTTCCCAATGGCTTTCACTTTTCTTAAAAGCATCCAAAAACACAGACAGAGCAGTAGCCTGTACCCTGTTCCTATTTAACCTAGACAAATTTATGAAATTATGATCATTTTATTCATTACTCTGTATCTGATTTGTTTCTTTAAAAGGTTACACAGAAAAAATTGTGGGATTTCTTTTTGCCATTGCAAAAACTATTAACTTTTGCTTCTTCAAGCTAAAAAACTTCTCCCTACATTTTTCCTCCAGTAATGTTACCTAAATTCAGATAATTTTTATGGCTTCTCAAGATCAGCTTGAAGTCTCATGCTATCACATATAGTACCTGCTTTGTATTTCTCCACAGAGCTCCTTCAACCACCTACATGGGTGTCCATTGCTTAAGTAATTCATAATGAAATTAAATCCTCTCCTGGAAGAGATTCCAATTAGACTCATGGATGCAATGTCTTTACAGTCTGTTACCTTTCTACTTATAGATGAATACAAGGATACAATTGTTAAAGAACAGTTGTGCAGTAAACTGCACTAGAATTGTTCTTATTTCTTTCTAAGAATGTCACAAAGACCAAGTATAAATACATATTAAAATCAATGTACTTCGCATCTATCACCCTCTTTACCTACGCACTGTAAGGACATCATTTGATGTTCTGCCAAATCTGCTACAATTGTAATCTCATTACTCAAAAATATAAACTTTTTTTTTAATATGCAATTTTTTCTACTATTTCTTTGACAAATCAATGTTAATATTCTCTGAAATCCTCTTTTTATTTCTTTCAAGGATGCTTGTTAGGTTTTACTCCTTTAAGTCATCTAGACCTTCCTTTTCCCCAAGAGTTATTAGGAATAACTGTTTTTACTGCAGAGGTTGTTCTGACTGGTTTCTAAAGTGTTGTAGAAACTAAGATAGTAGGTCATGTCATTGTATTCAGATATGAATGTCAAGCTAAAAAATAAAAAAATTAAAAAATATTAAAAAAAAAAAGTAAGCACTGACTGAGTCCTTCCATGAGTACTGGGTCTCCCTGCAAAATTGCCCTCATCTCTGCATTGTCTCTTTTTCTAACAGATTCTTGCTACTGTTAATCCTCCACTCGCAAAGGTGTCCTATGCCGTCCATGAGATGTTAGACACAGAGCCCTCTCTTTGAACTGACTCACGAGGTTGTTTTTTCCCTTCTTCCCTCTGAGACACATTTTCAGATTGGATATTAGGAATGAGTTCTGTACTGTGAAGATGTTAAGGTTCTGGAACAGGCTTTGCAGAGAAGCTGTGGATGTTCCATCCTTGGAAGTGTTCAAGACCTGGCTGGATGAGTCTTGAAGCCACCTGATTTATGGAAGATGTCCCAGCCCATGTGACAGGGGGTTGGAATGTGACTATTTTTAATGTCCCTTCCAACTAAAACCATTCTATGGTCTTAGGTTTGTTGGGAGGATTCATAAAAGAAACAGAGCAGTGAATATTCACTTAAGGAAAAGATGAGCAGAAATGGTTCTTGCCAGTGTCAACAGCAGTTTTTTATCATTTTACCTAAAAATGTGCACCACATTCATTGTAGATGTAGCAAATATCATACTGATATTCAGAAGGAATTTCAATCCTGAAGAGGATAGCGAAAGTTGCCAAAACAGCTTTAAAAGCTACATTTCCTCAATCAGACCTGCCGCCTCATGTCTTTCATGATGGATCTTTTAGAGTGGACTTATTAAGCAGCCAAACTGACTTTCATCTTAAGGTATAGCATAAAAATTGAATTTTGTTTACAATATTTCTCATTGCATGTGCATATATATTTTATCCACTGCTGACAAAAGAGCATAGTATTTCCATTTCTGTAGCTCAATATTGCTATTGGGGAAAGAAAACCTAAATTCTCTGCTATTTCAGCACTTGCTGATAAATAATCCTTAGTGACATGTGCCCAAAGGGGTTTCAGAGAGACAGTGCTCAGAAGTGCTGTAGCCAGGAAATTGATTCTTGGAACAAAATTTCCAAGACACGGGTTAGATGTGTAAGTTTCCAATCAATGAAAGACATGCTGAATTCTAGAATTCTCTCATAATTGTCATCCACATCCTGGCACATGCTGGGCCCCAATCCTCCCTGCATTTTTGATCATGTTCTTGTCTGTAAATCAATCCATTTCCAGCAAACATCACCTTAGCTTCAAAATGTACAAGCTTCAAAATGTACAAGCTCCCTGAACTGGCTGTTTGGAAGTCTCAGAGTTATTATTGGTCACAGCCAGAACTACCAAATCTCCAAGGGTCAGTTATCAACCAGGAAACAATGCTAATTGTGGTGTTTTTAATTGATTTGAATACAGTTATAAAACATCTTGTTATTTACCTCCAATTTCTGTCCCACCATCTGTCTATGGTTATATATCAAGAATTTTTGTCTACAGATCTCCCTGCCATGAATCTTGAACTGAATCATAGCATGGCTGTAAATAACAGAATAATAAATATATACAGCCATTTATAAAGATGCAGGAATGATAATCTTCTAGAAGATAGCCTGCAAATGTCTGCCAGATGAAATGAATAGTCCATGATAATCTTCCTAGTTATTAAAGGAAATTTCATCTAGTTATTTATTTTTCTCCAGAGTAAATGACCCATTATAAGGCCAACTTGTTTTTGTGGTTTAATGTTTTCATCATTGATGTTTGTTACAACCTGAAGCCATTATGATGACTCACATGCCCTCAGACTTCAGAGACAAATGCACGCTACATATACTAAAACTTGGTACATAACATTCCCATCATCCCTGTTGGGGTTTAAGTTTGGTTTTGGTTTTTTTTCTTTCCTATAGAATTTTTTTTCCCCCATAAGTTGCTAAGAGACTAAATACTGATGCTTAGAGGATGCTTGACCCACACAAAAGAAGTGTTGAGGGTGGGGGAAGATCACTTAAGTTTGGGGGAGGGAAAGGCTCAGTGCTGCGGGAGTTGAGTGTGCCCTGCTCCTGCACTCGGCATCGGAGAGGATGGTCAGGAGACTGCTGACTGCGTGAAGAGACCACTGTTAACAGAGGGTCCAGTCCTGGGAATTCTACCACCATCCATCATCTGCTGGAGCACCCAGGAATTCGGAGCTCCTCTCCTGCCCTGCTGGAGCTGGGTCAGCCCTGTCCAGCCATCGCGGCTTCTTCAGCACTGCTCACTTTGCCTGCCAGGACAGCCCCCACCCTGCCTGCTGGGGACAACCTGCTGTTTCCAGCCATCAGCCCCAGAGTCCCACCATTCCAGCTTGGTGCTCTTGGGGAGGGGCCCAAGAGATCAGACTGCCCTGGGCTTGTGAGACAAAGCCCCTCGAGGTTCTTGGTTCTGTTTATTATTATTGCTGTAGTTGTTGGTGTTTGTTTGTCCTTCTATATTTACTAGTAAAGAACTGTTATTCCTTTCCCCATAGCTCTGACTGAAAAGCCTCTTAAATCTTCTAAATTATAATAACTTGGAGGGAAGGGATTGGAATTCCTCATTCCTAGAGAGGCCCCGCCTCTCCCTAGCAGATACCTGTACTTCAAACCAAGACAATCCCAAATTGGACATGTCATAAAAAAGGCTCCAAAAAAACACCTCACGAGAAAAGAAAATAAAGGTCTTTTATGACTCCAGCAGCTGGATTCATAAGGTTAAAACCTGAAATGCTTTGTAGTGATGTAATTGTTCTTTTATAGGCCTGGCTAATCTTATTATGGAGAACAAGCACAGGAATATTGCCTTACTGTGGAAGGATTTGGGTTTCTCTTTATGGCTTGAGTAGCATGCCCAACTAGTTGTTTTTTGTAAAATTACAGGTTTGGGTTGGGTTTTTTAAATGGTTTGTCAGCTAAAGATCAACTTTTTTGTTGTTGTTGTTGTTTTTGGATTTTTTTTTGTTTGTTTGGTTTTTTTTTTTTTTGGTTTTTTTTTTGTTGTTGTTGGTTTTTTTTTTTTTTTTTTTTTTTTTTTTTTTTTTTTTTTTTAATTTGAAGTGTTCCCAAAGAAACTTTCAGTTCAAGAGATCAAATATGGGATTCCTGACCTTACAGGTCAAGAATAAGAAAAACTCCAGACAATGTAATACAAGAATGATTGGGTTAGAAGCTTTGGGAAGATTTTCACATGTGTTTATGTGGTTGACTTCAAGTGCTTCAGGATCATAATATGTACAAATGGTACAATATACAGCATTCAAGCAAAAAAATTCTAAAATAAGCAAAACAGTCATCTTTACTCACTTACACATACAAATAAACTAATTCTGCTCCTCCATTTGGAAAACATTAATTAGAAAATCTGGATGGCTCCTTTGACTAGAAGGCAGCAGACCATTCTTTCCACTTTACTAAAAAGTGTGAATGATTTATCAATGTATTCATCACAAATTACTCAGTTGCAGGTGAAAAAAAAAAAAAAAATCATAGACTTACTGAAAATTTAATTGCTGATTTGTAGTGAAATGGTGCAGTGAAAAGATTTCCTGGCCCACTATCTGACCTGTTTCAGTGTAGATATAATCCTGCTTACCCCTATCTCAATTCAGGCAAAAAAAATTGAATTATATAATCAATAAGATTGGAAATTACCTCCACCATCATTAAGTCTACCCTTCAACCAGCACCACCACAACCAGTAAATCATAGCACAATGTCCCATGTCCACTCATATTTTGAACACTTCTGGGAATGGTGATGTTGATGCTAGTCTGTGTCAATGCTCAGCTCCGCTTTCAGAGTGGAAAGTTTTCCTCAGATCCAATCTAAACCTCCTGGTGCAATTCAAGGGCAATTTCCTCTTCTCAATAATTCCCTGGGAGAAAAGACCAGCTGCCACCTGTCTTCAACCTCTTTTCTGGCTGTGGTAGAGAGGAAGAACATTCCCCCTAAACTTTTCTTTCTTCCAGTATCCTCAGCTGCCCCTCATAGATATTTTGCCCCTCTCTTTGATTCACCTGGTTTCTCTGGTGGCTTGCTCCTGATTGGAAAACGGGTTTGTGACTGTCTGTCACTCTGTGCTGCTGAACTGCGCTATGGACACACTGAGTGTCCTCTCTGCCATCTTGGGTGTCACTACATGCTAAGCAGCAGAGAAGATGACGAGGTGAATTTAATGATTTACCTTATTAGTGAAAATAAAGCAGTAATCTAAACAAGCAAGAGTGTTAATGTGAACATGCTGGCATCCTGAGGGAGGGAAGAGACACTACTGTTACAGTGCGTTAATTTAGTTTATATTGTGTTTCATTTTTATATTGGCTTTGTAATGTTTTCTTCCCTGTTCCTCTTGGAAACTGTATCACGTGGTTTGTCCCTGCTTGGCCGCACCCATCCCCCACACTGGAATGTAACCCAGCTCTGTTCCACTCCCACCTCATCCCGGATTGGGCAGTGGCTTGTCCCTGCCTCTGGGCCCGTTTTGCCTTGGGAAAAAGCCCCAGGACAGGCTAGGCCTGGCTTTCTCTGGCACCGGCAGGGACAGGGAAGGAGCTCTGGCCAGCAGGGGCAGGACCCTAGAATAAAGCCGTGATATCCTCCCAGTCAGAGAGCAGGCTCTGTGCCTTTTGCCATCGATGGTCGTCTGTTCTCTCAAAAGAACCACTACAACTGGTGCCTAAACTTGGGGCTCGAAGCCACAAGGGGCTCCCAGAAAGCTGGAAGAACCACACATGGAGCACGTGGCCAAGGAATCTCATGCAGGTTCGTGAGTCACAAAACGCAGTCCACCCATGCAGAGACAGACCTGTCAGGCTTGGTGTTCACTGTGGAGTCTCTGAAACACAGGATTCCACAGGTCAGGGCTGTAGCTTTTTCCTTTGGACTTAAAAAAACCCATTGGAGTGCTGCGAAGAAGCCCCACGGATGGCAGGCTGCTTCCAGAGAAAGTGACCACATATTTGTGGAAACCCTGGGAACTGAGACTGGAAGTTCTTTTTGCACCAAATGGGTCAGTCTCAGGCAAAAGGAGTGATTGGGAAAGAAAGGAGAAATTCATCTGAGCGATTTTTGGCAAGTACCACTTTGGGATAGCTAAGGAAAAACCTAATTTAGAGGTGGTGTTCCTCAGGGAAAAGGGGTTTTTCCATTTGGGGAAGGTTTCTGCTTTCAGAATAAACCTTCAGGGTGCTTCAATAGCACATTCCTTTCAGCTACCTGAGGTGGGGTGGAAAAGGTAACTGTTTCCCCTTTGCCTCTTTTTTTTCTCTCCAGCACAGGTTTTTTAACTTTCGGTTTCCCAGTCACAGTTAAAGGGGACACAGAAACTTAAAATCTGAGCCAAAAAATGGGAGCTAGGCTATCTGTGTCTCAAAAAAGAGTCTGTTATCAAATTTTAAGTGCCTTGGATAATGGGTGGACCCATTGTTCAAAGAAACAATTTTAAAAAATAATTCATTAGTTGTTTTCTCAGTTTCCAGATGTATCATTAGAGCATATAAGCTCCCCAGAATTTTGGGAAGCTGTTGCAAAAAAAAATGTCTCAATCAAGCTCCCCTAATGATAAGGAAAAAGCAAATTTTGCTCTTTGGAGCCTGCAGATTCTATTTGCAATGCAAAAACAAAATGAGAAGGAAAAAAAGCCAGTTCCTTGTGGACTTTGCCCAGTTTCCTCAGTTTCTCCCTATCATGACCCCAAAATCCCTTCCCCAAAATCAAATATTCCTCGAGAAACCCCTAAACTTTCCCCAAATCTCCCTTCTTCCCCAGGTTGTAACCCCCGGGTTCAGTTTGCTTTTGCAGGGAGTTCGAGTGCACAGAACACTCATCTTAGTGAATCCCAAGCTAGTCTTAGTTCGGGAGGGGGGTCACAAGATGGAGGAGACTCCTGTGTTCTCCAAAATGGCCAAAGCCATGTGCTTCCGAGTCATGAGGAGTCTCTCTCTTTGCTTGTCCCTCCTTCCCACAATCCCTTCCCGTAATTCCTTCTTCTCCCCAGACCCCTCCTTCCCTTTGGTGCCACCCCCGGCACTGCCCTCTCCTCTGACCCTGCCCCCTGCCCTCAAACCTCTGCCCTTCGACTCCTCCCCGTGTGACTCAAACCTCCAGCCCCTCCCTGCCCCTGGTTCCCACGGTTTCCCTGCCCAGAGTCCCAGTTCCCACGCCCCGGAGGGAAGGGAGCCGGGAACCCGGAAGCAGGAAGTGATCCCAGTTTTTCTGCCACCCCTGTCACATATCGACAGTCAAAAAGGGGGAGTGCTGTCCACAGTAATTGGGACCCCTTCCCCCAACAAGCGATTCAGGGTTTATGCAAAGCTCAGACCAAATTTGGATGTGAAAGTGAATGCTTTTGCAGCCTCTTAAAAGCAAATTTAGCAGGGAATCCTGTTGTTCCCTTGGACCTCTGGCAGCTTTTTTCTGCCCTCCTTTCATCCACACAGTTTAGGCTTTGGGACTCCACATGGAAAAAAAAATTAAGAGATTTACTTCTGGAGCTTTGGTAAAATCCTGGAACTGCTCTTGATAATAATAATTTGCCAATTCAATTAGAACATCTATGTGGTGATGGTGAATGGATCACAGCACTCAAGCAGGCCCAGGAAATTCCTTTAGCTGTTTCGGAGCACATTAAAGATGCTGCTTCCAAAGCATTCTTTTGAATCCAGCCCGATGGGTCCTTCCAACCTTACAGTAAAATAAAGCAGCTTCCATCAGAACTTTTTGTAGCATTTGTGGAGTGATTAACCCGAGCTATCGAGTTACAGGTTAAGAATGAAGGAGCCCAAGAACAGGTCCTGGAGGAGATGGCGCTGACCAACGCAAACAGAATCACAGAATCACAGAATCACAGAATTTTTAGGTTGGAAGGGACCTTCAAGATCATCAAGTCCAACCCATCTCTAATACCTCAACTAGACCATGACACCAAGTGCCACATCCAGTCTTTTTTTAAACACTTCTAGGGATGGTGACTCCACCACCTCCCCAGGCAAGCCACTCCAGTACTTTATCACTCTTTCAGTGAAAAACTTTTTCGTAATATTCAGCCTATATCTTCAGTGTCACAGCTTGAGACTGTGTCCTCTTGTTCTCTCTGTTGTTGCCTGAAGAAAGAGACCAACCCCCACCTGTCTACAGCCACTCTTCAGGAAGTTGTAGAGAGTGGTAAGGTCACCTCTGAGTCTCCTTTTCTCCAGGCTAAACCACCCCGGTTCCCTCAGTCATTCCTCACAGGGTTTGTGCTCCAGGCCCCTCACCAGCCTTGTTGCCCTCCTCTGGATGTGCTCAAGCATCTCAACATCCTTCCTAAACTGAGGGGCCCAGAACTGGACACAGCACTCAAGGTGTGGCCTCACCAGTGCTGAGTACAGGGGAAGAATGACTTCCCTGCTCCTGCTGGCCACACCATTCCTGATCCAGGCCAGGATGCCATTGGCCCTCTTGGCCACCTGGGCACACTGCTGGCTCATGTTCTGTCACCAGTACCCCCAGGTCCCTTTCCTCCTGGGCACTGTCCAGCCACACCGTCCCCAGCCTATAATGTTGCAGGGGGTTATTGTGCCCAAAGTGCAGGACTCGGCATTGGACTTATTAAACTTCATCTTGTTAGACTCTGCCCATCTGTCCCACACTTCCAGGACTTTCTGCAAAGCCCTTCGTCCTTCCAACAGGTTGACACACGCTCCCAGCTTAGTGTCATCTGCAAATTTACTAATGAAAGATTCCATGCCTTCATCCATATCGTCAATAAAAATATTGAACAGAACTGGCCCCAGCACAGACCCCTGAGGGACACCACTGATGTTTGGCCCCCAGCTGGATGCAGCACCGTTCACCTCCACTCTCTGGGCCCGGCCATGCAGCCAGTTCCTAACCCAGCAGAGTGCTCCTGTCCAAGCCACAGGCTGCCAGCTTATTTAAGAGTATGCTGTGAGAGACAGTGTCAAAAGCCTTGCTGAAATCTAAGTGGACAACACCCACAGCCCTTCCTGCATCCACTAGGCAAGTCACCTGGTCATAAAAGGTGACCAGGTTGGTCAAACATGACCTAGCCCTCCTAAACCCATGTTGGCTGGGTGTCATACCCTGGCCATCCTGTAAGTTCTTTGTGATGGCATTTAATATAAACTGTTCCATTATTTTGCCAGGTACTGAGGTCAGACTGACTTGTCTATAATTACCAGGATCCTCCTTTGCATCCTGTTTGTGAATGGGTGTCACACTGGCCAGCTTCCAGTCATCTGGAACCTCACCAGTGAGCCAAGACTGATGGCAGATGATGGAGAGTGGCTTAGCAAGCTCACCTGCCAGCTCTCTCATCACTCTGGGATGGATCCCATCTGGTCCCATAGATTTATGGATATCCAGGCATTTCAGTAGTTCTCTGACTGCCACCTCTTGGATAATGAGGGGACCATTCTGCTCCCTGACACCATCTACCAGCCCAGGAGGGCCGTTGTCTTGAAGGCAAGTCATCTCCTCACTAAAAACTGAGGCAAACTAGTAATAAAGCACCTCTGCCTTCTCCTCAACTGCAGATATTAAGTTCCCTCCCTTGCCCAGTAAAGAACAAAGGTTGGCCTTACCCTTCCTTTTACCATTAATATAGTTGTAAAAACATTTCTTATTATCCTTTACAGAAGTTGCCATTCTAAGTTCAAACTGAGCTTTGGCCTCCCTAATTTTTTTCCTACATGCTTTAGCAGCTCCCTTAAATACTTCCTGAGAGACCTGACCCCCTTTCCAAAGCTGATACATCCTCTTTTTATTCCTAAGTTCCTCCAAAACCTCCTTGCTCATCCAGGCTTAACGTTTACCCCGTCGACTTACTTTTCAGCACACAGGGACAGTCTGTTCCTGTGCCCTCAAGATCTCTGTTTTGAGGCATGCCCAGCTTTCCTGAACTCCTTTGTTTTTAAAGGCTGTTTCCCAAGGGATGTTCTGAATAAGTCTCCTAAACAGGCCAAAGTCTGCCCTCTGGAAGTCCAATGCAAGAGTTTTACTGGTGCTCCTCCTGACTTCACCAAATATTGAGAACTCTATTATTTCATGATCACTTTGCCCCAAGCGACCTCCAACCACCACATCTCCCACCAGCCCATCTCTATTTGCAAATAGTAGATCTAACATAGTTCCTCCCCTAGTGGGCTCATCCACCAGCTGTGACAAAAAGTTGTCCTCCATACACTCTAAAAATTTCCTGGACTGCCTCTTTTCTGCTGTGTTAAGTTCCCAGCAGATGTCTAGTAGGTTGAAGTCACTCACAAGAACAAGGGCTGATGATCTTGAAAAATTACCTAGCTGCTTATAGAATAAGTTATCCACCTCTTCTTCCTGGTTGGGTGGACAATAACAGACTCCCAGCAGGATGTCAGCTTTGTTGGCTTTCCCCTTAATTCTTACCCATAGGCATTTAACTCCATTTTCCTTAGTTTCAATTCCTACAGTATCAAAATCTGCTTAATATAAAGGTCCACCTCTTCTTCCTTGCCTGTCTATTCTAACGACCTTGTAGCCATTGAGTGCAGTGCTCCAGCCGTGTGACTCACCCCATCATGTTTCCATGATGGCAACTACATCACAGCTTTGCTTTTGCACCATGGCCTCCAACTCTTCCTGTTTGTTACCCATGCTGCGTGCATTGGTGTATGGGCACCTCAGCTGGGCTACTGACTTCACCCCTAACTCAGCCTTGCAACCCTTGGGCCTGCTTTCAGACAGTCCAGCTGCATCCCCTTCCCCCTTCAAACCTCGTCTAAAGCCCTCTCCACAAGTTCTGCCAGTTCATGAGCTAAGAATCTTTTGCCCTTAACAGAGAGATTTATCCCATTTGGTTCCAGCAGAGCAGGTGCTGTAAAAGTTTCTCCATGATCAAAGAATCCAAAATTTTTCCAATGACACCAACCCTTAAGCCACTTGTTGATGGTGTGAGTTCTTCTGTTTCTTTCATCATTTTCCTCTGCCACCAAAGGCACTGAGCAGAACACTACCTGTGCTCCTGCCCTATCAATTACCTGACCCAGTTCTCTAAAGTCTCTTTTAATTGCCTTGACACTCCTTTTTCCAATCTCATCACTGCCAGCCTGGAGTATCAGCAGTGGGTAATAATCAGAGGGCTGAGTCAGCACAGGGAGTCTCTCAGTGATATTTTGTACCCCAGCCCCAGGGAGGCAGCAGACCTCCCTGTGGTATGGGTCCGATCGACATATGGGGCCCTCTGTTCCCCTCAGAAGGGAGTCACCTACTATGATTACCCTTCATTTCTTCTTGATGTTAGATGTGGTGATGCATCTTTCCAGTGAATCATAATTGGGGGACTCACTGGGCAGACAATTTCCTTCTAAATCATCTAGCTGGCCCTCTAGATCCAGGACCTCATAGCTATTCTTAAGCGGCACCTGGCTGAGGGAAGGGGAGAAGTTTTTGTTATTATCTCCCCGAGCAGGGACACATTTCCACTCCTCTTCATTTATCAGGTGCCCTTCTATTACCTGAGAGCGGGAGGCATGTAGTTCCTCGGACTCACAGTCAGAGGCCTCCCTTAAAGATGGAAAGGCTGAACTCCACCAGTCTATTTCCATTTCACTTTCCCTGATACTTCTTAATCTTTCAACTTCCTCCCTAAGCTCAGCCACCAGTGAAAGGAGATCACTCACCTGTTCACACCGTAGGCATGCCTCCTCCACAGCACCCCCTGAAACCACCGATAAGGTCAAACATTCCGGGCAGGAATGGGTCTGTACAAATGCATCCTTTTTGGAGGGCTCCACTTGGTCACATATACCAACCACAGTTTTTGACCATGTAGAAACCATTATTAGCAGACACCACAAAAGCAGGCAGCGGAAATACTTTAAACAACACAGAGGACACCTTACTTGCTTGCAATACTGCCTGCACAAACTGCCGTGCAAACTGCCTTGTCCACGCCCCAGTGACTCACGACACCCCTGTTTGTGTGTTCTGGGTCACTGCACTCCCCAGAGACCTCTTATAATCAGCCACTCAGTATCAGCACAGGAAGCTCCACCCCTTGCTTCACAAATGCTAATCACTCACCTGCTCAACGATCTTATAATCAGCCACTCAGTGCAAGGCAGCTATCCTCAGCCTCCCCATGGAACCAGTGCCAACCTCAAATGACATGCTCCACGTGTGTACCAAAAAGGTTCCCTTCATGACAGCTCACCTAAACCACAGTTTCAGAGATGCATTCAGACCACTGCAAAGAGCTGCTGCAGCAGACACCATGCCCCCCATGCCTGTGCCACAGCCACCGCCCAAGAGAAGAATGATGTGTCTCCTGTATGATCAGGCTGGACATTGGGCATCTCAATGCCCTTTAAAGAAGCAGTTTCTGGACTTCCAGGATGATGGGGGTGGGGGTGGGGGTCTCAGGGGTCCAAAGGGAATTTTTCAAAAAACTAAAAAGTGAGTGCCGGCTTGCTCAGTGTGCCGACATAAATGGGGCAAGTCCAAGGAGGGAGGAGAAAAAACTAGAAAATGCAAACGTTAAATTAAATAATCCTGCTATAACCAGTTCTGCCTTTCAGCAGAAGTCACCAGATATGACCTTTTCAGATCATGATGTGAGCAGACCGTATCTAACCACAGAATGTCTCCAAAAGCCTTTTAGGTTGCAACTGGCAGAATCCTGGCACCTAAGTGACACAGACTGCCATTTAGGTTCATTGGATCTACAGGTGCCAGGCTCCTGGCAACATGCTGGCAGTAAGTATGTCGTCCTTGGGGACACCAAGTACACACCGAGAGAGATTGAGATCCTTCCTGGTCTCGTCTCATAAAACCCTGAACAGCTAGTTCTCTGGCTGCGCTGTGTCCACCCACCTTTGTTTCTGCCTGAGGGGCAGATAATAGCTCACACAATTCCAGCACCTGACCTGTTCCCTGAGAAAGACATCACAAGGAACAAACACCTTGAGGTTTGCCCCACACGAGTTATTGGGAGGGACAAACTCATAATAGGGTGTGAGGTCCATCATGTGAGGAAGTAGTGAACCTCAGAGGAGTTTTGGACACAGGCACGGATATAACGATTGTACCAGAAAGGATGTGGCCCTCGCATTGGGAGCTGCAAAATGTGGCCGGGCATGTAGAAGGTATAGGGGGAATGAAATGGGCAAAACAATAAAAAAGTGTTGTGCAAATTAAGGGGCCAAATGGACAATTAGCTACACTGTGTCCATTTGTTTTAGATTAATCAGAGCCCTTGTTAGGGAGAGACCTGATGGCCCAGTGGGGGTCACGATTGGCACTCCAGATGCCCCCCCAGTTTTTCAGGCTGCAGCCACTGAAGAGCGCCCTACCCAGAAACTCAATTGGAAAACTGATTCGCCAGTCTGGGTAGAGCAGTGGCTGCTCAGTAAAGAAAAATTGAAGGCGCTTCAGGAGCTAGTGGATGAACAGCTAGCTAAAGGCCACATTGTGGAAACCACATCTCCATGGAATTCCCCTGTCTTTCTTATAAAAAAGGCAAACAAAGGAAAGTGGCGGCTCCTCCACGATCTCTGTCAAATTAATAATGTCATTGAGGACATGAGTTCTCTCCAACCAGGGATGCCAACCCCAGCGATGCTCCCTCAAAATTGGAATTTAGCAATTATTGATATCAAAGATTGTTTTTTTCCAGATCCCTCTGCACCCTGACGATGCCCCATGTCTCACCTTCTCAGTCCCTACCCTCAACCAAGGAAAAGGTAACACTGAAAATTTCTTGCCCAAGGGATGAAAAACTCACCATCCATTTGTCAGTGGTATCTCTTCCCTGCTGTCTCCAGTGTGTACAGCTGTAGGAGAAGCCATCATCCTGCACTACATGGATGATGTGTTGTGTGTGCCCCCAATGATGACTTACTGTCCCACATACTTGACCTGACAATTGATTCTTTGGTTGCCACAGGGTTCGAGCTTCAGGAGGAAAAGATTCAAAGGATGGTACCTTGGAAGTACCTGGGTCTGGAGATTGGTAAGCAGACCACTGTGCCGCAAAAATTGGTTGTCAAAAATAACATCAAGACCTTACTTACCATTCAAATTCATCATTTTAGGCAAATTGCTGCACTTACACGGGATGATTTTTCAGTGGGAAAGAGTGGAAAAATCAAAAAAGGAAAAAGACTGTAAGGATCCCCTCTTAATCATGGAGTGGGTTTTCCTCAGTCACCACCGGTCCAAAAGAATGACCAGGCCACAGGAACTGGTAGCAGAATTGATCTGGAAAGCCAGGACCCAGATCAGGGAGTTGGCAGGATGTGATTTTGAGTGTATTCACATCCCAATTGAGATAACTCGGGCCAAATCACAAAAACAATGTTGGAGCAACTGATTCATGAAAATGAAGCTTTGCAGTTTGCTCTGGATAGCTACACAGGTCAAATTTCAATTCATCGTCCTGCCCACAAATTATTCAGAGAACAAATTCAGTTCAGAGCAGAAGGCCCTTAAAAGCTCTAACCATTTTTACAGATGCATCTGGAGACTCTCATAAGTCAGAAACGTGGAAAGATCCTCAAACTCAGCAGTGGGAAAAAGATATTGTCGAGGTGGAAGGATCACCTCAGGTAACTGAGTTGGCTGCAGTTGTTAGAGCTTTTGAGAAGTTTCCTGAACCATTCAATTTGGTCACAGATTCAGCCTATGTAGCAGGTGTAGTATCCAGAGCTGTACAAGCTGTACTGAGTGAGGTTTCCAACTCTGCACTTTCCAACTTGCTCTCAAAACTAGTAAATCTGATCTCCCGCCAAGAGCAACAATTTTATGTGATGCACATCAGGTCACACACCGATTTACCAGGGTTCATAGCTCAGTGCAGCAGAAGGGCTGATGCTCTTGCTGTGCCTGTGGAGATGGCCCCACTCCCAAACATCTTTGGACAAGCCAGAATCAGCCATCAGCTTTTTCACCAGAATGCACCAGGCCTCGTCCGCCCAGTTCCACCTAACTCGGGAACAGGCTCGGGCAATTGTGGCAATGTGTCCCTCGTGCCAGCAACACGCACTCCCAGCCCTGAGTGCAGGAGAAAACCTCAGGGGATTGAACAGCTCTGAGGTATGGCAGACAGACGTGACACACATCATGTCCTTTGGTAGGCAAAGGTATGTCCATGTATCTGTAGACACCTTTTCTGGAGTTGTCTATGCCTCTGCCCAGGCAGGGGAGAAGTCTAGTGATGCCATGAAACACCTAATACAGGCTTTCTCCTTCCTGGGCATCCCCAAATCAATAAAAACTGATAATGGACCCACGTACAAATCCAAGGAGTTCATAATCTTCCTGTAGCAATGAGGAGTAGAGCACAAAACTGGCATCCCCTACTCCCCGATAGGTCAAGCCATCATGAGAGGACCCACCAAACTCTCTAAAGGGTCCTCAGCCAACAACATCAGTCTAAAAATAGAAATACTCCAAATCCAGTTGTTCAAAGCCTTGTTCACGCTGAACTTTTTAAATTGCACGTTTGAAAATCTTAACCCACCAACTGTGTGCCATTTCAGAGAGAACTGCCAACTGCAGTTGAAAGCAAAGCCACCAGTGATTGTAAAGGATCCAGCAACCAGGGAAACAGAGGGTCCTCATGATCTGATCACCTGGGGTCATGGGTACACCTGCGTGTCCACTCCCTCAGGTCTCAAGTGGGTGCCAGCCAAGTGGGTGAAACCTTTCTTTCCTAAAACTGCAAAGCCACCTGCAGAGACCCCACAAGTGGCCAGTGCTGCCTGGAGGAGGAGAAAGCGCCGAACCGTCTCCTTCTAATTATCATCTTCCCTTAATAGTAGTTTTCTGAATAGTTTATCTGCACAGTTTATCTGTCATTTTTTTTTCTTCAACTTTAAAGGTACTCAAGGTCCGAACTCTGAACATTTCCCACTGACTGAGCCTTCCTCCTTCTCAATTTAAAAAGAAAGAGGGAGATGTTACATTGTGTTAGTTTGGTTTATATTGTGTTTTATTTTTATATTGGCTTTGTAATGTTTTTTCCCCCTGTTCCCCTTGGAAGCTGTATCACGTGATTTGTCCCAGCCCTGCTGCCCTCATCCCCCACCCTGGAATGTAACCCAGCTCTGTTCCACTCCCACCTTGTCCCGGACTGGGCAGTGGCTTGTCCCTGCCTCTGGGCCCGTTTTGCCCTGGGTAAAAGCCCCAAGACAGGCAGGGCTGGTCTCTCTCAGGCACCGAAGGAGACAGGGAAGGAGCTCTGGCCAGCAGGGGCAGGACCCCTAAATAAAGCCGTGATTTCCCCCCGGCGAGGGAGCAGACTCTGTGCCTTTTGCCATTGACAGTCATCTGGGTCTCTCTAAAGAACTGCCACACACTATGGTCTGAAAAATGAGAGTAATCTTTGCTTTTCATTGCAGTAATGTCCTTTACTTTAAACAATGTTTGGGATATCTGGTGAAAATAACATCCTCCATCTTCAAATGTGCATACCTGACATAAGGCATCACTTGTTTTGCAGAAAACTGTTGTTAAAAGGGGTATGTGAGAGGCCTCATAGTCTATTACTGGGTTTATTATCCTTATTTTGCTCTTGTTATCTGAAGACAATCTCGTGAACTTTCTCTTAAAAAGTTTCTAGTACATGAATGCTCCACTGGCTACTGATAGCACTGCTGTAATTGAAACTGTGGACATCTGGAGAGAAATGCTCTATCCTTTTAAATCTACATGAGATTTTTATACCACTCTAAATAAAAGCAGGCTTTCCTTCTTTCTTTGTACCAATCACGCAATCTATTTACTTTAGGATTATTAGGTGTACAGTAATGCCTGGAGGCACATTTAAAAATCTACTTAGTGACACTGTGGTAAATTTATGGAGGAAAGACAAATAAGTGAAGAAACAGGCTCAGTGGAAGAGAAATCCTGAAATCTCCAATCTATTTTTATGCACAAAACCCTGTTTTACCTGTTTTCATAGGTTGTTCTCAAGCATGTCATATTGCCATTTGGAGTAATTAATACTGCATCAAATTTATCACCTTTAAAATTGAGAGGATGAAAATGAGGAAAAAAAAAAAAAAAAAAAAAGGAGATTTGCAGTAATGTCAGTCTTTGAAAAAGTAACTGTTTTATCATCTTATTTTAAGACTTAAATTAAACCTGCCCTATCTTGTCAATTGCTGCAAATGGAAACTGATATTTAAAAACCATTCACTTTGGTGATCTTCTGTATCTGCCTTCAGTCAAGGGAGGAGAATGGATGTTCCCCAGAAGGAAAGGTAAATGTGCCTTGCAGACATCTTTTGGGCAGGTTAATTCACCCAAATCCTTTCTCCTGTAAGGACAAGTGGTTTAATGTTCTTTTCAGTTTTGTTCCAGTGGTGAAATTAGCAGGGATATAACAAAGACAGTGAAGGAATACAAATACCAAATTCCTTCCCCTCCTTAAGAAAGGCTCACTCCCTAGAGGCAGGTATGCCTCACATGAAAGCACAAGGAAGACACTTCAGAGGCACAAAACACCTGTAAACTGCTGGGTTCAGCCCCTGGAGGACTCCTGCAGAGGAAGGTCCCTGAGCAGCATCACACACTCTCAGCAGTCTCTGTGCCAGCTGTTCCCAGTCCCTCTATGCCAGCTGTTCCCAGCCCCGCCCCCCACATCCACAGATCACCATCAGCTCCAAACCTGGGTTTTCTTAAATCCTGGACCACCAGAAAGGTTTTCAGCAGCCAAGAGCAAGCCGCAATGTCTTGAAAAGTTATGTCTTATTCCAGAGATATGATGGTTGCTATGCAATATGATATATGCAGGTAATGGAGCAGAGAGAGTTTTGCTGTCACTGGCTAAGCAAATTGATAGTATTATTTTGTTTTCCCTTTCCTCTCTGTTTCTTCAGTGGTCCATAAGCCAGCTCAGAAAGCCCACACACCCTTTTCTGTGGCTTCTGGAGATCAAGCAGAATTGTATTTGTTGTCAGTTAAATAAAAAGATAAAGTTTTCATGCACACAGACACATACATACACACTCATCATCCTCCCTCAACACACATCACACTACATCACTTATATTTTAAAAATTAGAATCATGAATATTTTCCTACAGAGCCTCTGCTTTGTGAAACTCAAAATATTATTTACTCAAAATTAAAGGACTAAATAGATTTCAGATGGCATGATATTAATCTTTTATGTCTGCTTTAAAGCCATGGCTCTAGGGCTAATTATTGAACTCGTGTGTTTTGGAAAACTGGCCTCATTTTTTCACCCACTTTCTGCCATGTTTTCTTCCTAGAACCAAGCTTCTTGCTCCTCTACTTAGTACTTTGAAATTTTCTTATAAATTCTTCTCCCCATCAAGGGGTGAGGGTTGTCTCCCAACTGATGTTTTAGCACACAAGTCCCTTCAGCATCTGGATTACCCTCACATGCTGACAGATGAATTAGAGAAGCAAAAAGAAAGGAGTTTGGCACAGAGCATGAAAACAAGAATTTACCAATTGCCATGCAGCTGTAGTGGATTTCCTTTGTTGTGCCCCAGGGCCTCAGTAGATGTTTAGGAAGAATGACGTTTCCTGATTTTTCGTTTTTGAAAGCCTGCCTTGACTTGTCAGCTTGTGACTTCCAGGCAACTTTGGTGGCATCCTTCCTCTCCCATCAGCTTTTCGGAACATTTTCTGTGTTTTTGAAGAGCTTTTTTTCATAGCTGCTTTGAGACATTTGTCCACAATTCTTTCTTCACTCACTCCTTTCCCACTTGTATCTTTCTTGCTTATGAATAGAGTTATTTTCAACTTGGTTTTTAGGGCTTTGCCTTAAAGAATCTTCCCCTTTTCTTAGTAACTGTCAGTGCACAGTATTTTTCCCCATTAAGGCTCTGTTGATTTTTCATATGTTTTCTTCCTTTTAAATGAGGTTTCCTTCCCCAAGAGTGCTTGAAACACTTGTGTCGATGTTCACTGCATTTTATCCTAAGACAGAGAGTGACAAAGATGAGCAGCCAACACAGTAGGACAGGGATCACACCTGCCCTGAGGCTTAGACACAGTCCCTAGGTCTTAGACCTGCAGCTATCTCAAGGAACACAGTACACACACTCCTGGTCTGGCCTTAACTGACATCAAAAACAGAAGTATAAACTCAAGGAAGAATTAATAAATGCCATTATTTAACTAGAATCTAGTCAAAGACAATGCCTTATACAGAAGCAAGAAACCCATCCAGAACTCAACAAAAACATCTTTGTTGGAGTTTATATATTAAAGATAACTATACTAAATTCTGTTTAGAATATGAATAATGTAAAGAGGCAAAGTGGAAACTTCTTCAGTGAAGTCATTTAAATTAGCTGCAAATCACAATCTGAGAGTAACCAGAAATTGGCAGGACAAGAGATATAACAAATTATTTTGTGCTTCTTTTCCTCCAGGTCCTTCACCATAAGGTTGGTAAAACGTAGAGCGAATCTCAAAGATAATTTTCCTTCCTATGAAAAATTTAAATTTTTCAGAAGCCACTGTAGGGTAAAGTGTGGGGGGCTAAAGAATTTTTCTCTATCATGCAATATATGATTTTGCAAAAAAATCAAATCCTCATGGAATAATGTAAAAAAAAAAAATATTTCTGAATTATAAAGTCCATAAATCATTGTGGAAGAAAATATATTGGGCTTTGGCTTCAGTATTTCAGTTCTCAGCCAGAATATTCTGGTCCAGAACCAAAGGCTGAAAGATTTCAACTTATGTGGGTTCATAGAGGTTTTTTGTTTGTTTGTTTGTTTGTTTGTTTGTTTGTTTTTTAATATATATATATATATATTAAACATTTCCACAAAGCAGAATCTTTTTAAAAAAGGAAGCCAACTTTTATGAACAGCTTACCTTAACCAAACTTTACTGTCTCCAGCCATGATAAGGTCTCCTTTATCTTCCCAATCCTGTAGTTTTGTTGTTTTTCTGTTGGCAGTTTCTGGTTTCTTTTATGCTGGCTCCCTGTCACTTTGTTACTTTGTTTTTCTTTCTTTCTTTTCCTTTTTTTTTTTTTTTTTTTTTTTTTTCCTTTCCCCTGGAGGTTGTTGGAAATTTGATATATATCACTTGATACACCTTGTTTACATTTATCTCAGAGATGAACACCAAAAATCACGTGCTTATGGTGTACACATACATGCATAAACAGCATCTCACACACACTTATGTATGTATTTTTATATAAAGGCATATATTTATATGTACATACTTCAACTAATGGTGTTCAATCTGTTCCAGGGACGTATACATTCAAATGTTTATTCAGCTGATATTGAAGAAGACTGCCTTTCTTAACAACAAAATTATTGTAAATGTCTTAAAATTAAACAACAAGCTTCAGGCAAAAAGATGTATGTGTAGTAAAAAGTTATTACTTACAAGACCATATGTGCCAGAAGGCAAATACTTCCATGTTCAAAGACAGAAAGGAGGAGACAACATATTCCAGTTCTGAGTCCTTTTAATGCATCTCCCTTACATACACAATAAAGATTTTTGGATCAAGCTGACTGCTTTCTTTCTACCAGAGTAATCAAGCTCTACATCATTAACCTTTCTGTTTGCCTGGCAGATAATCTGGGAGAGTAGCAAATGACTACTCCTCCGGGTTTTGGAGGCAAGCCAACACAATTACTCTCACCCTGTTCTTTGAGGTGGCAGCTGCAGAGAGATCAGGATGTAGAAAACAACCATGAAATCAAAGGGTTACAGACTTTGGAGCCAACTCTCCATTCATCTGCCGATCAGCCAGAGTTCCTAACTTGGACGACAAAACCTCGCAGCTCACTGTCCATGATGAGCAGTTACAAACCATCAGTCAAGCAAAGAATGCCTTCACAAAGGTCTAATGTTAGCCCTACTGTCCTTCCACCTGTCTTTATTTTCTCATGCTGGTGGTTGTGGCAGTAGCATGAATATGTAACAGAGCCAAAAGTATGCTGTCTTGCAGATTCTGTTCTCCTAATATGTCTAGTTGGATAGTGTTATTGCATAAAGTCTACTGACATTCTGCCAAATGCCAGCTTAGATTTCTGGAAATGGTTTGCACTCAGAAATTTTCATACATGGACTAACAGCATTTCCCTGCTGAAATGCTCTCACTACTAGATAGTGATCATAGCAGCTCTTTTTTGTTGGTGATGAACACAGTTAAGGAGAAGGTGATCACCTGTGAAAGACAGGTAGCAAAAGGATGTGACACCCAAGTCATTGTCCAAGATCTGCAGCCTCATAGGAGATGAATAATTTCATTACATGAAGACTTCGATATCTTCAAAGGAGTTGCTCAAGCATTCGGTAGGAGACAGAATAAATAAATGTATAAAGGGAAAGAGGAATAGAGAAAGGTGAAATAATTTATCCCAGTCATGCTAATCGTGTTGGGCAGAGAAAAGACCCTAGACTCTCTACATCCTCAGCCTGTATCCCAGTTGCTAAGCAACTGTCCTAAATGTGAGGGTGCCCAAAGCACAGTATATCAGATGCTATAGCATTGGCACTCTGACACCTTGTGCTTTGATTCATGCTGTCTCTGAGGTCTAATAAAGGAAAAAGCAATGGGCCTCCTTGTCTGTCTGCCGCTTCAGCTCTCCTGAATTTAGTCTCTTAAATGAAGCCCCCAAATCAGAGGGCCAGTTGAACTGTAAACTACCTTACTAGCAGATGTGGAACTTCATCACTCCACTGGGTGAGTTGTACCACCTCAGCTCTGAAGGACTGCAAACAGGTCTCTGTCTCATGTGCCTTAAGGAGGGTAACAAGTGTGGTTAGGATGATTAGGCCCCTAGCTCAAGATATAGCACCCATAGCCCTAGTATAATGAGATTTATCTTGGCTTTTCTGTCTTAAAATTCTGCTGAAATACATATTTCATCACAGTGGGGGGTGGGAAAAGAAGGTTGACATGCCTAATTTTAAAAAAAAAAAAAAAAAACCAAAAAAAACACACCAAAAACAAAGCAAAACCAAACCCAAACCCAACCAAACCAAACCAAACGAACCCAACCCAACCCCCTGCCCCCACACACACACACACAAAAAAAACCCCACACAAAAAAACCCCAAAACACCAACCAACCAACCAAACAAAAAAACCCAAAAAAAACAAACCAAAAAAAAACCCCCCAAAAAACCCAAAACCACGAACTGGGAATGTTCTGATGGACAGAAATGGATTATTAAAATTACCAGGCCAATGTCTGGAATTCTTCCTTGTGTAATTACATGGCACATCTGCTATAGCTGACTTCTGGATGATTTTCAGCTGGCAATGTGGAGGCATCCATCAACCAGCAAATAGTTTGTAGGCCTAAAATTGCAGCCCTGCCTTGCCTAAAAGGCATCAAGACCAGAGAGATGATCTCCAAAAATGAATTTGCAAGGGAGCCAAAGAACTAGTGGTGAAAGTACTGAAGGGCAAATGGTTGAGGCTTCCCTGATCACAGCAAGGATTTGTCAAATGGTCTTTGTCTGCAGAGTACCCATGTGTTGCACTCCAAGAATCACAGAGCCTTCCAGGGCACCATGGCTGCAAAGAATGGAGAAAAGTTAGAGAATGAATTTGGAATCCCCAGAGAAGAACACTAACTGGACATCTGAAGCTGAGAAACCAAAATTTCTGAGATCTCTCAAAGTCTAGATGAAATCTGATCTGCATAAATCTAAATTATTTCCAATGTGGGGTGGGGTTTTGGGTGGTTTTTTTTTGGGGGGGGGGGGGTTTGTTGTTGTTGTTTTGGTTTGGTTTTTTGTTTGTTTGGGGGTTTTTTTTGTTTTGTTTTTGGTTTTGTTTGTTGGAGGTTTGGTTTGGTTTGGTTTGGTTTGGTTTGGTTTGGTTTGGTTTGGTTTGGTTTGGTTTTTTTCGCAACCACCAGAACTCATGAGCATCTAAACTTATGAGTCATTTTTCTACTCAGTCTAAAGACACATTTTTATGGGAATATCTCTATAAATGATCATAAGGACATAATGATAGAACAAGGAGCAATGTCTTCAAAATGAGAATAGGTTTAGATTAGATATTAAGAAAAAAATTGTGACTATGAGAGTGGTGAGGCCCTGGCACAGGTTGCCTAGAGAAGCTGTAGATTCCCCATACCTGGAAGTGTCCAAGGCCAGGTTGGATGTGACTCTGAGCAACCTGGGATAGTTGAAGGTGTCCCTACCCATGGTAAGGGGTGGAATGAGATGAGCCTTAAGGTCCCTTCCATCCCAAACCATTCCATGATTCTAGGAAAACAGTGTCTGCCTCCTACCAGCAATTCTCTGGAGGAGTTCTGGAAATGCTGCCATTCATGTTGGACTTGATCTGAGTCTGATAGTCCATCTGAGACTGAGCTGACTGGACTTGATGATTTTGGAGGTCTTTTCTAGCCCTGATAATTCTATAATTGTAATTCTGAATGTTGCTTCTTGCTCCAGAGTTAGGATTATACATGTGCATAAACTTGTACCATAAAAATAGAAAGATATATGTGTGTGTGTGTGGTGTGTTTGTGTGTGTGTGTGTGTGTGTATGTGTGTGTGTGTATATATACACACACACATACACATACATATATATATACACACAGAGAGGTATACATATACACCTGTGTGTATATGAATTTGCACATATAAGTATATGATGTATATGTGTATGTATACACACATATACATGTATATGCCCATATATATTATTAACTAAAATTGAAAAGCAAACGCAGATATTACATCGGTGCGTTTGAAATTGAACCAGGCTGTGCTTCTGAGGGTCTCTGTACTGTTGCAGTTTTGTGCCTCAGTTTCAACACAGAGAACAGGGATTGCCAGTACCTTTGTCAAGAAACCTTTGAGTCAGCCCAGGTTCAGTAGAGCCTATTAGTTTCCCCAGCTTTTTTCCTGGGATGATGACATCGTTGGTTTTGATGAATTTCAGGAAATAAAGAGCAAGAGGGATGCCAGTGTGTGTGCACAGGCTGCATATGGGAGCCCTGTTAGGTAGATAAAGCCTAGGATCACAGCCATACAGGACCACATAGGCAGAACAAAGGACATGCTAGCATTTTAACTAAGGGGTGTTTTTTGCATCCAGTGACACAAATTTTCTCTTCATGTTCTCTAAAAAGTCTTCTCTGTTTACCATGAGAGCTGTTTGGTGTTTTTTTTATTTTATTTTGGAGGGGTTTTGTGGGTTTTTTGTTTTGTTTTGTTTTGTGTTGTTGTTGTTGTTTTGGGTTTTTTGGGTTTTTTTTTTGTTTGGTTGGTTTGGTTTGTTTTTTTTAATTTGTTTTTTGTTTTTCCCTTTGTTTTTTTAATTATAAGATTAGTTAAGGACAACTAAATATTGGAATAACTCACATAGATTCTTCATCTACTCAAGAATCTAAGTAGAAATTCCACAGTTTTCTCAGAGATGAGGTCATGAACACTCTATTGGTTTGATGAAAGATTATTCACCCTTTGTCTTGGAAAAAGCTCACCAGATACTCAGAAATTCAATTTAATTTTAATCTCCTTGCTTATTTGACTTTCTTTATGAAAGAGGTAATTGTCAGCTTCAGTGAAGCTACAGCATTTCCATCAAGTGAGAAACACATCCATGTGCTATATATATTTTACAGAACAAAATAAAAACCATCAGACTGAGGGTTAAAAAAACTCTGAATACAGGATCCTAGAATTCAGCATTTTAAATCTCATTCTGTAAAACTAAATCAATAACTGAACAATTATCAATGAGTTTTGGTGTCATTGAAATCTTTAATAGTGCTAAAATATTTTTTGTTGTTGTTTTAAATTGCTTGGATTTGTTTTAAAAGTCTTGTCTTCTCTGCTGTTTGTTGTTTTCTACTGTCTGCTATTTCCATCATGATGCAGCAACAACATAACAATGTTGGCTGAAAGCCAGCTTGGGAATAGACTGAGCCTTCAACGGATTTTTGACGCATGAATATTTTGAGGGGGCATTTAAATTATGTTTGTGCTTCTCACAGTGTGAAAAAAACAACACTGCCAGTTTTCTTTGATCTACTGGAAACAGGCTATCATAATACAGAAATAGTTAGCTGAAATAAGTACATTCAGGTAGCTTCTTTCTACTTAAGTGTGCATCATTTTCTTCTACACTTACAAAGGAGGTTTTCATTCAGCTGGGGCAAAGTGCACACAGTTATTGATGGTTCAGGTATTTACTCTTTAAAATGACAGTTCTGAACACATATTTCTCTCACCACACAGAGAGTGGGAGGGCAGTGGAAAGGAGGAGATAATTGAGGGAGCTGGAAGTGAAATGATGTTCATGTCTGTCAGATGCCATTTCCATTTTAATGACTGTAAAGAAGAGTGTCAGAGAGCTGCCAGACAGCAGAGGTTGGGGTCACCTCTTATAGGGTCAGATGCTGGGGTACTCCAGGCTGGCATTCACGACTGAAGGGAGGAACATGTCTACTTTGCTCCTTCCCTGGGATGGGTTGATACTGTTGCAAGTTTCTGATGTTTCACAACCTAATTCTTCAATGAGGAACATTTTTGTGTTTGACAGCCTACAAACACAAGGGCATTCATCACACCTTCAGTGGACAAACCTGCAGTCTGAAAGATAAATATTGATGATTTGATGAAGCAAGCAGCCCAGGAGAGAGGGAGGACAAATAATAACAGGTTGTACAAGTGTAGGCAGCCTGGCTATATGCATGGTTTAGAGCAAGGCGCATGTTGACTGATCCTGAATCCTTGTAGCCCAATGTCTCACCTCTATGATTAGTGAGCACCGCGTCTGAAAGAATGTGAGACAGTAAACATGGGCTATCACACAGATCCTTAGTGTCCCTCCTAAATGGTCATTCTGGTGCCAAAGAAATTTTCCTGGCTGAATGTCTAGAAACAAATATTTGGTAGAAATCTGAAGTAACATTCTGTGTGCAAAGCATGAAGGCTGTTGCTCAGCATGCTCAAATATAGAAATAACATTATGTGAATTAACTCCAGTATGAGCCACTAGGTCCTCAGGATCTTTTTCCTCCAAAGTTTGTGGGATTTGGACACAAGACTAGAAAAGATCTTCAAGGAAAGTTCAAGAAATCTGTCTTTAAAAACTGATATTTCAAATATTTCCCAAAAATATTTTGCCTTTTTTATTTCTACTGTAGAAATTCTTGCTATCTGTTTAAATATTTATTTGAACTGTCCTTTAATTATCACTTCTGGTGTTTCAGAGGGTTTCCCAGCTTAATCACTCATTCTAGGAAAAAAAAGACCACTGTTTCCTATTATTTGTTTTGAACTTGCCAGCCTCTTTAATTTTATTGTACATTCTCTTGTCCTGCCACTAGCTGAGAAGAGAAGCACCTAATTTGTCTTCCTTCAGTCATTTATTTCTGTCCTTTCATTATGTCCTTTTGTCTCTCTCCTTTCTAAGGAGAGCTTTTCCCAATATTTTCAATCATTCTACATGACAGGTTTTGTTTGTTTGTTTTGTTTTGTTTTTGTTGTTGTTGTTGTTGTTTGGGGGGGGGTATTTTATTATTTTGATTTTTTTATTATTTTGTTCTTACAGTAGTGAAATGATACTTCACAAATTTTTCCAGATGAGACCACATTTTGATTTATAGGTTGGCTGTGTAGTATTTATTGCATCAATCCCCATCTCAGTTCTTATGAAGCTTCACATCTTGTTTAAATTTTTTTCTTACAACTACAGCTGCATATGGCAGAGAAATCTGTCTTCATTGATACCCAGATTCCTTTCCTGGGTTGAGACAGTGAATGTATACCCCTGTCAGATGTACAAGCAGTTTAATTTATTTTTTTTTTCCTTCAGTATGCCTTACTTTGCATTTACTGGCATTGAACTTCATTTGCCCCCACATGGTTTAGCTAAGTCTCTTTGAAGTTCCTCACGGATCTCTCTGGTCTGTGCTTGCTAAATAACTTTGTGTCATCTGCAAGTTTTGCTAACCTCAGTATTACCCTCTTTCAAGATCATTAATACAGATTTCAAACATGAGAGCTAATGCAGAACAATGAGGCGAGGCATCCCACTGTTCACCTTGTGCCACTGACTATTTATTCCTTCCCTTTGTTTCCCATCTTTCACCAATTTTCAGCCCATGTTTGATGCATTCCATGAACACATCAAATAAGTGAAACCATAAGCCTGGTTTAACATCAGCATGCCTAGCTTTTCTCAATGCTTTGAATACCATTTGTGTGGTAAACACAGTGTGTTTTTTCCCTTTGTCCAAAAAATCCCCTTTTCTTGGGGGATTTATTTATTTATTAACTTTCAAATATTTCTAGAAATTCCATTTGGTAAACCTAAACTTTGTCACTGTCTAAGAAGAAACAACAACAAACACAAACAAACAAACAAACAAAACCACAATATGTTTATAGTTAGGTACACAGTTCAACATTTTCAAGAATTTTCAAATTTCTACCTATGGGAGAACTTTGTCATTTTCTTCTCTGAGTAGTTAAGAGCTAGGAAACACACGAAGATATTTCATCACTTGCCTTTGTGAGGACTTTACTCCTATCTCCAGAGACATCAACATATGTGAAAACACATCTTTTTTGCATAAAAGGTTAACCTTGATTTTACCCCCTATCTTAGACGGAGAATATAAGATAAAACAGCTTTCAGCTAGAAAGGCTGTCCCTCTCTTCCTCTCTTCACTGTCTTCTGGATGATCAGACCTGTGCTGCTTCACTGTCTGAAAGCTCCTTCATCTATTGTGTACAACAAACTCATCAAAGTTACTCTTACACCGTGGGTATTCCCTAAAATGAATATGAAACTTTTTTTTTCCCCTTCTTCCCCAAATAGCTTGCAAAACGAACTTAAAATTGTGCTGGTTCTGCAAAGAATCTTTCCAGTTATCTAAATAGCCAAAATATCAAGAGAAAGGGAGTATAAATGATGTATGAAATAAGTCAACACAAACGCATTTGTTATTTGGAAGAAATATTTATAAAAAATGTTTAACTACCTGTTTAGAACCTCTGCTCAGGAGCCTTCACAAAGTGTTGAGAAAAAAGGGAGATTTCATCATTCCTGTATTAGAGAGCTGACACTGATATTGATCCTACTTCCTCCTTTTATATTGGAAATCTTACTTTACAATAGCAATTTACAATCCATGAACATTTAAGCATTGAGTTCTTCTGATGTTCCCTGGGAATGTGGCTTCTCATACGATGATACCTTGATTCTGATCCATTTAACGCATATCTCAATTTTTTAGGTTCCTAGTCATTGTGGCAAGATCCATAGAATGGATTTTGTGTGGGGGAGGTAGACAATTAGTAAGTTTTTTTAGGCCAGTCTGCAGGGAATTGGTGGTATCAAATCACGCTTGGAAATGTTAAAAAAGTATGTAAATGTGGTGCAGGGGATATGGGTTAGTGGTGGCCCTGGCAGTGCTGGGTTAAAGGTTGGACTCAGTGATCTTAGATGTCTTTTCCAAATTTCTATGATTCTATTAAATACTGAGAAATATCCCTCTCACCTCAATTTTTTTCCATTTTAACATTGCCAGTAAAGAGGAATTGTCTTCCATTTGGGATGTTCAAACATAATCCCTCTGACTCATCTTTATGAAAATAAACAAGCAAGCTCAGGCAAAAGTATTTTTTTATTATCATTTTTAAAGTTGGAATGAAGGGAATTAACTATGTTTTTATGTCTTAAGTCTTAGATCCACCTTCCAGCATGTGGGGGATCTGAGTTCAGATTCCCCCTGTGCCTGAGGAGATTCAAATGCACACTGCTTATTTGCTGATGCAGAAACATTTCAGTGGCAGCGACTCACAAAGCCTGATTTTCAAATATCCAATTTTTGTATGGTCTCAGCACTTTCCTAAAAAGGTAAGACAACTGATTGTAAGTCTCTGTTTCAAAGTAAGCAGGATGATCCTTCAGTTACAGATGACTCCTCCCTCATCGAGTGCATAGAAGTTTTTTCTGTCATTTGCAATGGAAAAGAGGCATCTCTGGCTCCTCTCTGTTTGGGTTGTCATTCTTCATGTGTTCTGCTCGAGGAGAAGGTTAGCTATTTAGATAAGTCTTGACAAGGGGAGTTAATTTCTGTGTTTTCTTCCATATTTCCTAGTAGAAAGTTTAGGGAACCCTTGCATAGGCTTGAGGCCTTCCCTAAACTCATTTTTATCCACTTAGCTCTCTCTCTGTTTTCCACAGAAAGCCTAATAACTGTAGCTCTGACAAAGTTTAAAGATTTCTCTAAAATTCAAGAAATTAAATATCATTTGTCATCAGAAACTTTACACTGGGTTCCCAACTCACAACTTCAGTCACAAAATGACATAATGACTCCTGAGAACCAATTTAGTTTTAGGAATCTGTGCTTTTCATTTATCTCAAACTTTATGAGAAACCAATGTCACATCTCCAGAGCATACTTTTGAGGTAAATTGGCTTCTCCCAGTTATTGAACAGCATGGAGGGGTCTTGAAATATTTTAAATCAAGCAAAACTAAGAGATGGTCTTGAAAAATATACTTGATGTCCTGCAGAACCTATTGCATCCCAGTTCGTAAGTCTAGACTAAAGATAATTCGAAAAAAAACTTTTAAAATGTAAGTTGGCCTTCAACTGCAGCTGTTTCACTCTGCAGAGCTGTTCCTCTTACACCATACTGATTCCTTGCATAGACAAATTTTTGAACTAGAGTAGGTACCTCAGTTTACATGAGGTTTATTCCATAGTTGTCCAGATCTTGCTAAAACATGGCAATTTTCTTCTCTCAAATAGTGCTGAACATGCCTTTTTCTGTGAAAACCTGATAGCACATCACTTGACTTTAAAAGAAAAAAGTTTGCCGTGCAACCTAGATTGCAAAATCCCTTTAGCCTCTTTACTGGGGGAAAAATTAATAAAATAAAATGTGTTAAATCAAGTGCCAGAGAAACTATTAAACAGGTAGTTGTCCCTTTTCTATAAGTTGAGAGTCACTTAATAAAAAATGAATAAAATCACTGAGATTTACAAAATGTAATGATTCATATTTGGCAAGCTTCACAATTATTCCTTTCTTTCTTCAAACACTCTTTTCACCACAGACCTCTTTCCTAAGCCACAATCCCCAAATTAAGAAATCTGATAAAACATATGTAGTCACTTCTCTTTTAGGAGTGTAACAAACCTCTGTGGGAATTTTATTTTTTTTCCTCTCCTTTTAAAGAAAGAGAAATTAGACTGAACTAATCAGCATAAATTGTATGGGGAACATTGTGACTCATCATGAGGAAATTCTGCTTCATCTCGATTTAAAAAGAAATGAAAAATGAGGATTTTTTAAATTTATTGAAAGAAAAGGAAGATTAACTGTGCTCTGAATGCAAGAGCTTTCCAGGAGACCAAATAAGTCTTCTATAAACTGATTTGCCTTTCTGACTGCGATTTAGTAGAGTGACACCTAATTTGTTCTGAGAGTCATTGATGCCTCCAACACAATGGAGGATGACAGCTTGCATAACCTCTCTTTCAGCTCTCATCTCATTTATTCCGTTTGAAGTCGAGTTCCGACAAGCGAGAGGCACAGAATTAATATTACCTTAGATCAGCTCAGTCTCCAGAGGGAGCAGCAAAAGCTTTTCTGGAAACAATAAACCCTTTAAACATGACAGGAGGAATAGGACCTTAGGAGGCATAGGAAAGTATCCATTATTAAAGAAAAAAAAAAAAAAAAAAAAGTACATATATCTATGTGGGTCACTTTGATTGTGAGGGTTTGGTTTTTTGGTTGGGTTTGTGGGGTTTTTTTTTCACCTTAACAACAAAAGATGAGCCACAGCCAGTCTTACAAACAAATTTAAAGACGGTGGATAGTTTGTGGTTAATATCTATATTTTCTGCTCACAACGCACACACATACATACATATGTTTTCTTTTTTGTTATTGTAGCAGAATCCTTAGCCATGGATGGTATTTGTTTTGACTTTGAAATTCCCTGATTGTTTGATCTGGTTCCTTTCTAATTTAAGATTAAAAAACAAAAAATCAGGAAGGGAAATTCCCATCACATCTGATAGTTTATAAGGTCAAATTTAATTATTGCAATTTACATTTAAAATTAATGTAACACTTTTAAAGTGAATCAGAGGAAGCCAAAGAGATTATTTGTGCAGACAGCTTTGTAGAAGGAACAAAAATAAAAATGCATGACAGTGTCTCTGTGTACTTTAATCTGTGGTCTACAGAACATCATAGTGGAAAAAGCTGACAGGATTCCATTCAAATAATAAAACTACAGTGACTTATGCCAGCTAGCGGTTAATCCATATATATATATTATTATTTTAAAATATACAATACATGTATTTAATATTTATATCTATATATGGGTAATGTGTTTGGGTTTGGTTGACAATTGATATATTTAAGGGGGGATATATATATGTATATGTATATGTATATGTATATGTATATGTATATGTATATGTATATATGTATATATGTATATATGTATATAAATCTAGAAATGGTGTTGTTTATCTAAAATTTTCACATCAAACTCCAACTAAAGAAATGAAAAAATACCCCCCTAGGGTTTCAACAACTAAGAGCAGATAGTATTAAAACAAGGGCTACCCATTAATAAATTATCTAGCCAATGGATAAGCCTTGCAGCATTTTCTTTTTGAGAATTCTCAGTGGACTTCAGATTTCTATCAGCAGACATCCAATTTACATGTGAATCGTGATTTCATCATATCATATCCTGTCACTCCACTAGGAATAATTTCCTGACATTCCACTGTGAATCATTTCAGGAAAGTACAGATGACTTAATAATTTACAATTAAATAGTTCATGTCATGCTGGAGCAAACCATGTGAAAAGAATCAGTGTATTTGCCACACAAATGCAAGTACCTCTGGGAGATGCAGAGTGGAGAAGAAGAAAAGAGAGGAGGAAGAGAAGAAGAAAAGAAAATAATTTAATGATGGGCAGGAGAATGGCAGCGTGTAGTATGACAGTGGAGTAGGAGCCCAATTTTAATAGAAGTCAGAAAGCTAGATGTAAATGAGGATGTTAAGTAGGTTGGAGAAAAGGCAGCCCAAATATCTCTTTGATAGGAAAGGTGATGTAAAATCTTTCCCGTTTTGCTGAATACAGAACACTTAATAATCTCAAGGGACAAGCTATAGGCCATGTCACTGAACAATTTACTCAATGAATATCACTTGTCTTCCCCCCTCAGTCCCTTCTCCTTCCTGTACCCACCTCCCCTGTTGTTTTTTTGTTTTGTTTTGTTTTGTTTTGTGTTTTGTTTTGTTTTGTTTTGTTTTGTTTTGTTTTAATGGGCTTTGAATTTTAGCATTTTTTTAGAAGCTCAACATTATTTGTCAGCAGCTTTCAGAGGTTCTACACATGGCTTTGTGCTAATCTGTTCACTTTGGCTGTGCCTTTCATCTTATTTGGGATGTGTGGCCAGCTCCACTGCATTCCCTTCTGCCTAGAAGAGAAGAGAGAGGAAATATATTCTTGTGGTCTTTGATACAGTACTATTAGTTCTCTTTTCTGGATGGGATTAATCTTCCTTAGCTTTAGATAGTTACAATACAGATGTCTCTGTCTGAGATACTCATCACTGTCTCTCTACGGAGAAAAAAAGAAAAAAAAATAAAAAATAAAAAAGAAAAAAAAAAAGAAAAAAGAAAAAAGAAAAAAAAAAGAGAGAGAGAAAAAACTATAAGTGCTTTAAAAAGACAATATTTTGTCCTACATTAAACACTTTTATTCAAGATGAGATAAACTTCACTCTAAAACTGCCTTTTTCACAGTATCACCACATCATGGGACGGTTTGGGTTGGAAAGTAACCTGAAGAACATAGAGTTCCAAACCCCTGCCATGGGCAGGGGCACCTTCCACAATCCCACGTAGTTCCAAGCCTTGTTCAACCTGTCCTTGGACACTTCCAGAGATGGGACAGCCACAAGTTCTTTGAATAACTCATGACAGTGTCTCACTATCCTCATGGCAAAAAAAATATATTTAACCTATATATATATTTTCCTTCTATAAATTTCTCTCTAGTTTTGGAAGGTTGTTCTTTGTTGTTGTTGTTGTTTTTGTTTGTTTTTGTTTTGTTCTGTTGGAGTTTTGTTTGTTTTTGGTTTTTGATTTGGGGTGTTTTTTTTGTTGTAATTGTTTTGGGGGGGGTTGTTTGTTTGTGGGGATTTTTTGTTTGTTTGTGGGCTTGGGTTTTGGAGGTTTTTTTGGGTTTTTTTTTTTTTTTTAGTTGTTGTTGGGGCTTCAAAAAAAAAGAAAAAAGCAACAAAACAACATCTACAAGCTGAATGCTAAAAATTAGGTGTAATCAATACAAAATTCAAAGTCGGCTTATTTTGGTAATAATATAGCAACATTCAACAGATAACAGGAGGGAAGCTGGAAAGGATTTTTGAGCACAAAGATGAATACACCTCTGCAAAGCAAAATAAATACACAAAAGGTGACCTTCTAACCAAGATCCAAAATAAAATCACTTACCCACTAGACAAATATCCCTTGTGAAAATATTCTAGCAGGGCTAGTCATCATGAAGAAGGACAAAACTCAGAACAGAGAGGCAGAGGAAGACAGAAAAAAATAGTCCTTTGATGGCATTTAAAAGTCAGGAAATAAATTCCTTTCATTGCATTAATTTAATCATATACAACAAGGGCAAGGCAAAAGGTGTCACACATCTCCACAACCATGCTTTAAACTTGCTCTTTAAAAACGCTTTGGGTGTAAAAGAGGAAATAGTGGAGAGTTGATGAAAAATACAACATTTTACTAAGATAATCTTTACTGCAAAATTAGTCCCCAGCTTGTAAGGGAACTTCAGCAATCCTATGTATAAATTCTCAATCAATTTTAAGAGCAGAAACCATAGGAAAAAATGGTACCTGGTTAGATACTTTTCTGAATGCAAGGTACATTGGATAGTGGAAAGGTAAGTTAACTCTCAATGGAGTTGACTTCCAGTTACATCATGTAATGCCTGAAAATGGTCAAACAAGTTACATCAATAAAAGACCCTGCATATTCCGTGGAATTTATGTCAAAGATCACTTCAATTTACAAATAGCAATTAATTCTCATTATGTCACATAATGATTAAAGAAATAATTGATAAAAAACATTTTATCTGTGGGTGGACTCATAACCCAGAACAAAATAAATAAGAATAAAATAAAATCCCTGGATCTCATGGCTGTATTTCAGAAGAGTACATACAGTGAATCCAAGTTACATTCTGTAAGTCTTTCATCCAGCTTCCCTCCAGAGAGTGAGACTGAAAATGTAATGATAGAAACTGTTTTTATAACAGTAACACCACGGTTATAGAAACCCTCCAGGACTGGGAAAGCTATGTTCAATTCCTCCCTGCAGGAATTTAATCTATTTTCCCTCCTTACATTTGAGGAATCTTACAATTTTTTTTCTGCTAAATGACAAAGCTTCAACAGGGCACCAGGAATGTGCAACTGCCCTCTTTGATTCATAATAAGGCAGTATCCTATACATTATTTTACAAATGGGATACAAATATTCTCTGCTCTGAAATAATTTTACTTATATAGGCATGGATTAAATGTTAATTAATTGGACTCAAGGAAAAAGAATAAAACCTGAGTGCATGGGTATGTCCTTGAATGTCCAGCTAGAAATAGCCTCTAGTTCTTACTCTTGATTCTTTATTTCATCCAACTCATAAAAACTACCCTCTTATTCTCATTGTTATCATGCTCTCCCAGGAAAATGGAGATGACATGTGAAATATTGTAAGAAAAAAAAAGACATTAAAATTGGGCCACTAATTTTTTTAGGGCTTTCTTGAATCACCAAAATTTGATACGAATGTCACAAAAATATTTCCAATGCTTAAAACAAACAAACAAACAAACAAACAATACCCACGAAAGTTGTTGTAAGTAAACACGTTTCAGGGAAATATTTGGGACTGTAACCATGAAGTGCTGTGGTACAATACTGAGCAAGGTGTCTAAGATTCAGGAAACAATAAATTCTCAAAGATGTATTCTTGTCTTTCATGCTTCTCAGCCAAGCATGTTGGATGCCTTTGATATGAAGCAGATCTGAATGCACTGTGCAGGGATCCCAGGTAGCTGACATGGAATTCCAGCTTTTACTGTTGTTACAGGATCTACCTACATGACCTGCAGGCCGTTTGATGCCTCCTGCCCTGAAGGTATTGCAGTGCTTTTGCCAATGCATCTTCCCTGTGCCCGTGCATCTATTTTTTACCACACAGTGAGAGGGAAATCATATGATCAGTGTTTGCAAATGCAAGGGTGAACAAACAGCAAACTAAAATGTCCAACATGATGTATTAGAAACTTCTGTCTTCTTAATGCCTTTTCTGTGTTATGGGATCTCTTTCAGGTGTATCTATACTGCCAAGGGTTATTCTTGACAACTCTAGCTAGAATGTTAACTCATGGCCATCACACACAGGATGGATAATTGTATTTTCTTCTCTTGGCAAAGCTTTGGATGTGCTATTTGTCTTAGAAAATATTAGTATTAATTATAAGTAGTATTTCACATCACTGTCCATTTCCTCATTAAGGGGTGAAATACTTAAGTGCATGTACCCACATTAATTTTTATTAATGATGCCAATTAGCAAACAGTTATAAACTCATAATAATATTGTAGATAAATAAGTCCTTATTTGGATTAATTTTTATCCACCACATAATCAGCTAAATTACTGAATTATTCTTCTGTGGATTTGTCACTTCTGCCACAAGTTCATTAAACAATGTTTAGGGTCTTAGGCAATTTTCTCCCAAGTAAAAAAAAATAAACTGCAAATATTTGGGTAGGGGAGAGGAAATGCAAATATTTGATTCTCTTTGATTTTGGAAGGCAGGGAGAGATGGGAGTGTTTTTTTCTGTTCAACACCCAAAATACCTGACCTTGAGTAGGACAAAATTCTTCAGTGACTTCAAACGCATTGAAGTGATTCACTTCTTGTATTTTTCTTTATATATTGGTTCCATGATGCAGAGGGAAAAAAAAAAAAAAAAAAAAAAAAAAAAAAAAAAAAAAAAAAAAAGGAATAACAGAAATTAAAAAGGCTGCTGTGAAACCAAGAACTTTGATTTTCTGGTTGATATTATGCTACAAAACCTTGTGTTTCTCCTGTTCTATCCTCCTGCATGTTCTGGGCTTGCCCATTCATCCTCCAGCTCTCACTTTGTAAACATGTTGGTCTTCAGTGGCTTCTGCGTGCATCTTTCAGGCTCATGCAGATGTCAGACACTCCAACATTTTAAAATTAATCTAGACATCTCTGTTCAGATGCCTAATCTGTTATGGTGAAATGAAACATATCTATTCTCTCAATAAAACAACATATTGTGGATTTTTTTGAGAACTGTCATTTTTTTTGCTCAGAAGTCTGTTTTCAGCTAACTCAGATACGCCAGTTTTGGAGAGGTTGGTGGGGAGTTTATTGCTGAGGTTTCATACAGGTCTAGACAGGAGAACAAGGTGTTATCCTTGAACATCTCATTTCAGGCTTCTCTGTTTAAAACTTTTATTTGTATCCACACCTTGCAAGGCTGATGTCACAGAGGAAATGGATTATAAAATGTTTTCAATGTTATTATACCGTAGATCCAATTACCATGATAAGTTTACCAATGTTTTTCTACAAAAGTAAAACCCAGGAACAATTATTTTTCAGTTAAAATTTCAGAGGGGCAAGAGTAAAAAATCCTACATATGTGAAGAAGAAGGTTCTGTTGAATGCGTGCAAGATCACAGCTGATGTTCAACAAATGCAGAAGACAGCTCTGCTTTATCTAACAGAAACCATAGCAGTAGGTTGGCAAATTAGCAGAAAAATTCATGTCAGAGTAAGTGTAGAGAGATTTCTGGAAATACGAATTAAATTATGGATGTTCCCTAAAACTTCTCATACAGCATTGCCATACCCATGTGAATGTTACAGACAAATCTTCTCACCACAGAAGGAGCACAAAGACATAACATTGTTATTATTTTTAAACATGATCACATTTTGTCCATTATCTAGGTTTCCTCTTTTCCCCACCATATAATTCCCTCACACAGGCTTTTTATCCTGCCACCTTCCACTGAACAAGCTAATATCAATATTATTCAACTATTGACACTGTTCTCTGTTCACTCTAGTCATTTAACAGCTGTAATATTCTTCACCTGGTAGCACTGTAACGTCCTTACTTGTTAATGGAACAAATATCAGCTTCCAAATGCCTCTGGCTTGCAAAGAGAAATGCAGCTATCATAATTACCATGAATCAGTGCATCCAACACTGTTCCATGTGACACATTTTAAGCCAATGATAATTTTAATAATAGGGTTATGGCTGCCTCAAGCACTTGGAGAAATCCCTGACTTAGTGTCAGTTGAGCTGATGTATCCACTCAGACAGGTGAAAAGCCACACACAAGCACTTGTTTATGCCTCTAAAACAGGGGAGCTTCATTAATTAAGGTTTCCATCAGGTAGGACTCACAGATGTGACCACGGAATGTCCAGCTCCAAAGGTCACACTGCCCTTACT
Source organism: Delichon dasypus (assembly GCA_037837765.1). Taxonomy (NCBI): domain Eukaryota; kingdom Metazoa; phylum Chordata; class Aves; order Passeriformes; family Hirundinidae; genus Delichon; species Delichon dasypus. The sequence goes on along the minus strand of JBBAXF010000004.1, from coordinate 65,520,372 downwards.
GCCAAGGAAAGCATCTGCCCCTTAGATGCTGCATGCATCTAAGGTTACCTTTCTGGTTTGTTGTTCATGCATACATATTGCAGAAGTAAAGGTTTTGGGTGAGGTATGAGACAGGGAGCTTCATCACCCCACATTCATGCCACAGGAGAGGGAGGGAGGGACAGTGCAGTGTGCAGAGGATGTCATATCTTGAATGGAGGACATTGTCCCAGCGATTCTGTAATGACATTTTCTCCCCCTCTTTACAACTGCAAAGGAAGCATGAGATGAACATCGGCATAAACTGGAGGCCTGAACTGGGGGAAATGAAGTGTGTTTTTTTTAATTTTTAAATGTCATTAAAAGGCAATAATGACTGAAAGAGCTGCCAGCTCCAAGGATATTAGTTTCTTCTACGAGACCAGGTTCTTTTTATTTGCTTGCATTTTCTTACAAGTCACCTGGCTTTAATTCAAGCCAAGTAGTTTAATATTCAATGAAAGAACATGTAAGATGTTTTTTCCCGCACTTTCACATCCTGGACCAGGGATTCTGCCTTTTTGTTTACCTCGATGGGAAATGTATGCATGTTTTTTAAGCATCAATTACCATACACAAAACAACTAGCGTGTAATTGTGTGCATTTTCAGATCAAGTCACAAAAGCTTGTGCCAGTACCTGTTAGATTTGATTGGACAAGGTCACACAGAAGAGCATTAAGAAATGGAGACAGAGATGTCAAAGCATTTCCAACGGCAACAGGAACCGCCCCACTCGTATCAACAGGGGGGAAATGGAAGCATAAACCAAATTGCATCCAAATGATTGCAATTGGAGCACATGTGTTATGGGGAAGGTTTGAAGTTAGCACATGTGCTGATATAGCAATACGACGATAAAGGGGAAGAAAATTCCAGCATTCAGTGTCTTTGCAGCACAGATGGCTGGGTTTGCTCTGCTGGCCTACTTGCTCATTAAAATGAATCAGATGAATCTGGCTATCCCAAACTGTTAATATATGTCTTTGCCTTATTATTCTGTGCTTTGCAACAATGCTGATACTATTCTGCCCATGGACTAAATAATGCTTCAGTGTGGATCACACGATACTCTGGTGGTGGGCTGTCAGTGTCTGGACTAACAATCCACTCTGTAGTGAAATCTAGGAAAGGCTGCAAAGCACCAACTGGATCATATCTGGCCGAATCATGTTTTACACAATCGCTCAGTAGGTACTACACAGACAGTAAACAACTATGTGTGATTTATTACAGCATCACAAATGAAACCCACTTTTGGGAACTTGCTTGCCTTTCATTCTTGGATAGTACTGACTGGTAAAGTAGCAGAGTACCTTTTATTTCTGTGTTATTTTCCCTTTTAATGTGGCAAAGGACATATGTAATGCAAAGAACACCACAGCTTCCCTCTTCTTTTTTTTTTTCCCCCCCCTCTCTTTTCTGTCCTTTTTTTCTCTTCCCCCCCCCCCCCCCCTTCCAGAGAATGAGTAACAGTTATGAAGAGTGGGGTGATATATGGTCCCTTAACGCAGTCATAAAGTGTAAATTTCCAACGTGAGATGCCTGTGGGGAGGGTAGATTTTCCTTCAGCTTCACAAGTCCCACTGATGTTAATAAAGGAGGCATGTCTACAGCACCCCTCACTGAATAATTTACATCTGCACAGACAGAAAGTCAGAAGGCAAAGCTGGAGACACATCAGAAAGCTGGCTTTAAATCAAGTTAAAAGTTTGCCTGTGTTTGTGGGTGGTTTATTATTATAAAAGGAAATCAATGCAAATTGAAATTAAAGCGGTACGCTCAGCTTTGAGGGTTTCAGGGTGGGGTTTAACAGGAGGAGTAGGAAAGTAATATGCATGAAGCATGGCGAAAGAAAAAGAGAGGTTTAAGGAGGGAAATGAAATTCAAAAGTTAAATCAACAGCAAAGAGTGATATGAACTATAAAGCAAAGTTAAGTAGTTCTTTTGGAACTTCTTTCACAAATATATAATTTTGTTTGCCAACAAATAGGAAAAGAAAAATCCAGTAAATTTGTTGAAAATAATGGAAATCTGAGAATAAAAAAATTGAGTCAGCGGCTGTGTTTTAGATGTACAATTAGTACCAAGCCTTCAAAAGAATCCAGATGCCAAGACATAGACTTCCAGGGGCATCACTGAGAATACATCTTACAAGATTATGTTCCTAGAGGCACAAAGCAAAAGAGGCACATAACATGATGGTACCTTAGTCAGCCCTGGGTAGGCCACCTGAGGTGCAGATAGCATATTATTTTGTTAGTGCAGCCATTTCTTACTGCTCTGAAGATATACTTTCACAGAGTACTCAGCATTAGCATCCTGCCCAAACCTTAGATAATTTCCTATGGGTAACTTCAAGTCACTATGAAGAGCTCTAAAAATTAATTTAGGTCTGCAGATGACAAAGGTACAGATCCCCATAAGGGATAAAGTGTTGGATCACCTCTGATTTTCTGGAGAGGAAGGAACTATTTACTCCCTTTGGAGGTTTGTCCGATCCAGTCATTTAAGCCATGGGTGAAACCTACAGTTTCTCAAAATACTTAGGAATTATCCCTCAGGAAAGATTTCACTCCCAAAGTCTAAGCAAATACAGACCAAGAGCACTAATGAGAATTTCAATATCACAGAATCACAGATTGGGTCAGGCTGGAAGGGAATATAGTGGGATCATCTTGCCCCACATTCCTTCTTCAGCAGGGCCATCTCAGAGTACAGGGGACAGGATTGTGTCCAGAGGGGTCTGGAGTATCCCCAGCAAGGCAGACTCCACACCCTCTCTGGACATTCTGTTCAGGTCTCAGTCACTGCCCAGGACAGAAGTTGTTCTTCGTTTCCAGGTGGAACTTTCTGGGCTCAGTTCCTGCCCATTCCTCTGGTGCCATTGCTGGGCCCCTGGAGCTGAATCTGGGCCCTGTCCAGACCCTCACTGCAGTCAGGGACAGACAGGGATGGGGTCCCCTCTGGAGGTGGAAAATACCCAACTCCCTCAGCCCTTCTGTGGACTCCTTCTTGTCTTTTGGGGTGAATAGGATAGCTCAGCACACCAGTGTTTCCACAGGAGTGGGGAACCGTGCTCACACAACAAAGCCTTAGGATGCACAGAACTTGTAGGAGCAGAGGCACACTCCTTGAGCATTTGGAGTCCACGAGGACCAGGACAAAGGATTCGAAGAGACATTCTTCTCTCGGGTAAATCCACATGTTTATTGTGAATGGGTCCATGAGGGAAGAACAGGCCTGGAGCACTTCTGCGCATGGGGTTTTATGCAGGGGGTGTGACAGGGGTTGATATAAACAATTAACCAATGGGAGATTACTGGGGAGGAGGAGAGGGGAGGATAGTATAATTTGGGAAACCAACAGGGTTATTCTCTGGGAGGGATTGTGTTACAGAGTCCAGTGGGGTCTCAAAGGATACATGACAGACATAGAACTTTCTGGATAAAAAGGATAGGTTTTACAGTAACTGACAGGGAGTTTAGGCAGGGTTTAGATGATGGACAAGGAAGGTGCTGGAACAAAGGGTGTGGAATAACTATATAGGGAGCAAAAGGGAATATACAAAATCTGGGGTAAGCCGTAACACATGAAATATTGGGAGAGCAAGAATAAACCATTCCAAGAGAATACAACATCTTTCCTCATAAAGGAGATGATCCAGGCCCTTCATCATCTTTGTAGCCCTCTGGACCCACTCCAGGAGCTCCGTATCTCTTGTCCTGAGAGCCCAGACCTGGACACAGCACTCCAGATGTGCCTTACCAGGGCTGGGCAGAGGGCCAGGATCCCCTCCCTGACCTCCTGGCACACAGGATTCTATTGTTCTTCTTGGCCCCCAAGGAACTTCTGTCTCATGGACAGTTTGTTGTCCACCAGGACCCCCAAGTCCTTCTCCTCAGAGCTGCTCCATCAGGTCACCTCCAGCCTCTGCTGGAGCCTAGGGTTGCTCCTCCCCAGGCACAGGACCTGTCTTTGCTCTGTTGAATTTCAGCAGGTTCCTGTCTACCCACCTCTCCAGCCTTTCAAAGCCCTTCTGAAGGGCTGCACAGCTCCCTGAGACTTGGAGACTCAGAAAAACAAAGATATTGGTCGTTATATATCCATTGAGTATTCACATGTCAGTTTCACCACAGCTTTACAGAATCATACTACGGTTTGAGCTGGAAGGCCCCTCATATTTAATCTCATTTCAACCCCCCTACTGTGGACAGGGACACCTTGCACTAGACCAGGTTGCTCAAACTAGACCTATTTACTGGGCTGGACCCCTTTCATCCAGCTGAGGAAACTCAATATGCCAACAGGCTTATCGTTTGGCCCATCCCATATGTCTGTCTTTATACAAGATGAACACTTCCACAGATTTTTTTTCTTCTTCATTTTTTTTTTCTTTTCCTCTGGTTAAAGAAAGAGTATTGGATAACTAACTTAATTTGGAACACCAAAGCTCTAAACATTTTTGTTGGAGATTGAAGTCCTGCTGCTGCTAAACCAATCCATCAATGCAGTGTTTAGTTACATTTGGTCAGGGACTTTGTGCTGTTGCCCCTTACTTTTTCTGGCTGTTACTGTGTCCACTGAGTTAATGATAAACCTGCTTGGAAAATACCCAGTCCCTTCCAGGTGCATTTCTGGGGTGTCTGCTGAAGCAGCATTCCTACAGACTGGCCCATATCATCGTAGAATGGGTTGTTTGCTTTGAACCCTTCACTCCAGGACTGGCTCTAGTACTCTTGCAAACACACCTGTGACAATGACAGCTCCTCTGAGACCTTTTTTCCATTCCTCTCTCTGTCCCTATTATCCATCCTGCTCTAACAGAGCTGTGTAAAAGTTTCCATGGTCCGTAATTTCTCATGACTAAGAGTGAGCTCTGTTACTTCTGTTCTTGTTCTACATTATGAAGTAAGAAAATAGTGCCTTAATCCAAACTGAAATGACCACTGTGTTGCAAAGCTGACACATCCCACATAGCCCTTACGTGTTAAACAGAATAATCTGTTTCTCAGTCCAGTAAGTCAAAAAATGATGGGGTTTTCTTAACTTTTTTTTTTTCCCCCCTAAAATACCAAGCTTAGTGATAGTTTAGTTGGAAAATGCATGATCTGAACAGATGGAGGAAAAATCTTTCACAAAAAATATATGCCTATTTCTTTAACTGATGTTTAAGATGTTTCTCACTAGGTAGGAACCTGCTGAATATTTAAAAAGGTTATTGTTCTGCTGTAATCACTATACCACTGTGAAACTACAGAATGATTTTGAATGAAACAAAATGAACTTCACAGAAGTGTCGGGTGAATGTTTATCATAGCAAGTCGTCTGACTGTTCCTAAACCAGCTGCTTTCAATAGGAAGTGGGCTGCCTTTCCTCAGTGCACTCCTTTTTGGTTCAGAGCCAGGAAGTGGGAAAAAAGAAAGAAGTTTGTAATAAATGCAGGGAAATGGGGAGGGGAAACTGAAGTTAAAAGGAAATTAAAATCTCTTTCACTATACCTCCATATTTCACTGTTTAGTTTGATGTCAGTGTCACATAAACATGTTTGTTTCCTAAGAGGAGTAAGAAAGAAATCCCTGGTAAGGAATTTATATGTATTCTAAGTGTAAGTTGTTTTATTTACAAGCCTGGCATAAAATGGTCAAACAGCAGGCAAGATAATCTATTCTTCTTGGAATCTTAGCTCTGTGTGAAGATCCTATTTAACGTTTTAAGATAAATCTAAGCAAGAGCCCAAAAAAGAGGACAATCTTTCCCTATTTTTTTTTATGTATTCTTGCTCCTTGACATCCCTCTATGGTATCTCTCCATATTTCTAATTTAATACTATTGACATGTTTTCTGCAAAATCGTACTTTTTGCCAACCAAGTGCAGAAATTTTGAAGTCTAGGTATTTTCAGTATTGATAACTGCACTTGAGCTAATAGTTCTAGATTTCCTCTATAGTTTATGAAGAAAATACATCTGCCCAATGGAATCAATCTGTCCTAATCTAATTATTTTTTTAGGATGGGATGGTTGAGTGAACAGGATGCAGCTTTGCCAAAAATTAGCTGGGAATTCTGATGGCCAAGAGGCTGAGCACGAGTCCCCAGTGTTCCTGTGCCATGAAGGAAGCCAGAATCATTCACAGTTGCATGAGCAGATGATCAGGGAGACGGAACTTGTGAGACATAAGGAGAAGGTGAAAGATTCACTTTAGGATAAAAATAAACTGGTTCTTACTGATGTCTGTGGCTACCTGTGTGTAGGGAAGCTGGAGTTACCAGTGAAAGTTAGAGGTGGGAAATTTGCTATATATTTGGAAAAAATCTAGATGGTGATGATAGAGGTGAAGCACTTTAGCAGTTTGTCTGGGTGAAATCTCCTTTTTTGGGGATGTTCAAACCTTGACTATACAATACACTGAAGAACCTCATCTAATTGGTTGTGCTTTGAGAGCTGGTTTGAACTAAACACTTCCAGCAGTCCTTTCCAAGCACCTCTGAATCTATGATTTGTGCCCCATAAGTTTGTGTGGACTTTGCAATTATGAAGAAAACCAAAGGGCAATAAAGAAAATTACACATTCCCATGTAAATCTCTCTATTTATTATCTCTTCTATTGTTGTACCTTCTGAGCCAAAAATCACTCTTTTATCTCTATATTTATTGGTGTGTTCTCTAACCATCTGCCAGTGTAGAAGACCGTAGCACCAGTGCATCTATACCATGACAGGCTGCTCTGTTGATAGTTTCTGTATTTGGCAGTCAAACTAAGCTATCACAATAAGATTACAAATAGGGATGCCTTACTGTGGCTGAGAGAATTATTTTTCTTAAGCCAAACAAGAACCAAAAGACTTGAGGAAATGATTATTTTTTGTCTGATATGGCCTCACACCCCAAGAAAGAGTACATATCTTGCGTGTGGAAAGAAACAATTCAGTCTCTCGCTCTCCCATTGATAGAGAGATGAGGCTATAATGAACAATGTTATTTCAATTTTATTTCATAAAGTTTGTTTCATTTTTTTTCCTCAGTTTTTCTTATTGAAATAAAACAAATTAAACTAATGAACTTTCAGGGATACAGTTCTGATTCAGGGGGATACTTACCTGTGAAATCGTTTTCTAGTGAGTTTAATAGCAATCCCTGAACTGAAAATGTCTGCAATGAAAATTCTGTCACCCATCAGGAGTGGATTCAGAGTTTGACTTGGCTAGAGAGACCCCTAGGAACTGGGCTGGACTATGAGCATTGAGTCTACGCCCCAAAATCTCATTGCTTTCAGTGTGTCAATCAAAGATGGTCAAAGAGCAGTGGTCAGACACGTGGAAGGAGAAAAACAGGTTTTACTTGTGGGGTGAAAGAGATACTTTAGAATCTCCAGCCTGAAAAATTCCAGTTGAGGGAAATGAGGACAGGGGTCTGTAAAGCTGAGACATGGAGAAGCAAGAGTGGGAAAATTTCTACAGTATTCTATAATGCAAGAATTACGGGTATCAAAAGAGCCTGTCAGAAGGCAACTTTTGGAGAAACAAGAGCTTTTCGCAACATGTATTTAATGTGCCATGGAATGCTGTGGGTGCTACGGCTCAAGGGCAGACTAGTTTCACCTGCCGAATCTCTCTGTTAAATACAAATATCTGGCCTAAAGAATTCCAGGCACTGAAGTTTCTAAGTTTCTTACAGAGCTTGATTCATTGAGGAAAGTCTCTACCTTGTCTTGTAGCCTGGGTTTCTGGTTTCCACTAATTAATTGTGATAATGGCCAGATGGAATAGTATGATTGCTGATATTAATATTAAGGGGTGATTCAAAGAGAATACAAAAAGCTTCTGAAAAGCCAGTATTTGACCCAGAGACAAACTGATGTGGGACAGATCTCTGCCTTCATGCTTTTGAGATTTGATGTCACCTCGGAACACAGCCGCAGCTTTTGAAAATTGACAATTTCAGTCATTCCAATAATCTAGAACTATTAGCTCACAAGAGTGAGAAATATTTTCTTGAAAAGATGTAACAGTGTGTTCTATTTCATCTTCTGGCTGCCACAGTTTCTTGCCATTCATTAAGACTATTATAGGGAATAATCATATTGGGAAATCATCATTAATAACAGAAAATATTTACAGATCACTATTTAGTCAATTTTTGCATAAAGTATAAAAAAATATTTCATTTTGTTGGTTGTGGAAAGAAAGTCAATATTATATCATCATCCTGCAGAGATCCAAAACACAAGATGAAAAAAATACCTAAAATTAAACTTATAAATCTATATTTAGAAGCCTGTGTGCATACTCTAAAATTTGTCAACAACTTAGAGGTTCCCTGTGGATTTGGCAATAGAATTCAGAAGCTGTTACAACACAGTTTGAGGTTTGAGTGGGCTCCTCTTTTTTGAGCTCTCTGTACTATTTCCAATTTTGTGAATGGCTGTACAACAACAGATGCCCTGAAGCTTATACCTACACAAAACTGCTAGATAATTTTCTTAAGGAGCAATATTTCAAGAAAAACTCACTAACACTTGTATTCCACTCAGGTAGTTTTATCGTCCTTTTTGTTGTTATTATTGTTTTAATATTTGATCTTTTAGTAACTTTAGGGTCAGATTCTTTACTGTGAGGGTGGTAAGGCACTGGAACAGGTTGTCCAAAGAAGCTGAATGTTCCATGCCTGGAAGTGTTCAGATCTAGGACTGGAGAAACCTGGGAAGGTGTTCCTACCCATGGCAGGGGTTTGGAATAAAATGATCTTTAAAATCCCTTCCAACCCAAAACTACCTGTGACTGAGATTTCATGGATATTTATCATTGTAACAGAAATCTGGGTTTTTTCAGTGTTCCTCTGGATATTCCTGTTACTTATGGCTATTGAAAGAATCATCAAAGACATGAAACAACTTTCTTTCTGGGATTTAGCATATAAAAAGGAAAAATATTAAGATCCAGATTATGTGGCTGTGTTAGACACATTAGGCTCTCTTTGCTGTCAGTTTGGGATCAGTCAGACTAGGGCACAGTTCACCTCATGGTCTCAGGACACTGAAGATGGTTCAAATTAATCATTCTTTCAAATGCCCACTTCTCCCTATTGACTTTATTAGACATCACAAGTCATTGTAACATACTCAAACTTAAACATGTGTTTAATCATTTGACATCATGCTCAGAATGAAATAACTTCACTTTGAAAACCTAATATTTATTTTATTCTCTGTAATTTTTTATGTGGTATCACCATGGGAAGAATAAGCATAAAATACTGCATAGAAAAAAAAGCCCAATTTGTATTGGAATTATTCTTACTAATTCAGTGTTTTACCCCTTTTCAATAATACAGCAGTGATCTTTTGTCCTCATATACATGAATAGTAGGACCACAAAAAAAGGCAGTTGCAGTAGAAGCTAAGAGCAGGTCCAAATTAAAATAAAATAAAATAAATAAGATCTACAAATTTTCTTCAGCCAAAAAGCAGTCTCTTTGCCAGAAAATATTCTTTAACATCTGTCATCTGTTAGTTTTAATTTTTATTGATTTTGAATGAAAATGGCACTTGCTGTAAAGGATTGACATTCAAATTTAGGAAAACATAACAGACCAGAATTCTAACTTGTTCTACAGAAAGTGCTTTTTTTCCTTTTCTTTTTCAGTCCCTGGATGCAAATAATTTAATGGACTTATTAAAGCAAAGTCAAACATTTCTAAGTAATATTTTCATGAGTCAGAGGTGTTGAGTTCATGAATGTGATTTTAACTTTAGCCAGAGCAGCAAGTGACCTGCACTTCTGAAAGTCAGTCCCTCAAGTTTAAATGTAATTTGGCCTTTGCAAAATAAATAAATGAATTGTTTTGGCATTTCACATGCAGTAAAACACATTAAAACAAACAAACAAGCAGATGTTGTTTTGAAAATAAAAAAAAAAAAAAAAACCCATAGGCTTTACAGGAACCATTTCAATGGGAATCACAACATTCTGCTTTTTTCTGTTGGAACTCAAAAACTCTATTTACTTTCATATGAGGGTGGAAAATGAAAAGTTTCTCAAAAAACTGAAGAAACAACCCCAGACTGGCATTTTCACAGCACAATTAACAACATTTTTAAAAAGGAAATAAAACTGCATGATACCATATCTATTTCTTTCAACACTCTCACTCATCTGCTGACCACACAGGACTCTCGGTCAGCTGTAAAAGCCATAACATCCACAGCAAAAGCCAGAAGCTCAACATATAATATCCCAAAATGTTTGTTAAAATTGGGCAAGAAGGAGCTCCAGCCTTGCCTTCTGCTCTGGATTTTGTACTCTGAATGTCAGCATGTCAAGCAAGTAATTCTGTTTCCTTGCATTCGACTCACTTTTTTTTTTTTTTTTTTTTTTTTTTTTTTTTTTTTTTTGGGGGGGGGGGTTGCAGAGGTTTAATTTTTAGATTGAATTAATGCTTGCAGAAGATATTTCAAAGATGTGTAATAGCACTTCTTAGCATTATTGCCACTGATAACAAATCTATTTAATAGCTGCTTTTCATGTTACAAGTTCCATACATCCTGTTTTTAATGGGGGCTGTTTTTCAATATCCTCTGTACTTGCAACACCAAAGTGCAGATATAATCTTTTTTTAATTTCATTATAATAATAGAGGGTACTTGAAAGTATTATTCTAGACATAAAAAGTTTCAAGACCCTGAGGTAGGTGGTTTTTTCAAACAATATTATCAAACTCCTTAAGCCAAGAACTAGGGTCTCGCTGAGATTAGTGTCTGACCTAAAATTCTGGTTTTTTGGTTTAAAATTATTTTCTCTCTATCCTTTGCCTTGAGCATCATAGTCATGCCCTTTCAGCAGTCCATACTCAAGTATAGTTTTTTTTCCTTTACCCTCTGAGAAGAATTAATTATCTCTCTTCCACAGAAGAATAAAATATGGTGGGCCAAAAACCTTGTCTGTAGTCACATGGGACATACTAAAGGAGAAAAAAGGTAAAATCTATTGTTTTCCATTGTAACTCAGCCTGCCTAGCAGCCAGGAAAAGGAAGGAAGGTTTTCATGAATAGCTCTTTAGAAGTTTTTATATAGATAATGTCCCCAAAACACATTTAACACCAAGGTGTAAGTCATGTTCTTACACCAAGATTCTGGTTGGAGGATTTGCATTATTACTTGACTCATGTTGACTAGGGAGTACATTCTGTACAAAATCTGTCTTTGACCACTAAAACAGAACTATTTGTGTCAGTGCAATGTGTCTTCATCAAAGATGTCTCAAATCTGACTGTTGACATACAATGATATATATTTCATCAGTATAGTTAACACAGGCAGCTATCCAGATATTCATCTCTATATTTTGGTGAAATTTTCAGAAATAGTAGAGCTGTATATCTGTGTTCACATGCATGAGATTTATATTTGCAAACAGTTGCTGAGTTTTGACACAGTTCTTCCAGACCTTCTTAGCTTCTTTAGAAATATTTGTAAAGAAGCAAAAGAAACATATAACGATGTTTTCTGGAAGTGAAATTTCATAGTGTAATTAGATCTATTTAAAAATCAAGTACTTGGTCTAAATGAATTCATAAGACTTCTTCCTTAGACCCCACTTAAGAGACATTCATGCCGTGGGAAGATGTCTCTGAGCTGAACCTGTCAAGATGATCTTCATGACAGAAAATTATACTCACCAAACTTCTGGACCTGAAACTTACAGATTATTTCCACATTGGAGTGGCACTCCAAAGGCTCTCTGAAAATTTAGCCTTTAAAGCACCTAGGTCTTGCAATCAACCTACCTGATAAAAAATTACCCTTTCTGATAAGTCCAATTTTCAACAAGACTGTCTATGGCTCTTTATCACTAGGAAACACAGGAATTCACAATTCACATGTATCACAGGAAAACACATAGTATTTTCATAATGTATATTAAAAATATCCAGCCTAGAATTTTCACAAAAAGTTCATTTCAAGGCTAAGCAATATCAAATCTGCTTGTGCACTTGCACTTTGCCATGGGAGGGATTTAAAGGGTTGCAACTTCATGCTCATCTCCTGCTGTACTGAGATAAACACAGATTGGGAAAAAGCTTTGTGAGGATGGTTAAAAGGCCTAATTTGTTTTTTAAACTAGGTTTATTTTTACTGAAAACTGATCACTTCTCATACTCCAGAGGACCATTTTAAAATATGTAGTCCTAGAAGTTTACTCAAAAGTTGAAATCAATTTGTGGGGGTCAATAGCACACAAAAATAACCTCTCTCTGATACGCACAGTCTTTTAAATAACATCCTCTATGAGGCACTGAAGCTTTAATATCAATGACATTCCTGAAATGAGGGTAGTGAAAAAAAAAAAAAAAAAACACATAACATAAAGTGCAGAAACTGCTATAAATTCCAGTCACAGTGGCAGAATGACTCTAATAGCTGAGATGTTTATGAGTCATAAATTACCATTTATAAATGCAGTATTTAGCATTCATTTCAATGGACAACATATGGTAACAACATTTCTAAATAGCTTGAACTGATAAATAGGCCAGTGAAGTGGCTCAATTTGTTAAAATGCTAACACATTAACTACTGTACAGAAGTTAATGGTAGTGGCATGTTTGCATCCCTAACACTGCCTGTCTGCTTGGGCCTTATGGAAATAGACACTTGCCTTGAATTTATGAACTGGCAGAGTCAGTCTATTTTTCATAATGATTTATGAGGAATCACCATCTGCAGACTGGGTGATCCATCTATGACTGTATTAGCTTCAGTCCCACCACGTTACAAACCATAACTGCATCCCACACACTTTAACCCCTGGTACCCTGTCTGGAGAGTCTACCCAACTCCTTTAAAAGGATAAAGTGTTTCAAAGAGACTCAAACATTGCTAAGGAATCAGGCAATGATTTGAACTTGATCATTACTACAGCAAGATTAACACTGAATGATCAGCTGATGACTCACCTGAGGCCATCTCAGCTTTTGTTAAAATGTTGGTGTTCCATACACACCATTCACAGCTGCTTTCTTTAGCATTATGTAACAATGAACCTTATTTTCCATTTTAAAAAATTTAAAATAAATCAGTTCTGAAAACAGAAATGCCTTAGGAACTGTAACATTGAATAATATTTATGGAAGCTTTGGGATCTATTCTTTCTACACTACCTGTATTTAATTAGCTTTCCTTTGCCCTGTCAATGATTTTTAAAAAACAGACTTGGCATGTATATAAAGCCAAAGCAAACCCCCAGGTGTCAAAAATATAGTGCAGATTGGTGAGTTCAGATACTCCAACATGACTAGATAAAAACTACCACTGAAATTCAACACAGCAATTTCTTTTTCATCTTTTACTATTTTCCTTTCTCTCTTTCTCTCTTTTTTCCCTTCTTTTTTACTTTTTCCTCATTCTTCTTATTTTTTTACTTGTCTACTCTCTTTCACCCTAATTCTCAATAACCGTCATTGCATGGCTATTTTTTTTAATGGGAGAGGAAGGCCTTTCAAAACTTCCTTTCCTCATTGCTGACTGTAGAACTACAGATTCACAGAACAGATTTACTCTGTTCTGTGACAGACTAATAATATATGAGTTACAGTTTATTAAATCAAAATCACTGTGGAACAGGTTTCTGCATTCCGCTGACACTACAAAAAATTTCTTGTGTTTTATGTGGGTTTAAAAACAAAAAACAAACTATGCTTGATTGCTTTGGAAACAGAACATCCCCTAAAAATGGTGGGTGTCATCCAACAGAAACACCTACAGTGGAGACTACTGTCTCCAAACTTGTTGGGGACAAATTCACCATGTTCTAAGGTGGATTTAGAAACCATGCCGGGTGAATTTCTCTGCATGAGCTATAAAAAAAGACTAAAATTTAGGTCAAGCACCAACTAAGCACATATTTATCCTTTCCTATTAAGGATTTTATGCTGATAGAACTTTGCTTTGGAATGAGGATGTTTTAATCACAATGACAACTGCAAAATATTAATATGAATTATGATAATGACAACAATAATGATAACGATGAAGATAAATTGCAGTGCTATCTATTTAATAATTTTATGCAGTCTGGATCCAATTGTGTTAGGTATCACAGAAAATTTGGGGATTAATCAAACGTGCTAAGCTAAATCAAATTTTGAAAAACCAACCACACATACACAAAATGTGAGTTTTTTCTTCATGTTTCGGGAAGGGAGTAGAAGTGGAGTACGTACTTGCAAACATGTAATAAATCCCCTGGTCCCATTTAGGTTTGTAATGACAAAACTCTTGGTATATAATGTCAAGGTGAGTAATTCAAAAGTCTTCGGCCCATCTCTGCAAAATATCTTTCAAGAAGAGGTGCTCTGGTAAACTTGTATTTTCAACTTCTTCCCAGAGGGATCTGAGAGGCTGGGGTTGTTTCAGTATTTAGAGTTTCACAACCTGGGGATATGTAAGGATTGGTTGCATTATTGATTTTGAAGCTGCAACCATTTGAGAAGTAATGTTGTGCAACTGTTAAAGGAAATAGCTTAGATAATTGCTCAGTCTTAACTGTTAGAGGGAGTAAAATGAGCAGAATTCAGCCTTTCACACTGGGATAAGTAAAGAAAGCAATGAATATGTCTATTCTGAAATGAAAATGTCCACCTGCAAGCTGTTCTTTCTGTTGGTTCTTATGTTTAAAACAGTTTGTGTGGAAATTCCAAGCTTTCGTGAGTGGCTATTGCTGAAAGATCAAATCAGCTAACACTTGAGGAAGAAAACTTCAAGGCAAGGAAGAAGAAAGTGGGTCTCACTATCAAACATGATCTCAATCCTACCAATATGTGCAAAGGTATACTTCAAGGGAAATATTTTCTTTAAATACAGGCTTTTCAACAGGTCAGATGCCCCCACTGACTTGATTTCTGAAGAAGCTGGGCAGCTCACCTCTATCTTTAAGAAAAGCTTCTGAGAGTAATATCTGGTCAGCATTTTAAAAATCAGGCCCTAAAAACTGACCTAATAATTTTCACTCCAAAATATTTAGAAGTTTATTTTTTATTTAAGGAATGTCCCTTCACACTACAGTTATATTTTTCCTTTATGTTTGGCAAAACAGAAAAGACAGAATTGTCTCTGCTGATCACATATAGCTCAAGGTGGTGTGGAGCTGAGCTCAACCCAAATGTCTGAGAAGGAGTAAATGACTATGGAGAGGGGACTTTTCTCACTTTTATATTTCAGAGATTGCTCTATAGAGTCCTTTCAGATTGCCTCAACAGCCTTGCCACTATACAGCTCATTAGTTCTTGCTATTTCTTAACGGAACAGCTGGGTAAAACATGTTTAATTTATACTCAGCTTAGGACTGAAATATATTCTCCATAAAACTTTAAAAAGGAGAAAAATTATATAAAAAATGTTCCTCCCAGCATAACCATCACTAACAAATAATGATCTTGTTTATCATTGCTTTTTTATGTCTGATACTTCAGGCATTTCAGAGCCCTCTCCAGACTATTATCTACTGCCCTTCAAACCCTTCATGTTGTTATCCTGTCTTTTATATCAGCAATAGGTTTTAAGACTCATAGTAATGAATGCAAATATATGACTGTTTTAGGGCAATAAAATTGTTCTATAGCAGTTAACTACACTCTTTGCAACAGTGAAAAGCATTTTAAATTAGCACTTGGAAAAAACTAGGACATTGGAACACAGAGACAGTATAAGAGTGCAGCAATCTATTGGCTGTTACCTAATGGAAAAGTTAGTTCATTAATGCTCAAGTCAGTTGTTGATCACTAAGGGCTGCAATGTAAAGTTTGACTCCTGTCTAATATGTTGTTGTTAGCTGAAATGGTTTTCTAGAGTTTGTGTCTAGAGTTAATCACAAGTTTTAAGAAAAGGAGAAGGGAAAATGTGGTAGCTGTTGTTGCTTGTTGGTTTTTGTTTGTTTGGTTTTTGTTTTGTTTGTATCTTGTGTCATTGAATTTTCTGTGTTTCTAGAAGTTCAGCTTTTTTTTTTCTTATGTTTTTCTTCAGTTTTTTCTTCAGTTTCCCAGGAATCCCTATCTGTCGTAACAACTTGGTGATCCACATGGGTCCCTTCCAACTCAGTGTATTCCATTATTCCATGTTATCAGCGCCAGTCACAGCAAGAAGCTGGGAACATGCACTTCTGATCATAGACATGGAAAAGCCAGTTAAAGCCAAAGGTACTTTCCATCCGGCTTCTTGGAGATGAGCCATCCATTAGGATAACATTATTAAAATAATAATAATGCCTAAAGATTTTTCTTTCTATATTTTTTTCACACATTTGTAGTTTTTTAAACAGTAAATACATGTTTGTATAGCTCCTGGTATTTTTTCTACACTTTCTCTTAGATTATAGAACAGTAAGCTAACCTTTTAACACATTTCTGAAATACTGTTTAGTCTTACTTTCAAGAGGACCTCCACAAAGGACATTTTGTTTTCCAAACAAAATCTGAGAGGACATAACAAGAAATGAGACAAAGTAACTCCTGGATCAACTCCAATGTGGCAGAAGCCAGGCAGAAATTACCAAACCAACTGCTCTTCTAATCGGACAATATTTGTTACATGTGTTAAGTTGTTAAACTTATGAAAACTGTAGAAGTCCAATGCCAGGTGTGCCCATAACCACCACAGAGTCACACGGAAGTTCCAAATAAAGACCTTCTTTTTATCTTACTATTTTAACACTTTCACCAGTGTTTTGCCTTTTTGATATTAGGAAACAATAAAGCCAGATTCAGTCTTGTTGCATTCTGGAGAACTGATGGGTTATCAGTGCAAAGATAACTAAAACTACACTGTGGATGTCATTGCTCTTCTAGCTCAAATTATCCTGTGGGGTGTCCATGAGAAAAATGTCCCCACAGTTCTTCTGGATGTTCTGTTTCAGAGCTGGCATCATCCCCACAGTGTTAGGATGATGCTGTGCCCATGCTAACAAGCCTTGCTCATAAGCAGGCTGAGCTGGCTGAACCTGAGTAGTTCAGGTCTCTGTGTCGCCTTCACTGCACTGTCCAGGTCTACAGCCCCAGATCCTCAAAGGAAAAGAACCAGAAACCTAATCTAAATGTGTTTAAGCTCCCTACCGTAAATCAGAGATAATAGACAGCACTGTCAACTGCGCAATGGAGGGGATAAATATATTAAAACTTTGGACCTACTAAGTCACTCTCACATTGAGGTTTTTTAGTTATATTTCTCTGATGGATGAACTTTAACAAAGGTTTTAATTCTTTCCTTGACCGTAGTCAGTGCTGTGGGAAACTCTCCTCGTAACTGATCTGTCAGCCGACAATCTGTTTCCTGGGTTGTGATGGTCTATAATTTTGTTAGTGGGAAGATGCATATGAAGCAGCTTTTTCTTCATTTCCTTATGAAGACACCACACTGATGGATGGCTTAATTCAAAAGCCAGTGTGTCCTTACAGAAGAACTCCACTTTCAGAGTCCAGGTCCTGTCATTTATGTCTGTTTAATATCTCTTAAATGTCTTTGGTTTTTCCTCTACCTCTGTTGCTAGAAATAATACTGGTTTATTCATCACTTCCATCAATTACTATTCTGCTCTCCTTGTTGGTTCTTCCCATCACCCTACACAAGCAATCATTCATCTTACCCTCTACTCAGACTCTGCGTAATAACACATTTATTCTGTATACATTTTCACTTGAAATGTTGTCTTTGGTGAAAAATGTGTTTAACCTAAGACAGTTTTCTGTAGAAATAAAATATTTATTCTCATATTTTTATTGAAAACATAAATTGATTCCTGTTTTGTTCACAAGCTAGACAAATAAGGAGTGGAGAACAGAAGATGTAGCTTGGCTGACCAATCCCCTCCAAGTTTGCTTAGCAGCTAAATACCTAAGAAAATTTCATTTGGGGTTTTCAGTGATTGACTCATACAAAAATGTCAGAAAAAGAGAAACAATATTCATGGGTGCTTCTTTAAAATTTCCTGTCACATTTATGGTACAACTAACATTTTTCAGAACAAAATACACAAAGAATATTTTAGTTCTATCACTTATTCAAAATTCAGTGTTCAGTCTTGGACAAGTTATATGTTTGGGCAGCAACATTGTTCAAAATTACCAAGGTAAACAGCCTCCTAAAGGTAATTTTTTAAAAAGGCATTTACTGTTGCTGAGACTAAGGGTATGTATTTGCTATGAATTGGAAGTGTTTTGGGTTTTGTTGTTTTCCTTCATTTGTTTGTTTATTTTGTTTTGTTTTGTTTTTTAATGTTTGGTGTTGTTTTTTTTTTTTTTTTTCCTTGTGAATTTTATCTGTGGATTTTTCAGTTCCCTGAAAAGCTTGATTAAGATGAGGTGTCATGACAGAGAGAGCTTCAGGAACCAAATTATGTTCTCTAGAAATTGAGGTAATATTTGTTTTTAAACAATTCAGTGATCTGAATTGTCCTGGTATCTCTGAGACTTCAGCTTGTACACTTTCAGCACTAAATGATGTAGAACTAAAATGGAAAAGTCATTATTCCAGTAACTACAAAATTAATAAAACTAGGCTGTGTTCATTTCTATCATGTTTTGCAAGCCTGTAGTCCAGCTAATGAGTTTGTGGACCCTAAGAAGATATTAGATGTGACTATTTCTCAGTCATTACATAGTCTCAGTGATTTTATTCCAGACCCAAATGATCTAGTTTAAGTTTTCTTGGGTTTCATGTAGAAAGTAATGTTCTGGTTTTGACTGAACTACCCATGATATTTCTTTCTCTGAAGTGAAATAGTTTTAAAACTGGACCATTCAGCCTATTCAGACAGGTGTTTTATACAATAAAACCTGTCATAATATAAATAAATAACAGAGAAAATGGGAATTAAAAGCATCAATGCCTCTAGACTTCAGCATATTGTCACAAAATCTGCTTCTATAAATTTTCTGCAGATTCAAGAAGCAAGTGTGACTTTAGAGATGATTTGCTGTGGAAATGTATTGAGCATCACTGCTGCTTTAAAACATGGAAAGACATCCACAAGAATCTCTGCATGGAGCCAGCTCAAGCGCAGCAAGTTCAGTGCTGTGGTTGAACACAAAAATTATGTTAAACTCGAGTCACTATGCTTTGTCTCTGTACCAAATTCCCCAGAACTACTTAATTCAAGTGAAACATGCAGAGATACCCTGGTTCTGCATGGGGCTGGCTTGTGTCCTCCATGCTAATTAACTTGGGCTCTAAACACCATGAGAAGAGGGTTATCTGGTCTTGAAATAGCATTGGAAGCAGTTTCTTTCACGTACTGCTGTGCCAGAGCCAAAGCTCTGGTGGACCCAGCTGGCTGTCACCGTTTTTGTCAGACATGAGCTGGCTCTGAGACTAGCATTCGTCTCATTTAATGTTAAATGTCTGCACTACAGACATCTACATCGTGATTAGTCACCCTTGTCTCCCTTTATAATCAATGGAGAGAAACAAGCATGATTCACTCCATCCTAAGACAGACATTTCAAACATGGATGAATCATGTCTCAACAGTGTCTGTTTTGTGCAGGCCATGAGAAGAAATTATGGAAACACAGGGCTGATGTCAGGAGAGAAATCAGACTTTGGAAGTTACTGAGTGGCAGCACTGCAGGAGAAGGGGATTTGTGGGACATACAGGTAAGTAGAGACAGAAAAACCCAAATAAATTACTTTTTTAGGGTCACATGGCAGCTGGTTTGAAAACCCATCACCTCTGACTCAGAAATGAAGGTGGTCACTTTGGTATTGGTTTCAGCATTAATGATAAAAACTACTGTTTAATCAATGACCTGTATGCATCTACCTCCTCCTAAGACAGATAATTATGTATGATATATCTCTCCAGTATCACAACATGATTTGAGCTAAGTGAGATACAAGGAACTTCACTGGGTTTAGTTATCAATTTTAATGCCATTTGTTGTTCATTATTTTTTCTTTTCTTTCTGGTGATTTATTAAAAAGAGTGAAGCCGAGCTGAAGTGGTGTCCCATGGCTCCTGTAATCCAGACAGGTTACTTAATCTCCTCACTCACTGCACTTACAGCCTCAAAAAGGAAGATAACAATTCTTTCATTTCTGCCCAGTAACTTCACCTTAAAAAAAAATTTAGTATTATGTAATACTATATAGCAGCTGGACTTTTTCCCCTCTAATAGTTACAGAATGCAGTTTCTTTCCAAACAAATGAGAAAGCTTATGCAAGAAAATTTGGATGTTCACAGAATTCATGGTTTGGGGCAGCTTTTGCTTCTAACTCATGTAGCTTCAGCAAGAAGTCTGGAGAGTCCTGTGGTCTAAAAAAAAACAAAAAACAAAAAACAAGAGCAGTTAATCAGGGATACACAATGTGGTGCACTCATTTCCTCAAAATGGAGCTCTTTAAAGCTTGCATCCCATGCCTTTCCTGTTGACATTCAAATTGACTTTTTGCATTTCATAATGGTAGTTCCTGACACTTTATCTGACAAACTCACTGCTGGGTCTTTCTCAGATGCACAAGAGTCAGGGATAAAGCTGAAGGAAAATGCATCACTTATTGCAGTCGTTTCACTAAAGTACACCCCAATACCAACAAAGTAAGACAGGAAATTATTAGAATTGGACTGCTGTCATCAACTGCTATTTCATCAATTGCTCAGTTTTCTGACAAGCCCAAGTTCTTCTTAGCTTTAAGCCATTAAAAGAGCAATAATAATAATAATAATAACAATCATAATGCATCCAGAGAAAACAAGGCAGCACTTTGAGAGAAAAGTACCATGTTCTTGTCAGTGAAGGCTATCATCTCCACATAACCTACCACAGAAATGTCTCCAACCCACTGCTCCTAAGCTGCTGCACTGCCAGGGTGCCTTGTCTGCATGGTCTCTAGGATCCTTGCTTCTGCAGGAGTGAAAGGACTTATCTCAGGGTCTGCTCTCTTAATTCTCTTTTGTCTGTTAGAGAAAGAATCAGACACTGAACAGTGTTTTTCTTGAAATGCAGGTGGTGGGGAAGAAAGGCTGTGCCCTCTCAGTCCTGAAGGAGCTAATTTCTGCCTTGCAGCTTATAGGAAATTTTATTGCTCTGAAGGAAAACTTGCTGGAATTCCTGGCTCTGCACATCTACCAGTGAGCCCTACCACATGAGTTCTTTGGGCATGAAATATTCCCCATTGTACACAATGTGGACAATGTCCAGCCTGCATGGCTCCGTAAAAAAAAAAAAAAAAAAAAAAAAAAAAAAAAAAAAATTAGTTGGAAACTATGCATATTCTATTTTTACAGGTGAACCAGAAAAAATGGTCCTGTTAGCACCACCAGCCTGTATCCAAACAATCCCATTGACCTCAGCTGAGTGTAGCTAAGAGGAGAGCTCAGCCTCAGAGCATGTTCTTTATGGCTGTACCACAGTGTGTAATTATTGCTGTTTGTTATTTCTATTGCTGCAGAACCCACAGGATCAAATAAAGATCAGGATCCCAACAGTGCTGGGTGCAGTACAAACATATAAGCAGTCATGGCGCCTGCACTGAAGAGCTTACAGCTGTGTCTCCTAGGAGAACATTTCCTCGTCTAATAGACTTCTCTATTAAGAACTGTTAATTGCTTCATTCAGCCTAATTTTTTTGTGTGTGTGCTTAGTTTCTTCTGTTTCTTCTGCCCTGGTCCCCCTAGACCATCCTTATATAATTCTCCTTCCTTCACAGTATCAACAGCTTTTCACATTGTGCTGACAATTATTCCTCCTTCTGCTTCTTGATTTTCTGATCAGATCCTTCTCCCTCAGACACGTTCTGCTTTTTTTTTTTTTTTTTTTTTTCTTCTTCTTCTTAAAATGAGTATCTGTCCTCATTCATTTTATTGTAAAAATGGGTTTGGATCATTATCATTCCAACATGGCTGAGTGACAACTTATGCCTCCTCTCTGAGCCATGATGTCATGTTCCCTTAAAAGAAAGGACTCCCCAAAAAAGCACATTCACACTCTGCTATCCCCTTTGCCTGTGTTTTACTACCAGAGAAATGGCTCATTGTCACCCCAAAGGTTTCCTTCACTGTTGCAACCTAAATATCACATATTCCATTTGCCAAATGTCTGTTTCAGATTACCTCTTTACACACCTCTCTCCAGAGGCATTAGATGAAAGTTTTTTCCACTCTTGCAGGCTGAGTGTCTTTTCACTGTTTCATACTCATATTTCTAAAGTCTCTTGGACCCTTTGTATAACTTTTGTGCTTTAATTTACACACAGAAATCTCAGCAGGGTTCAGCCACAGGATGGTCTCTGTGGCTTTCAGAGGCAAAGTGTATCCACTGCAGTGGGTCACGGGCTTAGAGTAGAAGCTCTGACTCCCATAACTGCAACTGTGATGCTCCATGGCCAGCACTGTTTTCTACTCCACTACTGGAATACAAAACTCTGCTCCTGAATGGGATTTTCAGAAATGTAACACTTATTTCTTATAAAACATACAGTGCTGAAACAGTGGTCATACTAGTCCATGAACAATTTACCAGTCTGTTAAAGTTCCCCATAACAGCTCCTTAAAAGAGAGAATATTCTTCAAATACAATTGCTTTCTGATCTGACTTTGGCAGTCAAACTAGAGCAGGGCATGGTAGAAATGGTGGGTGTTTCCTCTTATTTCTATGCATTTTTAAATGTTGAAAATCCATCAGATAACTTTAAACTTAAGCAGGTCATTAATCTTATGTTGTTGGGCATCTCATTCCAATCAAACTCAGGAGGGAAACTTGAACCATCATATCTGGAGATGGTTAGACATCCCAAAGCACATCTCTTGAACTACTTTCAGGTGGAGAAAGAAGTTTTCTTATTCTTTCACTACAAGCACTATCTCTCCTCAAAACAGAGAGAAGACCTTAACTTTATATAAGGTGCAGTCTCTTCATCATATCTGTTTGAAAAGCAATCATGTAAGGATTAGGTGGCAGACACCCTGTTTAGTCTAGAAAACTGTTCTAGCTTTCAGAGATTATAGTGCCCTGACTGCATCCACAATTTACCCCAATGAGAAAAAAGTAGGTGAGCATGTTCCCTTTGATGGTATTTGAATTTAATACAAAGACATGTCACAGCAATGATGTCATTAAGTGGGAGTTGTTGTGACTAACCACTAATACCAAACCACTTTTACTACCAAAATTAATTTGCTAATTGGTCATCTGTTATCTTTTAGCTGTTTCCTTGGAACAATCAAAAACACTGGGGACAAATAACTTCAGGAAATAGAAGCTTCTCTCATATCAGGATTTTTACAAAGTCTCTTCAGTTTAAGGGATCCCCATTCTGTAATTTAAACTTGTTGCTTATACCTTATATACAGGTTTTAACATCAGTAAATTTAAAGTTCTTCAGCAGGAATTAATTCCTTCCCATATGTGGTAAATCAAATTATCTCTTACATGCTGCAGTTAAGTTTATCATTATATGATCACAGAATCATAAAATGTCTTGGTTAGAAGGGATATTAAAGATCATCTCATTTCAAGCCCCCAGGGTGAGCAGGAACACCTTCCACTAGACTAAGTTGCACTGAAAATGGATTGTGGCACAGTGGATGTGTGGTAATAATTAAGGTACAGTAACTTAAACAGGAGTTTCATCTCTTGGAGTTTCTTGTGAAAATATCAGAGAAAACCAAATGATGGAGATTAGGGAAGAAAATCTGTTTTGGTAAATGGAAGTGTCCAGGTATTTTTTACACCACAAACAAAAGCACAAAATCAGGAGCAGTTTGACAATTTACTGTGAGGTTATGACATCTAAAAACTTTAAGTAGACTTAAAGGAACACCTTAGTTGATGGACTTGATTTTTTATTTCAAATTAAACTAATTTCTGCTGTTTAAATGCTTGACTGTGCAGCTTCCTTGGTTTGGGGGCAAAAAAAGAGAAACTTCTCTGCAGTAGATTAATCAATTATTTATGTCAAAGGGTACTTTGTATTGATCAAAACTAAACAATATTAATATTGATAGGATATCTTCTACTATCTGCAGGCTCTTGAGCAGCTTTGAACATATCACTTTGAGAAAAGCATGGTCTGGGTATTCAGAAAACATAATTAGGAAGGGAGGTCAGAGGGAGTCTGGAAAAACAACCTAAGCAGAGGGGTTGAGGGAATTCAGGTTATTTAGTCTAGAGAAGGTATCCTGGGGGTGCTGCTGATAGTGGTCACACATTCTTCCTCAGTCTTCCTGAGACCGCTGCTGAGGAAGAAGAAATGATGCAGACTTGATGTCTCTGACAGGTAGGTCTACACATAATTTCAGTAAAAAAGTTAAAATGAGAGTTACTAAAACTTATATCATTGGAGATAAAAATGCCATGGAAAAGAACATCTTGGAATTTTTTGAGTTTCCTATGTTGAAATCTTGGGCCAGGGTAAAAAGGGTTCCAGAGTGCTAAAACCAGTGGTCTACTCAGACCACAGAAGTGATATATGAATATTTCTACTTTTGCAAGGATGAAAGGAGACACCTGATGTACCCAGCAGCCATATACACAAAATCTCAAAAAAAAAATCTCAAGAAATCAAGATAATCCACACAGTATATATTATATATTGTAAATAACATCTCAGATTCTGTCACAAAGTTAACTGAACTTACCCCTAGATTTGTGCATTGTTCCATAATCATAAAAATCCTTGTATTAATTGCTTATTCATTTAAATCCATGTAGAATAGGCCTGACCACATTTTGCCACAGCATTTCTTTTGAGATTTTTTTTTAACCACCTTTTCACATTTTGCATATCTTTTGATTCAGTAGCTGCCACTGGATTTTGCATAAAAATACAAAAATTAAAGCAAATACTGTGAATACAGTTTTCTCCTCTCTGAATATGCAGTCTTTCTCAGCCTGGCCCAGTGCTATCACACTTCCACCAGCCTGGGTTTTTTAGGTGGAATCTGAAAGAAACAGCTAGCTGAGGAGCTGACAGAGAGCAATTGAAGCAACAGATCCCCTGACAAGTTGTTTCAGCTTCAAGGTCAATTAAATATCTTGCAGTCAAATATGATTCTGAGTCCCTGTATATAGCCGATCAAATTGTTCAGATTTCTTATCTTGCCTCTGCTTTAAACAGCTTGTCTAAGGCTACTGCAGTGATCCTTTCCGGATGAAAAATCTGGGGAAGAGTGTCCTTCATCACGTCTCAGGCTCATTTATTTTGCCAACAATCTGCAGTGTTTTTGAGCTGCCGTGGGAACCACAGGGAAGATGTTACAAACAAAATATTGTATTGTCTGAGGAAGCATTTAAAGGTAGCAAAGGAATCAGATGTCACTGGAACACGTTGCTCCTTATTTCTGTGGTCAGGGTGAGCAAACAGAAATAATCCATGAAAGACACCCAGGTACACTCTTTCATTATTCTTTACACCAGCTATAACAAGAAGGGGTTTAAAATAATTGTTTAAACTGTGCGAGTTCTAAAATGGCTTCCTGCTGACAGAGAGTGTCATACTCTTGCTGTCTGTCTGCATATTTGGGCACCTGCATATTGGCAGTAATGGAGAGTGATGATTATCTGCAGAGGATGTGGAGGCAGTGCAATATTCTCCATTGTCTCGCAAGCCTAGCTGAGTCAGACTTCAAACAAACTGGTCACCCCTGGGTGAAGGAAGAGAGGTTATCTCTCTTTTCACTGCCTTTTTATATTTGGGCTCTTCTCTGTTCTTCCTTATTTTTAAGAGGTTGTATCTTATTCATGGGCACAGTTAGCAAAAGAATGTAGCACAAAATGCAGGAGTTTTGTGACCTATAGTATCTACCTGGTGTAAAATGTAGATTTTTCAAGCAGTGATGATGCTTTCTAATTTCTCCTGGGCTTTGAAACATATCTGTCACTTTCCAGTTGTGAAAATTCAGAATAATACTTCATAAAATAAAGGCTTGGGTTGGAAGACAATTGGATTAGTAAAGATTGCATCAATTGGTTATTGATACAATCTTTATCAATGTTAGGACACTGCAGGAGTTGGCTTTTCCAGACTCATTTATGTACTCTAAATATAGCAGTCATGCATCAAATAAGAAGCACATTTATAAATAATTTATGGAAGATGAATAATGGATTGTTAGATGTCTTAATAAATGACTAATCAATCATTATAGAATTCACAGTTCAGAGGTTACTTTTAAACATGGCAAATAAACTGCATGAATAATAAGGCTGCCCAGAAAGCATCATCATTGCAACTGTATAGAAAGCCATTTGTATCTGTAATATGCTTATAACTTGGCTTGATAAATAACACAATAAGAAACAAAATTTAAAACACACACATTTGTTGTGTATACTCCTCAAAACCATTCATCTTACTGGTCTAGGGGTTCTAAAGCTGGCAAAAAAAAAAAAAATAGGAGCTTGAAAACTGCTCATGAAGATAGGGGTACTGTCCTCCTCAAAATCATATTCCTTGTTTTCAACTGGTTTAGGGAAGGTGCAAATATTGTACAAATCTTTTATAAGATCAAGACATGATTAGCATGGCAAGTGATGCAGGTTATTTCTGTACTGTTGCTACTCAAGATTCTTTCAGAGATCTATATATACTTGTAAACAGGAAGACAAGCTTCCTTATCAGCAGTTTGTTATGCTATAAAGAACTTATTCTGTACCATACATACTTGGTGGATGTGCAGACCTGCTACTGATGGCCAACAAGACAGACTGCAGAAAATCTAAAATTGGCAATAAAGACTGTTTTAGGATTGCAGCCTTACCACAGACTGGAGTATCTATGCAATATCTTACATGGCTGTCCTGTAGAACCATATGATCTTCACTGTATTCCTTTCCCAGCAGAGGAAAGGACCAATGTTGCACTCTCTGGTGACCTTCCAAGCCTTGTCCCTGAATGGCAGGTTATACATATTGCATAGCTTCTCTTAACTACTCTTGAAGGCCTCATAAGAACACAAAAATGAAAAGAAAAGCCAGATATAGGTGGAAAGCTATATGGTATTTGGGCAAATGGAAACTCTTAGGCTACAGATAGCTGATAATTTTTCTTCCTGAAAGAGCATATATATATATAAGAATAAATTACTCTCATCACATTTTTAATAAGATGATAGAATTAATTCATTGTGCAGTCTTCTTTACGTTTTTCTTAAACCCTGAGCTGTTTCTGAGAGCCTTTAAAAGTCAAGAAGTCTATAAGACTGTTTGAGCACGTTAAATAATCCAAAGGAAAACCTGAAAGACAACTGAACGTGTCAGCTAAACAGTTTAAGCTCTCCAGCTTTAGTCTCTATAGGCAGCAATTACATTTCGAAGGAAAATGTTTTACAATTGTAATTACACATAATAGGAGGAATGTATTTTTTGCCTTTATCCTACTCCCATGGTGAGTCAATTTAATTTTTAAATACAAGACACATAATTGATTTTAGCCCTAGATTAGTACTGAAAATGATCTATATGTGCTCTCACTAATGGAACAAGAGAATTGACATTCCTCAGGGACTTTAACCCAACCCTGTTCATGGCAACAATTATTAGACCCTGACAGGTTAGCTATGAGAAAGAGGGGGGCATAGAATACCCTGCTGATTAACAATCTAGTGAAATAATTAATGTTATGCTCTTCTCATTTAATTATGGATTATTCACAAATATATTATTATTAGAGACCACAAAGGGAAATGGCTGTGTGGAGTTTTGACTTCATTTTATGCTTCTTATAAGGCTTTTTGTAAAGGGTTTAGGGAAGCCTCTTGCTTTGATTTTCTTCTGAGCACATCTTAAACAAATGGGGAGCTTTTACAATTTCATTAAGGTCTGATCCAACAGCCATGGAAATAAAATTCACACTGATACCAGTAGAATTATATCAGGCTTAAAAGTATTATATCAGGACTACATGCTTGCTCAATATATTAAAGGGTGAATAATCAGCAACAATGCACCTTGATTAATCTCTAATACTTTTTTTTTTCATAATGTGTGTCATAATACTTTATATCAATCAGAGCACATCCTTTTACAGGCTGACACAAACAGCAAGAATAGGCACAAGAATTTACACTCTAAGTGTATTTTTTTTTCATCTTCAATAACCTCAGTAATTTTAGATGTCAAGGAGTTTATTTTAAATAAAATGAAAGTGAAGTGAATGGGAAAATGCTCATGGTACCTGGGAAATGCCAGCTCCTGTGGCTCACTGACCAGCTAGATAATTAATGAGTAATTTGGTTCACTTAAAATTTCAAGTGACATACACACATGGGCATATAGACTAAACTATCTTGCTTTGAAAGCAAAAATGTGCTTTGTTCTGCTGAATATGTGTCTGTTTTCTGGAAAATAGGATCTCCCAAATCTCACATGTGTTGCTGTTCTGTTAGTTTCCAGTTGGATGAATCCTGGGTTTCAAATATATCTTATATTCTTCACCAAATTTGCACAAGGACTTAGATACGTCAGGGATAGTGAGGAGAAAAAAAAAAAAAAAAAAAAAAAAAAAAAACACACAAACAAAAAACCAACTCAGACTTTCAAACATGGGAGCTCAGAGTTAGACTCATTGCTAATAACACTTGGTGTTTTTAGTGACAAGATCTTGTTGTGCTGTAGATCTTGAATCCTTTCCACCATCCAGAAAATAAGAACAGAAATTCTAGAGAAGGTGCACTACAGATTTTCTAACTAAGCTGTATGGTCAGGATGTTCTTGTCACTCTTGTTTTTTGCCGCACAGAGTTTTGTGTGAGCAAATTCTCATCAAGTCCCATTGACTCCAGGCTAGGCAGGGAATCAACACATTTTCAGCATGAAACTTTTAGGCTCTGTCCTGACTCCTTTCTCTGTGTACTCTTTTTGTCCTTGACTTGCATCTGAGTTTTTGACAAACATCACTGAGTTTTTAACAGAGATTATTGGCACTTTTCTGAATATTTAGTAAACTATGCAAGTAATAGTAAAAATACTAAAAATTCGAATAATAAATTTTCACTCCTTCAGAGGGATAAGACTCATCTGGGAAGGATCATACTGTTGACTAGAGCAACCCAAATGCGAACAAACTGATCAGCGCTTGGCCATGACACATGAGAACCAACGCTAAAGATGTCCCCGCTCAATGGAGGATGGAGTAGATAGCCCTTAGATCATAGGATGTCTCTGCCAACACAAACCCTTCTATGATGCTGGACTTTTCTGAATGTATCAACAAGTGCCACACTTCAAAAGCATTATGGAATCATCAATGAGAACATACATACAAAGGAAATGTGTTATGTTGTTACAGGAGTAAATAAAACCGTTTTACACCAAAGGCCACAGCTAAGAATCCCTTTGATTTGTCCTCAAGTGAAAACTCTGCAAGCACAAGACAATGAGTTGAAAGTGTCTCTTGAGGTGTCTGGCACCCCAAAGGGTTACACACAGCACTTGTATTCAACGATATTTTGTATGTCTCCTATGACTTTACAACCTTGTGCTGTGTCTCGTAAAGACCATTCTCAATCGTAGTAAAACCAACAAGAATAACATCATCTGGTCTGGCCTAGAATGTGAAAAATACAGTTTCTAGATAAAAGGAGACAAAGTACAATTCTGTCATGCATGCAGCAGAATTTTGGGAGTGGAAATATGAACACAAAGCTAGTCTCAAGGCAATGATTTAAGATATTGGCAATCAACTGCCCTCCTTGGTGTCTGTCTAGCTTTTCTCATCACTTTAATTTTACTGCAGCTTTGTGCAGAGTGTACATTTTTTTAGTGCAGCTTTGCTCATTTTGGACTGGACCAGGATCATACCTGACCTTTTCAGAGGAAGAACAGATACATGAAAAATGCCCTCTTTAGAAAATCCAGTAATGTAGACAGTGGACCATAGTTGTTTACTATCACTGTGTAAGGCTACACAATATCGACAAGGGATAGCCTTAAATCTGCTCAGCATTTTGAAGTCTGTTTGGGAAAACCAACTGCTGACCCATTATACTCAAACTTTTTCCTCTCAACACATTCTAATTGGAGAATAGTGGCTTCATAGCAAACATAGCAGCAAACATGTTAAACTCAGCAGGAGCCTTTAGACACAGTAAATGTTAATTGATAGCAGTGTGTCAGCTATTGGTAAAATTCTCTATCAGTAAAGTGTTGCTTTGCCCCAAAAAATAAAAGCACAATGAGGTGTGTGCAACTGGTATTTCCTAACTTGAACTGTAATGTAAGAAGACATGGATTCAGCTCAGAGGAGAATTTTACAAACACCCAGATATTACCTGAAGAAATGTGAAAGTGTCTAATGTGAGGGATATTAAGCTAGAATTTATTCTGGTAAAAGAAATGAGAGATTGGATGCTGGGGGGGTTTTCATGCTTTCTGCTCTTACAGGGTTTTCCTCTTTTCTGATGTATAAACAGGAAGGAATTTTCTCCTATGAGACCACTCTGCTGACTCCCCTTCTCCTTGGTGCCCAGCAAAAAGAGAGGAGGCAATGGAAATTTATGTCCAGGAAGTTCCACCTGAACCTGACGAAGAACTTCTGGGCAATGACTGAAAAATAGGAGAGATTGTCCAGAGAGGCTGTGGAGTCTCCCTCACTGGGGATATTCCAGCCCTTCTGTACACAATCCTTGGCCCTGTGATCTGTTGGAGCAGGGAGGTGGGATCAGATGACCCACTGATATCCCTTCCAGCCTTGCCCATTCTGTGATCAGCTACCCCAAATGGTCATGCATTGAGTGATCCTCTCCTAACACTACTTATGATTTCATCTTGAATAGATGCAAGCATGAGCTCTGTCTGAAGCATTGCTTACTGG
This sequence comes from Delichon dasypus, assembly GCA_037837765.1. Lineage (NCBI taxonomy): Eukaryota > Metazoa > Chordata > Aves > Passeriformes > Hirundinidae > Delichon > Delichon dasypus. The sequence goes on along the minus strand of JBBAXF010000004.1, from coordinate 65,489,556 downwards.
AGCACCCCTTCTATCCCCATGCGACAGGAAGTATAAGCCTTATCAGATGGACTCACAAATTCAGCCCCACACCCTCAGAGCAAATATTCACTTGAAACTGAATGGCTCATGATAATATATGGGGAAGAACAGGTGCTGTTTATTCCTACATTTGCATTTGCACATATATCCTTACTTTCTTACTTTCCAAATATACACAAGATTTCTGTGGCACATCAAGGACGACCACCAGAGTGCAGCAACCATTTAATAAGAAGGCCTTGCACGTTGCTCTTTTTCACAGGTGCCTGGACAAAGAGGAGGCCCCTGGAGGCAAATTTCAAGCCCAGATGTGCACACATGCCAGTTACCAGAACTAGAAATTCCTCAGTGAAACACTTCCAGAAGGCTGCAGTAGAAAAAGAAAATTGTTCCTCATACCTAATTCTTACACCTAAATCTGTGTTAGTCTAAACCAGGGGGGGAAGAAAAAGGAAAAGGAAAAGGAAAAGGAAAAGGAAAAGGAAAAGGAAAAGGAAAATATAAAAGAAAAAGAAAAAGAAAAAGAAAAAGAAAAAGAAAAAGAAAAAGAAAAAGAAAAAGAAAAAGAAAAAGAAAAAGAAAAAGAAAAAGAAAAAGAAAAAGGAAAAAGAAAAAGAAAAAGAAAAAGAAAAAGAAAAAGAAAAAGAAAAAGAAAAAGAAAAAGAAAAAGAAAAAGAAAAAGAAAAAGAAAAAGAAAAAAAAGGAAAAGAAAAAGAGAAAAAAGGAAAAAAAAAGTCAGCAAATGATCATGTAGAAACTGAGAAAAGAGACACTAAATGTACTTTTTAATAAACAAATAGCAGTTAAAAAGTCTAAGTATCCTACTGTGAGGTCTGCATTGCATGGACATTTTTCATCCATTTATTGATTATCAGGATAATGATGGAGAGTAACCTTTCACAGTTTGAACATGTAGAGAGAGCTCCTAGAAGGTCAGGGAGGCTCTGCTGCCAGGATGATGGCTCAAGATGGTTCCTGGCTGTGGCATCCTGCCTTGGACAAAACAAAGGTTGAAATAAAAAGGATGTTGAAAATGTTAGCAAGTCACTGATTCCAGAAAATGTATAGTAAACAGCAAGGAAAAAGTAGGTTAAAATTAAGTGGGCTACTGACTTTTTTAGTGTTCCTGAAAATGAGTGTGTAAATAATTCATGAAAGCTCAGAAAAGGGTACGTGAAGACTGACAGTCACGTATATTTAATTTCCTCACAATAAAAGATAACTGTCCTATCTTTTAAGAAAACACCTTGTTCAGTTTTTCAGATGAAATACAAAGTAGACCCATAGCAAACTGAAAGATTTGAAGAGTGATTTATATAAAGGCATCCAACATGATTTCTCAGAGGAGTTTGAATGTTTTGTGAGAAAGATGGGATTCCCTCAGCCCCTTTCCACAGATTTACCTAGAGCATCCTCTGAGCTGGAGAGGACGTAGAGTAGTATAGGCATGCTATAAAATTTAAAGCACTATCCTCTCTTATATTTGTTTAATGATTTAGCTTGATGTAAAGAAGGAATTATAGATAAGATTTTTGGCATATTATGACAAAGTTGAAGCCATTCAGTAATTCACAGTGCATCTTATAAATCAGCTTGTGTAGAATGCTGGATAAAAGAGTTGACAATACTTAGGGCTTCCAGCTCTTAAAATGCAGCCTTTGAAATAAAGGAAATAAAAATAACTGTTTGGTATAAAATACTTAGTACATGTTCAGAATTTAATTTTCAGATGTATGTACTGATTGTGGAAAAACATTATGGGTAAGGAGAAAGATCACAAAGCAGCAGGTATGAAAGAGTTCAAGTCTCTAGACTTTTTATCTACTCCTTCTCATTAAATTATATTACTTCCATACACTTAGTGGTGTAAATATCAGTTTGCCAATCAAATTTGTAGCTGAATTTGGTCCAAAACTTTCTGAGGTGTTTATGTTTCAAATCCAAGTACTTGAACTGATGGTTATTCTTGTCCTCGTTATCCAACCACAGGCTTCTAAGTGTTCCTCCTGATTTCCCCTTATTCGATCCTAGCTCCACAGGAGAATTTTATAGCAAACATTTCACTTTGCCCCTTCCTGTAAACAGCTCCTGCTTCTGTAACATGCAAACTGGGTATAGATAATAAGTCAATGCTGGGCTGCCGTCAAGGTCAGACCTTCAGAAGCATACACACACTGCCAAGAGCATTCAAAGGAGATTCTCTCCCTGGTTTTAGTGTTTTATGTCCTTTCCTCTCACACTGGTAGATTTAGTCTTGCATTTTTTGACTGAATCCTGTAGGAACATAAAGCCACCCTCAAACCAAAAATCTCAAAACTTTGTCCACCATGGTAACAGTTTATTGAGCACAGCCTCACAGAGGAAAACTTGTGAATAATGGTTTATGAAAAACTCATGAGCCAGATGTGTGCACTCGGAGCCCAGAAAGCCAAATGTATCCTGGGCTGCATCCAAAGGATTGTGGACAGCTGGTATGAGATGATTTTGCCACTTTGCTCCTGTGAAGCCCCACCTGGAGTATTGTGTTCAGATCTGATGCCCCCAAGGGAAGACATGTAATTTTGGGAGCAAGCCCTGATGACAAGATTGTGAATTTGATAGGAGGACAGGAGCACCTCCTCTATGAAGACAGAATTAGGAAGTTTGGGCTGTTCAGCTTGAAGAAGAGGAGCTCACAGCACCTTCCAGTGTCTAGAAGGGGCCTATAGGGAAGCTGGACAGGGAATCTTCATCAGAAACTGTAGTGACAGGACAAGGACTAAAGGACTGAAAGAGGAGAAATGTATCTTAAATATTAGGAAAATGTATCTTAAATATTAGGAAAAATAAATTACTGTGGATGGTGAGGCCCTGGAACAGGTTCCCCAGAGAAGCTGCGACTTCTCCATACCTGAAATTGTCCAAGGCCAGGTTGGACAGGGTTTGGAGCCACCTGAAATAGTAGAAGGTGGCCCTGCCCATGGCAGAGGTTGGAATGTGATGAGTTTTAAGGTACCTTCCCACCCAAACCATTCCGTGTTTTTACTAGTCAAGAACCCTGGTTGTGAGAGAGTTAGATTTAGAGCTACTTATTTATTTAGGATGCTGTGGCTTGTCTCTCCCACAGAGCCCTGGTTCTATTTTCGCTCCAGATAACCCGAGACAAGCCGCAGTTAGAAGGAGCTTTCTCAGGGTTCTAAAAAACGAGAAGGGGCCGAGAACCTTCCTTTATCATGAGAGAGTGAGTCCCCATCGATGGCAGAGGAAGGAGGTTTGCATTTGCTCTGGGGAGTGAAACCAAGGCCTTACTCAGTCTTTGTTCTGTGGTGCGGCCCCAGACCTAGGCCCGGGTCACGAGCCTGAACCAAGAGGAAGCCCCGTCCCCGGTCTGTGACTAATATCCAGGGAAGGGGCTAGAGGCAGGAACAAGCCAATACCCAATCAGGGTTAAGGTGGGAGTGGAACAGGGTTGGATTACATTCAAGGAAGGGGACTGGGGAGAATGTGGGGGATGGGCTGGGGGAAGGGCAGGGACACACTTCGGGACATTACATATTCCAGGGAAAGAGGGGGGTACAGAACAAACCATTATAAAATCCAATGTAAAAATGAAATACAATATAAAACCAAATAATACACAGCAACAGGATACTACCTATTTAACACTTTATATTTATTTAGGATACAAAAGCCTCTATCTGAGATTCAGTGAAGCCCTACTGAAATGTGATCCATCAAGTGACTTTCATTTATTCTCTACCTGCGTCTATTGGAAATATTTTGTGGTCACATCACCTTACCTAGTGATTATCTGTTCAGTTGATTGCTAAGTAGAATGGCATTCTGTTTGCTCATTGATGATTTTTAATTATAATTTGAACTCTGTCGTGGGCTCTAATCAATAAAGTGCCAGGAAACCTCAGAAGCTGAAAGAGGGAGAAATAATCATTAGATGTTATTAAAGTGATGCCCAATAGAAGCCCAATTCTTTGTGCAATGGCCAATGTTTCAAGTGCTTATTGATTTGCTTTTATAACAATTATACTGCACTCAGGGAAGCTGGGAAGTAAGAGGGGGAAGAAGAAAAGCCAAGGAAAAAGAAAAAAATAAAAATACAGATCCACAGCAGTTATTCATGCCTCAGAAGGCATAAGTCGGAATATGTCCACTTAGATGATAATTCATTCTCCTAAACCTTTTTAAAGAAGTCATGCCTTCTGAATGCATTTTCTTTAATTTTTCATGTTAAATACTTTAATATTGCCGTTGCTTACCATAGGCCTACAAAACACAGTGTTAGCCGTACCGTGATATCCCCATTCCATGAAATGTGATAATTCTTTAGACAGCTTTAATATGAAAAAGTGTTCCCCATGCATGATTTATAACAGCTTTATAAGGTGAAGTAATTACATTATCAGATATCCCTGATGTGTTTGAGCAATAAGGCACCTTCATAATAACAGACGACATCTTATAATTACCACAAGGCAATTGCACTCCTGGGGAAAGGCGGAGGTCAAAATACATGCCTTGCCTATACAATGCCCCAAGGAAGTTATTATCAGGATATAAATAAATAAATACAAGGAAGTGAAGAACAAGGAAGAAGAAGCTGATACTGAATAATGTTGAGCTGTCTTATAATGTAATTCAAGATTTATGGGAAAGGGCAAAAGTGTATTTTCATCCTAAGATGCAACGTGACAGTTCAGAATATCTAAACAGCAATTTTGAATGAGCAGAGCTAATCACAGAAGTTGACCCATCTCCTCAGAAATCTCTTTGGCCAATCAAAGCCATTTGATAAAATATCAGACCTTACTGAGAAGTACATTAAATATGCAACATGCTTTTAATGCTCACAAAACTGTTGCACTATATGTTTCTAGGTGATATAGCACATTCATGATTCTTACATCAAGGTTTCTCCGTCCTCCCAAATGTTCTTAAAGGTCTATTAATGGAATCCTAGAACCAACCATGTCCTGAGCTGCACCCAAGGGAGTGTGGGAAGCAGTTAAAGGGAGTGGATTCTGCTCCTCTGCTCCACTCTTGTGAGACTCCCATCTCCAGAGCTGCCTCCCATTCTGGAACCCCCAAAAACAGAAGGACGTGGAGATGCTGGAGCAAGTCCAGAGGAAATTAAAAAGATGCTCCAAGGCTGGAGCTCCTCTGCCCTGGAGCCAGGCTGGGAGAGCTGAGGGTATTCACCTGCACAAGAGAGAGCACCAGAAACCTCAGACCCCCTGCCAGGGCCTAAAAGAGCTCCAGGAGATCTGGAGAGGCACTTGGGACCAGGCTTGGAGGGACAGGGCAAGGGAGAATGGACTAAATCTGAGGAGGGCTGGTTTACATAAGGTATTCAGAAGAAATTCTTGTCTGTGAGAGTGGTGAGGCCCTGGCACAGGTTGCCCAGAGAAGCTGCGGCTGCCTCATCCCTGGGGGAAGGTCGGCCAGTTGCATGGGGCTTAGAGCAACTTGGTCTAATGGAAGGTGTCCCTGCCCATGGCAAGGTGTTGGAATAAGATGAACTTTAAGATCCCTTCCAACCCAAACCTGTGATTCTGTGATCTGTGAAACCTGCTATAAGTTTTATTTTCTTTTTCTTCACAGAATGAAAGGGGGGAAACAAAACCTTTCTGTCAGCAGAATCTTGCTTGTTATTTTTTTCAGACTACTTGCCTTATTTTTGTGCAAATTGTAATTAGCCAGATCTCTGGAGTGTGTTATTTTCAGAGGTTCATTCAATTATCCTCCATTCACTGCTTTTAAGACATTTTTAATTTCATGGAAGGCCTAAAAAAATTAGGCCAGTGACCAATCTGATGGGCAACAAGATAGGCAACCTTTTTGTATGTTGAGAGAGGATCCAACATCTGTTGATGGGAATTAACAAGATGATTTTCCCAAACTTTTTCCAGGAGGAACAGATCAGAAAATAAACACAGACTGTGGTGTGGGAGGGCAGTGCAGCTCTGCAAGAGGTTACACAGACCAATTTAAATACTTAAAGGATTTGATTTATTTTCCTTTCCTCTGCCATCCCACATTGCTTCTAGTTGAACACAGGACATGGAAATAAATTTATGTGCCCTTTCCCACCCAAAAGTTTCTTGGTGCTTTTTTCTGGGCTCAAAAGGATTACATGTCTTACACTGATGTTTCCATTTTACAATTAAACTAAAGTGCTTAATCAAAGAAAATCATGTCTCAGCAGGAAGCCAGAAGTTGGTAAATAAGCTGTAGGGGGCAGGGAGAATATTTGGTGTTACCTAGCACTGCGTGTGGCTCAAACATTACCCAAATAATCAGTAAATCAAAGAAGCTTTGTCTACTATACTGTGTAGGGCAGAGCAGACCATTATTTACTCACAGTGACAAATGGGGATGGATGGATTTTAGTTTCCGATTTCATTCCTGAGGTGCATTTCACGGTTCTCTCCAGAGCTTCACAATATGCTTTGTTTCCCATCAGAACTTCCTTGACAACTGCTACTACAGCTATTTATGCTTTGAGAGCTTTCAGGTGGAGGCAGTTTTGCCTGATTCTTGCTAGCATACAACCTCTAGCACAATACACAACCAGCTAGAGATGTCACAGCAAATTCTTGGGAATTTGTTTGAGAACACCTGAAACATGTTTTGTACAAACAGGGTGACAATTGTAGAGTGTCTGTTTATCCAATTCTCATTTCTTCAATCTTCTTTTGTTTATCCTTCTGTCTCCAATTTTTCTTTGCTCCTTTTTTTATGTCTTTTTTTTTTTTTAAATTTGTACTTGTCAGAAAGCATCCCTACACTTTAGTATAAACAAACATATTTCCTAAAACAAAATTCTTTCTGGAGTACACAGAGTACTCTCTCCTCTGATTTTAATGACTGTGCTCAACTACTGGTATGATTCGACCTGTTGGTTAGAGTACATAAATTTAGAGATTGGCATATATATAACTAAAGGTGACCTCAGTGTGTGCGTTGTCATTGTCGGCAGGGACATGATTCAGCTGCTTTGGCACAAAAACTGAGCACTTTTTGAGATTCGTAAGGCATCCTGAATGTTCTCCAGCTGACCAAAAGCACCCTGTAGATACTGCGTGATGTGTGCAATGGGTAACTTGGAGCCCATTGTGCTTTTAATGGTAATCAGTGCTATGTGTAGGACAGAATTAAGCTGCAGGATGTTCAATGGGTGCAGAAATCGAGTCATCCTGATGTAAAGAAGACAATCATCTTTATTTAGTCAGCTGAATGTCTCCATTGATTGTACTGGCTAGTTTTACAACAGCTACACTGGAAGTGGTGCCAGAAGCATGCTTGTGGAAACCTATATTAAGCCTTTTTGTACCCTAGTCTGTCAGCTGAATCCCAACTTGTTTTCCTCCTACAAATAGGATTAAGCTTCATGAATTGTGTACATGCCACAAAGAAATATGGATGAAGTAAAGGACTTCTACTTTTGCCTAACATTTTCAGAAAATTGGCAGATATGTACAAACTGTAGGGATTTGCACAGGTGTGAACAGGAAATCTGGATTTCTTTCCCACCATCAATATTTCCAGGCCTCTGTTAAACATTTATAAATATTTATAAAATACCTATTTTTTTTCTTTTCTTATTTATTATAACAGGGACATATGTTTGTTTTTCAAAAGCAACATCTGCTTTTCCAGCTTTCCTAAGAGGTATTGGTCTTCCACGTACACTTAGATATTACGTCTTAATTAGAAATAGAACTTTCAGCATTCCCTGAAGTGTTTTTATTAGTTTGAGATATACTCAGCATGCATTATGTTCTGGTTTAAGTCAGTTTTTTATTTTGTTTGTTTGTTTTGTTTGTTTGTTTTTTCTGGTTTCTTTGGCTTTTGCATTGTTGAAATAATAGGATCTTCATGCCAATTCAGTAAAAAAATCTATTTTACATTTTCCTTCATGTTCCTGAAAGTAACAGCAACACACATTCACAAAGAATATAATTCAAACCCTAAGATGAATATATCTATTAATGGGCTTATGTGAGGAAGTATTTAGTTCTTCCAGGTGACAAACATTGAGGGACATTGAAAAACCACTGGTGATATAACAGATGGAAATCTGTATGCAACCTCATAAGACTTCAAACGTTTCATCATTAAAGAAGACAAATAAGGGTTCTCACAGTACACTAACAAAGAAGACAGATGCTTGATTCCATATCTGGTCAAAAAGTTATTTATCAAATCAAAGCCAACATCTGAATGGGAAGAATGTTCTCATTAAACTCTAATAAAAGTCTCAACCATGAGACAAAATCCATAAGACTTTATTTTAATCCTACTAAATCTTCTCAGAAACTTTTATCAGTATCACACACTATTCCCATATTATTCGAAAAGAGTAACTTTTCTCTGCTCTGCATCATTTTTTCCATAAAAAATTATATTTACTGTTATATTAGAAAAGTATTATAGAAATAAAACATCCAATAAAAATCCTTTTTAAGAATGTTATGTTACTATTAAACATTGCATAAAGTTAATATGAATTAGATTCTATTAAATTTAATAGGTTTTGAATTATTGAGTTAAATTCATTTTCAATAAATTTCAATTAAGCCAAATTTGTTTCAATTTTTTATTAATTCCAGTCACTATCAATTATCTTCAATTAATTTCATCTTTTGCTGCATTTTCAGGTAATTCTCCATTACTTTCAATTAGCTTCTATTAATTTCAAGTGGGTTTTGTATCTGTTAGTTGATTTCATAAGAAACAAATATCCTTCTTTAATATGAGTCTGCCCTATTACTTCTTGTCCTTGTGCCATAAATGGGCAATTCACGACCAAACCTTCATGTGAGGATATTGGCATAGTCTCAGCAGTGTCAGTGTAGTATTTTTGAGCAAGGACAGTCAGAAATCTGATGCTTCCTGAGAACTGAACAATGTCTAGGAACTAAAATCAGCATGAATTTCACCAGAAACTTCCATGAGGTTTGGATTTCACCCAAGCAAGTGTAATAGTTATCCTGCCTTACTTGTCTCACTTCTCTGTAACACTGTGAAACAGAAACTTAATGGTCAAGAAAATGTGACTCCTCTCATCCTAAAACATGAGAAGATCACCTGCATTGAGGGAAATCCTGTGATTCTGCATCTCTAAGCCATATTATCCATATTTACTGCCTCCACTCATTAAAGTAAGTATTAAGATATTTAAATTTCGATGTAGACATCGGCAGAGCAGAAATGTGAAAATAGGTCAGATGATCATCAATTCAAACACATATCGTTTGGTAACTAGCCTGATTTCAATGAAGGACAGATGAAAGATAAAGGAATTATCTTCTGTGTTGTTTCCAGTTCAGTGCTCAGTTTAAGCTTGTGATGGCTACGATTAAAACTCTCAGTACTCTGAGTACATAGTTGTTATGGGTAAAAGCAATTATTATGATAGGAAAATTCATGTGGTAGAACAGGATACAAATATCCTTTGAGAACATGGATTAAGAGATTCATGATGGAGTTTCATAGAATAATGGAATGTGGGATCAAAAGGGACATTAAAGATCATTTAGTCCAACCCCTCTGCAATGAGCAGGGACATCTTCAACTAGATCATGTTGTTCAGAGCCCTGTCCAAAATGGCCTTTCATGTTTCTGGGGATGAGACATCCACTACCTCTCTGGGAAACCTCTGCCAGCATTTCACCACCCTCGTTGTGAAAATCTAACCTAACTCTACTCTCCTTTATGTTAAAACTTCTACCCCTTGCAACAGAGCCTGTCCCCACCTTACTGTTTGTATAATTGTACTGATTTATTTACTGTGAAAGCAGCAGTTACCTCCAAACAAGCTCTGCAAAGTGAGGCAATTATCTTACAATTATGCCAACATCACCCACAACAAACAGTTTTATTATGCTAAAATTAAAGTTAACTTCTTCAACATTTCTGCACAACAAAATTGTTGAGAGATACCAGCAGCTTTTACATCCTAAAAATGAAATGAAATCTTCACATCATTCAAAAGTGAGGGAAAACTGTAATGTAGTTTAGCTGGAATACATCTCTGACTGCTCAGTTTTGTTGGTCCCTTCTATCCATAAGCCATCTCTGCTGTAACAGGTGACAGAACTCAAAATCTGGGAGAAGAGCCAAGGCTGGTTGGAGTTATTAGAGGCTTCACATTTTTCTTCACTGAACTTTTGGGGAATGTCCTGAAGCACAAGCAGCCCAAGGTTTTGGTGGTCAACCCTCTGTGTTTATTTTAGTCTGATATTATACATCCAGAAACCTGACACTCAAAAGGTCTGTTCAAGCACAATGTGTCTGATCAGGTTTTACAGACTCAGTAACACGTATGCAGGGAAGACTGGCTATTTCTTCTCACCAGGCATGTAAGTGAAACACACCTGGAGCTAGGAAGCAATTTCACTATGTAGCCACACAGTTTATTATAACTGACTTTAATTCTCACCTCCAAAATTACCATCAGCTACTGATTTCTAGTGTTGGTGAACCACACAAAAACAGTTCAAATTTTTTCATCTAGTAGTAGAACTTGCAAGGGATGCACAAATACAACTCTATTTTCAGCAGCTGAAAATGTGAGTGATAGAAACACTTTTCTAGATTAGTATATTCAACCAATATAATAACAGTTTTGCTTGTGCAGATCAGTGCTCAAAATAAGTTACTTCATTCAGACCAACCAGGTAGAAATGTCTCAGCACCTCTTTTCTAAAAGCTTTTCTTTTGGTTGGTTTCATTTCATGACAATTTCAGAATACGCAGATGTCAAGGACAGTGAGGACAGCAAAATAATCACAGGTATATATTGGAAAGTTTCCTTCCCTTCCAGATTAATTTATAATATTGGAATGCTATTGAAAAAAATGCAGAATAAGCCTGAAATCACAGGCAAGAATTCTGCTTTTGAAAGTGTTTCTATCAGAAACAAAACGAATCAAACTAAACAAACGTAGAAAGATGTTCAATAAAGATGAAATTGAAAAGAGGAAAGATAGCATATTATCCACTGCTGTGCCAGCTGACACAGGAAACTGGTGGGTTTTATTGAATATACACTGCTTTGGAAAAATGTATATCCATTTGCATTATGAAAGCTCATCTACAAATGTACTTTGGGTTTAAAATCCCATATGTTGGCTGCCTTACTAATATTAGTTCAAGCAAATTATGGCTTGGCTTCACTAAATGCACATATCTATTTCAGTTAGAGTATTCTAATTTGGCAATAAATACTGTATTATTTATTCTGTGGCACAGATCACGTTATATAAAATTAATGGCTGAACTTCATTCATATGGACTGAATGAAAATGCATTGGTCAGAATGGAAATGAAGGGGAGGGGAAAAAAAGAAACCTGGATTAGATTATATTGATTTCTTTCCAGTATCAGCACAGAACAGTGATGAACAAGTGCTGGCTGTGCTTAATACATACTAATTCCAAAAAAAAAACCAACAAAACACTGGCAGTTTTTGCTTATGGAGGTTTTAATTTGCAACATACTGGGTTTTGTAGGTACCAATTTAATTTTAATTTGTTTTAAAATGCCCAAAAATATTTATTGATTTTAAATATCACTGGTTTGCTTTGGTTTTTATGCATCCAGGTTTCAGGCAAATATATTCTGAATGCCCTGAATGTTGCTTCTGTCTACAAAAAGTCCTTGCATTAACTTGTCTACATATATAGCTCAGAACCCTCCTGCAATGCTATACTAACCAGCTCTGCCCAGGAGTGACAATCCTTCGCTAGAGATTCCCCATCCTATCCCATCCTTACCAGCATGGCAGAGAGTACCAGTCAGTGAAGACTGTGGAGGTTCTGAGGACAGATAGGACCAACTTCAGAAACTAGTTGTGTCATGGGTAAATGCTTCCTGATGTGGTGCCGAAGCTGGCTAGCCCTTCCACAGTACCATGCCATGAGTGGGAAACACCTTGGGAGCAGGGTGACCCGAGGTGTGGCTTAGAGCTGATGCTCTACAGCACTTAGGCTATTGTCAGGCTCACAGTGAAGACAAGGATGAGAGGGAGACCTTCAATATGGGTTCCAAAGGTCTTTATTCCAGTGGAGAGTCCAGGAACAGAGGACAGGGTTCAGCTGACTGCTAGCTCTTTTAAACAGGGGAGGTTTCAGGTGAGGGTACAAGTCTTCAGCCAACAGGAATAAAGCAGGGGAGGAGTGGAAGTTGGGCTTTACGTTTTGGAAACTAATAGAGAAAATGAAGGGAAGAGCATGGGTCACATAAACTGATGGGGCATCAAGAATCGGAATTGATACAGAACCGTCTGGAAGAAGGGACAGGATAATGGGAGGATTGATAACCAAGTAACATGGCAGACAGGGAACATTTGGGAACAATAGGTAAGGGTTGAAGTGGGATTGACACCCAGGTGGGATGATGTAAACTGGGAACAAACCAACAACTCAGGGGAGTATTAGAATAAACCATTATAACAAAACTCACCAAAACAGTTTCTCCTTCCTATGGCACATCATGGACAGGGACCCCTTACTGCAGAACCAGGTAAGGTCTGGATTTTACTGCAGATGTTTGGAGTTGTGCTGTAGTGATTAAAGATTGCTATTAGCAGTAGTGCTGGAAAGCATCCATCCATCCATCCATCCATCCATCCATCCATCCATCCATCCATCCATCCATCCATCCACCCATCCATCTAAAACAATTCCATTATCTGCACCCCTACATGGCACAGCAGAGGTGAGATTCTGTTGCCTTCCCTCTGATGATGTAACACCACAATTTGGCCATGTCTCACACCTTCCTGTAACTACTCTTTACCCCATCCTGTCCATCTTCCTGGTGAAGATTCTGAGACATCATGGAAAAGAATCCTAGAAACATGCAAGTAGGCTTTAGCCCTAGATCACCTCATTCAAACTCATTCAAATATTGCCATTCCCAGAATATGTTCATATGCTCCAGTTTTTTTTAGTCTCTTGACTTCACAGTTAAAGAATAAATAACTCAATAATTGTGGATTTTTTTTTTTTTTTTTTTTTTTTTTTTTTTTTTTTTTTTTGCTAGAGCTCAGAAAAACAGGCACAGTGCTTTTTTACAGTGGTATTCCCATTCCATTCAAGATTATTGTTGTTATTCACATGTCTAAAGAGAAGATGCTTCCTTGTACTCCCTGCATGCACTTTGGGCAGCCAAAATGTCTCAGGCTCAACCACAGTACCACTGCTCATCATTTTGTGGGCTATAGCTGCATCTTCAAATAGTGATACACCTGCCTACCCAGCCCCACACCTCCTGAATTTTGGTGACTGCTTCAAACTGAGATAGACAAATGTCTCTTAAGCTTAAAAAACCAAACAAACAAACAAAAAAACCTGATGGAAAACAGACCAATCAATCTCCTGAACAGGCAACAGCTGGAAGTAAACTTGTATTTGAGCTGACACACCAGTGACTTATTACATGAAATCAAGAATTTTCTCTTCAGTTTCCAAAATCCCATATTGCTTATCCATGTTATCAGAGAAATGGCAGAGGGAAGCTTCACTCCTCACAAAAATCCAGAAAGAAATTCACAAAATAAGGAGATAAAGGTGTTTTGGCCACTGGTACACATTGTGAGAGTTGCTTCTGGAATACATCAGAGTCACTGTAAACCTCAGCAGTTTCAGAACAAAATGTAAAACATTTTTCCATTGACCTCGCTTTCCCACAATAACACCACATAAAATAACAGAGAAAGGAAAAAAAAATACAGAGTGCTTTATGAGTGCACTTTAATAAATCAATAGGCGGCTTAGATACCACAGTGGTAGCTGCTGTATAAATACCCAGACAGGAAGATCCTGTCTTGGAAAATTAGAATAGGCAGTTCCTGAACCTGTTATTGTCCGGTTTTGCTTGAAGTAGGAGAAAGTTTTTTGTTGGTTTTTTTTTGTTGTCCCCCCCCCCTCCCCCACTGTCAAGGAAAACTGTTATAAATAAATATATCTCCATGTCACTCGTGCTGGGTATAGCACCCAAGATGTTTTCTGTGCGATCCAGTCAAGGGAAGAACTACCACTTGCTTGTATTTCTGGTTATGAAAAGATACAGAAAAAACACAGCAGAGATGAAATAGCTTTCATGTCTGCACGAAAGTAATGAAAACAGAAGAAAAACAAATGGTGTGCAAGACAGCCATGTATTATTTCTGAGTTTCAGAAAAACGCTCAGAGATATTTTACATTTTTGATGATTTCCGTTGTTTTACTGATGCTTTTGACATGTTACATTACTCTCTTCAGAGACAATACTGAGTATTAAGCTAAATTAACTGGTTTTAAGCTGAGACCTAAGGACTGGCTATCACAGAAATTCTCCAGAATGCAATATAACAAACACACTGCATTTTATTACAGTAAAGTGCTCTATATTAGCTTTGAAAAGGAGAGGTGGAATGGATGCCATCTACAGAGACACAGCGAAAAATAGCCTTGATTAAGCTGAGATTCCAAGAAGGCAAGATTTTAAGGAAAACAACTGAAGAGAAGGAAATGCAGAATGTGAAAGCTGGAGGAGATCAGGCTTACAAACAAGCAGGGCAGAGTGTTATGGGAAGGTCAAAAGCCAATTAAGAGCATGATGGAGCAAGGGCCAGGCTTCTTGCGGGTGATAATGTCAGAAAGGTGCAAGGAGGATCCCATGGGAAAATAGAAGAGCAGTAATAGTGTGTGGCTGGGAAAGGAAGCTGTATAGAATTGAATGTAATTGGAAGTAGAAATAGAGTTGCAATGGATAAAAGGAGGAAAGAGAAATAAAAATTAGATAGAAGATCTCTACAAATGGATTAGCCAAGGTCCATCTTTGCAGGCTGAAAGACGAAAGAACAGGAAAAACTAGTCTGGGGCTTAATTGCCACTGTCATAGCTAATGAATTATTAACAAGTACATGATGAAATTGAGTAAATTCTCTCTCTGTCTCAGCCACCTCGAACTTCTGACAGTCACCAGTGAAATGCAAAGCTCTTTTTACAATGCTTTTCCCTTCTCTTATGCAATGGTTGTCAGGACATTCATAGGATAGTTTCATTCAGAGCTGTTGGAACCTCTCCCTTGGCTCTTTTTGGGTGGAACTCTCCCACCATAGCTCTCCACAACATGATGAGCTCTTAATAAAGCTCTGCTAATGACATCTCAACAGAAGTTGCTCCATTACTTCCATGGGTTATCTCAGACCATCATTACCATGAATTTGTTTGAAACCAGTGCAGTGAGCCAAGCTTAATGATGTAAAGAAATGTATAAAACCCACAGACCAAAATGCTAGATTTCTTCTTTCTCAGAGAACCTCCTGTCCAGATAATGCTGGAACAAGGAAGGGACAAGTAGTAACTTTTTCATGCCTCAAAAAATGGATATAAATAGGCATCTGCCAGGGTTTGAGAGCAGAAGTGATAGAACAACAGCTTCATCCTTCACCAGTTCTAATGCACTTATAAGTCCTAAAACTGAGAAATCATGTCTCATCCTCTATATCTCCAATTTGGTTATTTGTCCTTAAGGACTTAATGAAATTATTTTCATTTTCCTAAATAGAGGAGAATAATTCCTAAATAGAGGAGAAATAAAAAGGGAGAAACCACACAATTTCCCAACTACAAATTTTCAGAAATTTCAAATAAGGTAACTCTTTAACCTAAACACAGAATATGCTCAACTGAAACTAACATCTTCTGTCTACAGACTTACTGTATTTACTGACTAATTTTGGCTTAGCTGCAGGATTGTATGTCCCTGCTGCCATAAGCCTAGTATAGACACTATATGTGCTTGCAGCATGAGAGAAGAGAATGCACAAATGTCACTTAACTGGTCCTTGAGGTGATACAGGCAGAGAAGAGACTTCTGCAGTGCCTTCTAAGCAAAGGCAACCAGAACAGACCAAGGAAAATACGCACAGACAGATTCAGAGGAGACATTAAACATGAGAAACTTCTGGGGAGTACAGAAATATGGACATAATTAACCCAAAGAAAGATCAGCCCTCATGGATTGGCAGCCACCAAGAGGAGGGATAAGAAGATCTGCTGCTGCTCTGTTTAGCTTGCTGGGATCTGTTGCAACTCACAAATTCGCTGTTTCCTTCAAAAGGGCACAGCACAGCCTGAAATAGTCACTATTTGGTGATGCTGACCAGAATCAAAGCCTTGCTGTTATCAGCTCCAACAGTTTTGTATTTTATTTTTCTCCTTGTCAGCTCACTGAATAGCTGTTTGCTCTCCTCCCTGGTGTAAATCAGGAATAGCTTCAGTCAACATGGTGCTGTTTCTTCATGATGTAGTAAAGATCTAATATATTCTTCCTCCTGGGAGAGCAAAATGCAGCCAAGGATATATGTTGGCATTGTTTTCCCTGCTCTTACACCAGCATATGACTGTTGCCGTAAGAGATTAGGGGGGTTTTGTTTATTTGCTTTTGTTTTTCATTTTGTTTGGTTGGTTGGTTTTGGTTTGTTTGTTTGTTTGTTTGTCTGTTTAAGAGAAACAATACACATCTAGATGAAAGTTAGGAGGAATCAGCCCTATGTGGTGCATTTTTTAAAGTACAGTAATGTGAAAGCAGTTCAAGAAATAGAGTGGGTAGTCATATTAAGGAGTTCAGGATCTAGGAATATGTTTTATGTGTATCACTGAGACTCTTGGTACTGATTGCATCTGTGAGAATTAGCCTATGCTGAGACTGAGGTGAAGATGTCTGTGCTCAAAGCATCTCAGATCCTCTTGCAAATGGGATAATCAGTGGGATCTCCTCATAGCCAACTCAGTTCCCGCATCCCAAGGTGCAGTTTCAGCTTTCTCAGAAAACTGCTGGTAGCTTGAAGATCTGATACAAAAGGAGCACCATATTAAACACTTCTACTTACTGTCACAATGTATGAAAATATGTTTTCTCGCTTGGAAGACTTGAGCAATTTGAGGCTTGAAAGCCATTTTCACTTGAGTTGATTTCACGTCAAGGTATCAAATCCACCCTGACCTGCGTCAGTTGAAAACCAGCACAGCTTCAGAAACTTTCCAGAGGCAACCAATTTCTGTCCAGTGTCAATACCCAGTTACATTTGGGTAAGAGGAATTATCTCATGCATTAGCAAGTACATATAAATAAACAATTTGTGGTAAGGCCATGGGATGAAAGGGCAACTGTTGACAAACTTCACTAACTTTAACTGGGGGCAACAGAAGTAATGGAATCAAAGGATAATAGAATCATCTCAGCTGGAAAATATCTCTAAGGACATCAAGCCCACCTGTTCCCCAGTACTGCCAAGTAGCACCACTAAACCATGCCCCCAAATATAAGATTGACACTTTTTGAATCCCCTCCAGGGAAGGTGTAGACTGGATATTGGGAAAAATTTTTGCAACAAAAAGATTTTCTAGCCCTGGCACAGGCTGCCCAGGGCAAAGATGGAGTACATTATCATGGGCTGAAAACATCTCCTCTTGGGAGTGGTTAAGAGATAAGGAAAAAAGTAGTGGGAGCACATAATTTAGTTTTGCAGAGGGGAGAATTTAGCAGATGGTGTCCCCACGAGCCACACTGTGCCCACTGTTCTTCACAGTATCCACATGTAATCAGAAAAAGGAACAGCACTTGCAGGTGTTAAGAAATATACAGGGCAGTCAAATCTAATCAGACTGCAAAGAGTCACAGAATTATCTTGAAGTACCATCTAACTAGGTAATAAAATGGTTGAGAAAATTTAATTTCTACAAATGCAAAGTAACATACATGTGGAAAAATAACCCTAACTATATATTCATTGATGGCTCCAAATAAGATTTGTATCACTGCATTTCATTTATGTATTCTGAATGGAATATACTGTCACATTGTATTACAAAGGATATAGTAGGACTGGAAGACATGGAGAGAAGGTGACAAAAACAATTAAAGGTATAAAACACCCACTACAAAAGGAGAATAAACTGTTTTGGTGGATATAACAGAGATCTATAGAATGAGGAATTGTGTGAAGTAAGTAAGGAGGGGAAATAGCTTCACTTTTTCACAGTACAGTATCTTCAAGACTCCAAAGGACATAGATAGGCAGAGAATTTAAAAGGTGGGCCTTCTTTTGCCTTTTTGGGTTTCTTTTGCCTTTTTTTTTTTTTTTTTCCCCTTTCCTTTTTGTTTGTTTTTCTTGGTTTGGTTTTGGTTTCATTTTGGGTTGTTTTCCCATGCTGAGAATTGAACTGTGAATCTTTGTCACAGAATTTTCCAGAAAGTAAATAATTATCCACATGTTCAAAGAGAATAGACACCCATGGAAGTCCACAGATTGAGCTACTATTAAACACAGAAGCCCATCTGTGGCCTCCAGTTCAGCACTGCCTATAATACTTACTGCTGGAAAGTTGTCCCAGGGGGATCACAATGCCCTTTTCACAAACCTCAGGCTTTTTTTTTTTTTTTTTTTTTTTTTACACTCTTCTAGGCATCTGTTGTAGCTATTATGGAAACAGCATTCTGATAAATATCCGTCCTGATCCAGTATCTTACATCTCTATATTTTGAGGGGGGGGGAAAAAAACCCACAAAAACTCCTGACTAGATTAGCAAGATTAGTGTATTAATTTAACCCAGATCCTGCTGTTTTGCTTCTCACAGAAATCATCTAGGCCCACAAAAATTCTGTGACCAATTGTAAATACAATTTGCATAAATGATCATGCTCATTTGCATATAGTTCCTTCCTTTGATTCCTTCCCTCAGGGACTGACAATCTGTTCCCTCTGCAGTGAGTCTGGGATTGCCTTGTGCCTCTAAATTATATAATCTTATTTCCTTTCTCTTTCCCTCTTATTCATTTCTTACATTATAACATACTTCTTTTCAGGCTCTGCTGAGTCATCAGTTTATCATAGTTCTGCTTTACTTTATATCTTTTCACTCTTTCCAAGAAAATTCACTTTTTTTTTTTTTTTTTTTTTTTTTTTTTTTTTTTTTTTTTTTTTTTTTTTAATGGATATCTGAATAGTTCCCGACAATGTGTAATCACATCAAAAGAAAAGATTAGGAACTTTTTATCCTTTTGATGTACATTAGGCTTGCTTGAATTCAAAACTGTAAAATACATATAGACAGTGTGAAAAACTGTTTGGTATAAGGCAAATATATTCTCGCTTATTGCACCCCTCCATTGTTTAAATTGTACTAAAATGGCCCAAATTGTAACTTTCAGGAGAATGAGATTGGCAGGCACTTTAGGTAATTTAAGTCACCTCTCTCTCTTGAAAATCAAACCTCCTAATGCAAGCAGAACAAATGTGCAAACCAGGCCCTGTATTTTATTTCCATTTACTGAGAAAATTTTGAAAAGAAAATGTCTTCCTGAACAACTTAGTACCTTTTATCCTATTGTTTAATCCTATTGTTTAATGTTTAATCCTATTCTCAAGTAAAGCAAGATGAAGAATATTTTTTTAATGAATAAATGAACGTTTACTGCTCTGCTGCTTACTACTCATAGATGGCTGAGGAGGGTCAGGGTTCAGACTTGTCCTTTTTCCATCAAGGTATGACTGGTCTTCCCTCTTTGATGGCTGTTGTCTTCTGCTCATTATCGTTTTAGATCTGTAATAATAAGTTTATACAAGTTGTCCCAAAAATATGGTAAAATCCCATAAAAAGCTGAATTTCAAACTGAAAAAAATTAAGATTAAAGCTGCCAATGCTTTCTTGCTCCACAGCACTCTTAAGAAGGATTCATCAGGTTGTAAGTCTACCAAACCTGATACGAATATTGAAACCTCCTGTCAGACAAGACTGCTTTGGATCGCTGCAGCTATTTTCTGGTTATCAAACATACATCATAGAGGAGATAAAATAATTTATAGGGTGAATACAGTTAAAGGATACCTCAATCATAGGAATAAAACCTTCCCAGCTTCTTTGCTAATGTGAAATTATGTAGTTCATGTGATTTGCATACACTGCTAAAATTTGTCAGAGGATATTATGTAATGAGGCTGTAATGAGGGATTGACTTTTATTAAAGGGTTGTTCTAGTGTCCCCATTCATTCCTTCCCAAGGATATCGGATGTGGAATGTTAGGCTGAGTTTTCATCGTTTCATAGGCTATGCAAATGTCTCCTGCAAGAGAATGAGTGAGCACCTCATGGAGTACCCACCCACAAGAATTTTCCCTGCCTCAAGCAGGTATTCAAGTATCAGTACCGGGACGTGTGCTGGAGTCCCTGGTAGGACACACACAGCAGAATGAGATGGGATTCACTTCACAGGCAGCACAAGTGAATCATGACGCCACTGGTCCCACAAGTCTATGCAAATGTATGGAGAAAATCTGATTTGGCTAATAGCCAGCTGTATATTTTAACCACCGAGCAGCCCTTTCCCTCCCACTAGAGGGTACAGTCATCACCTCTGCAAAGCTAGAGTATCACTAAAAAGAGACCAGATGAGCTTCCCTTCTGTTTCCTTGAGATGTGTGATGCTGTGAAAATACTACAGGCAGTGAGAGCTGGTGCCTGAACAGTGCCATGGATTAAAGCACAACATTCTTTTTGGCTCTTGTGCTGGAAGCCATTGCATAGAGAGGAAACCAACAATGATAAATGGGCTCGGTCTCTATAAATCACCACAACAGAGGGAGAGAATATTAAAATGTGGTAGCACTTTGGGATAGCGTGGTCCAAACAGGACAATGTCTGGTCAGGTACAGTACCAGCCACGTGAACCGTTGTCTCATTTCCAGGTCATGTCCAAGCAGTGCTGCATGTCTTCTATGGGATGTTATTAGTTCATGATAATCACACTCTGCAGTTCCTTTACTGCTATTATAAAAATGCTTTTATGTTGGGTAGATATGTTATTTATTATGTGCTAGGAGGAAATGAAGTTGGTAGTTCTGAATGTTGAACAGCAGTTGGAGCTGAGTTGCACAGTTCCCAGTCCCAAAGAACTCTGTCTCCTGTTTCATAATAATAGTGATTTATCCCCTGTGTTATTAAGCCTGTGAATGACTCCATGCAGATCTCAAGGCCAGCATTTTATTTCTGTCATCTAAGCTGAAGCTGTAATAGCAATGACTGACTGTTTTTCTTCTTTTTTTCTTGTTTTTCTTTTTTTTCTTTTTTCTTTTTTTTCTTTTTTCCTTTTTTCTTTTTTCTATTTTTTTCTTTCTTTTTTTTTCTTTTTTTTTCTTTTTTCTCTTTTCATCTTTTCTCTGGCTCTTTTTCTTTTATCCTTCCTTCCTTCCTTCCTTCCTTCCTTCCTTCCTTCCTTCCTTCCTTCCTTCCTTCCTTCCTTCCTTCCTTCCTTCCTTCCTTCCTTCCTTCCTTCCTTCCACAAAAACTCCCATGGAAATGTCCATAGTTGGGAAAATGGTACACTTCAACATTTTTTGACTCATACCTCTGTTGTGAGGACTATTTTGGAGTTGTTAATACTGTGCACTAAATAACAATTCGTTTTAAATTTCATTTAAAATTTTATTTTAAATTGGAAAAGAAAAAAGGTGCAAATTTATTCATCTTTTTGACAGGACACTGAAGAAACTCCTCTGGAATAACACAGATTTCTCAATGACAAATAAGTATTTCAGACTAAGCTTTTTGAACATCAATTGTCCCATGTGTTGTCTGAGCATTGAAAGTTTTAGATTAAGTCAAGGGGTTTAAAAAAAAATCCAAGCAAAGAAAAATCTTGATATAAAACTCTTGCTCCATGATGTAAAAAAAATCTGCTCAAAGTCAAGCAATAATCAATCCCTTGTATATTTCATGGGCTTCAGCCCACCTTAACTTCAGAAACAGGACTCAGTTCACTAATTCAAATATCTAAAAAAATCAGTTTCTATGTACACAAGTAAGTTCACATTTCAGTTAGGAAAGGTTTCATTTGGTTGCTCAGACTCCATTAGAAGGATCTCACAGTGACATCTGGAGATGGAAGTGGGACAGTTTCACCTTTTGTAAAGATTATTTTCTCTGTAGCAGAAGAATAAGAGATTACTTCATTGTTGTAATGTATATGCCACCAACTGTGCAGTGAAATTCCTTAAATTATGATGAAATTGCTCATTTCCTGAAGTGAACACAACAAACTAACAGGCACAGTGAATTTTAGTAGATTTGGATTCGATTCAATTTTCCAGATGTTCGCCTGCAATCAGCCTAGGAACTCAAATCTCAGAACAGTGCTATTCACACAACAGCTGCTGCAAATTTTTCTTTTGAATCACACCAATCAAAGTGTGGATTTGTTTACAGGCAGCCTCAGTCTTACACGAGGAACTGACTGATTACATTAAAAAAAATCTCAAGAATGTTCTTCTGACCATTTATGCAGTTTCCCTATTATTATATTGTGGCTCATTTTTAACGTAATTTTTCTCATGAATTAGTAAATTTAGTTTTCTTCACCAGTCAGTGAATTTTGTTGGTGATACTATTATTATCATCATCATCATCATCATCATCATCATCATCATCATTGTCAGTTTCCTGTCAGGGATGTATTAGAAAGAAATAGCAGAGTAGTCACTGAAGACCTATTAAGAGTCCATTGTCGTCAGTATTTGGATAAGCTAACCTGCTCCAACGATTTTAATTAACAGATGCTCAGTCCAGCAAAGATTAGCAGCACCTTTGGATGGACCTTGTATAATTTACACCTTAAATTACAGAACCCTCTACAGAACTCAGTATCCTTTTTTTTATTTATAGGGAAAAAAAATTATCCAGCACTTCTCTTGATAATTTATTGTGGTTGTCAGTTATTTTAGTAGTGCCTACCCTTGTGTTTGACTTCTGGCATATTGTACATACAAGTTCTTTATGTCTGGAATTGTTTTATTGAGGCAACCATCTAACCTCTCCTAGCCTATCCACTTCTTGTAGTTATAGAACAAAATGATTTATGCATCTTTATTACTGTGCACACAATTTATGTCGAACTTTTGCTGCCTAAGAGTGATTTATCTGGACCTACAGTCAACAGAGAGAAAAACAGGATGACTTTTGTCATATTTAAATTGGCCTCTTGGCTCCTTTGAATCCATCTGCATGTGCCCCCTGCCCACAGGAGACAAAAATCAGACCATCACATCTGGATCACATTATATTCTCTTGGGTCTGTATAACTAAAACTTTCATCATTTGCCTCTTCAATTCCTGCCCCAGACAGAGAAGAGCACCCCCAGATTTCCAAATCCAGTCTTTACTTTATGGGGGGAGGTAGAAACTGAGCACAGCATATAAGAATGCTACCATGATGAGCAAATACTTGACAGGGCTACTTGAAGGTGACTTGTGAAAAAGAGGGAGGACATTTACATGGGCAGATAGTGATGGGACAAGGAAAAATGGTTTTAAAACAAAAGAGGAGAGATTTAGATTAGATGTAAGGAAGAACTTTACTAAGAGTAAGAGGGTGATGGGGCCCTGGCACAGGGTGTCCAGAGAAGCTGTGGCAGCCCCTGGATCCCTGGAAGTGTCCAAGGTCAGGTTGGATGGTGCTTGGATCCACCTGGGATAGTGGAAGGTGTCACTGCGCATGGCAAGGAGGTGGAACAGGATGAAGTTTAAGGTACCTTCCAACCTAAACCATTCTGTGATTGTCTGAAATATCATGGATGGAAATCTGGAGATGACTGTAACTGAAGGATTGATGTGTGACTAAGCTGTCATTTACAGGCACTAATGAGAATTTAGAACTAAGTAGCTAACTAAATGCCTAGCTAAATGGTGATGGTAAGCTTTTATTTTATTTTATTTTATTTTATTTTATTTTTATTTATTTATTTATTTATTTATTTATTCCCCTAATATATAAGGAAGAACAATGTTAAGTTTTTGTATTTACAGGGAAATTATCACTGATTTGTAATCCAAGCAATTAGCACTGCAAATTCACTAGATGTTAGTCAATAGGTAATAAAGGAGATTTAGTGTCTAGATTAATGAAGCCAGGGTATATTTTTTTCAAGCTGCCCACAAAGCTGGTGTTTGACAACATGGTGTATCTGGTGATATTCTAGTGCAAGTATCATACTGATTGATAGAGAAAAGTAATTTAACCAGGATGTGAGGTGCAGAACCAGGCAGTTTATTAGAAAGGGTTGCATACTGATAGAAAAGCTGAAGTTACCTGAATGATACAGTATCTTTAATTCATGGTGCTACTGAGCCAAAGGTGTAGGGAATATGGTTGTGAATTATTCCCATTTTTCAAAGTCCTAATGTTTATAATGCCAAAAGACTATGCAATGTGTTAATAAGGAAAATTAAATCTGAGGGGGTTTTGCTTTTTCAGTGTTGCTTTTTCTAATACCTTTCCAAATTTTTATGTGGCTGCTTAGAAGGGTGAATTAAACTGTGGGTATTTAATTTACTCATTCCATCTACTTATACAAGACCCCTCTTTTCCACATTTTAAAGCAATGGATACTGTGTTCTTCTAATACATCTAAACAGAATAACACCTTTTTCCTAAAAGTTAGTGGAATGATTTCTTTCGTGGCAGAATTTTTTCCCTGTTTGACAAGTTGTATTATGAAAGAGCTTATCTGTTTCCCACTTCCTTCTGCTATGTGAAACTACCTGGACTTTTCTAGATCTTGTTGTTGTTGTTGTTGTTGTTCTATCCCTCAGATCTGCTATGGATTTAGACAACAGTGTAGTATCAGAGACACAAAGACCCTTTTACTTCACTAAAGTAAAAAGACCTGT
Source organism: Delichon dasypus (assembly GCA_037837765.1). Lineage (NCBI taxonomy): Eukaryota > Metazoa > Chordata > Aves > Passeriformes > Hirundinidae > Delichon > Delichon dasypus. The sequence goes on along the minus strand of JBBAXF010000004.1, from coordinate 65,464,821 downwards.
GTTTTGAGTGGATGCTCATGAATGATCCTCCCATATAAGATCATACATACAAATGAGTGTACAAACATGCATGTTTATCTGAGAAAACTTTACAGAATAAATCTGCATTCCCCAGTTTCCTCACAAGGGAATTGACACTAGAGAAGAAATGCATGGCAATGAAATGAAATTGATTAATTTTCACATGAAGTTTCCACCACTGAGGATTTTGGGTTTTGTTGTTATTATTTTAATTTTAACACATGTATCTGCATAGAAATAGCTAGAGTCTGCTTTAAGAACCACTGGGGTAATTAAATGAAATTAACTTGATGAATGCTATCACATGCATCCTGATTGCTGAGTACTGAAGTTCGGTCTTCCTTTAATAACTTGGTGAGGTAAAGTGATTTTAAACTGAATGTGGTGTATTCAATTCAGCAGGCAACAACTGCAGAAATCCAAACTCATCCAACAGATAAAGGAAACTGTATGGCTTGTGAAATACACATGTTGAATTCACATCACACTCTCTTCATTCAAGAAAGAAAGATGTCTGAGACATCATCAGTGAAGTGACTTAGTTTCATTCAGATGTGATAAAGCTGACACACATACACATCTCCAGTTGTGGTTACCGGAGAAGGTTAATTGCATCTGCTAGGATGTGCAAAAGCCTCCCAAGAGGAGGAAAGATTTCTGTTTTCTACTTTTTTTCATCCTTTTCCCCTTCTTCGTTTAAACCTTTTTTCCTTCCTCTTGTCTAAATCTCTTCCTACATGTCTATGATCAGTTTTCCTTACTTTTCCTTACCCTTTAAACAAATCAGTTTCTCTTTTCCTCCCGTATATTCTCTCAGACTAACACCCTTCCCAAAGAGGGTTCCACATTTTCTTTCTTTCCTTGCACCCCAAGCCTTCAGGTTCTCCTCCAACATCCTGACATTGTTCATGTCCCCTCTGTATTTTATGCTTCCTTTTTTTGTTGGTTTTTTTTTGGGTTTTTTCTTTCTTTTTCCTGCAGAATGACCATTACAGTAAAATAAATTAAGTATTATTTTCACAAATGATGTGTTTCTTAGGTAATTAATACAGCTAGGTACCTCACACTGCAGTTAGGGTCAGTGTATCCCCTTCTCTTGTTTGATGGTTGAAAATCAATGGAGCTTCCAAAACTTTCAAAAAAATGTAGATGTGGGGACATGGTTTAGTGGTGAACTTGACAGTACTGAGCCAATGACTGGACTCAGTAATTTTGGAGGGCTTTTCTAACCTAAAGGATCCTATAATAATATAATTTTTTGACTAAATAGTTCTGAATTAAAGCCAATGTGATTCAAGCTGCTTTGGCTCAAAGATCCTCAGTTTGGCAGAGTTTTCTGTATCTAGCATACTACCCTCGACAAACTCTGGGCAAACTCCTTGTGGAGAAGGACTAAAACAGGAATCCTTCTTTCTGGTACAATTTATCTTCTGACTGGTCTGCTGAACATAGTCTGAAGCCCTGAAGTGTCTTCAGCTGTAAGTTTTTAATCATGAGGTCAAGTCATCAAAGAGGTAGGAAGAAATACTTTCCTATGAGAGTGGCGAGGCCCTGGCACAGGCTGCCCGGAGAAGCTGGGGCCACCACCCCTGGAAGTGTCCAAGACCAGGCTGAATGGGGCTTGGAGCAACGTGGGATAGTGGAAGATGTCCCTGCCCATGACGGGGGGTGGCATGAGATAATATATAAGATCCTTTTTAACCAAAACCATTCTGTGATTCTCTGATTCTATTCTAAACTCATCAAGGTTGCAAGCCCTGGACAGTTTCCTTAAAGACACATCCACTCTAAAGCTCACTTTGGGTCACGCTCAAAATCCAAATAGTCAAAGTTTACCTCAGAATGGAATCCTTGCTAGTTCTAGTGCACCCTTGTTTAATTTGACCTATATTACATGCACAAAACAATTATTTTGTCCATATGGTTGATGTATGCAGCCAGCATCAGCAAGCAGCTGCTGTATGGCTAGTGAGTGTAATTTAAGGGCTGAACTGAAAAATCTCAGACATGAATGAAAAACAAACTCTCTTATATCTCAGCAGGTTTGAGGGGTTTTTAAATCAAATTAATATCCTGTTCATTCATTTAAAAAGGTGGTAATATTTTCAGGGTTCCTCACTGCATAAGTTCATTTGAAAATTGGACAGGGTGTAGCTGTTTAATGAGCAATTGAAAATTTCAGTCTCCCTCTCTTCCTTGAATAACCATTAAATAATTCAATATCTCAGTCTCCCTTTACGAAATAGGGATAGCTGCAATTCCCTTACTAGCAGGGAGAATGGAACTTCATAGAATAAATAATATTTTTTAAATAATAATGTGCATTATGTAGGCATAATGAGTCAACTAAAACCCTGTCATCAACTATGAGGTCTAACCCTTCATCATTTTGTTTGGGAATTTTTTTTCAAATGCGACACTATTCCTTTGCACAAAATGACCATCAGAAAAACTTTTGCAAGTTATGATTTTCAAAGCTAGTGGAAAAAAAATTATATTAATCATAATGGTGTTCCAGAAAAACCTATTTTGGTTTTATAGGCGTATCTTCCATGAGAAGTCAGAGGAGAAGGGAGACATGAATAATATGTTTCTCAGTATTAATAAGTTCTTCTGCTTGCACATAACAAAAGAGATTTTAATCACCGTGGTTATCTCTCTTTGAAGTGAATATCTCATATTAATCTTTAGACTCAGTTGGAGCAAACAAAGGTAAAAATCTAGACTACAAAAGAACCCCCAGAATTCTTATTGAAAACAACAATGGCCTTTATTGAAACTATATTAAAATATCCAGTTGTTTTTTGTTTTGGTTTGGTGGGGTTTTTTTGTTTGTTTTTGTTGTTGTTGTTGTTGTTGTTGTTTTTACAGGAGCTCCTTATTTTCAGCTCTTGAATAGTATTTCCCTAAATAAAACTGCACCACACAAAGTGCCATTATGATTTCCAGCATTCATTTCCAGAGGGGCTTCTGCTAGTCCATAGCTATAACTATGATGAAAAGGGGCTGTGGACAGCCCGTTGCAGTAATGTTAGCTCTCCATCTATCAACCCAGCAGATTATATGAGTAGCATTTCCTTAGAATAAAAACTCAGAGATGTAATAATCAATGAGATCTGGCATGCTGAGTGCCTACACAAATCCATTGCTATAAAGAATGCCAAATTATTAGTGCTTCACAAAAATCTATGGAATTGTAGTCAGCAGGGCTGAGACCAGGAATAAAGCAATTAAGGATTGACTGAATATTTCAGTGATGATCTCTGTTTTTAGAGTTCTATATGTCATTATAGTGTATGTTTTGGAAGTTCTGCTTTTTCTTGTTGTGATTTCATGATGCAGGAGCCTTAGTTGCCAAAACAGGGTCAGAAGTGACCATGTCCTTTCCACATTGCTTTCTCCTCCCTTGGCACAACCTGGGTATGGACAGTACCTCTGTGTGGGATGGATCAGAAAGCTAAGCTTTCTCCCTCTGGTTCTCAAGGCAAATATCTTACTTTTGTGTTATTGTAGTGCAAAGTATTGAAGATATTTAACCTAGACATGCTTCTTCCTGCAATGTGAGTGTAGGAAGAAGCAATAAAAAGCAGAAAGGAGCAGCTGTAACTCCTTAGTCTGATATTCCCTCCAGACATCTTTGATCAAAACCTTACAGAATGCAGAATCTGATCATCAGTCTGTGTACTTTGTAGGCTCATTCATTCCTCAGTGATGCCACAAGACCAAAGACAAGCAGTAACTTAATTTAGAAATAGCTGCTGAAGGCTCCAGTGGAATGAGATGAGAAAAATCTCACTGCTGTTGGGTTATATTAGAGGTACCAAAGCTTTTTCAGCTACTCAAATTCTGGAAACAAGATTATGAGGATTGGACAGATCTAGACTAATTGCCAGTATAAGAATGATAAGAAGTTTATATATTCTTCAACTGATGATGTTGTTCCCTCAGATAGTTACATGCATAGTGTGTAAGTTATAATTAACTAGTTACTATTAATACAAGCTCAGGTCATCATAAAGCTATGGCATGCTCACTGTTACATGTGTGCTTTGTATTTGGTCTGCAGTGTTCCTGTGATGTAGAGATCTGCTTCAACTAAACATAGAGATCTGCTTGAAATATCTAGACAAAGAGCAAGAGAATACACAACTGCACCTAAGAGAAATAAGTACTGCTTAACTAGTTCTCTTACAGATTAACTGCTCTGTTGGCCTTTTATGTATTTGAAACCATACACAAAAACCTCTTCACACCTTTAAGCACATGAAATAAATAACACTAGAAGCACATTAGGCAGTGATTCAAGGCATTCTCCATTCCTACCCCAACATTTTCATTTGCCTTAAAATGCTATAAGTATTTACTAGAGAAGAGGAGACTGAGGGAACACCTCATTGTGGCCTACAGCTTTCTCATGATGGGAAAATGAGTGGCAGGCACCTATCTCTCCTCTCTGGTGACCAGTGACAGGACCTGAGGGAATGGCCTGACATGGTGTCAAGGGAGATTTATGTTGGCTATCAGGAAAAGGTGCTTCTCCCAGAGGGTGGCTGGGCACTGGAACAGGCTGCCCATGGAATGGTCACAGCACCAAATCTGACAGAATCCAAGAAGAGTTTTGACTGTACTCTCAGGCACATGATGTGACTCTTGGGGTATCCTGTGCTAGTCCAGGAGTTGTACTAAAAGATTCTCATGGGTTCTTTGCCACTCAGGATACTCCATGATTCTATAAAATTTTCTGAATGGACTGATCCAACCCTCTGTTTCAGTAGGACCGGCAGCAAATGTCCCACTGTGCCGACCACCACTGCTGAGGTGTGTAACAATCGGCATCAGCATGGCACCCACTGTCCTCGGTGGTTGAATATGACCTGCTGTGCATTGTCAGCAAAGCCCTTTTGAGACCAATAGCTCCTTCACTGACCCACATTGCCTTTCATAAGGAGCAAAATATTAGGAGTTGTTTCATTCTAACAATTTAACAATAGATGAGAATATTTAAAATTCTTAGGAAAGGCTTTTGTTCATAATCTAAAGTTGGGTTTTGAAGTCTTTACAAACTCTCTCTCCAGGGAGGCTGTGTGGAGAGAGAGCCATCCTTTCAGCTCACCCTTGAATGCACTTTGAACAAGCAGCTGCTTTTACTGTAAGCATGTTATTAATGTCTCTTCTCCAAAGCAGATATAGTACCCTGGAAAATGTTCTATTGATTTTTTTCCCTTTCCCTGTCCCTGTTTCAATCACACTCGTTTGAATGGCTTTCATTTTTAGCAACAACAAGAGATTTCTTTGAAGAAAAGTGGTGTCTAGGTTTAGCCTTAAATAAAATCACTGCTCAATTTAAGCTCTGAAAAATACTATTGATATTTTAATAGAAGATTGGAGAACCAATTGGTGGTTCAATAATAGCTACAAGGAGTTTATACATAGGAAACACACATGAGGATGATTTTATTTCTTTTGCTCTACATGTTAACAGAAAACAGCAGCCTAAATCTTGACTCAAGGATCTCAGTAACATGGAAATATTTCATTCCAATTTTCTAAAGTGAAAGTGTGCATTGAGATACCTGTGTGCAGAGTGTAGAAGATAGAGATATAAATAAGAGGGTACCATATATTTCTATACAATAAATCTCATGCAGAGAAATATTACATAATAAATTTTGCACAGCTGGAGATGTGATTTTGCTTCTGACATTGGTTAATGTTATTATTAATTGCTTACATCACATGGAGTTAAACAATATTTTTCTTAACTTTTTTCGCTGGGGACCAGAGAAGAAATCACAACCTCTGTTTTGGAAACCTCTAAACTGAGGACATAAAACCCCCACTGAATTATGTACTACATTAGCATCTAGGGAGAGATTGGTGATGTCAATTGCCATGAGTACGTCTCAGAGTGGCTGATATTTATTCCCCATCCCTGGAAGTGTCAAAGGTCAGTCTGGATGGGGCTTCAAGCAATCTGGTCTAATGGAAGGTGTCCCTGCCCATGGCATGAGGTTGGAACAAGATGATCTTTAGGGTCTCTTCAGATACAAACTACTCTGATTCTGTAACTAAGCTCCTGGAAATGCAAGATGATGTGAGAGGTTCTGTAGGAAGGACAGGAGTGGGCCATGGGTAGAAAGAAAAGGTGAGGCAAGACGCTTTTAGGGAAAGAATCTTGAGACTATATGATAAATGCTCTTACTATTTAATTCCAAAATCTATATTAAAGAATATATTTAACTAAATAAACAGATAAAAGATATATGCATAATTAGGATATTATAGAATTATAAATACAGATGTATCATTAAAGAAAGAATCCATGTAGAAACCACCAATATGAGGAACAGCGTAGGAAGACAGGGTTGTTTAGCCTCAAGAAAAGAAAGTTTGGGAGTGACCTTATCACTCTCTGTAAGTCCCTGACTGGAGGGTGGTCAATCTCTTTTCACAGGCAACAAGTGACAGGAAAAGGGAAAAGGCCCTCAGATGTGCCAGGGGAGATCCAGGATGGACATCAGGAGAAACCTATTCATGGGAATCATGTGAAGGGTGGTTAAGCATGAGAATGAGCTGTCCAGGGAGGCGGTGGAGTCTTCATCCCTGCAGGTGTCTAAGGAAGTCCTGGAACTGGCACTCAGTGCTCTGGGCTGGGTACAAGGTGGGCATCGGGCACACGACAGACGCACTGGGCTGAGAGGTCTTTTCCAACCCAAATGATTTTAGCATTCTAAGATCTGATGTTTTCATCAAACTCCTGTCTTCCAAGGACTTTTATAATGCTAGTAACTGAAAAATTCTACCTTCATGTACTTTTTCAGATGCAATGAGTAGAGAAAATAACTCATGTATACTACAGGCTGTTGGATTTGAGCCAGAAGTCTAACTTCTACTTACTGACAGAGATGCACAATTATGTTGTGCATAAAACTTACACCACTTTGTTCATAAACCCATTTGACAATTTTTTGTTCCCTGAGATCAGTTGTGTTGCACTTAACACTGAAAGTTAAAGTTCTTCTTTAAAAACCAAGACACATATTTGAATATGGGTAATTGCTTTAAAATTCAGGCTTCACTATCTAAACTGCTTTCAACAAATAATATTGATTTGTCCTTTCACATGTAGAAAAAGCATCAACCAACTGAAAAAAACAAAAACAAAACAAAACAGAACAAAACAACACACACAACACAACAACAACAACAAAAAACACCCACACAAAAAACCTCCATGAAGGGCTCTCTGTACTCTCAACCCTTTGCCCATAAAGACTTAGGTGTTTTTCTGATGGCTGCTTGCCTTCTTTAACAGGCTGTGGTTACCAGCGTGAGCCTCAACAGGAGAGCTGTTACATTTTTATTTTAACGCTATGTCCTACATAAAAGTTGGCAATAAGAGAAAGTACTCTATAGGATATTACTCCGCCATGGACTCTTCCTTCACACGCTGACATTTTTTACATATTAACAATGCTAGAGTGAAGATATCTTATTAAAAATAAAGTAAATAAAGACAAAGAGGAAGTGAAAAGAGGGTGGGTGAAGGCAAATAGAGTAAGCCCAGGGATCTGGTCGTTATAATAATTCAGATGTTTCTTCTGGTTAAAACTAACAGATGAGCTTATGAGAAATTGATGCAGATGTAAAAAAAGGAGTGTGTGAATTAGATGGCTGGATGCAGGTAAGAAAATTTAATTCCTCAGCAACCTTAACTCTTTAGAACTCCTTTCCTCTGCCTTAAGTGTGTTCTTTCCAGTGTCATCCCACCCTAAATTTGGTCCCTGGCTCTATTCACTCTCACATGGATGTTTATGCCTGTAGCTGTACACTGCCTCTGCTCTCTCCTGCTTGCTGGCTCTTACAAAATTGGTGTTAAAATCCACGGTTATGTTGTCAGTTTTTAATTAGAAGCATTTGCTGTTGGAACGTGATCCTGGTGAGATGTTCATAAATATTCCCCTTAGGTTTGCTTCTGTCTTGCAATATAAAGTTGGAAAATTGAAGAAGTCATCTTATATTCTTGGTTACTTACCTTAATACAATGTTTGTTCTCCAAAACTGTACAAAATCTTTAGCTCATGTTTGGTTTGTGATCCTTAATTTCTGTCCTACAGAACTTCTATCAAGCCTATCATTTCCATATTATGTCTGATTACACCACCCTAAATATGTTACCAATTATTTTCCTTCACTGAATTTCAATCTAGATATGTTTCAAAACATTTTTCTAATATATATGGGACAATTTGAATAAAATTTCTTCCTATCAAAATGCATAAAGGTTTCCCACCTGTCTCTGACCCAATAATTTAGAAGCTAGACTTTATTCCACCAAACACATCATTGATATCACAAATTCAATGGTAAAACTTAACTTTCAATGCCCTTCCATTGACTAAGAATTGTTGATAAATCCTCTGCAGGATTCTTTTTATTTTCTTTTTATAAACTAACTCCTAATCTTGATGTAAACAAATGCTCATTTAGGTTTCTTAGCAGAGATGGATATATGATGTAGTTATCAATCTTGATATTTTCTGTCATGCTTTCAGTTGCCTAGTGAAAATCCAAATAAGCAGAGCAATTATTTTCTCATTCTGCAAATATTTTGCATTAGATCACAATAACTAGCACCACTGAATCAACATGGTACAAGTGGATTTAAACTACAATAAAAATTTTTGCCATTATTGTACTCCCTTAATTTTTCCCTTGCTTATGGTCTTATGTTTTCTGTTCTATCTAATGACTCTTTCATGTGCTGTTTTGTTTTGTTTACTATTCTTCCTATTCATAGAATTTTTTTTTTAAAATCCCTTTGATTTCTTCCTTTGCTTGTACAGCATTCTTGGTATTATTTTTTGCTGTATTTTACCATTTTTGCTCTTCTTTATCCTGGGTGCTATACTAAACACTGCTTAGTTATGAATATAATTGTTGCATTTTTGATCATGCAGTTCATAAATTCCACCAGGGGAGACTCATCACAATTGTATTTTAGGTAAGATTTCCTTTATCTGATTAGTTCATTAAGTTACTTTTTTGATATTTATTGTTGCCTCTGGTCTGGAAAAAAAAAACCAACAAAACCAACTAAACAAAACACCAAAAAACACCACCAAAAATAACTTTCAGAAAGTAGCAAAAAAGGCTATTAAAAGTAATTGCATTATTTTTATAAATTATAAAGATTATAAGATTATAGAATAATCCACAAACTATGAATGGACAAGCCATGCAACCCCACCTGGAGACATCTAGAATAAATAGAATAAATTTGCTACACATACAGGAGCTGTTCACATTTCTTTATGTTTTCCTGAAGAGGTAGTGTCTCTGATAATTTACAGTTCATTATTCTCCTCCTTACTAATTTAAAGGACTCACTATTTCCTAAAGTTAAAAAAGATAGAAAGAAGCAATGTGTTTTCTATATACTAGAGTGCATATACTTAAAAAAAAAAAAAAAAGTTCTGCAAACACACTGAAAATAACAGTTTCTGCATTATGAGCTAGATAAGAGAACTGGAAGGTTTAAACTGAAAAAGGAGATGGAGGTTAGATGTTAGGAGAAAATTCTTTATTTGAAATGGTAAAAAGTCACTGGCACAAGTTGCACAGAGCAGCTGTGGCTGCCACGGGGATTGTCCAAGGCCAGGTTGGATGGGGCTTGGAGCAACCTGTGCTAGTGGAAAGTGTCTCTGCCCATGGGAGGGGGTGGAACTGAATGAGCTTTAAGATTCCTTCCAAACCAAACCCTTCTGTGATTCTATGTTTCTTTACTAATTATATTCTTAACATTAATCTCTCAATAAGGCCAACAAGTCAGCATTATGACACAGCCATGGAGAGGGTTAATATTGGAGTTTTTGGGAATGGCCTGATGAGGTTCTAATGTCACAAGTGAAATCCCAGAACAGAGACAGTGTTCGGGTAGAAAGGCTTCTTTTCACTTTTTTTAACCTCATTGCCAATTTAACAATCCAAAGCCTAATTCTGCCCTTTACTACAAGAAGCTCAATTTCCTCTGTTCTTTAAATCATGTTTTGCTGTTTCAAGAGGATATGACAGGAACTGTCCTGTCTCCTATGAAAGCAGTGAATCAACATATAGCACAGAGACACCCGCCGAGCTCTACCATTCGGAACATATTTTTAAACTCTCAAGTAAAAATGGCAAGTCACAGCTGCAAGGATCAACTTGAGAATTGGTGGCATCAAGTGCCAAGTCTGTAGAGAGCTGGTGTCACTCTCTGTAGAACTCAAGACAACTATTGAGAAGGTATTTTACAGTATAACTTTTTCTATGCTTCTAGCCAGACCCTTTTTGTCCTACTTTCAAATGGCAAGTCTTGTTGACCAGGACTTTTCCCTTCACCATGCAATTTCTTCCATTTCCTACAGTCTGTCTCTGCTGAAAACAGTGCCCAGCTCTTCAGAAAAACAGGTGCTTTTTTGTTGTTGTTGTTTTCTACATCTTCTAAGAGAAACCTTTGATAGATTTGGTCCTGCTTAGATTTCATTTACCTACATTTTATATATGATATAACTGACCATCAGATGTAAGTGTAGTCTGTGGACAGACTAATCTGAATTTGAGTGACAAAATTTGAGTGATTATTGTATTGAACTACAATACAATAATTATTTTTTTGCTTCACCTGAGCATCCACCTGAATATATCAAGTCAACGCTGTTAGAATTTTTGGGGTTTTTTTAACCTGAGGTATGTATCACCTGAGCTCAATATTCCACAGCTGCCACAAATTCATGATTCCACACCTTCTTTGCCATGAATTCCCTACATTCTCCAAGTTCCTTGTTCTCTGGTCTTTTTCAAACACTGAAACATGAATTCTCAGTTAAGCTGGCAAATATGTTAGTGGAATCCCTTTGAATAAAGACTTTATTTAATTCTAGTAATTAGCATGGCACTTTGAACCTGTGTACTTTTCTTTTTCACTCCATATTCTTCGCAAATTCCCTTCATGTGTCTAATACACAAAAGTAATACTGTTTTTCTAATGATAGACATTGTTATTGTGTGCTGCTGAACTCCTCCATGTGTGATAACATAGGAATGGTGGGTTGTGAACAAATGTGATGATCCTTGGCTGGACTTACACCACACTAACAGTGGGTCCACAAATATCAGGAAAATAGAATCACAGGCTCACAGAACGGCTGGGTTGAAAGTTCCCTCAAAGTTCATCTCATTCTTACTCCCTACCATGGGTAGGGACACCTTCTACTAGACCAGAGCTCTGTGCCTCATTTAAGCTGGCTTTCAAAACTTCCAGGAATGGGGCAGCCACATCTTCTCTGGGCTTGGCCTTGCAGCCAAGAATGTATTTCTTATATCTATTCTAGCCCTTCCTCTGTTCTATCTTTTCATGCCCTTGTGAAAAGATGTTCTGCAGCCACAGTCTCCACTCTTTGACCACCCAGCCAATTCCTTATTCACCATGTAGTCCATCTTCCAAATCTTGTCTCTCCAATCTAGAGACAAGACTGCTGTGTGGGACAACGTAAAATGCTTTGTACAAATCCAAGTAGATGGCATCAGTCACTCCTCAGTCTTGAAGTTTTATGACTGCTTTTTTGCTGCAAGTTGCCAGGAACCTGAGGACAAAAAGAGGCCTTAATCCTTCCAACCAGGCTTCCAGGGGTCCCTCATATACCCCTGGCTTTCAATCCTTCTTTCTCTGTAGGTCTCAGAATTTTAATATTTTTAGCTCCTCTTCTGTATGGGCCCATAAGAGATACACTGTGGCTTGCCTCCAGCCTTCTCCTTTGTGCTGTTAAAACACTGTAAGTTCTTCAGGTGAAACAAAATTTCTAAATCTTGTAATTACCACTGACCCAAACAAATTCCTCCACATCTTTGCATGAAAGGGCCATAACCCAGTGAAAGGATGTCTTGTAGTCTCAAACAGTAAAATCTACCACCTTGAAAATATTTAAAGTTTTGTTGTTTTCGTTGTTGTTGTTGTTTTTTCTCCAGAGACTGAAAAAGTAGCTCAATCCATCTGCAATACATGAGGCACTGGCCCCAGGAGGAAACACCTCACAGCCAGATGAGGGGAGGTTGCAGGGATAGTTCCTGAAGGGTGGACCTTGCTTTGTTTACTATGAAAGGAGTTGGAGTAAAGGACAAAACAACTCTTTAGGAAGATGTGGCAATTTGTGATCTCTGAGAAACATCTAATATTCTGCTCATTGGAAAGTTACTGCTATGTCATAGGGCTGAAATGAGAAGTCGCAGGAGCTACTGAGGACCTGACACTGCACGAGTAATGAAGAAAGAATTGGAAAGCATATATAAGAACATATTCTTTTCTTTGGAAGTCCCTACTGAAAGGTCTTTCAGGTCAAAGGCAAATAATGTCAGTCACCACAGAGAGTGATATGTCTTTTCATGTGTGTCATAATTTTAATTTCAAACCAGGCAGAAACACCAATTAATGTAGTGGTTTCACGTTCACTAAATTTTGGTCTTGGTACTTACTCTTTCTGTGGGAGAGAGACTAGGAGAAAAACAAAGCAGGATCAACCTTAAAATTAACAAATACTTTTCTTAACATACACTAAAAGAATAGAAAATAAAAAAGTTGGAAAAAAAAACCCTAAAACAGAATGAAACTTCAAAAACACTCTTCCCTCCCCTTACAAATGGTTCACATTCTTATAAAACAACATAAAGAGACAAAACTTGTAATTTTTCAGTCAGTTTCACTATCTGACAAGAGTCTTTCATCAATTCATTAGGGAAAGAGTATCTTCTAGAGTCATGGGTCCCACTGACAACTTGGAACAGTTCTCTTGTGGGTTTTAAACTGTCACAAAAACAACCGCACAGAGAAACCTGCCTTTGTGACCCTCCCAGGAGCAGGTTCCCAAGCTGCTTATGGGTCATGAGTCTTAGACTTTTGCATACTGGGGTGTCACCTTTTAAAGATGAATAACTCTAAAGCAAAGGATTCTTCACCTCAAGGTACAGAGATATCTTCTCACTTCTTCACTGGCGCAGGGGGTTTCTCATCTTTATCTCTGTTCGAGCATCTGATAGGATTAATATTACTTAGTCCATCACAAACACTTTTGCTTAAATCTACACACAAATTAAAACAATCATCTCCCCAAATGCCTCTCTTTGCCATGATTCAAAGGAATGATCTAAATATGGAGTTCATTTCCATGGCTCAAGTAAGAATAGAACAACCAACTCCTCAACCCTCTGTCCCAATAGTCTTTTTACTCTTGCTACTGACTTCATGCTGTTGTTGTTTGTGTTCACTCTGTCCTTTCTTACTCTCTCAGAGAAGGGCCGAGCTCTGGAAGCTTCATGTTACTAAGAAAGGGTTAAATCTCCTCAGAGTCTTTGTCTCTCTCTCTCTGTAGCTCCTGGTGTTAGATGTTCAAGGCCACACTGGTGAGGGAGGAAGAACTCACAGAAACATCAGAGATCGGAGCACTCGGGCAGTCCGGAATCACAAAAAAACCAGGCAGGATCGTAAATGCCTTCTCAGCCCACCCCTCGATGTAAACTAGGGGGGCTTCGGCCCAAATGGTGCCCAGAGCTCTTATCAGGGGCCCGGCAGAGATCTCTCTCTGCTCCAGAGAAGTCTGAAGAAAGCAGTTGTTGTAAACCAGCAACCTCTCCTTCCCCTCCCCTTCACCCAGGAGCCGATGGAATCCAGCCAGGCCTCAGGCCAGATCCCCCCAAAAGGGGGGAGCAGCAGGCCCAACTCGATGTTACCTGTCTCTCTCTGGCCAAAGGAAGAAGAAAAAGGACCCACCTACAGGAAATTCACAGGGTTTTATATGGTACTTCCCGAAGTCGCAGCTAACAATTTCAGTGGTCAAAATAGATGCCAATATTCCAACTAACCCAAAACTGCAGTCTGAGTGGAGCTTATCAGCTCATTCCAGAGAAAATTTCATTTAATTGGGTAGGTGAGAGCAGTCTCATAGCTTATATATTTAATACTGGATGAAGGAAAAGCCTTTAATAATGGAAATTACAGCACTTACTAGCTGAGCACGTTACATGAAGATCAAGACGAGAGGTAATTCCTACTCATCAACACTGTTTAATCTTCACATGTGTAACCCAGAAATGCTGAGCTGAGATCAAGCTGGTTTCCAGGATGTCTCATCCATTACAGGTCACCTTTGGAAGGATATTTCCTATCAAGGAAAAAGAGTGGCCAACTACTTTTGTGAGAAAAATTCTGTCTCTGGTCGGTAACTGTTGCTGTGTTACTTGTTTTCATATTGCATTTCATTTTTATAGTGGGTTTTATTTTATAATGATTTGTTCTGTACTCCCCTGTTCTCCTGGAAAATGTTATATCCCGAGAATTGTCCCTGCCCCCCTTCCCTGTCAATCCTCCCACACTCCTCCCAGTCCCCTCCTATGGGCCTTGTCTGTCATTCGGCTGTTCCTCCCAGCTTCTGGAGAGTTCAGTTAAATGACATCGAATGATAGGACGAGAGCCGAGGAGGTTCCTCCCTTTATGTTCCCCATTGGTTTCCTTGAATGTCCCTCCAACCCTGTTCCATTCCCACCTTATCCCTCATTGGGTGTTGGTTTTTCCTCTCCTTTAGCTCCTCCTCTGCATGTAAGCCCAAGACACCCGTGACTTAATTTGGGCTGCAGTCTGGGGCAGAAGCCCAAACAGGATGGGACAAAGACTGAAATAAAGACTGTGGACTTGCCCCCAGATAAGTCTGACTCCTTTCCTCTGCTGCCAATGGGGTCTCTCTCACTCTCATGATAAGGGGAAATGCCCTCTGCCATCTTCTGGGTTTTTAGGACCCAGGGGAGTGCTAGCCTGAGCAAAAGGGAGCTGGAGCTCCTATAGAGACAAGAAACAGGTAACAAAACACACTGTAATTCCACCTGTAATCCACACAGGATTCCACCTGCTAGTTTTTAAATCTCTAATCAACAATTAAAAGAAAGCTAATTTTTATTATCTGGCCTTTTGATTTCAGTGACAATGATCATTTATGTATTTCTTCTGCTCAATTTCTTCAGTGTCAGTGGCAAGTAGTAAAGAAGGAAAACATCAAAAGGTGAGATATTTTTTTTCTTTCAAAAGTCATTGGTTTACAAAGCACAGATTGGTGAGCCTTAAAGCCAATAAACTACTACTCTTCATTTCATACATCAAGGTTGAAGGCAGATTTCTTAAACAAGGGGAAAAGTTGCTTGCTCTGTGCCAAATCTTTTGCCTGAACAACAGAAAACCCTTATCCATGGTCATCATTAGACAGGGAAAGAGAAAAAATACAGAAACCTATGATCTTTTAGTAAATGTTGTTGACTTCTTCTTAACTGCATTTCTGAAAAAGTTCCCTTAAGTCAATGTAACTCTGGGAAATTATATCTATTTTATGTGAATGAAACATTCAACTCTTTTAGTGAGAGTACCCAAGACTAACTGCTGCGGTAAAGCAGATGGAAAAATGTGCATTTGGAAGATATGGTGGGGTTTTTTCAATAAAGATCATTGTGGGTTTGATGCAGTCAAAACTTATCCCTTCCCAATAAGAATAACTAATGTGGAAATAATTTAGTCCCTCCAGATTTTAGAAATGTGGAAAACCCTACTGGTGAAACTTTTTTTTTTTTTTTTTTCCCCTAAAAGGAGGACCTGGACTGTAGCTGACCATGAATGCATGGGACAAATCTTTTACACAGAAAGCCTGAAACCAAGGTACATGGGAAGACCACAGAATTTCAGATATGAAAGCTGACTTGTCTGAGAGATACAGTGAAATAATGACTCATACAAAGGACCTGAGTACTCCTCATCAAAAGGGTATGAATACTCCTCAGTAAAATACCCATACTACTGGAGCAACATCAAAGAGCCTGAAGCATAACAAAATTAAATTTATTTTTCTTTGTTCAAGTCCATTCTACAAATGTATTACTTGCATGCAAAAATACTGTTTAACAACACAGGAACTTGCTTTGTATCGAAAGAAAAACTGGTCAGTTCCCCTTTCACTACTATGAAACTTCAAATAAAGAAATTTTTAAAAATACAGGTCAGATTTAACTTTAATCATGCCGCTATTACTCTGGGAGGGTCTCTTGCTGTCAAGGCCTGGTATCTGTGGTGTTTCGTAGGGAAGCTGACTCTGTGTGTGTATATATATATATATATATATATATATATATATATATATATGCATGTGTATTTATAAATATAGGTATAAATGTGTATATATATCTGTGTTTGTATGCATAAATATATGTGTGTGTATATGTGTGTTTATGTATGTATGCATGTATATAATGGTTTTGAGGTACTCTACCCTGACATTTTTAAAGTGCTCTGCTTGCTGAAGTGCTAAACATCCAGTTTGGCCTCAGTTCAGCGCTGCCATATGCACATATACTTTCCTAGAAGTTTTTGGTTTTGGGTTTTTTTTTTTCTTTCACAGCTTGTCTACATGAAGAAGCTAGATTAGTGTGTGAATTTACAACAAACTAGATACTGCATATGGTTGAAGCACAGGCTACCCTGAACTTCACGAACTACAAGTTTCTTTTCACCTTCCTGCAGGCCAGGAGAAGCTAAAAATTAGTAACAACTATAGGATGTGGTGGTGCAGAACTGTTTTATTAGGTTTTTATAAGAAGTTTATGTCATGATTCATTTCACTGTATCCCCAATTCTGTATCCCTTTTGTGTTGTCTGTATAATAAGGTGTTTTGTGTCCTCCCACCCCCCTTGCTCTGGGTCAGCCTGTTTCTCCAGGAGCCCTCCCAATATTGCGAAATCTCAGGGAGAGGGCTTCAGGTGATAGGCCCCCCGGGGGGAATTCCTTTAGCTTTGGATTTTAGTGGTCCAAGGCTTGGGGGTGGGCACACCTTGTTACCCCCTGAAACCCCTGATTCGTGGTTTTGTAGCATCCTCCCAGGAACCCCTCCCCTGCTTATAGGGGGTACGAGGGAGGAAAAAACTCTCTCAGCACCTCGCTCTCAATCTCTCAGCATTTCGCTCTCAACCTCTCAGCATCTCTCAACCCCTCAGCGACTCAACTCTGGAGCTAATAAACATCTTTTAATCTGCTAAGCTGAGAGCCAGCCTTTTCTCTTCTGCTGCTTTGCTGTCACATTTTTGGGGTTCAGCTGCTAAGCCGAGAAGCCGAAACGAACTGGGACCTTCTGTGCCTGGGTTGACCCGAGCTAGCCAGAGGTCACCTCCCGCCCGGTGCTGGACAGAACCAGACACAATAGGAAAACCATTCTATGTTTGTTTTTGCTGAAGACTAATCAAATAAGATGGTATGAGAAGACAGATTGTGTCTATATTGAGATGAGAGAACTCAAGTCACAGTTACAGATGTCTGCCAAGGATTAAAGATTTTCAGATTATGTTGAGGGCAGTGGAGAAAGGAGAGTATAAATTCTCATTTTCCACTCATAGAAAAGGTGATGATGGTTGTTCTCATTGTTCTGAGGACTGTTCTGCCTATGGAAACTACCTGGGAATTGCTGCAAAGACTCAGCAACGGCACTTACAAAAAGGATGATGTGCCAGGATTATGCATCTGCACCACTGTAACTTCCATCAACATACATGGAGATATATCTGAATTTAGTGTTGCTACCATCGGCAAAAGGGCCAGTAGGCAGACCACACAGACAGGGATAAAATATTTTTCAGTTTCTAGTCATTCTTCAACATATATGGAAATTACTATATGCCCCACACAATTGTGAAAATTACCAACCCTCCAATACCTGAAAGGAGCCCAGAAAGAAAAAGGGGAAAGGTTATTGTAGTGATAGAAAAAGAGGGAACTGAAAGAGAATAGATTTAGATTGGATATTAGAATTAAATTCTTTACTGTGAAGGTGTTGAGGCCTTGGCACTGATTTCCAAGAGAAGCTGTGGCTGCCCCATCTCTGGAATTCTTTATTCAAGGCCATATGGCTGAGCCTTGGAGCACCCTTAGAAGGTGTTCCTTCCCATGGCAGAAGGTGGAATTAGAAGAGCTTTAGGGTCCATTTCAACCCAAGATTTTTCTCTGATTCTATGAATCTATGAATTCTGTTCATTTAAGAGACTAAAATAATGAAAATATAAACGTAATAATTTTTAGGAAATTTCCTTGTTCCTAGATGACAATTCATAAGCCCTTTTTAATTCTATTTATTCTACAGCCACCTATAAAAATGTAAGTAACCATGACAGAAAAATGAGCACAATGAGACAAATAGTCTATCATTGTGCTCTGGTTCCCTTCTGTAACTGTGGTAAAACTATGGAAATGAGGAGAAGATTCAAGCTTCTGTTTAAGCCTTGACACAAATGACATAAGAAGATTTCTTAAAAGTTTTAGTCTGTAAAGTTCCAGACTTTATTGTTCTTAAATGCAGTAAAATGGTGATTGCTCAGGATTTGATTGATTTTCAAGAGAACAGCTATTTCACAGTGAGGTGAACACAGCACTGAATTTTTGAGGTAAAAGATGAGGGGAATGCTAACTTCCACCCCTCCTCTCCCAGTGACTAACTACATGCAGCAAGAACACCTGGCCCTGCACAAATACCTGTGCAGATGGAATTGGGAAGAGCAGTGCTCAAATTTTAAACCCTGACAGTCAAAATCACTTCTGAAAATCACACAAGTTACACCTCAGGCCTGGACTTTCAGTAACTTTTTTTCAGGACTTTTTGGCCTGAAATGTCATTATTTCTTTATCAGAAAGTTTAAAAGAAACAGGTACCCAGTGGCTTGGTGGCTTAGGCACCCACCACTTGGTGAGGGTGGCTCACTGAACTTTACCCCAGTGTAGTTCTGGCTGCTCTGAGGGGTGAACAATAGAGCAGGATTCCAATTGGGATTCTTGGGGAAGTGAATGCTGTTCTTCCCCCCTTTCTGCATGGCCTGCCATGCACCAGGAGAGGAGCTGCAGCTGTGGCCTCTCTCCTTCTTCAAGTAGGTTTTCATCGAAGAATTCTGATCTTTGTTCTTCTGCCTGTTTTTAAGTTGTTGATGGTTCTTGTTGGTATTTTTAGACTGGGGAATGGGAATGTTGCATCTTTCTCCACCGCCCATCTTCAACTTAAATGTCACCTGTAAAAACAAGATGAGTCAAGATAATTTTTTTTTTTTTTAAAAACATGGTATTTCAGACAATGTTTAGATTTCCAACAAAGGGACAAAAATCAATCTAACCCAAACTAGCTCTAAACACACCACATATCTCCTCAGAAAAAGTGTAACTGGAGCAATGGAACTGGCAAAATCTTGCTCAGAAAATGCAGAGCCAGATTTAAGGTCAGTATTGAATGCTGGAGACATTTAAAGTCAGACTGTTAAAGATTGGGCAAAGTTTGCACTGATAAAGCCACACTCCATTTTTTCTGGTAAGTGTGGGAATTGCTCTGACAAACCCAAAATGAACTGAAAACCACCTCAAGTAACAGATTTAATTCAATTCCCAAAGCCCACAGCCAGAATCCAGCATAGCATACTCAGCACTCCTCCGCTGGCTCTCTTGTTTCTTTCCCCTCTCCCACCTCCATTTACCTCTCAGTAGTCTTCTCTGATTCCACACTCTCCAACTGTTGCCCCCTTTCCTGCTTCCAAGCCTGAAAGATCAGGTGCTACCTTGTGCTGGACTCCTTCCTTAGACTGGGAATAGAAGTTTTCATGGGCTGATCGGCTGTCTTCAGCCAAGGAGCTGAGCCAAACATCGGATTCTCAGCACAGAAACTCCAAGGGAGAAGTCCTGCTGCAGAAAGGAGAAGAAATTTCAATTCAGATTAAGGAAACAATGTTTCACTTTGGGGTGGAAAAAAGGGCAAGCGGAAATCATTCAGAGTATTCAGTCAGCTCTGTCCCTGTATATGTTAAAGATGACAACATGTTACAAACAAAACCTCAAAACCCCACCCAAAGAAACACAACTTTGTTTGTCTTTCTCTACTTACATGAAGTTCGCCAGCATAGTTAACATATCCCAAGTAATATTTTGCTCATGCTCTGTCTTAAAAGGACACTCCAGAACTTTACCTCTTTTGTTTTAGTAGGGAAAAAGTAAAGTACAATGGAAAATACTTTGAGGACTGGGACAAATATTTAATATCTTAAATAGCTTAAATAAGATAAAATTGATTAAAAACAACAACAAAAACTGTCTCAATGGACTCACATGCAAACTTCTCAGTTTTGAGTTTCAGTTATCACAAGCTGTCAGCCTGTTGAACTAATGGTAGGATTTCAAACAGTCATGGATTTTCAAGGAAGGATTGAAAACAGATGGTCTCTGATACCTTTTTCATTATAACTTCCCTAAGTTTTCAGAAATTTGTAGCTTTGTCTCCAGGCCTTTCACCTCTTCAGCCTTTGACTACCAATTACTGAAGAAAAAACACGTCAATATTCCTTAAAACAGCTGAGGTCCCTTATACTCCAGGAACTGGCAAACTTTCTTATCCTTTGGAGATGAAGAAATAGACAGCTGGAAGGAACGAGATCATTTCTGACAAGGAGGAAAAAAGAAAAAAAGAAAAAAAAAATAATAATAATTAAAAAAAAACCAAACAAACAAAAAAAAACCACCCACTTTATCAGAAACCGTTTATTGAGAAAAAAGAAAATAACTCCCAAGGTATGTTCTGTAAAACACGATACCATGGCTGTGGTTAAATGGCTTCAAGCCAGGCAAAGAAAATAGATGAGAGATGGGTTAACTCTGCTGCTGCAGATGGTAAAGCAGTGGGATGTGTATTGTCTGCCCTAGTAGTGAAGTATCCCAGACACACAAATCCTGGATAAATGTCAGCCACAGCCACTGAAAAGTTTACTGTATCAAATCTGTTCAGACTCCAGAGCCCTTGCCAACAGCTGAAGGACATTACAGCCAATTGATTTCTCCAGTGTAGCCAACACCTGAAAATAACCTTGGCTGTCTGGAGTAAGCAGTTCTGCCTTTGTTAGTTTTGTCTTTAGTTACTGCCTCTTTTATATGCCTTTTGTGGATTGTTCACCTAGAAAGTGAGTACTTTCTTGCTTACTCTGTCAGCTTTTGTTTTTTCAACTCATTACAGGGTCACCTAAGAAAAACTTTGAAGGTTTGACTTACAGTCATGCAACAAAATTTGTTTCAGGTGGTAATGTTTCCCAGTCAGAAAGTG
The DNA here is from genome assembly GCA_037837765.1 of Delichon dasypus. NCBI lineage: Eukaryota > Metazoa > Chordata > Aves > Passeriformes > Hirundinidae > Delichon > Delichon dasypus. The sequence continues at coordinate 65,443,626 of JBBAXF010000004.1, read as the reverse complement.
TTTGGGGGAAAGTAGTTTATTATGAGAATATAAAACATTTTCCAGGATGAACATGTGATGTTTTGGTTTGGTTTGGTTTGGTTTTTTTTGGTTTTTTGTTCCTTTGCAGTGCAGATTTATTGAGCAATAGCCGGAGAGTCAACTCTAAATCAGACTGGATAATTCCTTGCTTTTATTCTGATATCTTTTGCCTTCATCCATCCCTGGTCTACTAAATTATTTTCCATTTTGTATGTCTAGCTGGGGTTTGGAAAACTATGATCAATATAGCAAGTGTGTGGCTAACCAAGTGATATGGACACACTTCCCATGGCTGTGTGTTATAAATATGAACTCTACAATACTTCCTTTATACTGGGCACCCTGACCTCTCTGCAGATATAGGTTCCATGAGAAGTATTTGCCAACCTGTGCAAAAGGCTAAGACTAATGTTAATTTTCTGTTTTTACAGGCACATACTGAAACTGGAGTCATGCTGAGGTAACACTAGTTTTTCCTCTTCCTCTTTGGACATTAGAAGTTTCACTTGCTTTATCCTTTCACTTACTTTAGTCTTTCACCCTTGCCTGAAACAATAACTCAGTGAGCCCCTTCACCTTTGAAACTTACCAACATCTAACTCTGCGTGTCAGGGGAAATTGAGCACAGCTCAGATCAAAAGTGTGTTGTAATAATATTTACTACTTCTCTGTGGACAAAAAATGCTCTGGGGTACCTGTGCAGGTTCACTCAGAACACACTTGTCTTCAAAGATCAAGATTTCGGCTCTTCAAGCCCTTGGGTTTAAGTGACTATACAACTAGGTTAAAATTTATTTAAAATCAATAGAATTTATTTTGCTACATTAAGTACAACAGACATTATTTTGATACATTCAGTGAACTAGCCAGAGTCTGTGGAATTGGTGCCTGAAATTGAGTAACTATGTCACTAACTGCAATCTTTAGACCGAATTTCTTAAATGGCTGCAAACCTAATGAGAGGCTCCAATTCAAGTTCAACAAAAGTGTAACTGTATGAAAAATACACTGTTGAGAAAAACATTATGAACAGAAGGGATCAGGACATGGATTACACTGGCATATAACACAGTGCATTATCAACTCACAAGTCTCGGCAAGAAGTTCGTGTTCTATCTGCTTGCATAAAGTCTTAAAGCAAATCTACTTGACCTACTCAAAGCAAATCTACTTCTGAATATCTAATGATTGGATGGAAGAAAACTTACTGAAATTAAAATATATAAAATCCAGGAATATAGCATTAACAAGTTATTTTGGTTCCTCCTATCACAGGAAGGTATGCCGAGTGTTGTCGCTAGAGGACACAAAGAGAAATGATACACACTCTCTGACTCAAAAGATGAAAGCTGAAGAAGTTTTATTTTAAAAGACCTTGCTTTTATAAGTTTTAAAGAATGATTTGGATTGGGATTGGAGAACAAGGTTACCACCTCTCCATCCCACTAGCCAAGCTCATCAAAAAGGAATGTAAAAACCATGATGTTTACAGTACAAACTGTAGGAATTCTGCTACAAAGCTGTAAACATCTCACAAAAGCTTGCATAATATAGCAACAGAGTGTTTCTTCAGAGACATCTAAACTTTACTATTTTCTTGAGGAAGAAAATACCTGTGTAATACCATGTCAAAGGAAGAAACACTGAGGCTCATCACAAATTTGCTGTTCATGAGAAACTGCAAAGACAGCTGAGTTATGGGTCAATATGGAAGACCGAAGAAAGGAAGGCCACAGGATCCCAAAAGAACTTGACGCTTTTCTGTCAGGCCCCATTCTTTTGTCAAGGAAGACTGATCTGTGTCGTGATGGGCAGTCTAGAAGGAAAGTGAAACATCTTACTTCTATTCAATTTTTGATCTCTTCCTGACATGCTATAAGAATATATAGCATTCATTCTTTTCATTCTTCATTTCTTTTTAAACCCATTAAGTATACCAAAAAACAGAGTGCTTGCAAAGATAATTTTATAGTATATACTTTGCACATCTCATTTCAACTGAAAATGGAAATTATGGTAAAGGGTGCAATATTCAGATTGTTTTACTAGCAGATCACCTGGTATGTGTATGAACATAATCAGGATAAATTTTAAACAACCATGCACACATATAAATTATAGATTGGCATAATCTGTTGGCATCAGTTCTGATCCTGAACTATCCTATTGATGGTACTGGTGTTAAACTCATAATTCATTATAATTCTGTGTCATATCATGTAAACTACCAGTTCTGGTGGATACTAATACAGATTTCAGTAATCTCCACTGTACAATTTAGATGTGACACTTTGAAGTATGTACGCCAACAGAATCATTACAGGCCAAGCCTATGTTTGTTAATACTCTAGGGAAATGCAGTTGTAATGTATTTTGTGGAACATCATTGGATTTCTAGCACAATATCTTTAGAACATGATCCATCTAAAACTTCTTGAGCTTTGTTCATCATTTCAAGGAGGAAAATTATAATTACATCTGTCAACATTTATATAGAGAGTCTAGTAATTAGATGAAAGATTTTTGCTCTGTAATTCTAGAGGACAATACCCGAAATTATTGAAGAAATTTGAGAGCTACCTGGAGTAAACAGTCATCAGGATAAAGAGCATCCATAGCACTCACAATTTTAATTTGCCTATATAAACAGCTATAAATTAACTTCTCATGAAAATTGGAGATCTAAATTAGGAAACCATTTATTCTGGGCTTGAGCCAAATTTTACAGTAATTGGTGCATTTTTTTATATTGACTAGAATGAGGTCTGAAACAGGTTATAAGAAAAATTTTCTTCATAAGTGAATAAAGTGAAATGAAAATTGTGAGAGCCCATCAGAATCCAGACGGCATTCAGTAGTCACACATCTGACAGACAAAGAGAATTTTTCATTGCTGTTTTTCTTCTAAACATTCTGTCATGAGGTGATTAAAGAAAGGCTGACAACCAATTTCTGACAAAATCATTTCACAATTTCATGTTGGCTTAGGAGCCTACTCCATAAAAAAAAGCTTCCAGATGACAAACCTGAAGAATCAGTGTATGGTTCTCTGCTGTTCTCTGCAGAAGAAGAGTCATACAACTACAAAGAGGCTTTAAACGTCTACAATCTTTTGGTTTGAACTTCCCTAAGGCATTAGGAATTCTCTAAAAATCTAGAAGTGTCCAATCAGCAATGCAATTTAACAAAGAAATTTAAAAATATTATCTTTCCTCTTCATAAACAGTTTGATGCAGTGTTCGGTATACTGCAAGTGCCTTTCTAGAACTGATCTTAAAAATCATAGAATCTAAACCATGGAAAATATGCAAAAAGCGAACAACAAAAGATCCTACTTTGACCATTTTAAGATGTTGCTTAGGCAGAAACCAGTTGCAATAGGACTCAATAATAAACGCAGAAACAAAATTACTAGAAGGATGGTACTGAACTATTTTCCACTGGGGAGAAGTTCTGGTTAGAAGTTCCTTAGTTAGGTAAATAATCCCCACCGTGATTTTATTGTGAATACTGGGCCTGGTTTCCAAAAATTTGTCTGCTCTGATTTTGTTCTTCACAACATGCTACAATACTCAATTTCTAAGTACATTTGCATGCTGTATGAAAAACCAAACCACAAAACACTACTGGAAAAAAAAGCAAAACAAAACAAAAAACAAACCACCACCCTTTTTTTTTTTTTTTCCCTTGCTTTACATTTAATGGTAATTACTCATGGTCTTACCTGTAATAAACTCATTCAGTTTCAGTGGATGGCTTTGCTTCATTTGTCAACAATAAATTCTGTTAAAGATTTGTTGTTGTTGTTGTTGTTGTTTTTTTAATCTCCTCATATATTTCCTTTTGAAGAAAATTCCTGATCTATTTAGTCTCATTTAGAAGCTGCCAGAGTCACCCATATTACCATTCTTTGTTGAAGACACTGCAGTTTTGTGTTTATGAGCATTTAGAGATTTTCTTTCAGGCTAAGGTCTTTTTACATCAAACATGACATTTTGCATTCTCTTTTTGTAATAAAGCATTCTTTGGTTTGTTCCTCATCCAAATGGTTACAAGTGAAAAGTATTAACTGCTGCAGGAATCTGTTATTAGTTATTTAGTTTATACAGGTTTTCAAGAGTTGGGCAGTCCAGGGATGTTCATTACTTTTTAGAGATAGTTCTAGCTGCTGCTAGAAACGTCCCCTGCAGGCAAAGTACTGGAGGTTGTCTTGAGAATGATTCTTCAGTAAATCACAATGAGCACTGAAGGATGAAAAAAAGAGAGTTAGTATACCCTTGTTCAATCTGATTCACCATATTAGGTGAATGGTCAACAATATCATCAGTTACTACAGAGAATATGTATTGTAGTCTTTCAAAGATGTGTGTACAATGTCTTCCTTTAGAGAATAAAAGATACTACATATTCATTAACTCATTGAGTCCCTCCACCTGCCAACACAGAATTATTCTCTGAAGTAAATTTCTGAAGGGCCTGCTAAGTACATGCACAATCATGATATTCTAGTCAAAACTCAGGTATAATTTTATATGATGTGTGGTTAGTTTTACAAGGCTTGGAAATTTAAAATGTCTTTACTTTCTTTGGATTTCTATTCCTGATTCTTTTGTGTTACTTTGAAAATGAAAGTTTGCACTGTTCAGTCCATACAAGAAACTGGCATGAGTTTTTTTGGTTATAAATGCAAATGACTATACAAGTATAAAACAAATAAAAATAACAATATCTTCTATATTTTTATAAACAGTAATGATAATAGATTTTGAAAGACAATTACTTCGAGCTGTAAAGGTAATCTGCTCCTCTAGGAATGAAGGTTGAAATCAGCCTAATATAAATATGGCCCACCGTGTCCATTTCTAGCTAGCCAACATTGCAGACCCAGTGGCATGAGGCCCTCATATCAGGGATAAAATTCATGGGAACATGCAAAAATTTAGTTGTGAAGAGACCTGTGTAAATCACTTAGGACAATCCTGCTTAGATCCAGGCTAAATTCAATAAAAGACCTGGTTGCTTGTCCAGTCAAGAGTGTTGCAAATGCCTTTGTGTGCAGGAGCCCAGATTCCCACCTGGGTTTCTGTCTGTGTTGAGAACCACTGTGTTGGGAAGCATTTTTTTAACACTCAGTGGAAACGTCCTTTGTTGCAACTGGAGTTTGGTGCATCCTGCCCTTTCACTGTGTGTGAATGTTTGGCATGGTCTTTTCTAAACCTCTTCTTGGTACAGGATGAAGGACTTTGATAAGGTTTTTCCAAAGTTACAATCAATTTTAAAATGAATCTTCTGTATATATTGAAGTTTCTTGATCTTCTTTGTCATTTGTTGCAATGTAAGTACAGACTAACTGTATCAGTAGTGAACAGATGCAGTGCAGATATCTAAAACTGCACAAATTATTTGACTGATGTCTTCATAAGCTCTTACTGTGTGACAAAAGTCTGCAAAAATTCCCTTTGATTTTTGTTTTTATTTATTCATTGAATAGAATCTCCCAAAAACGTGAAGCAGTTGCTGGGATCAACAAAACTTTTCAGGCCAAATTTCTTTTGGCTGATGGGCAGAGCTGCATGGCACTTGAGAAATGTGCACAAGTGATGGTTGTGAATTTAGAATCAAAAAAACAACCAAAAGACCAAAGTCCTGCGCTTCACAATTTTATGGAACTGCCCTTTACTAAATTACTTGTGAAGTCTGAAACCACTAGACTGATAATAGTCAAGTCTAACAGTCTGTGCATTTAAGTAAAATGCCTAGAAAATGTACAGCTCTGTGCCAAATTATAGTATCCTGGAATAACTAGGATAATAAGTCCATCCAGGTTATTCCAGGAACAATTGGATGGATGTTTTCATTGGAATAAATCTTGGAAAATGTGCTATCAAGATGTGTGTATCTTTAATGGTTACAGTAGCCCTGTCATCAAACTATTATGTAAGTGTTAGAGATGTTCTGAACTGTGGTTGTCCAATCACTCAAGGGTGAGATAAACAGTTCAGATGTCATAAGAATGAGGGGTTTTTGACCATGGATGTAAAGGGTTGTGGTGTTTTGGTTGTTTGGGGGTTTTTGTTGGTTTTTTTTTTTAATCCTGCTGTGAAATCAGGACTGGTTGCTGAAATACTATAAGTTCTGCTCTTAGTTTTTGTTCCACTTTTTCTCCATTACAATATATACTACTGCAACAATCACACCATGAGCTACACAGCCAGGGAACAGGGAAATGAGCATTTTTGAGTGCAATAGTACTGGATTGAAGGAAAAATCTCAAAGTTTTTTAAATGTTCACAAAGGTTTTGGAATTCATATACTTGCTGTAGTGCTAATCATGCAAATTTTAGGATCAGTGCTCTAGTGTAAGCCATCTGCATGTTAATCACCCTCTGTCATCAAGAAACAGACACATCTAGAGATGAACTCATCATGCTACAATGGTCTGAGAGGTCTATATGTACACTGTCTCTACACCAGTGATGAAGAGAATGAGAGCTTATAGCATGTAATTAACATTTAAATGGCACACTGAAGAATCTCTAAGAAAAAAGTTTATAATTGTTTCACTCCCCATTATTGTCATTCCTTTCCTTATTTCTCAACCGCAGTTTCGTCAACTATCTCATAATCCTGCAATTAACTGGAACACAAAGCAAAATACCTGGTTTCCTTGTGTCAAAAGAGTAATTGTAAATATCCATTTGTCTTTACTGCTCTTTAAGTGACTACTTTCTTTAATTTTAACTCAACATTTAGGCAGAGCCTTTCTTATAATATGCATTATGACCAAGCTCTTTCTCTAGCAGTGCCTGTGTGATGCTCTTCCTGGTGTTCAGGGTTCTCTGAAGCATCAAAAATAACTTTATGTTGTCACAGATGTATGACAACCATGTACAAGATCTTCCCCATCAACAGAATTTAGAAAAATCTGATTATAGTCCCACCTCAGACTCATTTTTTATAACAATTTTGCTGGACACACTGAAGAACTTTTATTTCATCTCCATCTTTAATTGCATGGATAAAAGCTTCTTTCATCAAGGTTATTGTTCATCAATATTGTTCATCAATATTGTTCCTGCAGAACCATAGGCGCTGAATAAAATACTACTCTGCATACATACTACTACAAATTTCTCAGAGGACAGGAATAAATCAATATCTAGCCATGGGTACATATGATCTTGTTATAAATTAACACTGAATCTCTCATATTCCATGTTGAATGGCATATTCCAGAGGTTGCCTCACTTCCACTTACAGTGGAAGGTGTCCCTGACTGTGGTGGTGCAGAACTGTTTTATTAGGTTTTTATAAGAAGTTTATGTTATGATTCATTTCACTGTATCCCCAATTCTGTATCCCTTTTGTGTTGTCTGTATAATAAGGTGTTTTGTGTCAATCCTCCCACCCCCCTTGCTCTGGGGCAGCCTGTCTCTCCAGGGGCCCTCCCAAGATTGCAAAATCTCAGGGAGAGGGCTTCAGGTGATAGGCCCCCCGGGGGGAATTCCTTTAGCTCTGGATTTTAGTGGTCCGAGGCTTGGGGGTGGGCACACCTTGTTACCCCCTGAAACCCCTGATTCGTGGTTTTGTAGTATCCTCCCTGAAACCCCTCCCCTGCTTATAGGGGGCAGGAGGGAGGAAAAAAGTCTCTCAGCACCTCTCTCAGCCTCTCAGCAAGACATCTCTCAGCACCTCGCTCTCAACCTCTCTGCTCCTCAACTCTGGAGCTAATAAACATCTTTTAACTTGCTCAGCTGAGACCCAGCCTTTTCTCTTCTGCTGCTGTTGCTGTCACACTTTTGGGGGTTCAGCTGCTAAGCTGAGAAGCCGAGAAGCCGAAACGAACTGGGACCATTCTGTGCCTGGGTTGACCCGAGCTAGCCAGAAGTCATCTCCCGCCTGGTGCGGGAAGGAACCAGACACACCTGACTATAGCAGGAGGGTTGGAACTAGATGATCTTGAAAGTTCCTTCCAACACAAAGCATTCTGCAATTCCGATACAGCTGGTAAAAAAGATAGAATAAATATTTTGAAAGACATTGAAAGACTGTTTTTTTCCTAGGTCATGATAGAGCTTCACAGGGACTGATAATGGGTGCAATTTCCTAATCCTTTCCTTCATTTCCTGACAGTGAGTTTAGCAGCAGTGCATTAGTGGATCCTCATAACAGAACATGGGAGTTACTGTCTAATTTTGCTGCTAAATTCACTTGGAAAAATGCCTGGACTATATAGAATAAGGGGGAATGGCTTCAGCAGGCAGATGTCATGGTTAGAGGTGGTATTGGGAAGAAATTATTGGCTGTGAGGGTGGGGATGCCCTGGCACAGGGTGCCCAGAGAAGCTGTGGCTGCCCCATCCCTGGAAGTGTCAAAGGCCACATTGGATAAAGCTTGGAATAATCTGGGATAGTAAAGTTTTCCCTACCCATGGCAAGAGTTTGGAACGAGATGGGCTTTAAGGTCCCTTCCCAAGTAATTTCATAATTTTATGGCTCTACAAATAAAAATCTATGAAACCAACCAACCAACCAACCAACCAACCAACCAAAAACAAAAAAACCAACAACAACAACAACAAAAAGCCAACAAAAAAAACAACAACGACAAAAAAAACCACCACCACCCCAAACCACCAAGAAAATTCTGCCATATTCCATAAGGAATATTGAGAGCTTTGGCAAAATCAGGAATCGGAAAAATAAAAATTACAAATTTTAAAACCATAAAATAAAACTTCACCAGACCTGCATACATTTAGAAAATTAAGACTAAGAAATAAAAACAGAAAAATTCTACTACAGGTGTCAGCACAGGCAGTAAGACTACTCCCATACCCTGCAGATACAGCAAGGCTTTGGCAGGGCTGAGGAGGAAGCAGCCTGTGCTGCTCATCACCTGCTCAAACTCAGAGACAAGAAGCACGATTTGTCTGCTTTTACTTAAGCTATTGTGAGTTAAGTGTTTAGAGTCAGTGAGTAGATCCCTTAGGTCCATTTATATTCAGTGGAGGAAAATAGTCACGTTCAGAAAGTGATTCATTGCATCTTACGAGATGAAGCATGAATCACCTGCTGGGTATGCCAGTTTCTCTCTATTCACTTCAAACCCAGCCTGGGGCATCTGGTTCAGGCTTACATTTCAAATACTCAGACAATCAAATTTAGGTGAGGAGAGCCCTACCAAGATAGACTGAGGAACCAATGGTGGCTGAGTTAAGCACCCTCAGCACACAGCATGGATTGCGCCCACAGTCCCTAAAAATGTTGCCCATATCTGAGAAATTTTTTTGACATGCTTTACCATCTGAAGGCATTATTAACAGTCACAGATTTAAAATAAAATAAAATAAAATAAAATAAAAATATTAAAATAATAATAATAAAAAAAATCTCACAGTTCCTTAAACTTAGATCTTTACTTCAAAGCTGTTTGGTTCTAGGATTTTTGCAAACTTATTTTCACATTTCACACTTAACATGAGAATCTCTGCAGATTTCTTAAGGTTTGGGGTTTTTTAATAGCCTTTCTGAAGGTGAATTTCTAAAAAGAACACTCCCCTCAAAAAAAAAACAAAATAAAACAAACAAACAAACAAAGGCAAAACAACAACAAAAACCCCCTTGTATTTCATATGACACTCAGTAGATAAGTACAAATTAGCAACAACAACAAAAAAAATCCACTGTTAGTATGCATGAAAATTTCTATTTCCAAATCACTTGCATTTATTTGATGCGTGTATGTCACTATGTAAATCATCAAGGAATCAAGAATTTCACATCCAAAGGGAGATTTTTCAGGAAAATTATGAGCTTAAGAAAAACAAACAAACAAACAAAAGCAGTTGGGTTTGGGTAAAGGGTTATTTCCTTTGTCTGTAGACCTTAACAATTAATGAAGATATAGTCAATGTTTACTTAGACACTCCAGTCACTACAGTGTATCCAGTATCTGCAAATTTTGCTTTTAGAATATGATTACTGTGTTTTAGTGTAATTATGAGTGTTTTAGAAGCAAAGCATTTTCACTACCTCTTCGTCTCTCTGATCACATAAGTGTATTTTGGGATGCCTGTCAAGAAAATTTGAGTAATGCATTTTAACAGCAATAACCTTTTGAGAAAAAAAGCGCTTATGGAAAGGCCCATAAAACCCTAAGTTTTTAGGTACCCAAAGATGATTAAAGAATTATGCTGAAGGAGCCTGAATTGAGTATTTAAATAAAGCCCATTATTTGCAGGAACCATTTATTTCTCTATATTTTTCTACAGAAGTAAAATCTTGGATTACAATTTTATATAATGAGAGAAGAATTTTAATTATTCTTAAGAGATGTTCAAACAAAGTGCTTCTTGTTTCAGTTTTCAGAGCTTTCATTCTGAAAATTCTCATGCTGCTGTAAAATCAGGTATTATCTTGGTGGCTGTGCAAATTTATGTCGTGGCCTTGGTCTGAAGAAACAAATGTCTGTGATGAGGCTCAGGCTTAAGTAGGACTCAGGTGGAAAGGGCACAAATATTGTATTGGAAAGCAGCTGATAAATAGACCTCAAAAGCTACACCTTGACTTCTTATCTCATGACCTATGTCTGGAACTCATCTTGATTTTTTTTTTTTTTCATTCTTTTGCTGGTTCCTCCATATCTGATTTCTGCTTTCATGCAAGTTTAGCTCCATTTGACAGGATTTATTGGATGGGCTGGTGTCTTCCTTCTGTCCCTGGTAGACTCATGCATAAAAACTGGGAATCAGGCAACTAAGTTTTGGCTATGAACTCTAAGTGATGAGGATTAGGCACACTAACTAGAAGGCACACAAATTTTAATCACCCAAATTTAGCGTCCTAAATCTGGTGTGGAAGCCTGCTCAATGAGTGTCTCCTGGATTGCTCATCCAGTGTAATCACTAACAGGTTTGTCTTCCTGTGTGTAGCTCACCCCTGTGAAAGCAGCTGGGCACCTTCCGAATCTGGGAAAATTGGAAAGCAAGACAACAGCATTCACACAGCCAGGTATTCACACAGCCATGCATTCACACAGCAAAAATCCCCGGTCTTACCCCATCTTCCCAAAGCCATCTCAGTTCCTGCTATTATGGTCTGATTAATGCTCACTGTGACAAAACCAACCATGAGGTCCTTTTGAGGCTTTTAAAAGGTGGGTGTAGGGTGTTAGTTGTAATGGCCCTTCATATTGGAGTTTCTGTAACCATGCTTCTCTTTAACCCCTGTCCTGTACATGCATTGTTCCTTCTTATCTGCTGGTACGCATTGGGATAGATGGCTCAAGTACCAGTAGCAGGGTCATATTATGAATGAGAAGAAAGAAAACAAAGGACAGGAGTAACAAAAGGAGACAGATGGAGACTCAGAAAGCAGTTTATGATAACCAGTTTGGTTTTGTTTTTTTTCCCAGAAATGTAGGCCCAGGCTCTAACATCAATTTTCTTTTATTTTTCATTTATTATTTTTTCGGGGAGTATCTGGAAATAAAATCATGTGTATATACATATTTCCTAAAATAAGGCTAGAATTGTTGTTTTTAAAGATTGTTTTATACCTTCCAACACTAGCCAAGTAAGAGCCATGCTTCCCTCCGTGATTCATGGTTAATAGTATACTTCCTTTAGACACCTTTATTTATCCAAAAATAACATGAAAAATATGCCCGAACTGACTTTATTTTTACCCAGTTTTATGCTGGCATTCCTTTAACAGCACAGAGGGAGGGGTGCAGGAGGAGTCAATAAAGAAGAATGTGAAAATGTGTCCTTCTATAAAAACCCAGCCTGAACTAGCAGTTGGATTTGGGCATATGTGTGGCCTATTAGTGCCTGCTGTCGTAATAAGCCTTCTGGCAGAGCAATAACATCAAGGTGTTGTTTACACACTATAAAATGTTAAAATGGCATTGTAAAGATTAGCAGGGAGGCGAGGATTGTTTCAAGGGCTTGGTTGTTTTGGTTTTGTCTTTTGTTTTAATTTTCTTTTCTGCTCTTGAGACCAAGAAACATCCCCCCACCCCCCCAAAAATGCCTTCTTCCATAGTTTCAATGGCTCTTTAATGGGAAAAATGTTACCTGCAGGGAGGCAGTAAGGCCCATGGCTTAATGGAACTAAGAAGAAAAAGACTTCATTTGAATCCTCAGTTCTCCTACAAATATACTTTTTGACCCAGTTTCACATCTCTTCATTGTGCTTCTTGCCTCAACCAACATTTGATGCAGCTGAGGGCTCAGATACTGGGAACCCCAAAAGAATTATTAAATCCCTGCACCGCAAAACAGGTAAAGGCAAGGAAAGTATCTAAATTATGGGGTTTCCATTCTGACCTGTTTTTTACCTAAGGTTCAGAAACATAAGGCCCTCAAATGATGTCATCAGGATGACCAGTTTAAATTTCTTGAATGGAATGAGTTCAGTGTTTTTAAGTAGTTCAGTCCCTTTTGTAGGTGAGGTTTCCTTACCACAAGTAGGCAAGAAAACCTTACAACAAATCTAAGAGGGATTCCTTAAGCAAATTACTATAAAGAGAATAAGCGCTTCCCTGCACAGACAGACATCCCCATGGTTGCAGGGACAAGAAAATCATTACACAGGAACATGGAAGAGATATTTACCCTGGTCTCAGCCCAGCTGTCCACTGAACAAGTGATTCTGCAATACCCCATGCGATAATTTGGATAGAGAACATCAACGTAGAGCTCACAGATATGGGGCAGAAACTATTACCCTCTTAATGTGACAGCTGGAGGACAACCCAGATACAGACACAAAATAAAATTAAGTTATACCTCCATTAGTGAAACTTCACGTTCCTAGACCAGCATTTCACACATAAATGTAGCTGCCTCTGTAATCAAAAAGATTTCCTGGGATGAAAAAACTAAGCCCATTTCAAACCCAACTTTAAAGGATTTAAATTGACAGGTTGGAGGGGCTGCAAGTACATCTTCCAGAATGCTTCCTCAAAATCCAGAACTCTGTGGAATAAATAGAGTTGAAAATCATAATTTTCAATTTCTAAACATTGAGTACCATTTTCCCAGCTCTCCTCAATATTTTGACTCCTCTGTAAAAAAAAAATCCTATTTTCCAGCTGGCTTCTGAAGAGTACCAGGGAATGGGAATGTATTTAAAATCTTGATGTTTAAATTAAAATCTTTCCTGAAGAAGAAATGAAGGGGATAGTCAGGGATAACTTTGTATAAGCTCACGAGATCACAACCTCTCCCCCTCACCCCCAATTTATTTGTTCATATTAATTGTCACTGTTGCTTTATTTTGTGTAGAACATATTTGATGATTTTTAGCACTGATTCCAAACCCTGTGGGCTTCCTTTGTCTCTAAAAGTCCCTGAGCAGCAACCTGCTGAGAGCTGGGAAGATGTGTCAGTCAGACAATCACTCAGCACTTGTTCTGTTTTTTATATTGTCTCCCAAAATATCTGTTAGTGGTCGCTGTCAGATGCAGGGTACTGGGCTAAACGGATTTTTTTTCCTTGTCCCAAAGATTATGTCATTGTATAACAAATATTTCCATGACAAAAAGTGCGTGTTTTGATTCCTACCACCTTCTGATGATGAGGTTTGGAATTTGGCTGGATCCAGGGGAAAGCCAGGATTGTAAGTCTAAAGGGTTTGTCAGTTTGGTCCAGTTATTTCTATACCAGTTTGGCAGCTACTTTTCTAATCAGTTTACAACAGCCCTGAGCAAAGAAGGCCCACAGACTCTCTGGAGTTCATTGTCCTGACTGGAAATGTTTTCCTCATGTCCAAGCTACATCCCCTTTCCTACAATTTAAGGTTAATCTGGCTCTCTTAACCTCATTAAACATGGGAAATACCTTTCTCTTACTTTTTTTTCAATTTCTTTTTTTCTCCTACATTTTACGGATTTTACAATTCTGTCCTGAAATTTCCTTTCTGTACCAGCATCCTGATCTGCATAGCTGTTGCATAACCTTAAGGTGTTTTACAACTAGAACTATTCCATGATTCTATGATCAATCTTTTCTGAGAGCTCATGATTTTTATCTGAAGACTCCTATGGCTCTTCATTTTCTTGTGTTTCACTCTTCAGTCAAAAATCTAAGGCCTAGACTGGTGACAGTACCTTGACTGAGTGTGTATGATATTTGAAAGTGGCAGAAGAGACCATTCTTTCTGTGATGCTTTCTCATCTTGGGTAGGTCTGACTGTGGCACTAATTTCCTATGGACTCTTTCCTTCAGCAGTAGTAATATTTCAATAATATTTCAGGTCCCAAACAAAAATATTTTTTAAAAAAAATAATAGATCAAAGAAATACAGTCTAAAACAAAGCATCAAAGACATTATCAGACATTGTATCTTTTATTATTACCATCATAACAAGGCAACAGTTTTCACTTCACATTTCCTTCTTGCAAGAGTTGAATTATGTTTTGTGGATTACATGTAGTCCAACAAGAAAGCATCAAGAGAGATGGCAGCATTTTAATTAAAATTGATAAATCCTCTATGAAAATTAGTCTGGGGAAAACACATCTTGTAGAATACAGAGCTGCCAAGTTTCAGCTGGAGGCTGAAGCAGGGTTTGCAGGAACTGGAAAGAACCTGTACTGGGCCAGTGGGAGATTAGGAACAAAATCACACTGGTACAATCTCTTCTTCTGAATTAAAAACTGCTCAAGGAAAGAAAACAACTTTAATTACCAAAATGCCATCATGTGAAAATAAAAAGGAATTAAAGAGCTGGTCTCCCCCATCATCTCCAGAAGATTCAAAAATCCCCAGCTCATTTTGCATACTGTTGATGATGGAAGATATCTTTACTTCCTGTGCCTTCTTATTTTTGAATTCTGAACAGTACCTCCTCTAGAGCAGGAAGAATTCCCTAGTAATTATTTTCCTCCAATTGTCTACTATTCCCTGTGTAATATTAATGTGGCCTAAACTCTAACCTGTGTGTACCTACTCAGTGTTCGAATAACAACTCATGAGGTTTGAACCTGGTGGAGAGTAATGAGATGGAGGCATGTACCTGTTACTGCAAGATGGACTAGGACTGTAATACAAAAGTTATGTGGGAAGGTCTCATGCCATGGATTGATTTGCTCAGCCCTGCATGTCACTACAGCCTGGAGTTTTTCCAGCCCTGTGACTGTCTTGTCTCTTCTCACCCTCAATATCAGCTGTCCTGAAGATATTTCTCTGTCCTAAACACCCCCTAAACCTACATCAGACCAATGGAAAATGACACCTTAGTTATCTCACGGATGTGGAAACCCAAAAGGTAGGAAGATATCTGTTACTTTATATGTAGTTCCACCTGATGATATTTGTCAAAGCTGGTTGTGAAATGCATCAGGAGGCGTGTGGGGGCTGGGGAGAGAAGCAAAGGGAGAGCTCTTTTGCCATCCCTGCTGCACCTCTGTCTCCACTTAAGTCAAATAACCCTTTGGCAGAAGCTCACCATTGCTGTGCAGAAGCATAAAGCAGGAGCTGTGTGCAGGAAGCAGAAGATTGGCAGGTCAGAAGCATCAGCTGTGATATAAAAATTATGCTAATGTGCTAAAATGGAGTTTATTTGGCAATAACCACTTTACTTTAAGGAGGACTGGGTTTCCTGAACCCTTAATTTTTTTGTCTGTGTGCTTCTTTCTCCCACCCACCTTCATCTTGGCCTGGCTCCTCCAGCCTTCTGCCACAGACACCTGGGGCCAAGTGTAGAAGATGGGGTTTGTGTTAGCAGCAGCCACCAGTTGGCAGGAATAAACAACCTACCCATTGAAAGCCTGTCACCTCTGCTGTCAGCTTTACAGAACCTTTAAATCCCAGTAAAATGAAACACTAACAGCTGCCCATTATTGCATATTGTGTCACTGTGTTATTCCGTCTGTGCTGTGGTGAAGTTTAGTGGAGGAAGAAAAAAAAAAAAAAAATTATATATATATATATATATATATGTTGCATTTTCCCTTCTGCCAGTATCAACCTGTGCATCTGGATAAATTTTCCCAGAGAGCAAAAACTGTATACAAAACCATATTCTGAGGAAATCGCATTTTATCTCATGTTTCCCATTCTGCATGAGCAATTATTTGTGTGGATATATGATTTCTTTAGCCTGCATGTGCCCATGTCTTTGACTGTTGGTGACTTCAGAGCAGTGCTAGTTTTGTACAGAATTTAACTGTAGACAAACACCACATATATAAATAAATAAATAATAAAAAACCCACATTCACCTAGAAAAACTACACCATCACCAAGCAAAAATCCCCTTTTGTCACTGCATATGCAGTAGCTCTGCAGAGAATAGCCTGCTCTTTGTTTCCATGCAAAGAAACATTATTTTATTTGACACCCATGGAGCTGCACAAATGAGAGTCAGCAGGCATCAAGCCGTCCTCTAGGAAAAAGAGTTGGCATTTCCCTCCCTGGCACATCTGGTGAGTTTGTATGGCATTCACTGGCACAGCATTGCAAAATTAATTACATTCCAAAGTCTTGTCACAAACAATAAACCCTTGTGCCAAATGCTGATCTTTTGTTTTCTGCCAGATGTAATGCATCTGCTTCTCTTTATCAGGTTTAATCCTGTTTGGCTTTTGCAGTGCAATAAACAATGCTAAGGAAGTTGGAAATGAAAAGTGGAAGAATGTGGAAAGGCAATGAGCAGAAGAAGAGACAGAGATACCACATGGTTAAAACACTTGATGTGGAACAGCTGGATAATGTGTTGTGATAATGTGTTGTCATGAGATACAGCCATGGTGTGAAAGGCCTTTCCTCCTTAGTGAGATTGCATCAGACACCAGTGTGAGGATAGATCCTCAGTGAGCTGTCAGAGATCCTACTGAATGGGCTTGGTGCTGAGTATCTTATTTTGCATGACTAATTTTTCTCAACGATTTCACCATATAATCTGGTGCAGGAAGATCTTTCTCAGTGTTGTCTCTCAAACTCAAGGAAGGCTCCATACAAAAGGAGAAATAAAGTGCAATTAAGCACAATTCAAAAGAACAATTCAAATCTTCCCCCCCCCCCCCCCCCCCCCCCCCCCCCATGTCAGGGCTTAATTATTTGCTAATGCTAAGAGAGAACTGGATGATTTCAAAACAAAATTGAATCCACCTACTATTACCATCAGGCATAGTTTTGAAAAGATCTGTGATTCTACAGTGTAGAAGACCTTGATTTTGTTATTCCTTCACTTTCAGCCAGTCTCATGTACCTCATTATATAGAAATACCCATGTCCCTATGGTGCTGTGCTAAATATATTTTCAGTGGTGCATGTAGCTGAAGCCTGTGAACCCCTTCAGTCCTTACACTCCATCTCCTGCTGTCTTTAATTTTGCTGTGGTACAACAGGGATCTGAACTGTACAGCTCAGTTTCTCTTAAGTTCTTTAAATTAAACAGCGGTATGGTTGCCACTACTGGGAACTCAGACTTGTCTGGGCTGTGACAGAGGACCAGAAAGAAGCAGCCTGAAGTCTCCTCTTGGTGGGGTTTGTGGTCTCTAGGTATGCCGTTGTCACATGGCCTTTTCCTTTTTTAATGTATTTTTCAATAGGAATAATTTCTAACTGTTCAAGGTTAGCAGTTTCTGGCATTGGTGGACTGGAAATAAACCAAAACAGTTTCAGTCACGGATGAGCTGGAACTGAAGTAAAATTTACTGGTTCAATGTTCTTCCCTCCAGGTGTATTAAAATCAAACCTGTATGACTGAAAAAAGCAGAAAGGAGAATGAAGGAGGGAGCAGGGGACTGGATTTCAATTTGACTGCCTAGTTTGTGATGTTTTCTCTATTTCAGTTCAAAGGCATTAATAGCCTCAACCGCCTGATGCATTTAGAATTCTTTCCTGTCTAGCTCAAAATTTCTGTAGAACTTTAAAGTATGGACATCAGTTTGGACTCATAACTGCTATTCATCACCAAAACTTTATTTAAGTTTTAACAATAATGGGGTATTAAGGCATGAAATCTCATTCCTTGAGATCTTTTTCTCTTCCTGTGTGTGAGTTTCAGGATCAGTAGACACTTTGGGTTTCTACAATAGTTATTGTTGGTGAAAGAACTCAGATCTCACACTGGGAATTACCAAAGAGAAGAAATAGGGCTGAATGAAACATCTCTGAGAACCTCCATCGGAGGAAACATTTGCTGTCCAAGAGAAATTGTCATGTCAACAGATAGCAAGAAAGCCAGGTTCAAAGAAGAAGCTAGCAAGAGGACTTCACTGGAACAAGGATTGGAGCCTGTTGCCCAGGGAAGTGACAGAATGATCCTCCCTGAAAATGTTCAAAAAACAAGTCAACGTGGCTCTTGGGAATAGGGTGTAGTGGTCAACATGGTGTTTCCAGAATATCAGATGGACTCTAAGATTTTAGCGATCTTTTCCACTTTAAAGATTCTACAATTCTAAGAATCTACAATTCTAAGTCTCCAAAATTTACAAAACCTAGTCTGTTTTGTTCTAAACATTTTGAAAGGACATGAAATGGACTTCAACTTTTCAAAGGATAATTTTGGAAGATAGCTCAAAAGTTTGTCAGTGATTACGGCAAGGTAACCTCTGTGCTCCTTGTACATAATTCAGTATCACGTGAATTCCCTTGAGAAGTTGTGTGGTTTGGAATTAGAGAATTGGTGGTCATCATGGCTTATCCTAAGGCTCCTAAGATCTGATCTCTGCTATCATCTCTGTGACAGAGTCAGCCAGGACAAGTAATTTCATTACCGTTTTCGTGTTAGGTTTTCCCCATCTGAAACATGTGAACTCTAATAATGTCCCCATCAGTAAATTGTTCTGAGATGTACAGCTGAAAATCTGTCATGTGACAGTGTCACTGTATGTAAACTTTGCTGGAAACACCTACAGCAGTCACGGTCATGACTCTGGGGGGTGTTACCCATCCATGGGTGGGTGAAGATTCTGCAACAATTTGCACACCCAATTTGCAGAGCCCGGATGTCTCAGGATTCCTTTATTACAAATTACTACAAAGCTACTAGCAATGAGACTTAATATACACACACAAAAATATACAAAATTGTAGAATCATAGAACTCGTAAGGTTGAAAAGGGCATCTAAAAGCACTATGTCCAAGCATCAATCCACCATCACCACCATGCTCACCATGAGACTGTCCTGAAGTGTGCTATCCACACATTTTTTGAACACTTATGTGAATGGTGACTCCAAAACTTCTCTAGGCATCCTGCACCAATGCTGCACAACCCTTCCTGTGAAAAAAACATTTCCTAAAATCTAATCTAAACCTCCCCTGGTGCAACTCAAGACTATTTTATCTCATTCTGTCACTTTTTACCTGGGAGAAGAGAATGATATCCACCTCCATACAACCTCCCTTCTGGTAATAGTAGAGAGCAAGAAGGACCTTCCTTCAATATATAGGACATATATTGCAAGCTATTACAGAATTTCAAACAGTGAAGTAAATATAAGCTTATGAATCTTTATCCATGTCAGTGCTAAAAAATACATATGGGAAATGTTGCAGGCACAGCTTGCACCACACCATTCCCAGAATTTGGGCTTAACAATAGAAAATGCTCACTTCAAAACTGATCTTCCTCATGGTATCTGGAGTCAGCCAGCTGTCCCCATTGAGGGTCCATCAAGTCTGTCTGGGACATCTTACACAGGGAAGATCTTGCAGAGAAGTTAATTTTGTGTAGGTATTAGGTTACTTTTCATACCTTTTTTGGGTTAGACACACATGAAGATGAAGTTGTGTCAAGGGATGTTTGGGTTGAATATTAGGAAAAAAAAAATTTACCCAGAGAGTGGTTAGGCACTAAAACAGAATGCCCAGGGAAGGGTTCATAACACCAAGCTTAAGAAAATTCAAAGTGTGTGTGGACAATGCTCTCCGGGACACGGCATAGGATCTTAGTGTTTTCCCACCCAGAGCTGGACTTCAATGATCCTTGTGGATCCTTTTCCACTCAGAAAGGGACTATTCTGTTCTGTTCTATTCTATTCTATTCTATTCTATTCTATGCTATGCTATGCTATGCTATGCTATGCTATGCTATGCTATGCTATGCTATTCTATGCTACACTATGCTATGCTATGCTATGCTATGCTATGCTATGCTATGCTATCACTGAAACTGATAAACTCTATGGTAATATCCATAATAATAACAATAAAGAGTACAACTTCAAAGTGAATCTCTTACTATCTTAATTTCTACTAACAATGTTATTAAGTAGACATATGAGGAAGATGCAGCCTACCTGATTTCTGTTAACCTCTGTGTGTTAACTGCCACAATCAGATTTCATTTGTGCAGTAACTCACAGCAGGTCATCCTAGAACTTTAGGGTCATATCAGACCCACAGACACCCATTTGCTTCCAAAGGGAGAAAGTAAAACATCTTCTGCATTGCTGGAGGGGTTGTAATCCCAGTTCTTTACACTTCCACTTGTTTTTACAAGTCTGCTCCTATTAAACATTTTTAAATAATTACATCTGTATCCAACTGAACTGTGATGTTTTCCTCCACATTAAGTATTCTCTGATACTGTCCAGGATGAGATAATTAAGAAAGTCTACATGAGATATTTACAAGTAAATAATATATTCTGTCATTCCTTTCATAGGCTAGGTTTACTGTCTGTTTACCTTTATTTATCTATCTGCATATCTAGAAGGTATTTTCCTGGACAGCCAGTTGCAATGTTGGCTTTAAAAGTTAATGAAGAACAAAATAATATTAGTCTTTTTTCCAGGGTTTTTTGTGTTTTTTTTTTTTAACCTTTCATTTATATCAAATATATCCTTCTTTTGCATTATGAAGGATTCCGAATCATTCTACATATATATATATATATATATATATATATATATATATATATATATATATCCAAATTTCTTCCTTTCCTTCATTTAGTTTTGATTCAAAATCCATTGAAGAGCACAAGAAGACAACTAAATCTCACTGAAGCCAGTAGATATTCATGCTCTGTAAACTGCAGTTTGCAGTAACCTGTACAGCTCAATGTAACAGTACTTGATTTCCCTGTTGTCACTTCCAGACCTCTGTATTTCACTCGGCATTGTTAACTACACAGTTTTCTTGCAATAACTGAATACCTTTAGGAGTTGCATGGAATGGCACTTACAAGGTTTTAATATTTCCTCTTCCACTGCAGCAAAGTTAATTGCACTGGGGCTATGATTTGCCAGCACCAATTAACACAGAAGCTGAAACTGCAGTTTAACATTCTAGCCATGTGCATGGGTTTGATCTGTGACACCTCAAGTACCTGCCCTCCCACATCCTTTGTTCCTTCCTGGGGCTTTGTCGGGGTTCTTGCCACAATTTTCAAACATCAGAGTTCTGTTTAATTGATATCAAGGAAAAGCATTGCAAGTAGAAGGAGATTTTTAGAGTTTTCATAAATGTTTACACTTGAAGGATCTCTATCTAGTTCAATTATGTTTGAGCAGCATAACAGCCCAACCCAAATTTCCCAGCTTCCATGATCCTGCAGGTATCCATTGCTCTGCTTTGCTGAAAACAAGCCAAGGTTTTGGCATTTGCATCTATACAATAAAAAGAAGATTTAAGAAAATCTTACACTTTCCTATTATTTTAGTAGTTTTTAAATCAGAGCCTAAAGGAAGTGACAGAAAGGAGAATGGAAGAGTGTGTGGATCTCTTAAGCTTGGCAGTTAAAGTGGAACTATTGGGTATTCAGTTCTGAAACAAAGAATTCTTTGAAACAAAGAGCATGAAAAAAAACCTACACCACCGTAGTTGACTTGAGCAGCTATCACAATCCCCATGCTAGTGGCATGGCCAGATTAGGAGAAGAAATGGACAATGCAATAGGATACCTGTGATTCTGTCTTCATTTGTTTCCCAGAACATATGTTCTGCTTTTTCTGAGTAGAGTTGAAATCATTTGAGCATTTTTGCACTCAGAGAAAAAAGTTTCTTTCAGTCAACACTTGTAACATTGCCTTCAAAGCACATTGGAGAAACCTCAACAATATTTGCCCTACACTTGGTGCAGGGGACTGTTATGTAAAGAAAACTACATTTAGATTTTCAAGGAAGACTTATGTTTCATCACTGTAATAACTAATTTTTAGCCACCCTTAAGCTGCTTTTTCCATCTGCAGGAACAGAAGTTCACTGAATTAATATAGCTCAACATTTTATTAAGGTAGGGTGCTAAGCAGATAAATACAGGAACTGTACTCTCCTACACTCCATGCTGGTATATTAGCCCTTAATCCTTGATCCTTCTGTGTTTTCATTTCTTCTGGAAAATACAAAAACATGCTTGGGTTTTTAAAAAGAATAGACATTATTGCTCAAAAATAAAGACTCACGTGTATATGTTCTTACTACACTTATTACTGCTGCTTATGCACTAACTGCACCTAACAATCACCACAGTTCTAGTCCCAGCTCAAAAACAAATGTTACCATTATCATGCTACTTGCCGTTGTGGGAGTTCCACAGATTTAAAACTTTTCTTTTTTTTTTTTTTTTTTCTTATTGTTTAACTCACATATTCCTAAGTCCAATATTTATTAAATCCTTGCCACAGTCATCTTTGGTTATACTGCTTTAACTCCTAAAGTGTCTAACTCTTTAATTTCTTTAACCCTTTATGTTCCTATTTTTATGTATCTAATTTTCTTTGTATTCATCATACAAAATTGCTACCAGCTGTACTCATCTCATCAGTAAACTAAGAAAGTGTCATATTTTTCTGAGGTATAGGCTAATGATGTACCCTACCTCTTGGAGAAAATTAAGATGGCATGAAAAAGAAGGAAATTTGACTACAAAGTCTTTGCCTAACCCATGAGACCATTCTTTGGGAAAAGGTGTGTAAAGTGAATTACCTCTTTGAATAAAACACGACCTAAAATGACTGTAGTTGATAAACAATTAGGAAAATGCAGGACATCTAAAGGACAACTCAACTGTTGGAAAAATTCAATGGAATCAAGCTGCTAACTCACTAAATCCTATTAACATATTCCCCAAAACTGCCACGTAAACAGCAGCATGTTGGGTTAGTTTGGACACACAGGCAAGTTCAGGATAATGCCAGTTGGGCAGTGGCAGAATTTCAGTGGCATAAACTTTAGGCAAAATATTGAACCAGGTCTTCTGAGCTGATGACAAGATACAGTATCAATGTTTCCACTGAAGAAGTCATAGTGTCTCCATTCATTTAAAAAAGTTAAAGAAAAAAAAGTTAAAGAAAAAAAGAAAAAAAAGCTATAGAAATAAAATAATTCTGTGGAGAGAGGAGGCATATGGGCTGTTGAGGGCTCCTTCATAATTAACTGCTGGACAGAGCCAAAACCTGAAATGACCAGACAGACCAGTGTCCAGTGACAGACCGTATAATTACTGAGTTACAGAGCATAAAAACAACTGACTGATTCCAATTACTATGTGAAAGGGCAGCTTCACAGTTGTGCCACTTTGTAGTGCTGGGGAAAGGGAAAGGAAAATGTGTTAAAGGCCTAATGAGGTGTGTGGGTGGAAGTTACTGCCACAGTTTATGATGGCTCAAGTTGTTAGTTCCTACCATGTGTCACTATCCAAGGGAAAGAGGGAACATGAGGGAGGCAGAGATGGGACCAGAGTGTGGGAAGGCATTTTCTCGGTGGGATAACTGCAAGATTTTTTTTCTCTTAGTTCTCCCTGAACAGATCAGACATTACATTTTAAAAGAGCCATTTTAAGATTCCCAGACAGCTTCAGTAATTTATTCAGCATTTTTGCAATCCAGGAGACACATTTGCTTATTTTACACAGTCTAGGGATTTGTTCCCTCAATTCCTTAAAAACCACTACAGGGAACAAAGAGGTAGGGGCCTCAGTATGTTTGCAGGAACAGACAGCACAGGGAGACCACTGTGTAAAATGCTGGGTGAAACTATAACCCCAATGAGAACCTGGCCAACTGCATTCTCCACTCCTTCACAGAACACACCATCTTGTCACTTATAGCTGGCACAGACAACTGAGATGGCAGAGAGTCAACCACAATATCTAACTTATTTGACAGTCCTTAATTTAAAAGATAAATCACTTCTGAGTAGAATAATTGAGTTTTCCAAGGGGTATTTGCAGCCTATCCTTTTGGCAATGGTGTTTTCAGCACTGCCTTTCCATCTACCCTCAGGGGGTGGAGGGGTCAGCAGACTTGCTTTGTGCAAAGAGGCTGCATAGTCTGTAGAGAAATACATATCAATAGTTATTTGGTAGTTTGTGATGACATCACAATATCATCTCCTGGAGATTTCATTCAGGATGTTCATCCCGCATGGTCCTTCTAGACCTGACAATCTGTGGATGCTCTAAATCCTGAATTATTGAGTATCTGGCATTAAAGGGAACAGCAGAAATGAAAGGGCACAAAGAAACATTGTTGCTATTTTCCTACTTTTCCAAAAATTAGGAGTCCTGAAAGAACCTGAAAACCCATAACTGTATGTTGGATGAGAAGAAGGTGTCTTGCTTTTATTGTTGGGCAATAAAATTGCACAATTTCTACCTTGACTTAATACTTTGTGTTGCTCCTGGTTGGGACTCAAAATTTTCAAATTTCTGCAAAATGAGCCAAGGAAAGGAATAGTCAGCCTGCAAAGAATTTTTGTGACAATTTGAATAAAATAGCGGTTCAAATATTCATTTCACAGCTGGCTTACATCTTCTACAGCTGATCAGCTTCTGGTCCTATCAAACATTATGACCCTGCTGACCAAAAGGGAATCACTCAGAGGAGTTTTTAAAGGAAATCCAGGTGTTAGACCTTCTCTTCCCCCATAGCACCAAACAACAGGTATAGGAGAAGTATAGGTTCCAGAAGCATTTTCAAATCAGTGTGCTCTCTGTACACATTGTAGATGAGAATGACAGCATTTTCACTCCAGCTCCCCCAACAGACCCAGACATACTTCCACCACTTTACACCCAAGTTTCTCAAACACAGGCAAACAGTGGGCAAACTCTGCATCTCTTGCTCCTCACAACACAGAGGAAGTCACAAAACTCCCCGGGTCCCAAGTGGCCTAAAGAGATCTCGTCCAGGGAGTGTCATACTTCAAGAACACTCATTTTATTTTATTATGGGAACACCAAAATTACAAAGCATTAAAAATTAAAAAAAAATATGAAAAACTTGTTTAATCAATCAAAAATCAATCAAAATCCTACCCTTGAGTTGTAGAAGAAATTGTTGTACAATGGAGCGTTCAGGGGTCCACCAAAAATGCTCAGCCAGAATCTGCCAAGTCCTCTGCTGTGCCTCCCTATCAGTCAGCTATACTTTTATTTTTCTTGGGTATAAAAACCAGCCTTTTCCCTAATTAGTACACCAGTTACAGGTTTTTTGCATTGTGTTGTTTGTTTGGATTTTTTTGTTTTGTTTTGGTTTTTGTTTTGTTTTTTGTTTGTTTGTTTTGTTTTTTGTTCTGTTCCGAGTATCACTGCTTAATTCCTATACAAACAGGACATTTTTTGATATTGAAAAATGAGATTTTTCAGTCAACAACAAACATGTTAGCACAAGTCTTTCCTACTTGTATTAATACATACCATGCCATGGCACATCATTTTAAACACTACTGCTATCAGAATGCCACATAGTGACTCCATGAGCAACACTGGAGCTGCTGTTATCTGAAAAGAAATGATGTCAAAACAAACCAAAAAAACCCAAACAAATCAACCAAAAAAATTCAAGTGAAAAAGTAAATCATAGTGAATTTTTAAAGTTCTTTCTATGGGTTAGCATATTCCTCATGGAAATCTCTTTTTCCATTAAGACAGGGTTGAATTATAAAAATAATTCCTATTTGATGAAATAACTATGCTGTCAGGAAAAAGGTGATCTGAGTTTCTCTCAGCATAAAAACTGCATCTCAGCAGAAAGGGGGCATTGGTCCTGGGCGAAGAGCAAAAACATCTGGAATCTCTGGGATATAGCTTGGGAGTGAAGAGAGAAGAGGAATAATAAGGATTCATCAACAGTTTCTAAGTATAATCCAGAGAAGCAAATGAGCTTCAGGAAATGTTTTGTCCATAGACTAAATCTTTCAGACATGGATGAACATGGGTTGTTTGTAGATCCTGCTGAAAAGTAGTCTGAGACATTTGTTTCTCTTGGCTGTGGTGGCAGGGGTTAGTTACACACTTCTGCTTGTTGTGACATCCAAGAGTCTGGGAAATGTTAACTTCTTCTCCTGAGGAGAGTGTGCTTTGGAAACAGTGGTAAATCTCAGTTTCAATTCAAGCAACCATGTAAGAAATTTTTTTTCTTTTTCTTTTTCTTTTTCTTTTTCTTTTTCTTTTTCTTTTTCTTTTTCTTTTTCTTTTTCTTTTTCTTTTTCTTTTTCTTTTTCTTTTTCTTTTTCTTTTTTTTTCTTTTTCTTTTTCTTTTTCTTTTTCTTTTTCTTTTTCTTTTTCTTTTTCTTTTTCTTTTTCTTTTTTCTTTTTCTTTTTCTTTTTCTTTTTCTCTTTCTTTTTCTCTTTCTTTCTCTTTTTCTGATTTGACTGACCTCTTCAAAGTGGAGGCACTGTGACATGGCATGGTGGTTCCTCGCTGCAGCTGGAGAAATTCTGCCATGCCACACATTTGAGAAAATGATGTTTGAATTTCCTGCTCATACTTTTTGAGATGAGACAAGGGCTTCTCAGCTGTCTGAAAATTCTGGAGAAACACATACTCTATTTCACAAATTTTTGTATGCAGGCAAGAGTTTTGAGATAAAGCACTGAAAGGCAAAACCCATTACAGCTGCAAAGGAATTATTTTGTCATGACACTCAAATCATACAGAGATGCCGTATAAGCCAATCTTTCCTCAGTCTATTTTCTTTTTTAAGTGTTGTAATCCCAGAAGTGGGCTAGTGCAAGGATTGGAGGTGGCTCTGCTGTCACAAAACCTGTTTTATTGGATAAAGGAAACTTTTCATAAAGAAGTGTCTTCAAGAGAAATTCTTCAGACCCTTTGAACTACACCAAGCGACTATATTTTATTTTCCACAGGGAAAGAAAGCAGCTGCATGTAGGACTATGTCTGGAGTGACTTTTGCTTCCACAGGAAGCTCTCCTGGTGAATGTTTGAAAGAGTTTGCATGTGACAATTCTCCACACCAGTACTCCACAGAAGAATAAAAATACTTTTCTCAAATGAAAAATCCAACAGAAATATGGCCAGCCATTTTTTTCTCTTTTTTATACTCTTTTAAAAAAACTTCTGAAATCTCACTCTAGCCACCCAGGGATGTATCATAAGTTGCAAATAACAGCTACTATTTTTCTTTGACTAGCTACTATAGCTATCTTTCACATTTCCACATGACCAAAACACTCACCACAATTTTCATGGCCTAATAAATTGTCAACAACATTGAAATGGAATTTATGCCATAGTTATGGATGTGGAGCACAGGCTGCTCCTCAACAATGAGCCAGAACAGGAACTGTGGCTTGAAATTTAAATCAAATCTTGACTGTCAAGTTGGGGGAAATATTGCATATTTAAGCCTGTTTATCTTCCTCTTGCAGATTAAAATTTTATGGGCACCTTAGAAACAGGTTATTATCTTATCTGCTTTAAGCCACAGAAAAAAAATTTTGTCTAAAATGTACGTGTACGAACTCTGCTCTAGAAATAATTCTTTTTGACTCAGAAATATGGCAAATTCTTTCAAAAAAAAAAAGGCATTTTCTTTGTGAGGCATCCACATATCTCTCGCCTTCAACACATGTTGCACAAAAAATCAGATATTTTGGCACCAGTGGGCCAGAGAAATCTCTACCAGTCTTGCTACAATAGAAAAAATTAGCTTTGCCACTGTAGTGGTCTCACGTTCACTAAATTTTGGTCTTGGTACTTACTCTTTCTGTGGGAGAGAGACTAGAGAAAAAGCAGGCTCAACCTTAAAATTAACAAATACTTTTCTTAACATACACTAAAAGAATAGAAAAAAAGAAAGTTGGAAAAAAAGCTAAAACGGAATGAAACTTCAAAAACACACTTCCCTCCCCTTACAAACTGCTCACTTTCCTACAAAACAACAAAAAGAGACAAAACTTGTAATTTTCAGTCAGTTTCAGTATCTGACAATAGTCTTTCATCAATTCATTAGGGGAAGAGTCTCTCTTAGAGTCATGGATCCCACTGACAACTTGGAACAGTTCTCTTGTGGGTTTTAAACTGTCACAAAAACAACCGCACAGAGAAACCTGCCTTTGTGACCCTCCCAGGAGCAGTTTCCCAAGCTGCTAATGGGTCATGGGTCTTAGACTTTTGCATACTGGGGTGTCACCTTTTAAAGATGAATAACTCTAAAGCAAAGGATTCTTCACCTCAAGGTACAGAGATATCTTCTTACTTATTCACTGGCACAGGGGGCTTCTCATCTTTATCTCTGTTCAAGCATCTGATAGGATTAATATTACTTAGTCCATCACAAACACCTTTGCTCAAATCCACACACAAATTAAAACAATCATCTCCCCAAATGCTTATCTTTCTCATGATTCAAAGGAATAACTTAAATATGGAGTTCATTTCCATGGCTCAAGTAAGAATAGAACAACCAACTCTTCAACCCTCTGTCCCAATAGTCTTTTTACTCTTGCTACTGACTTCATGCTGTTGTTCTTTGTGTTCAGTCTGTCCTTTCTTACTCTCTCAGAGAAGGGCTAAGCTCTGTAAGCTTCATGTTACTAAGAAAGGGTTAAATCTGCTCAGAGTCTTTGTCTCTCTCTCTGTAGCTCATGTTGTTAGATGTTCAAGGCCACTCTGGTGAGGGAGGAAGAACTCACAGAAACATCAGAGATCGGAGCACTAGGGCAGTCCGGAATCACAAAAAAACCAGGCAGGATCATAAATGCCTTCTCAGCCCACCCCTCGGTGTAAATTGGGGTGGCTTCGGCCCAAATGGTGCCCATAGCTCTTATCAGGGGCCCGGCAGAGATCTCTCTCTGCTCTAGAGAAGTCCGAAGAAAGTAGCTGTTGTAAAACAGCAACCTCTCCTTCCCCTCCCCTTCACCCAGGAGCCGATGGAATCCAGCCAGACCTCAGGCCAGATCCCCACAAAAAGGGGTTGCAGCAGGCCCAGCTCGATGTTACCTGTCTCTCTCTGGCCAAAGGAAGAAGAAAAAGGACCCACCTACAGGAAATTCACGGGGTCGCAAAGTCACAGCCAATAATTTTCAGTGGTCAGAACAGATGTCAATATTCTAACTAACTCTCTGATAGGTCACTGTCTCTTCCAAAGCAATTCTCAGGTCCTGACCCATATTTTTCTATAACTAAAAAACCAAACTGTACTAACCCATGACAGCCACTTTCTAGATATTTCTGTATCTATGATGAAGCAAAGGATTCCCAAGTGTTTTTGAGAAATACTTTTTTTTCTAACATGGACCAAAGTGAATTTGTACTTATTTTCTGTTTGTCTTTGGCACATTTGAATATTTCTTTCTTGATCTGTATAAAGCACTGGGCAATTGCAGACACAGATTATGGGCTTTTTAGCTTATTCCCCTTTAATAAATCTAGACACTGGCTTCTTATCAGTCCTGTGTGTACAAGGGAAGTGGTAGATTCGGTTCATAATGCATATTGAGGCAGGAGTGATTAATGTCACCTTTTTGTCTTATATGTAATGTCTCCTGATCGTTGTCAGGAGGCCGTGGTGTAGAAAACGTGTGTATCTGGGCTTATTACTGCTTAGAGATGAAGCAGTGACTAGTTAACATTTAATTATTTTGGTGAGTTGCAGTTTTAATTTCATATGTGACATAAAATTGAGACCTAGAAAAGCCTCGCTGGACTATTGAGACACCATTTTATTACAAGAAGCAAAAGGAACCAAAACAAATTATGTGAAGTTTCCACAGGAAGCAAAAACAATCCAAAAGGCAGCAAGCCAGACAGAAAAATATTCAAAACATTAGAAACAAAACAAAGCTAAAACAAAAGGCAAAAAATCCTTTAAAGACAAGTGTACCAATTAATGTCTAAGCAGCTTTGCATTCTCATGAAGCAAACCAGCAACTTGATTGAAAGGAATGGCAAACACAAACCTCTGCACTGTAGGTGGTCTTAGACAAAATTTACTGAAGTACTGCTTATGTCAAATAATATGGAAAACAGATCCAAATCCAAGCATTTATTTTTAATAATAAGCTTAGAAATTAAGACTTAGGGAAAACAAAGGAGGACAGTGTTGAATGTAATAGGTTTAATCTTGGGAAAACCATCTTATTCCCATCTCTGTCAAACAATTTTGGTGTCTTTGAGCTTGTGGATTAAGAGCTAACCCTCACTATGCCTCAGTTTTCCATTTTGCAAGCAGATAGTATTTGTTTTGAAATATTTTTAAAAATAAAGGTTTTTTTAAAATATTATCTCTGTGGTATTTGGAGTGATACACGTTTTTTATGTGGCAGTGCCATGGTCACCATGGAATTTGATCATCATTACTGCATGTATACACTACAAAAATAAAAACAAAATATATGTTCAAATTTCCCATGTCCAAATCTCTACTATCAATATATACCATTCTGTTCCCCAAGGCAATGTATCACTTTTACAGTTATCAAGACATTCCATATGAGCTATCATCTGCAGGTGAAAATAGGGCCCCTGTAGAGTATTGGACTTGCTAGTAAATTGTTTATTGGGATTTTTTTTTTTTTTTTCAGATTGCAACTGAGGTCAGGAGTATTATCAACAATTCTGCAAAGGTTTCAGCAAATCTGAAAAAGAATAAAAAAAAGTTAAAACATCTGAAGCTGATTAATTTGAAATAATGTCATCACACACTTGCCCTAAATAAACTTTGTTTCCCACAGCTCTTCATCAATTAGCATTATGTAAGGTGTCTGAATATTTGCATAGATGATAATGATCAATGTTTCCTAATAGAGGGATACCAATCACACTGTCTGATCCTCTGTCAAGATGCAGTTTCTAATGGATGCACCCATTCTGCTTTCAGTTTCAGGCACAAATTTATCTCCTTCTAAACACTGGGCTCCTTTTTGATTTTGTTTTGTTTGTTTGTTTGGTTGGTTGGTTGGTTTGTTTGGGGGGTTTTGGGGTTTTTTTGGGTTTGGGGGGTTTTGTTTGTTTGTTGTTTTGTTTTTGTTTTTGTTTTTGTTTTTGTTTTCCATGCATTCTCCTTTCCAAGAAAGAGAACATTAGAAAATCAGGTGGATGCATAAGACGGGAAATAGAGCAAATTTGTGCATCCACTCACTTGTGTTTGAGTTCTTCCTCTCTCTCTCTATCATCAGTTTCTAGTATCATGGAATCAGAGTCATAGAACCATAGAACCATAGAACCATAGAATCATAGAACCACAGAACCATAGAGTTATTGAGTTAGTGAGTCATTGAGTCATGAAACAGTAGAATCATAGAATAGTTTGGGTTGAAAGGAACCCAAAAGATAATTTTGCTCCAGCTCTCCTGCTGTGGGCAAGGACACCATTCACTAGACCAGATCGCTTAGGGCCCATACAACCTGTCCTTGGACACTTCCAGGGATGGGACATCTACAGCTTCTCTGGGCAACCTGTACTTGGGCCTCATCACCCTCTGAGTAATGAATTTCTTCATAACATCTAACCTAAACCTGCTCTCTTTCTGTTTAAAAGTGTTGTCTCATGCCCCACAACAATCTGCCCATGTAAAAAGTCCCTCTCCCTCCTCCTTATAAGCCCCTTTTAGAGGAGGGTGGGCACATGATCTCCTCAGAGCATTCTCTCCTCCAGGCTGAACCATACTAACTCTCAGCCTGTCTCCATAGAAGAGGTGCTCCAGCCCTTACAGAATCTTTATGGTCCTTCATGTTCTTCCTTGCAGCTTCAGCAAGGTGTCAGTGATGGCTCCCTGCCCTCTTAGACAGCGCCAAAAGCCTTTTAGTTCCTCCTCTTGAGTTAAAGAGCTGACAGTCTGTATCTCTGCAGTCCACAGATGCAAAATTGTGATTTATTCCGGTCCTGGTGATCTTTGACGTCACTACCCAAGAGACCATTAATTTCCCAAGGAGTCCTGTTTCAAAATCACAGAATCACAGAATGGTATTGTTACAAATGGGCCAGGAGACCAACTCCTTTTCAAAGGTCTTTATTAAGGACTGCCCTGGGTGGGGAACTCAAGGAGTCACGCACACCGCCGCTGCTCCCGATGGACGATGCAAAGGAGAAGGTGGTTTAGTTTTGCCACACGGCAGAACTGGGGCTTCCATCCTCACAAGGGTCCTGGGGAAGACAATGATGGCTTGAAGTCTGGGCGTGTCCTTCTGCTCAAGAACTGCTAAGGTTATGGTGACGACACAGGAGCTGGCTCCAGTCGATGATCCGAGGTTCCTTACTGTTTTGCCTAGTTAGAGTTGTTATTTCCAATCCTCAGTTTTCTGGTGGCTTGTTGTCTTTAGGGGTATTTTGTGTTAGGTGCACCTTAATTTGCGTATGGCCTTGGGCACACCGTCTCATGGGAGCAGAGGCAGTGACACTCAACAGAACGGTAGTACAGGCATAGAGTAGGGAATATGGGTACAAATGAACAAGTCGTTACTTATAAATTGTTAACAAACAACAATTAATTAACTTAGGTAAACTTAGAACAGTAACTTTTTAACATCAACTAAGAGCTCATATTCTAGGATTTTATTTCTTACGGTATGAACTGGAAAAGGCTTTGAGTTGGGACACCTTCCACTAGACCAGCTTGCTCCAAGCCCTGTCTAACCTGCCCTTGAAAAAAGATAATCCCTATCTTCAATCAGGTCTTTGCAAGACACATAAATGCCCACCCTTGAAAAATGAGCTCCGAACCCAGAGCAGAGAGACAGTCACAAACCAACCCAAAATTACTTCTGTGACCTTCTGTTTCCCTGCGTGCAGACACTGTATTGAAGGACCTAATTCTACCATGAACTCTATAGGCAACTCTTGTCCATGAAATAAATGCTCTGTGTGATAAGGATCAGGTTGCACGATGAGTATCATGTGAGTTTAAAATCCATATACTGAACCTCTCCTTCACTAAATCTGGGTACAGTAGCTACACTGGTCAAATTCCAGGTTTTGAACATTTCTCTATTTTTCTGGGGCATGAAACCTGAGTTTTCCACATCATCAAGTGAATTCCCCAAAATGGGAATTCATATCCTAAAATGCTGACACTTTTTTGAAAGTGTTCCTTTTGTCTTTTGGTTTATACACAAGATCCTTATACCAATCTTGGCAAGGTATTTGTTCTTGAATTATGTTCTCCTTCATGAGTTGTGTTATTTGAGTTGCCTAAGCTGTGCTGCTTTTGAAAAAAAATGAAATATTTTTTATTCAAATTAGTATCATTTGAATAAAAGATCAAACCAGATCATTAAATAGGAAGAGAGACTCTAACGATGCTTAAAATGTGATATATTGCTAATAGTATGAACTGCATAAACCTTTACAGACGTGCTTTCACTCAGACCTAAATTATTGATACCCACTCTGTGCTAGGTGAAAAAAAAATGTGATAAACAATGAAAAAATTGTGACAAAGAAGCATTTTATTGGTTGTTATTTTGTTATTATTTGCCCATTTATAAAGATGAAGAATACAGGACAGTCCTTGTCACTGAACTTCAGTAGAAATTAATCTGAGAAATAATTAAAATAATTTAATCTTTAAAATGTTTATTGATGAAATCTGAAGGAAATTGAGCTGAAACTGGGTCTCTGCAACCTATATATCTCTGTGCATTTATTTTCTATGTTGAATAGATATCCTTCAGGCGTGAATAAGGGGGATGAAGTGATAATTAAAATGTAGAAACCTGAATTAGGATCAAGGCTGTATTTTTTCTGAGCATTCTGTAAAATGTAAATGGAGACAATTTGGGTCTTTGCCTATCCACTCAACATTCCTCTTTAATATGAGATTAAGGGAATATCCACCATAGGTGGATTTAGACTCTAAAATAAGTTAAAGAAAGTGTATTTCCATTTCATGCTCTGAAATTCATGGCAATAATTCCCTAGTCTGTTATTAAAGCCAAGACTTTCAGAGGATTACTAAGGGTCTGTCAGATACTTAGATAAAATATTCAGAGCTCTGGAAGGGTCAAAGCTCTTGTTCTCCTTGGTGTGTACCAGGTTTTAGCTACTGAGACTCAAAAAAGAAACTTTTCTGCCCTTCTGAGAAGACTTTGCCTTAATTGCAAGATCTCTAGCCCTTCAAAGCAGGTGGCTCTGGCTCCCTCTGGATGATCATACAGCTGCTGCTTCTACTGTTCCACAGTTTTATTGTCCTTGGAGAATAAATTTTTCCTGATGAGCTTTGGCCTTCTAGAGTAGTGCATATAAAAATGTTTGGTCATAATACGTTTTTCTTTACTACAGGAATTACACAGGCAAATACTCATCTGCAGCTGGGGTATTTGCATGAGTAATTAGACCATTTGCACAGTATGCACAGTTCTTGAAGCTATGAAGAGCCAAGTAATTCCCTTTTGATTGAGTTCCTCAGCTCATCTCTGTTTCTGAAGATAAGGTCAGTATCTCCACATTTCCTACTTAGGAAAGATCAATAAAGGCACAAAAACATATCCAAGCTGACTTCCAGCTACAGCCATTTCACTGATGGGGAGACTTAAACAAGGGATGTTAATTAAACCTGTGAACTCTTAGATGTGCCTTTCTTCTCCTCTGGATAAGCCTGAGGGTTATAGTGGACATTAAACTGTCTGTAGAGTGGGCATTTAAAGTATAACCTTTAGTGTGACACTCTGATACATATGTAGTGGACATTCACAATCCCCAGAAAAGATTTGCTCTCGATAGAGAGGCTCGCACTTTGTTGCAGTGTTGTTTTTCCAGTCTATCTCACAGGGAACAGAACCTTTACATTTGGAAATAGCTACATTGTCTGCCCTGTTCATTTATTTTAGTCTTTCCTTATACTTGCTTCCCATCATTTTCTCCTGATTTCTTAAGAAATGGCACATGCTTTCTGGGGGAAGAAGTACAGACTACACGATTGGACGGACACTGGTTGGATGAAAAGGAAATCCTGATTTTCTTCCAGGGCTTCTGCATGTTGTGAGTCATTTGACTTCCCTGTGCCTCTGTTTCTAGCAGTGGAATGGATGACATTATATAATTTTTAAAGCCCTTTTGAGGTATCTTGATGAAAAGTGCTTTGTAAGATTAGATAATACCTTGCATCTGCAATTCCTTAGTGTTGTGGGATGCAAGTTAAATGTGTGCTGCTTTTGGCAAAAGCCAATCTCAACAGTTCTCTCTCTTTTTGCATTAGGAAAACAATTAAAACTATTACCCTCCATTCCTGAACTGAACTATTCTAATAATGTTTAATTTCATTTTAAATGGAAACTGTACTCATAGGCCTAAGAATTTGTGTTGAAACTTTAGAGATCTGATACCAAATATATTGAGATTAGTAAAAAGATTCCAAAGATTTCAGTCGGGTCTGGACAAACCGGTACAAAGTTTTGTACCACTACACTTTAAATTTCTTTTTTTTTCTTTTCTTTTCTTTTCTTTTCTTTTCTTTTCTTTTCTTTTCTTTTCTTTTCTTTTCTTTTCTTTTCTTTTCTTTTCTTTTCTTTTCTTTTCTTTTCTTTTCTTTTCTTTTCTTTTCTTTTCTTTTCTTTTCTTTTCTTTTCTTTTCTTTTCTTTTCTTTTCTCTCTTCTCTTCTCTTCTCTTCTCTTCTCTTCTCTTCTCTTCTCTTCTCTTCTCTTCTCTTCTCTTCTTTCTTCTCTTTTCTCTTTTATTTTTCTGTGAGAAGGAATGTGGGAGCTGTGCTGACTAAATTATCTAAATGGCAATGCCTTCATACTGGAAATTGTAAGATTACCTTGGAGATTTTTGCCAACGGCATTTGAACTGTACAACGTCCTGCTACTCTATTTTCCATCCCTTATTTGAAAATATTTTAAGAGGACTATGAATTCTGTCTTGTAGTTTAACAGATTGCACAGGAGGAAAGAAGAAAAATCTCATTCTGTATATAACATGAGATGTCCATTTGTAAAATTGCATAAATAGCACATAATATATCTTTTCCTCAAAGAGTGTTTCTTTGAACACTCAAAAAAGAGTGTTCAAAGAAATTTAAAATGTTTTTCTTAATTTTGAATTTTCTTAAAAATAATCCAGCTCACCTCACTCGCAATTGCCTCCAATTACTACCTAAAACTATCGATTTTCTTGCAGCTTAATTAGAAGTGCAATTTAATTGAATTTAAAACTAAATTTTCATTTGTAGTGAATAAAAGGTTTATTTTGTTTAAAAAAAAATATTAATATACTGGGGGATTTAGTTACATTCATTTTTCTTTTCCTAATATCCCAAACTGATATCCCAAAGCCATAGTGGCTGTAATATACATAACAACTACATGTGTGAGAATAAAATTTGTGGATATAGAGAAATAGAGAAAAACACACACACACACACAAAAAAAATCTCAGAAACTTTGCATGTAAAATAACCAAACCAATCTTTTTGTATATCAAAAATACTCAGGAGTTTTCCACAGAAATTGTATTAAAGATGTTATTAAAACATCAGAAACTTATTCTACCTTTTTTCTTTTTTAACTTTTTCAATAATATTGTGATCCCACTAGGATTTTGCCTTGCCACCTTGTTTCATCTGTATTTAATTTAGTATTGTTTATAACTTACATTTTTCTCTATCTGTCTTATCTACTTGATTATAATTTGGTTCTACCTGAATATTCATCACATCAGATGCTCACATATGAACTATATTTTGTATAGGTTGCTATTTTTTTTTTTTTATGCTTCAATTCAGTTTTTAATGTTCAATATCACCAGGTGAATAAACTGTGCAAAATCAAGTAAGCTTGGTCACATCATTGATTGATTGTCTTGGGTTGCAACGCAAGATGTAACTAAAGTATTTTATTACAGTCTGTTAAAACCAGTTGGATAATTGTTTTCTTTATCTCTTTCATGGTCCATCCCTCATAACTCCAGGGGAATCTTCTGTTAATGGGTCAACTGTTAAAATCAGGTGGGGCAGTGTTTCTTTATCTGTTCCAAAAGCCATTCTCCCTCCAGGGGGATATCTGCTGCTAATGGGCCATTCCAGCTCACCACCTGACTGATAAATTTACATCATCCTATTGTGAGATGCTCCACCCAGTGGGAGGAGCCAAGCATTCCTACCTGGATAAAACCTGAGATTCAGTACAGCAGAACAGTCTCTTTTCCACTGGCTTCCTGGAGGAAAACTGGACCCATCTTGCCACCACTGGACCTTCAGAAGAAAACTATACCCTTCTATGGGATCATCTCTGCTTCAACAGAACCACATCAATCACTCCAGGACTTAACTGGACTGTGACCAGCGTTCTGACCAATGGAGTGTCAGGTTGTATTCTGACTCTGTAAGTATTCTTTTTGGATGGTTGGTTGTTTTTTTGTACCACTACACTTTCATTTTCCTACTAAAGAACTGTTATTCCTATTCCCATATCTTTGCCTGAAAGCCCCTTAATATCAAAATTATAATAATGTGGAAGGAGAGGATTTACATTCTCCATTTCAAGGGGGGTTCCTGCCTTCCTTAGCAGACACCTGTCTTTCCAAACCAAGACAGCCACACAGTATCTACTAGTAAGAGTGTTCTGGTAACTGGGTGTAGCTGTTTTGAAGAGCAGACATGGTGTACCCTCTTCTGGGAGCTCAGCCGATCTTTTCAACTCCTTCATGCATTGCTCCTGAAATCTTTATTTCTCAACATGCATGTGCGGGTCTGTGCGTGTGCACACTCTGGTCCTTTCCTGAACCGAATTTCTTTTACACATATGTGAAGCTATGTCTAAAAAATACTCATTACTTTAAAATATCTCCTAACACATTATATTTGATATTTCCTAACACATTATATTTGATATTTCCTAACACATTATATTTGATATTTCACATTGCTTAAATTTTACTTGTATTTCAGAATGTTAATCTTTGAATATTTTACATTCATCCTCCATGTTTCCATCTGAAAAATTGGGTTTTTTTCTTGCTAGGCTATTCTTTGTTAAAATAGAAATTTAAAAATTTAAATTAAAAAGAGAAGATAGATAGATAGATAGATAGATAGATAGATAGATAGAATTTTGACACCTCTCCCTCCCACCTCCCCCCCTGCTCCCCCCCAGGGGGATCTGATATAAAATCTGATTTTAAATTAGAGATTTGGGATTTCACACTCTGAATAGTTGCAGGGTTTATTTAACTCTTCTGAACACATTAAAAGTCTCAAGAGTTCCTTCATTTTTACATTCTCATGAGAATCTGATACTTCCTAATTTCAAATCTTTTCAAGGAGTGCAGTACTGTTTAAATATGTTTAAGACACTCAAGTAGCATTTTATATTTCCTCATGTAGTTATTGGTTACTAAATGCATCCAGTCAATTAACCACTCACAGCAAAAAATTAATTTGGAATTTTAAGCCAGACTTTATAGTTATCAGTATTAACAATCAACTGGGTTAACCCATTCAGGATGGGAAAACTTGTGATGAAAATAAGATGTTTTTGAAAGAAGGTGTTTCCCTGAACATTACTGCTTTACATGGAGTTACTCTTGATGCAATTTTTCCTGCAGAAACTTGGGATTTCATCTGTGTGTAGCATTTGCTTGCTACGTTTGTGGAATTAAAGCCTCTTGAACCACTGAAACTCTGCAAACACTTCAGACTGTTGTCTTAGGGGTCTGTCTTTCATGTGAAAAACCTTTTAGTAACCAAAATACCCAACAAAATTCAGTGTTTCCTCAATGGAAAACAAAGATGCCTTTTCTACAGCTCCAGAAGAAGTTCCTGAGAGTTCATAAATAGATCCACAAATAGATCTGGAGATAAATACACTCTATACTATTAGCATTGAAGGATTGTTTGGAACTTTTTTTTGATTAGTAAAATCACCAGCCTATGAAACAAAACTTTGATCCCTCGTTCTTCTGACAGACTGTAGAGTTCATTTGTTTGTTTAGACTTCATTCATTCTCATGAATTTTGCAAGCGTGAAATCACACTTTCATGCAGGGAAAAAAAAATTGATTCTCCTTGATATTTACAAATTAGCTGCTATTCAGGTATAAATAATATACTTCTTGTTATCACATTGGTTTCATAGATGAAACCTTAACAATCAGTTTATGAAATTAGTCCTTTTAACACCAATGTCCCCAAAGGGAGAATCACTTTTTAGTAAAAGCAATGGATATGTATGTTACTCCAGGTTCTGGTATGAAATCCCTTCATTAATTTGTATAATTCTGAATCTATAATATTTTCTCTTCTAAGAAGTCTTTTTCAAAACTAAAATAATTAGTGACTGTTCTCTGTCAAGGTAATGTAAGAATTAGAATAGCTAATATGAATAGAGATATTAACCTTCTTAAAAATTTTCAAAGCTTTCTGGAAAATGTATGTTTGTATTGGATTAAAATAAACTCTTCTCCTCCTCTCCTGTTGGAAGGCCTGTGATTTAGAGAAATAAATAATATTTGTTGATCCAAAATGTTTCTGCAGTCAGGAAGAATTTCCTTGCAAAAGGGAAAGCAGGAACCTGGGTTTCCTGCGCCATGACAAGCTTCAGACCAGTTTGCCATCTTGCAGAGTGCTTAATCCAGCTTTACTTTCAGGGTAATTAGGACATGTAGGCTTTCAGCTGAGATAACTCTGCTCACTTTTGCTCCACTGAGCACTAAAATTTGGTTCCATGCCAGCTTACATTATCTTGAAGATACAGCCTTCAGGTGATAAGTTGTTAGAGGCAACTTATTCCCACGGCACAGGGAGTCCTGGTCATTAGCAGAAAATTTAATGCTATTGACTGGTATTGTATTTCCAAAATTATATTTGTGTTATGAGATTAGTTATTGTAAATCATTTGAAACAGCTATAGAAATAAGTCTGGAGTTGTATGCTCTGGAAATATAAGCAGTATAGTGTCACATGGTTTGGTGGTGGGGGGGAAGGAGGGGAAGGACAGGGACCTATCAGAAATATTGGCAGCTAGTTTGACCAATAAGCCAGTGCGGCTTTGGACAGGACATTTAAAACTCATACTCAGCAGATCGCTCTCTTGCTTTGTAATCAGCCGTGAGAAAACATCGTGGGCGGCGGGCGGGCCGCGTCGGGCCCTGCTGTCCTCTGGGCGGCCGCGCCGGGCCCAGCCTACGGCCACTGCCCAGACGGGGAGAGGCCCAGGCTGGCTGGACCCCTTTCCCCTGCTTGCCGGTAAGGGAGAGGGGCGGCTGCAATTCAGCAGTGCTGACAATGTGCTCGGCACAGCGGCAAAAGGGGCCAAAACGTGGTCCAGCTTAATCACCGCTGGCAGCAGAGAAAGCAAGCCTGCAGCTCCATAACAACTCTAAGATGAGCTGCCCTGGATGAGGGGTAGCAAAAAGAACATCTACCAGCTTCCTCCATCAGCACAGCTTTGTATTTTCTTCAGCCCCTGCATCCCGGGGCCTGCATGTGGCACTTGCAGGCCTGGGCGGATTTAACCCTTTCCTAACAACACAGAGCTTCTAAAGCACAACTCTTCCTTGAGAGAAAGAAGAAAGCAGACAGAGGGTACAGAGAACAGACACCGCATGAAGTCAGTAGATTAGAAAGGGAAGAACTAATAATATTGGAATAGGATTGAAGAAGTGCACATTTTTAACTGGACTTCTCTAGGGTAAACTATGGAGAAATGGATTGTTCTTTGTAGCATCTTAGTGTTGTTAAGAAGAGTGCTAATTCTAATCAAAATTGAGGACTGATGTAATTGAGATTTAATTGAGACTTTTAAAGCCCCCGCTCCTGGGTTAAAAGGAGGTCTCAGCCTTTGAGACAAAGATGATTTTAGATCAGAAGAAGTATTCGTAAATAGTACACCAGATACACAGAGAAGCTTTGCTGATAGAACATCACAGTCTACAAAAACTCTGGGTGGCAGCAGATGCATGACATTGGGAGCACTGGACTGTTTTGTCTTGTGGCAAATGTCTTCATGAAAAACCTTGGAGAGACTCTTCTCCTAGAGTAATGAGTGATTATATCTAAATAGTGAAACTGACTGAAAATCACAAGTTGTATCTTTCTATGTTGTTTAATAAGAAAGTTAATTGTAAGCAGAGAGAAGAGTGTTTTAAAGTATCATTCTGTTTTGGTTTAAGTTTTCTTTTTCTCTCTCTCTTCTCCACCCCCCCCCCCCCCCCCCCATTCTTTTAGTGTGTGTTAATAGAACTATTTTGTTCATTTTTAAGCTTAAGCCTGTTTTGCTTTTTCTTGTAATCTCTCCCTCCCACAGAAAAAGAATAAATATTAAACCCTCCACATTAATTGGTGTTTCTGCCTGGTTTCATTAAATTAAAGCCATTACAAAAGGAAAAATAATTCTGTATAACCACTGGAATCATGGGGTGGCTATCACATTAAAAAAAAAACCCAAATGTAAGTATGATTTTATTTCTTTTTTTCCTGGCTGTCAAGAGGCTGGCCTTGTCATGTACCTGACTTACTGACTTATTTTTCAAACCTATGTTTGGGTCTCAAGTTGTTAGATGTGCAGACTACCACGGTTCTACATACTTCTCAGATTTATCAGAGGACATGTATGAGGCCTGTGAGTATTTTAGCTGCCTTTCAGCCAGCATCTCACTGCAAGCTGCAAGTCCTCTAAAGGGTGGTTTGTCCTACACAGCCATTGACTGCAGGAAGAATCAGTTTGTGGTTAGTAAAATCTAGTAGCGGTTTAAATCAGCTGAACTCAGGTTGTGTTCAACTGCTGTGTAAGTTTACACTGTGGATCTTTTTGGGGACTGTGGATGGGATCTAGTCAGAGCCACTGCCACACTTCTGTCCCTTCACTGGATATT
Organism: Delichon dasypus; assembly: GCA_037837765.1. Lineage (NCBI taxonomy): Eukaryota > Metazoa > Chordata > Aves > Passeriformes > Hirundinidae > Delichon > Delichon dasypus. Next base: position 65,401,646 of record JBBAXF010000004.1, on the reverse strand, counting down.
TATAAAATCAGGTATGGCAGTATTAAGCAAAAAGGAAGCCCTGAATCCCCCTTTAGTCATAGAATCATTTAGGTTGGAAAAGCCCTCTAAGACCATTGAGTCCCACCATTAACCTACCACTGCCCAGCCTATCTCTAACCCATATTCCCAGGTGCCACATCCACACTGGTTTTAAATCCCTTCAGGGATGGAGATTTCACCACTGTCCTGGGCAGCTGGGCTAGGGCTGGACAACCCTTTGAGTGAAGAAATTTTCCCTAATATCCAATCCAAATCTCATCTGACACAATCTGAGGCTATTTAACTCTCCCCCTGTCCCTGTTCCCTGGGGGCAAAGCCCAACCCCCCTTGTCTGTCCCCTCCTGTCTGGAGTTGTGCAGAGCCAGAAGGTCCCCTCTCAGCCTCCTTTTCTCCAGGCAGAGCCCCTTTCCCAGCTCCCTCAGCCTCTCCTCATCAGCAATGGAGGGTTTTACTCCAGACACATCCACAGATCATCCATGTTATACATTTCCTGTCCTCCACAACTACTAATCTATCAGATCAAATATTTCTTGATAATTTAATTCTTCCCATCTATCCATTAATTCCCCAGCAGTGCAATTTTCATGAAGTCCGCAGCTTTTAAGCACTGATATGTTAGGGTCTATTTATCTGATTACCAAGAAATCACAGCTAGGATCATGGTCTCCCTCCTGGCACAGATGAGATGGAATGATGGCAGCTCTGGACCCCAGAGTTTATAGAAGAACCGGAGAGATCTGAGTTTGACATGAATCAATTGCTTCACATGCCCATTTGCTTGCTTCTTGGATCTGTGCTTCCACCAGGATCTTTACCTTTTTTCTGCAGCTCATTTCAATCCCCAGTTTTCAGTCTGTGTGAAGAAGCACATCACATGAACAGACTACAGACTGGTGGATCTGCCTCATGTCTCTTTATACACTGGAGGGTTTAGGAGGTGTGACTTCTGTTTTGTCTATGAGTTATCAAAATCTACAACCAGCCTGTACCAAGTGCAGCTAGAAACTGCCTGTGTATTCAAAACCTAATTTTGTGTATTGTCCAGATATGCATGTATGTGTGTATATACACTCAATTTTTATCACCTATATTCACAGTGCAAGACCTAGTTTTTTCAGCTATAAAACTTCCAATAGAAAACTATCAAAATTTCATATTACAGAGGAAAAAGTGAAAACTTCCAAAGAATCGTGAGAGTTTATTCCTTTGAGAAAGATTGGAAGCATACATATAAACATAAGAGTAAAATAAGATTAACAATAAGATTGAGATCACAAAGGTTTAGTTTTCCACTCTGGAACAAATAGTAAAGACAAGGTACCAATATATATATATTATAAGGTACAAATGGAACATTACAAGAAACAAATGGACCAGTTTAAATATCTTTAAAGAAAAACAACTAGAAAGAGACATGTTTGGTTAGCTCATACAGATGGCTCATGAACTCTTGCCTGAGCCATATCACATTACGAGCTAGACCCAGATATTCAAAGGTGCAGCAGCAGATCCTGTGCTGTGTACCAGCAGCATCCTTGGGTGCTAATAAGACCATGTGCTAGTGCAGAGATACGAATATGTACATACTCACAGATTTGGAGCCATATGCTCAAGTTCTTTTTGTTTTGTTCTGTTTTCCCCCAAAGAGCACAATTCCTCCCTTTCTTCTACTCAGCCATTTTTACTGACATAAGTGGCTTATTGTCTGTTCTGATCTCTCCTTCCAGTTTCAGAGCCGTTCTTCTCGAGATGTCACAGAAATGCAAAGGTTAAGCACTTTCCCTGAGCAGAGAGGCACTAGAGATACTTGAAAGCTGTCAACAACTTCAATAGGAATCTTCTTTTTATGGTGAAGGACCCTACATGTCAAAGCAAGCTGTTCAGCAACTTGGGTTCAGCCCACTTGATCCAGTCTGTTTATCTCTTAGGATCCCTTGCAGGGTGGGTGTTTATTCTGCACTCAATGTTGAACTGCACTTAAAATGCTTCCAGGTAGTGCAGGTGTGCAATTCACTCCATTGTTACACTGCAGATCAGGCCAAAATGCTCAGTGAAAGTGTGAGTCTGTCAGAGGAAGGCATCCTTCTTCTCAACATGACTTATTCTGATTTCCGTACCAGCAAAACATATTTCCACTCCTTCTAAGTGGTAGTCCAATTATTATGGAAACCACTGCACTCTCCAGCATAAAGATGATAGATTTTTTTATTTTTTAACTCTCATATTTTATCCAAAGGATTTTAGACTCTGATCTGGCTCAAGAATATTCCTCAAGTATGTGAATTACTGTGTTCCATTTTGGGAACTCAAAACATGAATATTTTCTTAGGTAATAATCCCCAAGAAGATACACACCAAAGTGTGTTCCATTATAAAATTGTTTTTTTTAATAGGTATTATTTCTTCAACACAAAGTAATTACTTACACAAGTAATCTAACAAAATAAAATAAATTTTCCATTTAAGTGTTACATTTGGAGTTACTACAAGACAATCTTCCTTGAATTTTAACTGTCATGCACAATGTCTTATCATTGTTATATTAACATTTTAACTGATAATATAATAAATTTTTAAAAATCCAAAAAACAATTTTTTTTTTTATTTATGATCTTAAGATGAAATGATAAAATCATAGAATGATTTGGGTTGGAAGGGACCCTTAAAGGCCATCTACACCAAACTCCTGCCATGAAAATGGACACCTTCAACTAGGTCAATTGGCTCAGTGCCCTATCCAAACTGACCCTGAGTATTTCAAGGGATGGATCATCCACCACCTCTCTGAGCAACTTGTGCCAGTGCTTCCCCACCCTCACCATAAAAAACTAAATTCTTCTTATGCCTAGTCTGATAAAATCCTCCAATGAAATAGTATGAGTTGTTAATTCAAGAAACACTCATTTTTGTTACAGGTAAATGATGACGGCAAGGCAGGAACCTTCGTTTCCAATGCTTTACATCACTTGTGAATGGAGTTCAGCTCCTATTGGGCCCTATACTTTCCCTGTTTCTCAGTCAAGTCACCTGAGTTTGCATTTATGTCCATATTAAGTATCAAATACTAACATATTTGCACATGTGACCCAGGAGATGGATGTCATTACTGTCAGTGGAGATGACCTGCAACTCAACTCATTTACCTGCTTTGTCCAGGATTATTTTAGATAACTTAAAATATCTGCCTGAGATGTTTTCATGGAGTTGGTAGATGTTGCACAGGTCCAAGGGGACTAAGCTTTCCTGTAATCATTCCTTAGCAACAACACAAATTGCGATCCTTTTCTCATCTCCACCCATAGTCCCATCCCTGGCAGTGTTAAAGTCCAGGCCGGGCAGGACTTGGAGCAGCCTGGTCTTGTGGAAGAGGTTTGGAACTAGATTGTCTTGGAGGTCACACCTCCTACCCAAACCATTCTAGGATTCCATTGAAGTATTTAGTTTGTGTTTTTAAAGTAAAGCCCATTTGATACTTCTGCACTTACATGGTTACTGTTAGTATAGCACAGTACATGTTTCTATTCATCACAACACTGGGAGATAAGAAAATATTAGAAGGGAACAATGAAAATCAAATTGCCCTTCAATTTCCTCTTGTCCTCCTCCTGCCTCTGAATATTACAGTGTCTGATTTAATTTTCTGTAGACCAAGGTTTATGTCATAGAATAAGGTCCCAGTGTTCAATGCAGAGAGAAGAAGACAATTTAGAAGGAGGCTTTAAGTCAGCCAGCAAGATGAACAAAGAGTATCCAAGAATTTCCCAATGGCATTTCTGCACATTGAGCCGGTAACAAATCTCAGTCTCTCAGATGTTTTCCTCTATATTTGAAGGGGGCACTTCTGCTCACAGGGAAACTGCAGTTCACAGTGTTCTGCAGACAGATGTCTGTGGTCTCTCCTTCAAATATTTGAACAAGATACCTGTCTCCCCTTTCAAAGCAGGTAGGGGAGAAGGGAACAGACCAACTCATGAGCCAGAGACTCTCAAAGTGAGAAGGGGAAAATCCCAGACTCTGTCCCCCTTCTACCCCTATCCAGCCTGCTCTTGGAGATAGATACCCTTGTCATCGGCTAACTGATCTGATCAGAGGTGTGATTCCACTCAACAAAATAGAAATTCTTGGCCCAGAAGAAACCTAAAGTTTAAGGCATTCTCCTTTGAGGGAAAAGATTTTCTGTCTTGTTTTTGTTTGTTTGCTTGGGGGTTTTGTTGTGGTTTTTTGTTTGTTTTTGCTTTTTGTTTTTATTTTGGTTGGTTGGTTGGTTGGTTTGTTGGTTGGTTGGTTTAAAAAGCATTTTAACAGTCATGGAGTAAAGAAATGCATTTAAGACACTAATGCTACAAGGAGATTGTCTGACTTCTTCAATCCGTAAAACACTTTAGAATGGGAAGTACCCTTGCTGGGATTAAAGAATTATCTTCCTAGAAGAGCTCTATATTAATAATTAAGAGAGTTGGCTTTCTGTCTAGCTCAGGAGCCTTGGTAAAGGAGTTGATGGTGATATTGCTGCTTCAACATTGTTCTGAAAGAGCCATAAACTTAAAGCCAAGCCACACTGAGTCAAAAATCATTGATTCACATACTCAGTCCCGTGTTCTGACCGAGAAATTGCTAGAATAGAGTAAAAATAAGGCTCAATCCTCTATGCAAGCAGTCTCAGTATCATTTCAGACTGCTCTACTTCCTAGCAATATATTTTTTGAAGAGGAACGAGACATGACTCAAGACACACTCCTAGCCTAATACCAGAGCTACCTCAAACAGAATATTTAGAATATTTAGGATATTTAGAATATTTTAAATATTTAGAATATTTAGAATACTCAGTCCCAGCGAGTATAGTGATTTTTTTTATTGCAGTACATGGTACCCTTCCTTCTGCCTAGAAACAGAATTCCTTGCTTGGGTTATATGCTCTATACTCATGACAGATGGTGGTAATTTTTATCTGTTGAATAGTCTCTCTCTCTCTCTCTTTTGTTGTTGTTGTTGGTTTGTTGGTTCTTTTCATTTTTTCCCCAAGATGAAAGGAAGATGTAATTTTTTCTGCTTAGGAAAGTCTACACTATTTTAATGCAGAACTCAATAAACCTTTACTGACAGATGTAATGATTTTTTTTTTTTTTTTTTAACTTAAGCCATCATTTATTAACTGAATATATCTGGCCAGCTTAAATGACATTCTTTAGATATTTATACATGTGTTCTAGTCCCTTTTTTAATATGTATCCTAGGAGATATGGTAGTCTATAATATTTTCAAAAGTTAAATCATGTTATACATTGCATGGGATACATTTATGGTGGATGGCATGACAGAAAATTAACCTTGTTAGAGCATCCTGTTCTGTTATTACAGTTTGAAAGATGTAGAGTATTATCACCCATAGATTATTAACCCCCTTTTTAGGGGTGATAGTTGTTACTAATTGACCTGTTCACTGAGCTTTAGAAAGTTTTTGGGAATGTGCATATACCATAAATAATGTTTCCACGTAGTTATTCATCCAAGTCTCCTTCATGACTCGGTAGAAATAGAAATCAAAAAGCAAAAGGTCAGAAGATGACATATATATGACAGATATACTACAATAAACATATTTTTTCAGGCCACAGTTCAGAAAGAAGTAGCCTTTCTCTGGGCTCCCTTTAGATTTAACTATTTCTGCCTTCCCACCTCTGTTTTTCCTTAGAGCTGCAGTCTCTCACATTACTTGTGCTCTTCACCAACATCATAACTCTCCATTTCTTCCTTTAACCTTTTTAATCCTTCTTTGTGTTGTTTTCCTTTCCTTCCACCCATAGCATATACCACATAAAGCTCGTTGACAGTTCTTGGCATGCAAGGAATGTGGGCAAAGGACAGAAGAGCGAAGAGAGTACATGCACACACAGGTGGGCAGAGGTCTTCCTCAGCTCAAGAAGCTTTGTATAGGTTGTCCATGTGCTCTCCCATGCACCTTCACCTTGTTAATGCATATCTTTCCATGTGCACTTCCAGAAGCAAAGTGTAACCTTTCAAATGTATAATAGATAAGGGAAAGACTGCAGACTGAGACTAATTGAGCTATTCCTCCAACAGAAATGCAAGCGAAGGAGTTATTAATATTCTTCCTAAAGGTTTTGGATGTGCTCCAGTATGTGATGAGAGATCTGCACCTGTATCCTTTATGAATATTTTAAGGATACCTTATTGTAGTGTCAGGACACAGAATTTTGTACTGTTTGTTCTGCTAATGGGATTTATCTTCATCAAGTAATGTTCAGCATGAGTTCTCCTAAAAGACACCTGTATGGTAACTCAAATGATGAGTTAAAGACTTGACTGAACATCGAGTCTTGCTCATGAAATAATCATGACTTTGAGATGATGGATAGACTTGATTCTCTGAATTTCCAGCTGAGATTTTCAGCAGGAGCTTCATTAGACAGACATGGGTTTCGACTGTTGTAATCCAAATACAAATGAATTTGAAAAACTGTTCTAACTTAAAATTTTCAGATCTGAATAATTTATATTGCCTGATTGCTCCCCAAACTAACATCTTTATTCCTGTTTTGATGGCAGAGAGGAGTGGAAGAGTCATAGAGAGGAGTGGAAGAGTCATATTGTTGTACTGACTTAAATAATTTCAAGAAACTTTCCCATCTAATGAGGGAAAATCAAATTCAGATGTTTTGAAGATGAACAAAACTGTAATTGTGCATGGGGAAAATGAGCAAGTATGAAGACTAATTCGTTTCTCCAGACATTGCACAGGGGACTGATTTATTTAGGCAGAATGGAAGAGAAGAGAAGATTTCTGAACCCTCTGAATTTTTACAATACACTGCAAGCATGCAGAGGAGCCTGACGTCATTTGCCTGGCTTTAGCTGATATTCTGAATATAGGGGAACCCAAATCAAATAACCTCTGAGGGCTCTGAATCTCAAATATTTTTTAGAATATTGATAGCGCTTAAGGTAGTGTTCTGCAGATCCTGAATCCTATTAGCCTCGGCCCCAGAGAGTTCAGAATTTAGGAGGTAACCAAGGGTGCACAGCCTTGGCAGCTCCTCTCCTCTTCACACCCCGATGATGAATTACAGATCCCCTAACTAGCAGAGGCCAGCATTTCACCATTTGCAGATTAAAAGATTCTACCCTTGTCTCCCCTACAGCTTCCTTACTTAAAACCATTTGAAATTTCTTATTCTTTGACCTACTGATAACAGCCCAGAAAAGCTCATTTAAAAACCCAGGGGATGGGGAAGGGTTTAGAGAGTAAATCTTATGTGGAGTGGCTGAGGGAGCTGGGAAAGGGGCTATGCCTGGAGAAAAGCAGGCTCACGGGGGGACCTTCTGGCTCTGCACAACTCCTGATGGGAAGGGACAGCTGGAGGGGTCAGGTTCTCCTGCCAGGGAACAAGGGACAGGGACAGAGGACACAGTCTGAATCTGTGCCGGGGTAAGTTTAAGTTGGATATTCAAAGGATATGTTTACAGAAATGTTTGCTAAGGATTGGAATGGAGTGCCCAGGGAGGTGGTGGAGTCACCATTCCTGAAGGTGCTCAAGAAACAGCTGTATCTAACCCTCAGTGCCATGGTGGTGGTTGGTCAAAAGTTGCACTTGGTGGTCTTGGAGATCTTTCCCAACCTTAAGGATTCTATGATTCCATGATTAGAGATGGAAGACTATTCCAAAATTCTCAAGGCTCTTCTCAGTAATAAAAGGGATTTTAAAGTCATTCTGGGACCTCCTCAGACAATGTACTCCTCATCCTCAGAACACAGGGAAGAGCTCTGGCACGATGAAATCCCTGTTGGGTTTCAGCATTTTACACTTTTGTTGTGTAAGCAAAAACCCATGGAAGGAAACCTCCAAATTTCCCGTAGCCCAGCTCCAGTGCCACTGCAGTGACTCTTTCTGCCTGGGCTAAAACCCCTGTTTAACCCTCCCTGAGCCTGCCCTGGGTCAACCATAGAACCCTGCAGCCCAGGAGTGTAGAGCCTGCCAAAAATATGGCCCAACTTCACACGATTTTAGTTGGAGTAATTAATATAGTCAATAGAAAATGAGCCAGTTTGTAGGCACACAGATCTTCTTTCAGAGCTTTCCAGAGCCCTCTTCTGAGTCAGTGTTTACTCTTGTTCATTCCTAAGCTATCTGATTGTATTCATTCCTAAAACTCAAAATCCTAAAATGGAATCTTTCTGAACTAGTGTGGTTTCATCTCAATAGGTTCTCACAGCCTAATATGTCCCAAAGCCTTGCTTATTTCAATACAGATAATACTCTAGATCTTGAAATTAATCTCTTTGATTTGAATCTAAATTAATTCTCATCAAAAGTAAAAAATAATTTAAAAAAAGGTTATAAGTAATAGCTGAAATTATGAGTGTCCTGCACAGGTTGACAAAATTTGAGAAAAGGTAATAAAATTTTGTTTGTTCTGCTCCTCACAAAATTAAAAAAAAAAAAAAAAAAAAAAAAAAAAAAAAAAAACCAAAAAAACCCAACCAACCAACCAAACAAACAAAAAACACCTTCAGGTACAAAAAAAAAAAAAAAAAAAAAGAAACAGTTGCTAGCTCGATATAAACACTGAAAATCTTGTGCGTTTTTCATGCACAAACAGCTGTAAAATATAGTTATTACCACATAATTTAGAAAGAAAAGCAGAATCTACTATTAAAGGAGAAATGTGTGTTGCATTTAAATTATTAGTATCAAAACAGACTCCTCTGAGTAATTAAGCAGAATATTTAAGAGCTGTCATTGGATAAAATTTCAATGAAGTCCATATACTTGAACAAATGGATCTCTTTGTTAAACCAGAGCTAGAAACAACCCAACACTGCGTTGCGCCTGGGATATTCAGAGGTGTTGTGATCTTGCAGGTCAGTGGAGATACCTTTCACTTCTCCTGGTGATACACCAAAATGCTTTGATTTTTCCTTGTGCAGCAGGGTGATACCCAAAATCTAAAGAGGAATGTGTTTGTTACCAAAAGAAGCAGTGAATCAGAAGATTAAATGAATGAAAATAGGGGAGAACAAAACCAAACTCTTTTATCTGTGATACAGATTATTAACTTCCTTACTTAATACTAGAACATAATTAGGATTGGTTGTACAGACATCAGAGTAGTTTTGCTTCCAGGCTTTCAAGTGCCATGTATTATTACATTGCACTTTACTACTCTTTAAAATTCAGGCCATAAATCTTAAGTAAACCACTGCACTCCTCTGACTCTGAACTTGTTCTGCCCCAGGACATTGGGTTGTATTGCAAATGTCATCTCATACTGTTAACTCCACTGAGCATACCAAAAAACACAAACCAGAACAGTCCAATAAATAGTGAGTCTGTGTCCTCACACCTTAGGGTGAGCAGTGGGTCTCCCACATGCATCTCACTCTTTGGGGGTGACAATTGCCGGTCTTATATCAGTGCAAGAAAAGAAGTAAAAGCAGTAACAATTTAAGATTTCAGAAAAGAAAGGAAGAATGGGCTTTCCTACCATCACTATTAGATTTCTAAGTTGTAGCTTTATCATTCTAAGAGGATTAATGACGTAAATATGCTCCCCAATAATCGAAATTCAAGACATGCTCTAAAAAGCATCAGCATATTTCCTGCTGAAAGCATTTTCTGAGTAAGTGCAACAATTTTTGCAAATCTGGGATGATTTCATTTACATTTCTATTGAGGTATATTTTATTATGTTTTGATTGGACTCTGGTGACAAAATTTAAAATAAATATTTACATCTGACAGGAAGAAGTGTTGGGATGGAAGATATTGCATGAACAAAATGTTCCTTTTCAGTAGTCTTGAATTTTTCCTCAGAATTTTCAGAGCTTCCCATGAGATAATAGTTTGGTTTATTGAAATTGTGCAGTGGGGTAAAAAAAGAGAAAATTTAAGAACAAGCTATATCAATACAAGACACAGTACAGCTAAGTTTCATGATCTCAAAATATGGACCATTACCACATTCTTAAAGGTATTGATCAGTCTTAGACATGAAACAAGGTGTCCTAGGTAACAATGTAAGATGTGCTCAAAGTATGTATTCTATCACCATCTCCATGAGCTGTTGAAGCTAGGTTGTGCAGTGTTTCCCTTGTCCCCTCCCTCCAGACTATCTTCTGTTAATGGCCCATCAATGCCCTGCTGCATGACTCATAGGTAACTCCCTCCAGGAGCTCTCTCTGTTTAATGGGCAATCAAGGACCCATTGCAAGACTGATAAAATGATCTCAGCCCATTGTGAGATGCTCTGCCCAGGGGGAGGAGCCAAGCATTCACACCTGGATATAATCTGGGATTTGGGACAGCACAGGCAGCCTTACCCACTGGATTCCCAGAGGACAAGAGCTACCAGACCTTTCTGCAGGAACACTGCTTCAACAAGACCACTTCATCTGGACTGCTACCACCACGGTTTCAGGTTGTATTCTGACTCTATCAGTGATCTTTTGTACTATTGCATGTGTTTTATTTTATTTTATTTTATTTTATTTTACCTTTTTTTTCCCCTCTCCTATTAAATTGTTTTATCTGACTTGGAGTCTCTCGCTGGTTTTGCCTTCAAGCCAGCACACAAGGTTAAGATGGATTAAAGAAAACGTATCCTTCCCATTGTGAAAGACTCTAATTTTTCTTCTACGTGCTGTATGTCCTTGCACTGAACCTATATTTATTCTCATTATAAACCAATGTTGATGTCTCTACAACAGAATTCAAAATATTTTATATCAGCAACAGGTTTATCATAGAAACTAAAGCCATGTCTTTTCTAATAAAATATATTTACAAAATACTTGTTTTTCAAGAGAGGGACACACTCAAATGCACATTCATATACATGCCCTCCATATTAAATTCATGGGCCTTTGAAGTGAAAGAATGATTAAAAATTGAGTGTTCAGATACCCAGTCTGCAAATTATTTTCTCAGCTAGCCTGTTCTCCCTGTTTAACATAGCCCTTTAAACAGCAAGTTTTTAGGAGTGAGGCATGAGGGGGAAAGGAGGAAATAGAATAAAGCAAGATTTTCTGTGCTGTGACAGCTGACTTTGTGGAGTATTTGCTTTTATTTGGAGATTTTGTGCATTCAGCTGCATCCAGACCTCTCCCTGGCTCACTCTGTTCTGCAGTCCCGCATTGCAATCCGTATGTTTGTGGTGGACATAATCAATCTGTCTGAAAATTTTGCTAATTTACTGTGTGCTTGAGTGTGTATGGATCTGAGGAAGTTTTGTGCTGGAGACAATTCCCCACCCATCAGTTGTGCTGTGGCGTGCAGTGAGATACCCAGAAGGTGTGCAGCCACACACAGTACTGTGGGAAATGGATTTGTAGAGAAATCTCAAAGCCTGACAGAAGGCTCACATAGTCTTGTACATCTGTATGCAAACTCTGAGATAAGGTGTACTGACTTAGAAAGGCCATTGAATAGAGAAGACATTGTTGAGAGAGAAATTGAACTGGAAACTAGTTTCAAATTATGACCGTGCAAATAGGCTAGATATTTTGGAGAAATAGAACAATGAAAGATGTATTGTAGTAGGACCCATATGGGGTATTTTAATAGATGATTGGCTTAGAAGCATTAGCAGCGTTGTGTGGCAAAAGCTGATAGCACAAAAAATGATTATAATGTGCTGTAATGCTTCTGATTGTAATGGCATTAATCGCAACATTTGTATCATCTCACCCTTCTCATGAAATTGAAAATGGAATAAAATCTTATAAAACACCTCTCAGGAGCCCTGTCTCTAGGTCAGGAAAAGGGTTTTTCTAACACAGTACCAATCCCAAAACTGTGGATCAATCATTTTCCCTTGCAGTGGGGACCCTCACCTTGTTTCCAACCAACCTGTGAAAGGAGGAGGAGCAGTTTCTGATGCCAAGACCTGCTTCCACAGAACTGTCACCACCAAAATCACTGCCAAATTTCTCAGTAATTTGTTGTTATAAGTTATCTTGGAGTGCAACAGGAGTCTGTTCATATTGCTAATCAATCCTACAAGATAAGAGGTTTCAACAGGAGCTATAAAAAGAGACTATAAGAACCTCCTTATAGAGACCTTATAATTTCCTAATTTTGATGTCCTTGGTACTTGTTCTGCTCTCCCCTAATCAATCATTAAAATGGAGGTGTTTGGAGGTCCCAGTAACCATTTGACCTCTTCTTATCAACTTTCCCCCCTCATGAAACTGCTCACTTCCCTGTGATTTGTGTGGATCAATACACTAGAAAGGTCACAAAGGCACTAAAGAGAGATGCCAATCAGAAAAATGTCAAAAGGAAAAGAAAGTTTGACAACACCAGGATCAATCAGGGGCTGCTCAGGAGAACTTGTCAGCAGTGATTTATGGCACATTGTGCAGTTGCTGTCATTTGGAAAATGCTTTAGAAGTTTTGAGATCACTGCATGAAGAAATTGAGTTGAAGCTTTTTCATCATATTGAAATTTAGGAGTTACAGGGTCCAGACTGGGCCAGGCAAATTTTTCTTTGCAAACAAAAGCCTAGTGGTGTCATAGATGAGTAAAACTCCCCTGTGTTTGGGTAATGATGGGATCCACTTCACACACCTCTGAGGGAACTCTGCTCCTTACTTCCCTCATGCCACAATTAACTGGGTGACCAAAAAATGACAATTACAAAGGAATACTCTAAAACATTGGTACTGTGAAATGGAGAGGTGGAACTACACAAGAAGTCCTATTGTTGCTCCCTTCCTTCACTGAGTATTTCCAAAGCCCAAAACCCACAGTGGATTTTGGAGATGCGATAGGCCCCCCTGCAACTTCCAATACCCACAGAGGAGCTCCTCAAGCACAGGTGAGGGACATGGGAAGAGCTGGATAACTGTAAGCTGGACTGTCCATAAATCATGCAATGTGTCACAGGACTGGCAGTTTTACCCTTGGTACCATCTCTCAAACGGGAAGGCAGTCCAGTTGAAAAAGCCAAGGAGAGATGTATTACCAAGCAGGGAGAGAGTTAAAAGAGATGTCACATTTTTAAAGCTTTTTCAGTGCTTCTCTATTATTCTAAATCTTTTTGGGGGGGAAGGTTTTTGAGGGTTTTGTGGGTTGTTGTTTTGTTTTGTGGGCTTTTTTGTTGGTTTGTTTTTTGTGAGTTTTTGTTGTTGTTGGTTTGGTTTTGGTTTGTGGTTTTGGGGGTTTTTTTTAATCTAGGGAAGGAAGTACCCGGATTTTGTGCATGGAGAGTCTATGCTATGGTTGTCAGCAGAGACAAGCTGAAACTATCCACTTGCACCATCCCAGTGAACATGTCTTCCCACTACTTATTCAGCAGTTGTGATTCATGTCGTTTTGCTACTGTAAGAAAGATGCCTGGAAAACCCAGATCCACTTTTCAGGCTAGAGTAAAATATGGGTTTTAACTGAAAGTATTAACAGCTGAATTTTCTATATTTATCTGGGAAAATGCTTTACTTCTGCAATGTTCTCTTACCTATGAATGGTAGTAAAATAATGTTGTATAAGTGATGTTTGTAAGCAGACATTTCTACTCTTTGGTCTTCCAGTAATTTTCTGGGTGCTGAGACAGGTAGGTAGGTTTTATGGGCCCAAGGCAACCCTGTCTAATAGAAGCTGTCCCTAACCATGGCAGAGTGGTTGGAACAAGATGGTCTTTAAGACCCTTTCTAATGGAAACCCTTCTATGGCTTCTTTGTTAGCATAGTGCCACTGAATTTCTACCTGAGTGGTTAGAGAAATCCTGAAGAGATGCTGTCCTGAAGTTTACAGTGATCTATATCCAGCCAGTATTCACGTGATGTTTAGTCTATAAAAGCGGTAGTAATTCTCATCTTAGATTTTTTTACGGCATATTTCAAAAGTTTATTTCAAGATGACTTACAGCAACTGATAACATAATCATCCTTAAATGGGTGAAAAAATTCATGTTAACCCTACAGGATAATGGCATTAGACGTAAACTGTTCTTTTCCTTAGGCCACATCTTTCATCAGCTAAAGGTCTTCCCAAACTGAATCTCGATGTCCAGCACTAGCTGTCTAATGCTTTGATACGGTTCTCTAAAAATCAATTTTGTCACAGCTCAAATCAAATTAATCCAGTTACAGAAATTAGTTATTCGGCTTGTGGTTGTCAGTTTATTTTAGTGGTACTTTGAATAACTCCCATGTTTCCATCAATTAAGCTGTATCATTTGGCAAGTGTAGTTGTGTACAACAAAATCTCTTTGCTACATTGGACAGAAACACTTTAGGCTACCTACTGTAGAGTCAGGTCTCCAGAGGTGAAGTTTTCCATATCTGTGCCCTTCCCTCTCAATGAATCTGTGCTTTGAGGCTGGTGTATGTAGCCTCAGATCCTAGCAGAAAGTGTCAAAGGCCCACAGCAGATCCACATCAGAATCCCAGACAACCTCAGCTGATAATCCTGAATACAACTACAGCACCTGTGGTATATCCAACTCCAGTGTAGAGTGTAAGAATTCTGATAATGCCTTGTATCCAATAGACATTGTTTCCCGTACTTCAAGTATAACAAAACTGAGATTCTGCTAAAGATGTGGGTGGCAGTATATCAGGTGCATGAGATAAATGTCAGATTAGCTGACAGCTGCATACAGTTTAACACATTTAATACACTGATTTAGATTAAATGTGCATATCAGAGCACTCTATAATATTGGAACAGGAAATTGTTTGTCAGAAGAAGACATACAGGAGCTAGCCACTGATTAAAGAGGCATCAAAAGGTAGTTTTGAAAAAGAAAGAATTACTGATAGTTTAATATTTTGTCTGATATTAGCGTCTCCAAGTCTGGCTAATTTTTTTTTTTTTTTTTTTTTTTTTTTTCTCACCAGTGCTCTGCAGTTGTAAAGCAAAACAATGCTGAAAGACCAAAAGTACCTCACAGGTTTATGAACTACATCCCTGCTGGTAGGTGAGTCCAAGCTGTGCCACATTAGTGCACTCCACTAGAGAAAACTGTGGTGGGACCTTTGCCTCATCCTCCTGTCAGCAATTATTTGTCAGCAATTAGCAGTTATTTGTCAGCAAATAATCTAAGACTGGTAGAAACTGGCAGAAACTTGAAAGTAGAAAGGAAGAAATACTATGCTGACTTATTTTTTTTTTAATTATACTTGCTGTTATTTGTCAATTTCCTTTGACATATTAGTGCCTTTCCCCATTCCCCATCTCATCAAACTCTCCTAGCAGTTGCATACAAGCTGTTCCTCCCTTTTTGACCATGCAGAGCTGGAACTAGATGATCTTTAATCTCCCCTTAAACCCAAAGCATTCTGTGATTCTATGATGTTTATTCTCTGGTCAGCAAATTTAATGAGCTCATCTTTGCATCACTGCTGGGCCTGATCCCCAGTACATCAATGAAGAGAGAGATGGGACTTGACAGGAAAACAAATGTTTCAGAGGATGTCAAAATAGGCATCATGCCTTGGAACAAAAGTGCCTTTGCCTGCTGCAACTTGTGTTTCCAGATGCCCTCAAAAATTCTGCCTTGCTCATGTCCTCATCTTCCAAAAGGCTCTCAGGTCTCCACAGGGGAACTATTAAAAGTTCCACCATGGAGCACTGACCACCAGCTCTTATCAGCTTCTTGATTTCAGCTGTCAGTCAACATTGGGGTTTGATAATATTATCTTCTGTGAGTCCCAAAGTAAGTATGCTGCAGGCAGTTGTGCCAGTAGGCTATCATCATATTTTGCGGTGAATCACTGAACATTTATATTTTCTTGTGCCAGAATGGGAAAATTAACCTTCAGTTTGTCATAACATTTCAGACACCGACTGTTGTTTTGGGCGTGGACATCCTTTGTTTACAGATTGCCCAGATATCTCCTACAAGGCTTCACTCTGCCTTCGGAAAAAAAAGTTTTTTGAACAAAACTCCTCATATGAAGTACAACTAGACAGGTAACTTGAAGTGTAGGTATGTAGTGGTGCAGAACTGTTTTATTAGGTTTTTATAAGAAGTTTATGTTATGGTTCATTTCACTGTATCCCCAATGTTGTAACCCCTTTTGTGTTGTCTGTATAATAAGGTGTTTTGTGTCCTCCCACCCCCCTTGCTCTGGGGCAGCCTGTTTCTCCAGGAGCCCTCCCAAGATTGCGAAATCTCAGGGAGAGGGTTTCAGGTGATAGGCCCCCTGGGGGGAATTCCTTTAGCTTTGGATTTTAGTGGTCCAAGGCTTGGGGGTGGGCACACCCTGTTACCCCCTGAAACCCCTGATTCGTGGTTTTGTAGTATCCTCCCTGAAACCCCTCCCCTGCTTATAGGGGGCAGGAGGGAGGAAAAAACTCTCTCAGACCTCTCTCAGCCTCTCAGCAACATCTCTCAGCACCTCGCTCTCAACCTCTCTGCTCCTCAACTCTGGAGCTAATAAACATCTTTTAATCTGCGAAACTGAGAGCCAGCCTTTTCTATTCTGCTGCTTTGCTGTCACACTTTTGGGGGTTCAGCTGCCGAGCCGAGAAGCCGAACGAACTGGGACCATTCTGTGCCTGGGTTGACCCGAGCTAACCAGAGGTCACCTCCTGCCCGGTGCGGGACGGAACCAGACACATAGGTATAAAGCTATCTCAGGATCACACAGCAGAGCTGGACTAGGACTTGTAAAAACTCAATGGACTTAAATGTTCTCTCCTTTATTAGGCTGTTTTGACTCTAAAATTTCCCCCTTCATCAGGTTCCTTAATTGCCAATTCTAACTTAGAGGTTTAGTTAAAATCAGCTTCCAAAGTCATTTTGATTTAATGAAAAGGTGATAGGAACATCATCAGCCTTCTAATTGAGTAAAACCTCTCCATATCTCCCTATATCTCCTAGATAGCAGAGGGATTTGTGCTGAGTTCTGAAAGTGACAATAAAACACCAAAAACATCATTAATATGTCAACTCCTTTTTCACATCTTCTTCCTAGCTTTAGCAGCTTCTTGGCTTTCTTCATCAGCATTTCTTTGTCAAATCTACTCCACTTTCCTCTGTGGGGAAACTCAGGTTTCTTTACTCTGTAAGAGCACATATGCACTCCCTGGGACAGGGGCTGCACTACTTTGCCCCATTTTCTACTTAGTGTAATGTTTCGTAGGTTTCTGGTCATTGAGTTGGATCCACAGCAGGTGTAAACTCAATTCATGTCACTGAATCCATGATGTCTTGTGCCAGCTGAAGATAAGGTTTCAGTGAGATTGGTGAGCAGATTTTTCCAAATAGGGAAAGAAATGTTGAAAGTAAAATGAGTAAAACACTGCTTGTCCTCTTTTTTTTTTTTTTTTTTTTTTTTTTTACATTGGCTGTGCATGGTTTTGTTAATCTCACAAAGGCTTTCAGACCTAAATGTCATCAGCTGTAGGGAAATCATCCTCCAGAAAACATGATGACAAATTATTAAAACAGAGCTAAGAGCTATTTCTCTAATTGTGATTACTCTTGAATTTGATTCAATTTTAACCTGATGATACACAAATTAGAGTAACACAGATACACAAAGGAAAATATGACAAATGGATTCATTTTTGTATAGTAGTTGATGTGTAACTCTGGGAAGTTAGAGCACTTGTGCATGGAGACTGCACTGGTTAGTTCAGTGATCTATATTATAAATAGGATACTGTATTCTCAAAATTGAATTTTCCTCCCATGCAGGGCTTCAGGCTGTTCTGTCACCAAAACAGTGAACAACCAAGTGTCTTTGCTATTAGGGTTTTTCCTTCCACTTCCTTCTGTTTTGTATGATTAGACTGGAAAATGAGGAATTCTTTCTTGCAATGTATATATGATATCTTAATATTATTTCAGGGTCAGAAAAGCAAAATAGATCCTAAATAAAATCTCCTAAATCCATTGTGACTCTTCCAATCTGCCTTTGTTTCTTTTTCCCTACATACTGGTATAGTTATCTCTTTTACTGCTCACTGCTTTGCCTACAGATCTCAGAGTAGCTCTGCTGATTCCTTTCCTGACTGACTTTATCCTTGGTCTCGCTTCTCCGCAGCTTTCTTCTATTTTAAGGCAGGGAATGGAGGCGAAGTGGGGGAGGGACAGGAAAATCATACAGTCTAACTTCTATAATTTTATGTTTTTACTGTTTGGAATGTATGATTCATGCACTTCCACATTTTGTCTCTTTTTCTTTTTTTTTTTTTTTTTCCCTAGAGAGACTGGATTTAATGATCATAAATGAGTGCAGCTAGGAAGGGAGGAGGGCCTTTCCAACTCTCAGCATTTCCAGCCAAATCTCCATGCAATTGTTTAGATATCTTTTCAACTCTATAAAGTTCATAGGTAGAGTGGAGGGAGGAAAACATAGACCCCGAAGCCCAGCTTCCTACAGCCATCAGCAGGAAGCTTTTTCTTAGGTAAAATTGCTCTTCCCACCATCTCTCATTAGACTGCTTTTATAGAACAGAAGAGTAAAACAGTATTCCAAACTTCTAAGAAAACTGTCTGGACCAACTGAGCTTTGCTTCAAATAAACTGAATTCTGTCAGTGAAAGCTGCTTTTGGGGGTATCTCAAACTTTGACTATTCAGAAAAAAACCCCAGGGTGTTGAAAACCATCCTGAGATTTTACTGAATCTCACTTAAGGATTTAACTTCCTTCATTTATCAAAGAGGAAGCTTCAATCCAGATCTTCAAATATAAGGGCTTGTCCTTTATTACTCAGGCTGTAAACTTAATGAGACCTAAATGTGTCCACAGCTTGAACTGACCTGATACATAAACACAAATCCTTGTTGGTACCTCTTTTCAGAAGGAATACTTAACATCACCCCTCTTTCCTTGTCTTTTGTTTGGAATTGCTCTTATGTGGGGACCAAAGGGTCAATATGACACATCTGGATTCAATAAGGACAGAATGTCATCTACTCCCCTGAGTCTGCAGCTCCCTGAAAGTTCTTCTAAATATGTCTTAGAAACCTCCATGAGAATTTAAGTTGCCTGCAGTTCTTTGTGTCCTTCCTCAAAAGGACAGGAGTCTTGCAAGTGTTCCTACATGCAGCACAAAAAACCCCCAACAAAACAGGAAGAAAAGACTGAGTGCCCTTTCTCTCTGGACTTCTTTTATCCTCCTGCACTCACTTTCCAAAGGGACATACGCTTTTATTTTCCTCAGGAAATGTAGTTTATAACCACTTTCTAAGTTTCATTCTTCCTACTTTCCTTAAGATGTATTTTGCACTAAAACAATCAGAATTTGACTCAGTGGAGTTCTTGCTTAATATTTCCTGTGAAATATTTGTTACTAAAAAAAATGTCACCTGGTTTTAGATTGTTCTCTCTTCTTCCAGCCATGCCCAGGAAAATTCTTTTCCTTTCTATAGCTGTTCTGTGGATCCCCCGTGTGAAGGGGGCTGGACCTGCAGTGCGTCCTGGTACATGCACCTGGTATGGTGCTTTGACCCAATTCCACTTGGGTCTTGCCAGGCGCATTCCCCTACTTACCATTCTAGCTGACCCTTTAAATTCCTCCAGTGTGCCAGATGTTCCTGAAATTGTGTTCTCCCTGGGTAGATTTTAAGGCAGAGCTCTCCTTCCTCCCAGGCTCAGCCACAGCTGTGAGCTGATGGAGCTGCCTCTCCCCACTGCTGTGAACTTTAATCGGGTTCTAAAGTTTCATTATCACAGTGATCCATTCTGGAAGGTATTTCACATTCCCCAAGTCCCAGGCAAGTCCTAACAATGTTGTTTAATATTATTTTAGCTTTTTCTTTCCTCATTTTTTTCTTCCTTTCTCTTTGTTGCTATTCTCCAGGTGCTGGAGAAATAAAAGGCTCCAAGGTCTACCTCTCACAAGACTGCTGCAGTTTTTAGCTCTCAGCCACCATTCCAGGAGCCACTTTCCTTTTCATGGTCGACAGCTGGTCTTTTTCAGGAATCACTGGCTCACAGTCAGGGAACTCTGATCATATGCCTTGCAAGATTCTTAGTGGCTGACATAATTTGCCAAATGCCAGCTTTCCTTCACAGATTTTTCTGGTCTTTCCAGCTCTACAGATACTTGGCTGCCAGGTATAACTCCCCATCATCAAAATATAACTTTGGCCTCCCTCATCACACAAGTGGGTGCTTGTGGATGTAGATGGAGAGTGAAAAAGAAAATTATTTTAAATTTTAGCTCTGTGCAGGATTTGTGTGCAGATCATCCCACTGAGATCTCCAGGTTTTAATATGTGCTATGCCAATGGCTGGGAACATTAATGAGTGCATGCTAACTAGTGAAATTGTAATGATGAGAGCTCCAACTGACCCCACCACTGCAATTATTGCCGATAATAATGAGTTTACTGTTACAGGAATACATTAGGAAGCATAACTGTTACTACATTTGTTTCAGAGCATGGAAGAGCACCATAATACTTGTATGGATTCTAGGAACATTGCCAAAGGACACAAGTCAATGATTATTTCCTAAATGTGACAATTTCATCTTGATGACCCTGTATGAGACAAGAAGTTCAAGTCCCTGTCCTTTCACAGTTTGAATCAGTAGTCTTTTAGGTAGAAAACAGGGGCCATTTAGCATAGGCAGTGAAGAGTCATTACTTCAAAGATATCCTAAATTTAGTCCTTGCTGCTCTGATGACTCATCCAGACATATCACACTGCAGGAAGTAATGAAAAAGCATCAGAATAATGCAAAGTAATTCACTACTCCTGTAACATCTCTCTGATTACATGTTTTCCCTAGCTCCTTGGCCTAGAGGCTCTGACCTTGACTTCCTTATGTTTTTATTGAGTTTTTTTTACTTGCACCAAAATATTCAGGATGGGCCTAGTACCTTCCCAATGAATCATCATGGTCTAAGCAGAAAATTAAGCACAAGAACTCAGGAGGATACACAAGAGATGGGAAAGTGTTCATGCTCGTTCTATAGAGCTTAAAGTTTTAAAAAGGGGACATCATCTTATCATGGTTGAATACAAATCAGCTCTGACCAGAGGAGTGGCCTTTCCACAGTTGCAGATAAGCAGCTGCTTCTTTGTAAAATTTGCTATAGTGAACAAAATTCCTCAGATGATTTAAGAATGTTTAAACCATTAACCATTTCGGTCTCTCACAGAGTGGAATTAATTCTATAAACCTAAAGTTTTGGTGTTTTATTTGGTGGAATCAAACTGCTGAAAATCTTATAATTTTCCAAATCATTGTGTTAGGGCTGAAGGAGGAAGAAACCACCAGGGTATAGTTTGCCTTATGTAACTGGACCAGTCCAGGACCTGCTGGTACCACTCCAGGTTCAGTTGAGGGAAAACCTGAGGCCTCCATTCTTACAGGCTTTGACTGGAGAATGTTCTTTATCAAATGTTCATTATGTAACTTATTTTCCTGACTTGGTAACCAAAGTTGCCCACGTAAACAGCGACCATTCCAAAAAGTCCATTTAGAACCATGGAACCATGGAGTCATAGAATGGCTCAGGCTGGAAGGCACCTCTCATTCCAAACCCCTGCCATGGGCAGGGACACCTTCCACTATCTCAAATTGCCCCAAGCCCTGTCCAGCCTGACTTCAGACACTTCCAGGGATCCAGGGGCAGCCACAGCTTCTGTGTTCCAGGGTCTCACTCCCCTTCAACTGAAGGATTTCTTTCAAACATCTAAGTACTGGAAGACCACAATGAGGTCTCCCTAGAGCCAGCTCTTCTCTGGGCTGAACTCCATTTCGGTGCAGTAAAACACAAAAATATGCACCAATTTATTTTAGTAACAATCTGTGAAGGAAGAACAATGGTTCAGAAAATGTTCTTCGCGATGATTACAAATGTAATTGCAAGAAATACCATAATTGTCCTTGAGAACAAAAGAGCGACTCCAATCTTTAACCATATACAAGAAAAGACTATCCACTGTTAAAGCTTCAGTATATTCCAGTTCAAATATCTAAAATATCCCTTATCAAATATCAAATATCCCTTTCCTGGAAGAGAAATGTGAGCCCTGTGTGTATGAGACCAGTTCTCACCTAAATATTGTTAAAGACTCCTTAAAATGGGAATTCTGTAATAAAAGGGAAATTAGAGTAGCAAATTCAATCCTAACAATTCTGACATTAAATCTTCTGTTCTATTGTCACCAACAGTCAAATTCATTACAATGTCCCTTGTTATACTTCCAGCTGAAGTAGCTTTAAACGGGACGTTCTTAGCTGAAGAAGGTTTATTTCCTGAACAAGAGAGACTGGGATTAGTCAAAATTACTTGTTTCTGCCCAATGCCCTGTGAAAATCATAGGATGTTTTAGGTTATAAAGAACTTCATTAAATCTCTGGTCTAACTTTAAGGTAGGGTCAACATTTAATTCAGCCCAGTTCCTTGGGGCTTATTCTAGTTTGATACTAAAAGATTTCCAAGGACCAAAATTTTACAAACTCTGTGGGGCATTTCCAATGTTTCCCTGTCCTTTGATGAGAAATATTTTATAACAAGTCAGAAGAACCTTGCCTGCTTGGTTTATGGTCATTGCCTGAAATGCATGTGCCATGCCTCCTCACAAAGACTACACATACCATCCTGATGTATTCCTCTATGGTTTTGGAACACAGAGTTCAATGTGGAAAGTGGTATGCTTCTGCATAAAGCATTTAATACTTTCAAAACAAAATGTAACAAAATGTTTTCATATTTCAAAATGGCATATTGTCACTAAAGAGAAGGGGGAGAAAGGAAATTATACAGTTTGGGTCATGTGCAACACTTAATTTAGACCAAAACTGAGTGGTTCGTTTTGCTGTTTTTCTCTTGGGCACTATATTGAAAAAGTAGGTATTCACAAACCTCTAGATAAGCTCCCTGTTTATGGCGATTTATGAACTGCTGGTGGAAAATTGGTAGAAGATATTTTCTGTTAGCTAAATAGAAAAATACAACCTTCAGTCTACAACTATGAAGAGCTGTAATTTGGAAAACACAACATGTGATAGAAATGGATTATGGTGCTATTCCATTCAGATGCATGACTTCACTGTTTCTCTGAACTGTGTCCTTTTAATGTGGATTTAATAACATCAGGCACCAGAAGGAACTATGTCCTTTTCAAATTGTAGAACACATGATGTTTCCATAACTGAGCCTCTTAATTGCTGAACAAGGAGGAAAGCCTTTTTCTGCTTTGGATTGGAAAGTGTTTTCATTTTATATGTGTAATGACAGAATGTATAGACTTTGTGGCTGAGTATAGGGATGGAAAATAAATTCTAACATACTTTGAAGTTTATTATAGTGGCACCATGGAGGTTCCTTCTGTAAAACTGCAGAACTATGCTTCAATTTACTCATACTCTTTCCAGGATAAAGGAATAATCACTTTTTTCCTGCAAGTATATGTTTGGATTATAAAGTGGTTCACAAATGGCTTATTTTTAAAAACTGAGATTCTTTACCTTAAAAAATCTGAGAGCAATGACATCCTGGCCAGTTCCTCAGTACAATAATGTCACAGGGAGCATAGCAGACATTAACTACGGAAAAGGGTGAAGCAAATTATAACGTCTGAATTTTCAGGACATTCTTAGAAAGAGTATAAATATTTGCCCCACTTTGCTTTTTTCACTCAGGGTTAATACTGGTTCCACAGTCAACAAAGTGGAAGAAATTAAGTGCCTAAATTGGTTGAACTCAAAATTACATCAGCTGCTGAACAACAACAACAAATGATCTTCAGTCTGGATGTACGCACTCACACAAAGGAGCAATGGAAGGAAAAAGCCTTTGATTCCAAAATGGTTTGATGCCAGGGGCATACAGTTATTTGAATTGTGGGAATCCACATGTATTGTAGATTCAAAACAGTGTTCCAGCAATATTTTTGCCCAGTTCCTACTGTGGTTGTTGGACCCTACCACTGATTTATGTAGTCCAAAATTAGATCTCAGATGACACAAGAAAAGATCACTGTAGAAAGTCTTTGAGGGCATGCTGTTTTTTACATTTTTACTTATCATTTGCTACCATCAAGTGTTAGAGGACCAATAATAAGAGACTTTTGACTTAACTCAGTGTGATCATTATGATTTGCTTCTTCTTTATCCCCTCATGTCTCAAAAGTGCCACACAATTCTTGTGTGCTGTGCAGTTTACCGTGTGTGAATGCTCTGTTGGTCTGCAGGAAAGAAGGAATACGTTTGACAACTTGCATCAGTGGGGCACAATCCTGGCCTGCAAAATCAGTAGAAGAATGTTGATTTACATGCAATGTGCAAGCTCTGGAGCCCTGAGTGGGTGTTATTTGAGCAGCACAGAAAACAGGGTGTTTTCCAAATACAGAAAGTGCCCAAAACACTGTGTGGGTGCAGCTAACAGGACTATTATCCTGGCCAGGTTTGTCTCCACTGACACTGCTTCAGCAGGGAAGAATCTGGGGCAGACCAGGGCCTTCTGTGCAGCTCCTCTACAGGACCAGTGCTTCCTCCTGCCTACTGCCTGCAGCAGCCTGTGACTCAGAAACTCAAGAAAAGGAAGCATTTTAATTGCTGCTGTGAAGTGCAAGGGTGCACTAACATTTCCCCCCGTTTGGGTAAAAGGGAAAAATTCAGCTCAAACACTTCTCACACTTGCAAGATTTCCAACAACTCAGCTCAGCCAGACAGATTTTCTTCCGTGTCCAGTGGCCTCTCAAGAGCTTCAGAAGTCAGTGCTCTGTATAGTACTCAGGAGCTGGTTCACTACTGCAAAGAGATTTGAAGTGCATTTTAACTCTCCCATCACCCTTTATTGGGGTGCAAAAGCTACTCTCCTCCCTTGTCTCCAACCCATCATCTCATCAGCTCCCAATTTGGGAAATAATTACACATATCCTCCTTCTATAAGAAAGAATTTGGATTCCAGACAACTACATAAATAAATAAATAAATAAGCAAATCAAACAGCTAAACACCAATCCCTTTACCAGATCTGAGCTGTTCACTTTGGGTAAATGAAGGTTTTTTTGAACAGGAGAGGGCCCATGGCATTGATTCCACAGGTGGAGTCAGTCTTGGTCCGATGAAGTTGATATATCCATCAGACACTGAACAGTAGAATAAGCAGGTAAAGGTAGAGGAAGAATGCATGAATATCAGGGGTACTGCTAGGATAATGTGGCAGACAAAATCTCAGTTCATATATTTTCCCTTCTTTCCATGGCCAGCTCACAAAGTGAGGCATTCACCTTCTTGAATTTTGGCATTCCAGTTGTGGCTATTTAACTACATAGGCTTTCCCTGTATATGCAATGAGGAGACAAGAGGATGCAGAGAATAACCTATTCTATCCATAATAAATAAATAAATACAGTTGATCAGCTCATGGAGATTTCCCGACTCCAGTGGCTACAGAAGAGCAGTAATTGCTCAGTCAGGTCGACGCACCTTTGGGTGGATGAAATCAAAACCAACATGTTCCTACCATCCTCTTGCCAATTGGCCAGAAAGTAAGATTAGCACAGAATAGAAATGAAGGAATAAATATTAAAAATTGATATAGGTATATAGGTGAAGTCTTGCTGATGTGGAAAAATCTACCATATCTCACCAAGGCTGGTCTGTGGAGCAGGATATATCATAAGCACTGTTACTCACACTTGCTCTTTAGGCTAAGTGCACTGCTTAGTCTTTTTTGTTTAAACATTACAGCCACAAAACTAGTTAATAAATTTCTGGCTGACAAGCCTGACAGAGCAATGAGTAAAAACAGGAAGGCATCTATTACATATTACCCTGAATTTATCAGCTTTGCCTTCGAAAGGGGAAATAACACAAAGCAAATTGTGGGAAGTTTTTTTTTATCTGCTAGAAAAATATGCCCTGTGCCCCAGTCAAAAAACAAGCTGTTGTGAAGTAACCATATTATTTAAAGATACAAGTCAAACAGGAAGAGGAAAACCAAACAAGCATGGCTTGAAAATTTCCCACAAGTATGTTCTTACAGTCAGAATGCAGTGATGGAACTGCTGACAGAGCCTGAGCTGCAGGGCAACCATAAGGTTTTCCAGGGCCAGAGGGCCAGAAGACTAGAGAAAGGGAATGGAAGGGATTCTCTTCTCATTTGAATATTTGTCTCTGATTGTGCATTTTTTATATTTGTTTTATTATTTTTTTTAAAGCCAAATCAATGTCAGAAACTGAGATTTTATCTTTCCCTTCAAGGTGAGGTCATTTCGAAGCATCAAGATATGTCTGAAATACCACAAGTTACTGTTGCAAGAAACCACAGGCAAGGAGCCATGGATAATTTAGCTACATTCCTTTGAAGTACTTCACTTCACGCATAAATTTAGGCAAACAGGAATTAAAAATTAAGACTGTGTGGGAGTAATGGGATTTTAGGTTGGATGGATTTTTTAGGTTTAGGATCACTATGTGCCCGAGAGCTGGTGAAATGGGTTATATGGAAAACCTGTTGGCTGGAGCATAACATGAACCTGCTGTCTGAGAAATAGAGTGGTGGAAAAGGTGTCTGTGTATCTCACCTACTCCTGGGATAGCCCCACCTTTCACTCCACAGTCTGTTTTCAACCTGACAACAGAGCTCATACTTGAAGTCACAATCCTAATTACAGTACTGAGGGGATTTTTTTGCATTTTGGTTTTGTGATTTGTCTTTTTTTTTTTTTTTCCCATCTTCAAAATCCAATCCTCAAAATAGAAACATTTATAAGCAGCAAGCTGACAAGCACTAGCACTCTGGATTTTTGTTTGCGTTATCTTACCCAAAGACACCACTTTGCAAATCCCCAAGATTTGCAAATGAACCCTGATGAATCATCTCTATTGAAAAGTATGAGATATTAAAAGCATTTTCCTTAGGAACAGAGTTGCCAGTTCACTTGCTACATATTTTCCTATATGCAGAAGCCTGTTCAAAGGATATATTTCAGCACATCTTATGTAAAGGAAATTAAAACAGTAACATTAAATTTGTTAGGATTTTAGGCCAAAGACTATTATAATCATCAAGATCAAAATGGCATACATTTACCCATAGAACTACAGAAAACTATATAGTTTGCTATAGCATTCAAGTCTATAACATTCTACTCTAAAATATTCTATTCTCTATTATACTCTATATTATACTCTACAATATTCTAATTATTATATTTTAGAACATATAATATTCTATAATATTACCCACAGATTCCTGGATTAGACAAAATAATTTCTTTTCATATGTTTTGAAAAAACAAAAAGAAATTGATAACTTGTTAGTATGGCATATCTTACATAAAAGAACCGGTTTGATTTTAGAGAGTGAAGTGAAGTGAAAGGACATTAACTAATTTTTGGCAAATGACACTTGTTCAATAATTTAGACTAATCTCAATTCCAAACTGAATGTCAGATTCCAGTCCAAATTCCATTTTTTTTTCCCATTTGATATTATCACAATTTCAATGTCCACCTGACTGTGACTTTCTCTGCTGTACTAGGCTATCATAACATTTATAGATTAATTTTAAAAGTCTTTTCAGATTACTAAGATAAGCACATTCCCTCACATTACACATCTCAGCTCTGTCATACAATGAATCTAGATCAAAAATGCAGACAAGTATTTGGCCCAGGAATCAAAGTCTATGTATTAATATGAGTACTAGATTATATTTTGTAAAAGACACTGGAAACCTGAGTTTATTTCAGAACTGACATAGCCAAGAAATTATTTTATAAATGTATTCCTTTCCAGGGAGTGTTCCCATGCTCCTAAACAGAAGTAAAGCCATGCAACACAGAACAAAAGGTCATAAATTACTTTACTGGCAATTTTCTTAGTCTATGTTTTCACATTTGTCAGGCTGCTATGACAAGATATATAGTTATGTAGAACCAAAATAATACATAGGGAGGCATTGTCATTAAAGAAATGCAAGCTGATTTCTTTCATTATGACCGTCAGGAGAGGTGCATTTGCTGTGCAAACAGCTATGGTGTTCTCTGAGCTAATATTGCTGTGGCACATGGCTAACCCGTAGCAACCTGGATCCTGAAACTGGAGCAAAGCCTTTGTTGAAATCCTCAGGGAAGAAACTGCTTCAAATCCAGGTGCTTAATGGCAGAACCATGTGTAAACTGAAATGCATATCATGCATTCATCCTGCTATTAAAGCAGCACATTAAAAGGAAAAGAATGAGGAAAGAAACTCATAAGAAACCTCAAGAATTTTCATCTTACTAACAATTCAAATATTGTGCCTGATGTTACTTGCGACCAGATTTTTACCCTTGAATCAAAGCTGACATAAAAACATTTCTTGGAAGAGAAACTAAAGTCAAATCCTGATGTTAAGGAGTCAGTATAAAACAAACAATCTGGTCCAGTACTTCTGCTCTGACCCTGGCTCAGGAAGAGATGTAAACACATGCTTCCCTCTGCCTGGGTGCACTGAGTGCCCTTGCTACATATTTTCCTGCCAGCTGCTGTACAGAAACACACAGACAGAAAGTCAGAAACTGCAGAATAATATGCCCAGAGCAGAACTGGCTTTCCTGCTATCCTATGGGAAGAAAGTTAGTGAATCCACAGCTAAACACTGTGAAACTGCAAAGTACATCAGAAAGACCCAAACCAAGGATTGCTGGAATTCTGATTAATCCCAGCCTTCTGAGACTTGCCAAACTTTTCAGCAGCAGTGGAAAAGCACACAAGAGTTTATAGAGTTGTTAATGTAGTTTGAATCCCAGTCCCAGTGATTCAGATGGGATGAGCTCCTTTTTCTAGTGGGTATGTTTGATTCAGAAACTTGGGAGAAAAACTGCAGAGACAGATTTGATAACTAGAGTTTAGCTTAAATAAAGCCTCTACAGACTGATTAGTGGTGAAGAAGCGTTCAGACCAAGCAAATCTGTAGTTTCTTTTTCACTGGTTTAATTCCTTCCTCCTTCTGAGGGAGGAAAAAAAGACAAAAATATTTTTTTTTCATGGTATTTTGGCACTTCTGTTTCCTGTTGTGTACAGAACCTAGAAGCTAAGAAACTTCTGACTGAAACAATTGAAGTAGTAATGGAAAAATCAAATGGGAAATGAGATGTAATTTTTTTGACAGTGAGGGCAATTAATCACAGGAACAGCTTTGCCAATGGATGTGGTGGATTTACCACTCATGCCAGTCCTTAAATCAAGTCCGTCTTTCCTTCTAAGTGTGATTAATTTAGGGCATTGGTTTTAACACAGGAAACACTAGGTGAAATAGTCTGGTTTAACAAGGTCGTTACAAAGCTCCTCCTGGTCTTAAGACTAAGAAAATATTTACGAGACAGATTTTAGAACACATTCTTTTGCAGACAACATGAATGCAGAAGACAGGGAGAAGAGAGGTGGATACATCCCAAACTTGTACTAACTTCATAAACAGGACACTTCACTGAGAGAAAGACCAAAAGATTACAGGCTTTGTTTCAGATCAGGTACAAGTAGGAATTGAAACAAGTTCAATTTCTAAAGGAGCTTCTTCATCTGTGCTTAATTTACTAAACCAGGAAGCAGTCCTGGTATGCAGTCTGGCACTTTGACTTTAGGAGAATTTCATGTTAGAAAAAGCTGAATTAAAATAAACTTTATTTTCAGCTCCACAGATAGATGCCTGGCTAGTTGCCTCTCCTTAAGTGCAGTTCTAATTCCTGTTCTGAGCATTCATTGTGTCTGTTTTAGGGATCTCATTGCTAGTGGCCACAGCAACTTACTTTGAACCCTTGTAGAATGGTTTGGGTTGGAAGGCGCCTTTATGACCACCTGCATCCTTCCCCCTAGACTTTTCCACTAGACCAAGTTGCTTCAAGTTCCATCCAACATGGCCTTGAATGCTTCCAGGGATGGGATATCTTTCTTCAGTACATTTTAGCAAAATCCTGAGTTTCTGGGTCATGGCTGGATGCTTCACAAGGCACAGAGCCTTAGATAACTATTGTTGTTTCAAACTTTTAAGTAAAAAAAAAGTCACTAGAAATACTCTTTTGCAGGTTATTTAAAAGCCAGTAACTTCAATATCGGTTAGGTCTAGACACCTTTAGCACTCTGACTTCGAAACCATAAAAATGCACCTGTTGGCCTACAAAACACTGATTTTTTTTTATCTTGTGATAATCTGATCTTTCTTTGCAGGGAGCAATCTGTTCAAGCTAAATATCTTCTAATGCACATAAGAGTCTGCATAAACAGAATAACTGATTCATTGTGAACCAAAGTTATGGTTTGTTAGAAATCCTTCCCACATCTTAAAGATAGTTCCAGTAAAGAAATGTTCATCTGAGTAAAAGCACCCACACACAGAGTAATAGAGGAAGGAAAGACTTTCAGTTTCACTAGAAACAGATTTGCCTGTTTCTCCTATCTGAAGGGGGGGGGGGGGGGGGGGGGGAACAAAAACAAAGAAAGAATTGAGCTACTTTATGGAAACGTCTAGATGAAAGAGAATAGGAGGTGTCAACAGAAGTCAAAATAACAACCCATATCACATGGGTTTGATTTGAATGTTTTTGACACATTTATCATACTTGCCATCCTGGAGGTGCAAGGTTAGATGTAAGCCAGAAAGCCAAAAAAAGAAACAGTGAGAGACCTCTCTTTTTAGAAGGAGACAGACTCACTTACGGAATCTAAATTGCATTTCTGAGCATTACAAATCAGCTGTAATTTCAATTTTACAGTTGTTCTAGGGAGAAAATGTGGGTGGAGCAGAGAATAAGAAGAGAGAAAATAGGCAAGTTGAGAAATAAAGACACAGACTAGTTGTAACAAGCTCTGGAATGCTTTAAAATAAAAGTTTCTTCTGATATCATAATCTTGTGTAAAAGATGCAGCATTTATTTTCCACCAAGACTTTGTGGCTGATTTTTTTTTTTTTCTTCCATCTTTGAAGCCCAAAATTTTTGTGAACACTCAAACCAAAAAATGAGCCAAATACTTGCACAAACTCACTTCTTTTTCCTAAAATTATTTTCATACACACCTTCATAGCACTTATATACAGAGTACCTAAACAGCTTCCTAAAAGCAGAAATAACGATATGTTGGTGATATAGGGAGAAGGAGGTGTTTTCAGACTTATATGATGAGTGTATCATCACAGTAAGTGAGATACAGTGGAGAGTATTGTAACCAAGTGATGTTCATCTGTACAATCTATATTTTAAAAATCCATTATGTTCTTCACTCTAGAATGACCCTGCTTGAGCAGGGAGATTGAACCAGAAAACATGTTCCTTCCAAACTTACCCATTCTGTGATTCTTCATCCTCAACATCTGACTTGAATAAAAGATACAGGGCCCACCTTTACCATGAAATAAATCAAAAAGAAAGTGTAAGAATTAAAAGCACCAAATTGGTAACTCTCTTTTGACTCAGCCTTGAGCCAAGGCAATGAACTAACTCTAAGACAATATTTCAAGTTTGAGTGGATGTGAGCCGCTGTCATAACCCCGGGGCCGGAAACCGGTCCTTGACTTCTTTCGTTCTGAGGTACAGACTCAGTGACTCACTCAGGTGAGTGAATGGCTATCAGCATCTTCCTTAATTTTCTTGCACTATTTTTTTTCATTTTAGAAAAAAACAGAAAAATGTATTTTCATTAGAGAGAAGGAAGATTAGTTTCTGTGAGAGATGTCTACACAAACTAAACATTACCACAATAAAAGGGCTTTGGCAGGGGAGGCACAAGAGTACAAGACAGAGGACTGAGTGGAGGAGTTCAATGTCAGAGATGGAGATGAGGAGAGAGGGATACATAAAAGAACACAGCAGAAAAAGAATCAAACCTCTGACTCTGGAAACTATTTATCAATGTTTTTTTTTCTTGGGAGTGTAACAAGGCCAACATTTCATTTGACATGTCTATATATTTTCCATCTGGGTGCTATTCTACAAAGAATGGGATTTATTATAATTTCACTTCATTAGAGTTCATTTACTTCATTACTACAGAATCCAGTGAAGAGCTATATTTTCCTCCTGATCAAAGTAGAGGTCTGATTGTTGTTTCTTTCAAGTACTTTCATGAAAAAATACTTCCCTTTTACTGTAAGTCCCCTTTTTTGATTCATTTTACTAAAGCTGAAAAAAAAAGGAAAATAAATTTGGAAGCAGAATTTCTTTGTTTTCCTTTTTTTATTATTTTAAATCTTATTTAAAGGAGTGTAGTTCAAATAAAATCAATGCCCAAGTGTTCTACTTAGCAAAAAATTAATTTTGGATCTATTTTTACCAAATTCCTCTCTCCCACCTCAGTTGTCTACAGGTGCTCACATCTCAATCAGTCATCCCAGAGATGTGGTCCATGCAGTCCATGGAGCTTGCAGTGTCTTTCATGTGACAAATAATTACTTCAGTGACATACTGCTGAGCCTTCTTCCAAATGTCTGTGCAACATAGGAGGGTAAAATGCAGGTGCAAAAAACCACTTATAGTTGACTTAGGCATCTGAGCTAAACCAGAGTTCAGCCTCTCCTTTTCATAGTCTTCCCTCATGGGTGTAGGGGAAATTAGAAAGATATTTGGAGTCCTATAATTTGATTTGAAGGTGTTTATCTCTTTTACTGCAAGTTTAGAGGTCCTGCAGTGATTTCTAAGGCCATTAGAGCTATAAATGGTTCCACTTTCGGAGTCAGTGGTAACACTTTGTCTGGAAGGTATTTCTGGGAGGAAATCTACAGTAGCTGCAAAATCATGGAGTCATGGAATCATTAAGTATGGAAAAGCTGTCTAACATCACTGAGTCCAACCACTAACCCAGCACTAAATCACTAAATCGTGCCCCTGAGTGTCACATCTACCCATTATTTCAACACTTCCAGTAATCAGGGATTCCTCCCCTGCCCTGAACCAACCTGTTACAGGACTTAATAACCTTTACAATAAAGAAACTACCCTGATGTCAAATCTAAACCTTCTGTGGTGGAACTTGAGGCTGTTTTCCCATGTCCTGTTTCTTGGGAAAAGAGCCCAACTCCCACTTGGCTGTACCATCCTGACAGGGAATTGTAGGGAACAATTTTTCAGAGGAGCATTAGGAGCATGTTTATACCTCTGACAACTGTAGATCAAGAGCCTTGATTCACTTTGTTAAAACATATTGGACATAGGCATCCTAGATGTCAGCAGAGAGAAGGATGTGTTTTTGAAATGGGCATGATCTAAGTATTTGGGGGCCTAAGGAATTGTTCACACCAGGGAAAGAAACGCTCAACAGTGTCTGAAATGATCTTCTGAAGCCCACGTACAGGATCATCACGTGTAGACTACAGCTTGTGTAGCATGTTGTTAGAGAAAAACTCCCAATTAAAAAAAATGTTTAATAGCAGAAAAAAGAAAAACCAAAATTCTCAGATGACTCCATCTTGCTTCATAACAGATAAGGAAACAAAGGGTCATGTTTCAGCTTTCTGGCTTTCACTGTGATGGTGCCTCTGTGTATCTAGGATGTAATTCAGGGAAAACAGAAGGAAAAAAATGTTGTAATGCACTTAAAAAGGTGTCTTAGAAGTATTATTCGTTAAGTAAACAGCAGCAAGAATTAGACTTTGCTAAAGAAGGAAAAAAAGTCCCACCAGTAGTTATTTAGTTCCCAAGGTCACGATTTGTTTTGTAAAGTGTCCATGCCTGATTTTATATGTGTGTGTATAAATAACATATTTATTAAATTATAAATCTGTATAAACACATACTGCACATATAATGATACAATATAATAACTACAGCATTATTATATAGTTACTATATGATATGGAAGTGTTCAAAACCAGGTTGCATGGGACCCTCAGCGACCTGGTCTGTGGGAGATATTCCTGTCCGTGGAAGATTTAGGAACAAGTTGCTCCTTAAGGTCCCTTTCAACCCAAACCAATCTGGGATTTTATGTTTAGTATATAATATTAATAATATATTAATCTATTTCAAAATACATTAAAATGTTTTAGCAATGAATTCCTGCTTTAAAGTCAAGGACAAGAAAATGGAGAAACAAGGCCAAGCACAATTAAAAATACTGAAAGGTGGAACATTGTAGTATTTCTTTAGTGAGACCCAGACGACCGCTGATGGCAAAAGGAAAGAGCCTGTTCTTTGTCCGGGGGGGGGGGGGGGGGGGGGGGGGGGGGAATGGGGGGCGGGGGGGGGGGGGCTGGAATTCTAGCTTTATTTGGTCCAGAGCTAGTTTTAGCTCTTTTCCTGTCCTCTGCGTGCCAGAGCGTCCCGGGGCATTTTCCCCAGGGGGCAGGGCCCAGAGGCAGGGACAAGCCACTACCCAATCAGGGACAAGGTGGGAGTGGAACAGAGTTGGGTTACATTCCAGGTGGGGGATGGGCACGGTTGAGCCGGGACAAACCATGTGATACAGTTTCCAAGGAGAACAGGGGAAAACATTACAAACCAAGTGAAACACAGTATTAACCAAATTAACACACTGTAACAGAACATTCCTTCTCCTTATGATATTTGGGATGCTTTTGACCTTGTTTGCAATCAAGTAAGCAAAAAAAGACAGTCTTGTGACATTTGTTTGCACAAGAAGTAAAGGTTGTGTTACCCAGTGAAGGAAATGCAGAATATAATGCAAACTGAATTTAAAAATTAACAAGAGGTCACAGATCTGGAGTCTAGATATATCTATTGCATCTCATAATGCAATGCAGGCCTATTTTCAGTGTCCCTTCCTTTGACAATCGAATCTTCATATTGCTGTGGCTGCCCTCCTTGAGCTCACGGTGGCATCTGTGCTTTATCTCAAAAACTTCCTTAGCTCTCAACAGATAAGAAAGGGCAGACAACAAACATCAGGCAGATATAAACCTTACTGGGTCCTACTATCATAGGTTGGCACAATTTTGTTTTCTAAATATAGAGAAATGTAAAATGTTTCTCCCTGCCCTAACCTGTGGTGGTGCAGAACTGTTTTATTAGGTTTTTATAAGAAGTTTATGTTATGGTTCATTTCACTGTATCCCCAATTCTGTATCCCTTTTTGTGTTGTCTGTATAATAAGGTGTTTTGTGTCAATCCTCCCACCCCCCTTGCTCTGGGGCAACCTGTCTCTCCGGGGGCCCTCCCAGATTGTGAAATCTCAGGGAGAGGGCTTCAGGTGATAGGTCCCCTGGGGGGAATTCCTTTAGCTTTGGATATTAGTGGTCCAAGGCTTGGGGGTGGGCACACCTTGTTACCCCCTGAAACCCCTGATTCGTGGTTTTGTTGTATTCTCCCTGGAACCCCTCCCCCGCTTACAGGGGGTACGAGGGAGGAAAAATCTCTCTCAGCATCTCAGCCTCTCAGCGTCTCAGCTCTCAGCTCAGAGCTCTGAGCCTCCCTGCTCCTCAGCTCTTGAGCTAATAAACATCTTTTAACCTGCTAAGCTGAGAGCCAGCCTATTCTCTTCTGCTGCTGTTGCTGTCACAACACTTTTGGGGTCCAGCTGCTAAGCCGAGGAGCCGAAATGAACCGGGACCATTCTGTGGCTGTGTTGACTCAAGCTAGCCAGAGGTCCTCTCCCGCCCGGTGTGGGACGGAACCAGACACAGAGCTTGGTGCCCAACGTGGGGCACACCATGTCAGCAGAGATACAGAGCGTGGTGCTCCAACCTGGGGCGAACCATGCCGGCAGAAGGAGCTTGGCGCCCAACATGGGGCACACCACGCCGGCAGAGACACACTCACCGAGGCATGGGGTGGGGGTTGGGGAGAAGGGGGGGTGGTGTTAGAAGGACAAGGGGTCTGGGGGCCGCTGCCCACACGGGGAAGGTTAGGCCGGCTGAGCCCCTTTCCGTTGCTTGCGGACAGGAGAGAGGGGCAGCTGCCGTTTGGCAGTGCAGGGCCATGTGCTCAGACCACGGCAGAAGGGGCCAAAACATGGCCCAGCTTAATCACCGCTGGCGGCAGAGAAAGCAAGCCTGCAGATCCGTAACAACTCCGAGCTGGACCGCCTTAGATGAGACCGAGGGGTGGAAAAAAGGACCTTTACCAGCTTCCTTTATCAGCACAGCCTTGCAATTTTTCTTCAGCCCTGCAGCTAGGTGCGTACACGTGGCTTTTGCAAGCCCAGGTAAACTTAACCCTTTCTTAGCAATGCAGAACTTTTAAAGCACAATTCTTCCTCAAGAGAAAGAAGAAAGAAAAACAGAAGGTACATAGAACAGACACTGCATGAAGTCAGTTAGATGAGAAGTTAAAGAACTAATAATATTGGAATAGGATTGAAGAAGTAGACATATTTAACCGGACTTTTCTAAGGTAAATTATGAAGAAATGAACTGCTCTTTGCAGCACCTTAGTATTATTTGAGTTGAATATTATTCTAATCAAAATTAAGGACTGGTGTAATAGAGATTTATTTGGGAACTTTGAAGCCCCTGCTCTTGGGTCAAAAAGGAGGTCACAACCTTTTGAGACAAAGATAATTTTAGATCAGAAGTAGTATTCATAAATAATACCCCAAATACACTGAGAAGCTCTGCAGATAGAACATCACAATATGTGAAAACTCGGGGCAGCAGCAGAATGTGTAACAGAAAGTATTTGACTATTTTGTCTTATAGCAAACGTCTTCATAAAAAGATCTTAGAAGGACTCTTCTCATAAGTAAAAAGTAGTTATGTCTAAGTAGTGAAACTGACTGAAAACTCTAAGTTGTGTTTTTCTATGTTGTGCAATAAGAAAGTTAATAGTTTGTAAGAGGAAAGAAGTGTGTTTTTAAAGTTTCGTTCTGTTTTAGTTTTTTTTTCCCAGATTTCTTTTTTTCTATTCTTGTAGTGCATGTTAATAAAACTATTTTTTGTTCATTTTTAAGCATAAGCCTGCTTTGTTTGTTTTTCTCTTAATCCCTCCCTCCCACAAAAATATTAACACTAAAACCCCTACATTAATTAGTGTTTCCGTCTGGTTTTATTAAATTAAAACCATTACAGCTACTCAATAAATCATAAAGTCAATCCAAGAAGAAAAGGTATGACCAAAATGGAAGATTCTCTGTGAGATCGATACTTCTGCATTTCAACACCCAAATCTCTTCAGTGTTTAAGATGGATATTAGGGAAATTTGCTTCACTGGAAGGGTTGTTAAGTCCTGGCACAGCTGCCGAGAGCAGTGGTGGAGTCCCCATCTCTGGAGAGATTTAAAATCTGTGAGGATGTGGTACCTGGGAGCATGGGTCAGTGGAGGCCTTGGCCATGCTGGGGGAATGGCTGGACTGGATCACAGAATCATCGAAATTTAAATGTTGAAAAAAGACCAAGTCCAATCATGATGCTATCCAACTTGGTCCAGTCTATGATTCTATGATTCTAAGATTCTTGCTAAAAATAATTAACACTTAGGTTACTTTTAACCTTTCAGTATGAAGTGCTAATGCCAAGCTAACCAGCTTCCAGATAGCTTCCAAGATATTCAAACCATTTTAAACAGGATTACACACTGCTGTGCATATGACCTTCTTGTGTTTAAATTGCTGAAGAAAATTATTTAATGCTAGGGAATAAAGGTAAACATAGATTCCTTTCAAGCACTGAAGAATAATAGCCATTTTCTTGCTTAAAAGTATTAGCTTTAGTTTTAGATGAGGGAGAGTCTTGACTAGGAAAAGAACATGTGAGATATTATAGAGTTAGAGAGCAATATATATATATATATATATATAGTTTGTTTTCCACAATTTCTTGATGCACCAGTGAAACTCCTTCTTTCCAAGGAGACTCTCAATCAATCAGGAGTTAAAGTCCCTTCTGGCCACCTAATTTTACAGCTGAAAACTTAGGAATGCATGCACACTTATGCAGGCAACAAAGACACCACTCACATTATAATCTCCTTGGGGGAAGACAAATTTAATAGTGTACTTCCAGATTTTTAAATAGTGTAATGCCATTAAACTCAACATCATGTAGACAATGAATGTTACAACAAAATACTGGTGCTGTATATTAGCTGCCTGACTCTTTTGGGTTTTTGTGGGTTTTTTGAGAGGAAGCACTTGTCACATTTGTTTCAGACAGATGCATTGGGGTCCCACAGCTCTGATTAAATATGTATCATTTGTTCAGATGCATCAGAGTCAGTGTTGGTCTACATACACATTTTCTTAATATTTTAAATAGGAAAAACAACAAAGAGAAGAAAAATTAACAGTTGCTTAACTTCTCCAATTACTGCTAATCACATTTACACCCTGGGGTTTGCAGAATTAGAAATCAATTGGTGGCTTCCTCTTTCTACAGCAGGCAATAAATGTGACAATTTAGGGAAAGGACTAGAAGACAACTCAATATAACCTGGATACCCTTCTACATGCCACCCTGTGAATGTATTGCTTTGTTGTTTGATGTGACACAAAGACTATATGGCATCATTTACTAAAATAAGTCATTTGTGTGTGATTGATACCGAAAAAATGTGGCACCATTCCTTTTTATATAAAAATATATTTTTCTTTCCTTTCAAACATTTTGAAATTGCATGCCAAGCAAAACTCTGCAGTGAAGTCTTCGTGGATCATTCGGTGGTAGTTCACCTTTTCCTTTCAAGATTGTGAAAAATTACTTCTGAGAAAGAGATGCTCCAACCATGATTCTCTCTGTTGTTTGGGATGGGGGTTTTTTTTGTTCTTGGTTTGTTTTGGTTTTTTGTTGTTGTTTTTTGGGTTTTTTTTGGGGGGCGGGGGGTGGTGTTTGTTTGGTTTGGGGGGTTTTTTTGTGGGTTTGTTTTTGGGTTTTTTTGGAGGAATTTTCCCAGCATCTAATGTTGATTTAGCTGCACCATACTGGTTAGAGGGTTACTGTGAATGTAACTTAGTATGATTTTTAATTGAAGAGCTTCTTCTTAAGTGTTTAGATTAGCTCAGATTGGCCATGTATTTGTTTTTGAACGTCATAAACGATGAACCAGCAGGGTCAAGTGGTCCAAAGCTGCTTATGGTTTCTTAATCATTGAAAAGCCTTAGCGTGGGACTGTCAAAGCATTTTTTGTGATGAGCGCTTGTAAATGCACACAAGCTCATAAAGACATTGCTGCAGAGCTAAAAAAGGTGGAAAGAGAGGAGATTACCTGAGCAAAAATCAGTATTTGGGGAAGGAAAACAACCCTCTGGGTAGTTCCTTCTCCAAACAAGCTCAAGGTAGAAAAAAATTATGTGTATGGCAAAAAACATTGATATGGAGCAAAAGCCTCATCTAGCTGAACTTTTTGATTTTTCAAAATAGGATTGAAACTCCTGTTTTCTAAGAGAATATGAAGTCTGAAAAACTTTTAGAGACCTTATCTATACATGTGTTTGTACTCTTTCCTACAACCTAGAAGCAGAACGAAATGAAAAATAGTGGTGAGGTAAGGAGGAACGATAATTAAATCTTTTAAAACTTGAAGTTTACTTCATTGACATCCTGACTTGATACAAAACAACAACAACAACAACAACACACAACAAAAAACAAACAAAACAAACAACAACAAACACCCCCCCAAAAAAAGATCTTTATTCATCTGAACCATTTAATCTGCTGCTCAAAAAAAAAAACTTTATATTATAGAGCTTCTCTTAAACTATTCCATTAATAAACTCCCTGATAAAATTCAAGCCATTTGATCTAAAAATTCTGTCATTAAATGTTTAGCCAGTTAAATATTTCTCATGCTATTTGTCAAAAAGTCACTCAAGAAGCAACAATGATGTCTCCAGTAAAATAAGTTGTGTGACAGATACTGCTCTGCAGTTTAAGCAACCCTTAACAAGATTGTTTTTACTTTGAAGGCAAACATTTTATGTGATTACTTGAAAAAATATACAACTGACCTTTGCTAATTCAGAGAATTTGAGTATCAATTTCAGATAAGCAAAAATGTTATCATCAGACCTATTTCCTTGAATAAGTCAATTCTTTTTTTTTTCCTTAGACGTTATTCAAACTAGTGCTTTTAGTGCTTTGGACCAGAATAGGATGGCTGAAAAAAAAAATTCAATTTTACTTTTTAATAGTAATTGAATAAACTGCCACTGAGTATACTAAGTTATTCATAGTTTTAGGACTACACACTGGATCCATGATAATATCTTAATAGTGTACACAGTATGTGAATTTCTTTTAATCATGTACAAAGGATAAAATACATGTCAGAGAAACTGCTCAATAATTTAAAGTTAATTATGTGATTGAAAGTTCAGAGGTCTACTTAAATCTAAGACAGTTTGTGTTTTTGTCTTGGGCTATGTAACAAAAAAATGTGTATTCTATTTCATCTGTTGAAAGCGGTTTTTTGGGAGATGCTTTTTCCTTATCTCTTGTGACTCCAGTAGGGATGGGGGTAGACGACTTCTGAAAATAGTGGCCCAGCCATTAAAACCAGGTGGGGCAGTGTTTCTTATCTCTTTCACCACCCCTCCATCCTCCAGGGGGACATCTTCTGATAATGGGCCATTAGGGCCCACCAATGACATGATACATTCCATCATCCCATTGTGAGATGCTCCATCCAGCTGGGGAGGAGCCAACTGTTCCTAGCTAGATAAAAACTGGGACTGAAGGATACAAGGTATCTGGTTTTCCCACTGTATTCCTGGAGGAAGACTGGACCCATCTCGCCACCACTGGATTTTCTACAGTATCATCTCTACTCCACAGAACACATCTGTTACTCCAGGAGGATTTATTTGGACTGTTTCCAACACCATGATCAACAGGGTGTAAGGTTGTATTCCTGACTCTGTCAGGGTTTTTTTTCCAGTATTTTTGTTTGCTTCCTTGCTTGGTTTTTGTACTACTACATTTGGTTCTTTGGGTTTTTTTTTAATATTCCTAGTAAAGAACTGTTACTCCTATTCCCATATCTTTGCCTGAAAGCCCCTACTTGCAAAATTATAATAATTTGGAGGAAGGGAGTTTAGCTCTAGCTTTCCTTTACAGACAACTGTCTTTCAAACCCAAGACAGAATTTGTAGCCAACATGGGGCACGAGAGCATTTAGAAAAAATGAGTAACAGTTCTTAAGTGGCCTACATTCCTGTGTACTGGATATAGAAACCTCATCATGAAGCATCATGTGGTCTGGCTTACCCTGGTTTGGGTAGCATTTGATTGTAGCTATATTTCTCCCATTTGCAGGCCCTGACCTAAACATGGGCCCTATAACTAAGGCTATGGTGGCTGTCACCCAGTTTGCTATACAGGTTAACTAGGTGAGGAATTAGTGGATTTTTAAATTCCTTTGGAAGGCAGGCACATGGATTCAGGGCTATCATACACTAACTGTGTGCTTTTGGGGTTACTTTAACAATGGTACCTACTGTGAGGAAATGACATGGGGTGTAGTGGTGTGAGAACTGTTTTATTAAGTTATTAAGTTATTTTTTAAGATTTTAAAGTTATTTTTGTAATGGTTTAGTCCACTATACCCCCCCCCCCCCCGTGTTTTGTAATAATTTCCCCCCTTATAAGTTGGTTGTTTAACCAGACATTTCCTGTCAATCATTCCTTCCATGCACCTGTCCCTGTCAATCCCTCCCTCTCCTCATGGTCGCCCTGTCTGTCACTTCAAGACCCTTCCCTGGATTCTGGAAAGATCCAGGAGAGGTGTCGAGTGGTAGGCTGTTACCCAGGGAATCCCCTCCTACCCTCCTGTGATTTGTTAATGGTTCAAAGGTTGACACCCCTGTTACCACCCCCATGTTCCCTGGTTGGCTGACCCGTTGTCAGCCCTCCCCCATTTATAAGTGGTTGTCAAGCTTTGATCTCTGCTCTCTCTGGGCAGCCGTAGGCTGAGGCGGAGCTCCTTGCCGGACTCCCCTTAATAAACTACTTCTACCCTGCCTAAAGAGAGTTGACTCTTTTTCCGTCGCCGCCGTCGCAACTCCATCAAGTCCACTTGCTTGTGTGGGGAACCAAGAACCTACTGGGAGGAGGTTACTAGCCCTGCCTGTAACCCCGACCAATCCTCGTATTAGCAGTGCGGAACTGAGCTAGCCTGCATGCCCGCCAGGCATGAGAGGACACTGCTATAATGGGGGGAAATTTTTTCCCAACCCTTCACCCAGTTCTTTAGGTTTACCCCACCAGTTTTTGAAGGGTTCAAATCTCTGAATGTTAATGATCATAACAGTGGCTGGTGTTGCTGGTATGCCTGTTCTGTTTAGCATTCAGAGATAAGGGGAGATTGACCTGGATAACCACCCTGATACCTACCCTAGAGAATAAGGATACTGCCCCACGGCCTGAGCCCATCCCACAGCCTGACCCCGTCCCACAGCCTGCCTCAGGAATAAACCACCCAGATTTGGTGAAGGAGATAGGTGAGATGCTCAGGGAGTACCTTTCCCCTGTAGTAGCCTCATTAGCCCCAGCTGTTGGGAAACCCTCCCCCTGCCCCGACAAAGGAGAGTCTGATGGTGCAGCAGCGGAACCCACAGATGTTACAACCATTCAGGTTCCAGCTGAACCACAGGGGCAGCCACAGACAGCAGCAGTGGCCCCTGTGGAAACAAAGAAGTATAAGGTGAAATCAGAGCACCCAGGCAACAAGGATAAGAAAGGAGGGCCCTAACAACCCGCAGGGGAGTCAGAGGTTGAGATCATCACTGAGTCCCTGACATATGAAAATCTACGTAATCTGCAAAAAGATCTTGCACGACAGGGCTTATACAACCTGGTTACTTCAGGTCTGGGACCTTATAGGTACAGGCGTGCAACTAGATAGTGGTGAGGCAAGGAATTTGGGACCCTTGACCCAGGACTCAGGTGTGAATCAGGTATTCGTAAGGGAGCCAGGGCCCCTTTCCCTTTGGGAGCGGCTTTTAATGAGTGTACGGGAGAGGTTCGTCCACAAAGAACGAATGAACAAGCACCACCATAGAATGCACTGGAAGACCCTTGAGGAGGGGATCCAAAAGCTGAGGGAAGTTGCAGTATTGGATGTACTCTTTGGAAGGAGCAGACAGTATGATAATGACCCAGACAAGATTAGATGCACAGGGCAAATGTTGTGGAATCTGGCAGCTCTAGGACCATCTCAATACGCCACATTCACTGCAACAATTCATCCTGATACCAACCGAGAGACAGTGGGTTGTAGCCAACAAGCTCAGAAATTATGAGAGTATGATCAGTGGCCCAATGCAGGCTCAGGTCTCTGCCATGGCTAAGGAACTCAGAGAGAAGATGGAGGAGGTGACAGAGGACATGAAGAAGATGAGGGAGGAGATGAGGAGGAACAGTTCCCATGTGGCACCAGTACGAGTTACAGGTCCCAGAGTCAGAGCTCAATGGCCCCCAGCTAGAGAGAGAGGGTACATCCCACGAGCTGAACTGTGGTTCTTTCTGCGTGACCATGGGGAAGACATGGGACGGTGGCATGGGAAACCCACTTCTGCCCTGGCAGCACGGGTGCGTGAGCTCAAGGAGAGAAACACTAACCGAGGGGGTTCCACTAAGATGAAGGTAGCCTCGACATCGCATGACCAGGCTGCCAGGTATTATAGAAGTGAAGATCATATGTCAGATCCCTGTGAAGGAACCTCTATCACGTATGCCCAGGAAGGGAATAATGACCAATGCTGGAGGGGTCCTGCCTCTAGCCAGGAAGAAGCATGGGAAAACTGAGTCTTTTGGACAGTGTGGATCTGATTGCCTGGCGTATCAGAACCACAGGAACATAAAGCTTTGGTTGATACTGGTAAACAGTGTACCCTGATGCCATTGGAACATATGAGGGCAGAACATATTTCCATTGCCAGGGTGACGGGAGGATCACAGGAATTGACTTTGTTGGAAGCCGAGGTGAGCCTGACCAGGAAGGAGTGGCAGAGACATCCGATTGTGATGGGCCCAGAGGCCCCATGTATTTTGGGCATAGACTTCCTCCAGAATGGTTATTACAAAGACTCTAAAGGACTCAGGTGGGCTTTTGGAATAGCAGCTGTGGAGGCAGAGGGCATTAAGAAATTGAATGGCTTGCCTGGACTGTCAGAGAACCCATCTGCAGTAGGACTTTTAAAGGTAGAGGAGCAGCGAGTTCCAGTTGCCACCTCGACAGTGCACCGCCGACAGTATCGGACAAATCGAGATGCCGTGATCCCCATCCACAAGATGATCCGTGAGCTGGAGAGCCAAGGGGTGGTCAGCAAAACCCACTCACCCTTCAACAGCCCCATCTGGCCTGTGCACAAGTCTGATGGAGAATGGAGATTGACTGTGGACTACCGTGCCTTGAACGAAGTGACTCCACCATTGAGCGCTGCTGTGCCGGACATGCTGGAACTCCAGTACGAGCTGAAGCCCAAAGCAGCAAAATGGTACGCCACAATTGACATTGCTAATGCATTTTTCTCCATTCCTCTGGCTGCAGAATGCAGGCCTCAGTTTGCTTTCACCTGGAGGGGCGTGCAGTACACCTGGAACCGACTGTCCCAGGGGTGGAAACACAGCCCTACCATCTGCCATGGACTGATCCAGGCTGCACTGGAAAGGGGTGAGGCTCTGGAGCACCTACAGTACATTGATGACATCATTGTGTGGGGGAATGGAATGGAAGTGTTTGAGAAAGAAAGAAGATCATGCAGATTCTCCTGGAAGCCAGGTTTGCCACCAGGAAGAGCAAGGTCAAGGGACCTGCCCGAGAGATCCAGTTCCTGAGAGTAAAGTGGCAAGATGGACGGCGGCAGATTCCCGCTGAGGTCATCAATAAGATCACCGCAAAGTCCCCACCGACCAGCAAGAAGGAAACACAAGCTCTCCTAGGTGCCACAGGCTTTTGGAGAATGCACATTCCTGAGTACAGCCAGATTGTGAGCTCTTTTTACCTGGTCACCTGCAAGAAGAACGATTTCCACTGGGGCCCTGAACAGCAACAAGCCTTTGCCCAGATCAAGC
The DNA here is from genome assembly GCA_037837765.1 of Delichon dasypus. Taxonomy (NCBI): domain Eukaryota; kingdom Metazoa; phylum Chordata; class Aves; order Passeriformes; family Hirundinidae; genus Delichon; species Delichon dasypus. The sequence continues at coordinate 65,356,793 of JBBAXF010000004.1, read as the reverse complement.
AGGAGATCACTCATGCAGTGGCCCTTGGCCCAGTGAGGACGGGACCAGATGTGAAGAAAGTGCTCTACTCAGCAGCCGGGAACAATGGCCTGTCCTGGAGCCTTTGGCAGAAGGTCCCTGGGGAGACTCAGGGCCAACCACTGGGATTCTAGAACCAAAGTTGCAAAAGATCCAAAGTCAACTACACTCCCACAGAGAAGGAAATCTTGTCTGCCTATGAAGGAGTTCAAGCTGCCACAGAGGTCATTGGCACAGAAGCACAACTCCTGCTGGCACCCCAACTACCGGTGCTGGGGTGGATGTTTAAAGGAAAGGTTCCCTACACCCATCACACCACCAGCGCCACATGGAGCAAATGGATTGCCCTCACCACTCAGCACGCCCGCATTAGAAACCCAAATCGCCCAAATCCAGCCAACTAGCTGGAAGGTAAAAACTTTGGTCTCATGGATGAAGAGGAGGAGGAGCAAAGTGACACGTGCTGAAGAAGCTTCACCATACAACCAACTGCCAGCAGAAGAAACACTCTACACTCTTTTCCCTGATAGTTCCCATCACATCTTAGAGATGAACTGGAAGTGGAAAGCAGCCGCATGGAGCCCCACACAACAGGTTGCACAAGCCACTGAAGGAGAAGGTGGGTCAAGCCAACTTGCTAAACTCAAAGCTGTTCAACTGGCCCTGGACACTGCTGAAAGAGAGAAGTGGCCAAAGCTCTACCTCTACACTGATTCGTGGATGGTAGCCAATGCTCTGTGGGGTTGGCTGGACAGGTGGAAAAAGGCCAACTGGCAGCGTAGGGGAAAGCCAATCTGGGCTGCAGATGAGTGGAAAGACATTGCCACTTGGGTGGAGAAGCTACCTGTGAAAGTCCATCATGTAGATGCCCAGGTCCCCAGGAGTCGGGCTAATGAGGAGCACAATAACAATGAGCAGGTAGATCAAGCTGTGGTGATAGAAGTGTTGGCACTGATTGTGCAGACCACATTTTTTGACATTTTTTCCATTTTTTCATGTTTAGATAAAGTTCTGGATCCATTATATGATACAACACTATGATGATCATCAAGAACCTTTGTCTTGCTGTTTCAAATAATGGCTAGACATCTAAATCCAGTTTTTATGCAAAACAAATAAATACAGAAGATTAGGACATTTGTGGAACAAACTTCTGATTCCACCCCAGCAGCTATGTGACATATTCTTTAAAGACCAGGATTCATCTCACCAAACTTTGAATGCAGTATCTATTTGTCAAATACAGAGTTTTACATCTTGGCTTCTTCTGATGTCATGGAGGTAAAACATCAAAACTCACACAAGCCTCTTTGTTGGGGTGTAATAAACTGCTCTATAAATGTCTCAATTTTATACACAATTTTATACACAATTTTATACAATTTTATTCCACGTGAATTTATTTCTGTTATTAGTATTGAGGCCTGGAAGCATATACTGCATCATGTCTGACAGCAGTGAGATTTTTGGCCTTTCTTAGCTAGGAAGTGAAGCACTGGAACCAGCAGGCAGTTGTCAAGGCTAGTCCTTTGAACTCACAAGTTTGATCCTGGAAACTGGCAGAAATCTGAATGAGCTCACAATCCCTGTGGGAGGAACACTCCTTTACAAGCTTGGGTTGATGCCATCGAGGACTGTAGATGTGATGACTGTGTTTTGTTAATGACCCTACTATTCTCCTAGGAGCAATATTAGTGAGTATTATGAGTCAATGCTTTCTAGTAGTAGCCTTACTATTTATATTTGGAATTACAGAAATGAAATTGTCAAAATTTTAAAATCCAGCTAAGAAAATAGAAATCTAGGAGGAAAAGTTTAACCTAAAATAATTTTTTTCTTTTTAGTTTTGTTTGTTTCAATACAGGGTGATGCATTGTTCACGATGTGTGTGTCTTAAATACTCTGTTTTCACTTTATGATCTTGTGTCCCTGACCAGAGGTGACACTTCGGCAGGATTCTCATGATTTTTTTGCAGTAAGTTACAGAATGGCCAATAAATAAAAAATAATTATTCTCTAGAGATATTAAACTGGCAGGTTTTACAGGCAGTAACTTCACACACAATCAGAACTAGGTCAGTGTATGGAGTAACAGCAACCCCTCTCTTCAAATAATTTGAGCCAACATTTCCATGACTGTGGTACAAATCCTTCTCTTCACCCTTTCATTATTTCTGGTACTACTCACCTTGAGAGAGTGGCTGAAGGCACAGAGGGAATATGCACATGAGTCATAGCAATAAAATTCAGATTCCTCCACACCAATGCCAACCTCAGAAATCACATCCTGAGGGGTAAAATAACTCTGAGATTTGTCCCAGAACTGTCTAATTGAGTGATTACAGATACATTTTAGAATTTTCAATATAAATGCAGGCAATTTCCATGTTTGCTCTTCTCTGCATTAGTTAGATGGCATTTTTAAATATACAATCCATATCCTAATAATCTCATAGTGCAAACAGGTTACTTGCAGGATAGTTCAGTAACTTGCCCTCTTCCCTTCATCCAATCAGCCTCCGTTCCCCTGGTAAACTGAAAACAAATTTCTTTCCTGGCTAATTAGCTCTTAACTGCCTTCCACCCTCACATCTTCAAGCTTATCCCTTAAATATTTTAAGCATGCTAGTGAGATAATGAGTACAGATTTCAGTTTCTCTGCATTTTCCAGGTGGAAGAACTGAGGCAGAGAAATGCTAAGGTTATGCCTTATCTAGATTTAAAAGTCTCAGACTTAGACCCCTGAGCAATTTCAGACCCCCTTTGAGTCATAAAGCAGCTGCTGAAAACAATTATTCAACCCCCCTTATGGTGACATGCATTGTACCCTCACTTTTATTAATTACAAAAATGTATTTTCATCAGAGTGTAAAAGCACACCCATATTGTATGTAAATAAAAGTTTCCTCGAAGCAAGCGTGTGACTGAAGTGATAGCTTATATTGATGGATGATATTTCAAAGTAGGCAATTCGTCATCTGAAGTCTTTCTGTTAAACAATACTGTCCTGATTTAGGGACAAACCTGGGAGAAAACCCCCAAAGAGGATCCCTCTGGGAAGCAAACCCAAGTGGCCCCTCCCTCCAACCAGTCTGGTAAATAACTTCTTTGGAGAAAAGTGGGAAAACTATTTTACTTAACAAACAAAGTGCATACAAGTATAAAGAATAGATAATATGAAACAATAAAACCTTTCATTCTAGAGTGAGATGGCAAATTGAGAAAGTCCTTGCTGTGGGTGTAGCTCAGCTCTCTCTCTCAGTCTCTCCTCAGTCCCAGTCCCTCCGGCGCTGCTGGAAAATGCCGAGGTCCAGGCCCCGGTGGGCCGCAGGTGCAGCCCCCAGTGCTCCCCTGGGTTTTCAGTCCAGAGCAGGTTTAGACAGTTCCAAGAAAAAGGAAAAAAAAAAAACCAGTCCAGGGAACTTCTCTGCCCTAGCTAGCTGAAACTAGCTAAAAGCAAAACAAAACAAAACAAAACTAAACAAAATCTCTGTCCTGCGGTGTCTCCAAGCTTCTGCTGAACTTCCTGTCAGTTTTCTCAAAACAAACTCCACGCTTCTCCTTGCTCTTAGAACCAGCCTTAAAGGCACAGAACTCAATATACAGCACAAACAGAACAGATGATTGGGGATACAAGCATCATAACTTTACCCTAGGACAAATACCCATCATCGTTGTTTGGGAACAAAAATATACTTCTGAAATACATCTCGGAGTGGATGTATCTGCTTGGATTAAGCCAAGTCAAGTTATAAAATAGGTGGGACAGCTTTAGAAGTTGTTGATTTTTTGTTATTAGCCATTAGAAGAGAACAGAACTCTTGGCTGTTGGCTCGTAGAAGACATGGGAAAAGCCAAGTGCTTCTGTGAAGACATTGCACTATAAACCACAACACGATAAATATCACACAGGATCACTAGGTTGGAAGAGACCTCCAAGATTATCATGACCAACCCATGCCAACACCTCAACTAAACCATGCAACCAGTGTCATATCCAGTCTTTTTAAAACACCCCAGGGATGGTGACTCCACCAACTCCCTGGGCAGACTATTCCAGTCCTTTATCACTCTCTCAATAAAAAACTTTTGCCTAACATCCAACATAAATTTCTCTTGGCATAGCTTAAGACTTGGGATATCATGGGATTCACCTGTAGAGAAAAATAAAGTACACTCAGAACCACACTCTGGCAAGGATAGAGGATATCATGAAGGGTCTGCACATGTATTGTTAAGCTCTTTTACCCAACCATCTAGAGAGACCACCAGTGTAGAAATTGTTGCTTTCTCCTGCTGCTGAGGACTCCAGGACGGTGTAGATAGATGTAGACACGAGATCTCTGAGGCTGGGTTTTAGGAGATGAGGTTTATTGTAAGGGATGTGGGGGCCTTGCTCTGAGCTGCCAGGCTGCAGCTCGTGGCAAGGCCTAGGGAATGGGGGAAGGGAGAGGTAGGGAGAGGAAATTCCAAGAGAGGCAAAGAGCAAAAGAGGCAAGAGGTGGAGAGCAAAGAGACCGAGCCACCTCGCAGCCCCCTGATAAGGGGTCTCGAGGTGGGCTGGAACAGGACCTGTGCTAATGGGGTCACAGATACCTGATACTTTAGGGGAGGGTACAGGTGTGGGATGGACCATACATTGAGGGATGAGACAGAACATTCCATTTGACCTCTGGGTCTGGCTGCAGGTAACCTTCAGATGGTCACCTAACTGTTTTCCCAGACATCTAGTATCTTAACACATCTCAAACATCAAAACTTACTTTCAATTCTATCTCACATACAGGTTTCTCATTCTCAGAATACAGGCAATCATATTTATAGGGTTTCTTGGTTTCATCTTCCCCAACACACCAGCTCTCTTTTTAGTATTGCCCAATAATATAAAAATCCCCAAATTTCTCAGAGGAAATGACAATGACCAACACTAAATCACAGAAAATTCTAGCAGCATGCCAATATAGATTTCCTATTTATTTATTATTTATTCCTATTTATTGTAATTTAGCACAAAAATATTAATGAGAAAGCAAACTTAAAATGCAAGCAGGATTTTCAAAAATTTTGCATTTTCTAAGTAAATTATTCCTATTATTCAATAGGAATAAATTTAAATTATTCAATTTAAATTTTTTAATTATATCTCCAACACAGTATTATTGTTAGTGGTATACTTCTTGGAGATGAGGAACTGATCACAAAGATAAGATACAATAAAATCTGGAATCAAAATCATATGTCTTTCAACAAAAAATATTTTTTAATAAGTATAATTCCTTTACATTTATTATCAGAACCAGAAATTAGTCATGCTTGAGGGGCAACACACCATATGATGCAGATTGTTGGTCTAATAATACATGAACCAAAAGGAAATAACGGAACAAAAATATGTGAACTGGAGAAATGGTTTCTGAAAACGAGTGCACAAAAGATAAACAAACAAACAAACAAACAAATAAAGCTGAGAAAGTAACTGAATCAATTTAAAATAATAGGAATGAATAATAGGGTGAAGAAACAAGTGATAAAACACCACTAGAATTAGATTACAGAATCACAGGATTACAGAATCACAGAATCACAGAATCACTAGGTTGGAAGAGATCTTCAAGATCATTGAGTCCAACACATGCCCAAACACCTCAACTAGATCATGGCATCAAGTGCCACATCCAATCTTTTTTTAAACACATCCAGGGATGGTGACTCCACCACCTCCTCAGGCAGACTATTCCAGTACCTTCTCACTAAACATCCTCAGGGTTATCCAAATTGCTGGAATAAGAAACTAGTATAGAGGCAAATAAATGTTATCACTGAGGGCAAAGATTAAAAAGAGGAGGGGGAAAAAAGTATACGGAAAAATCATACAAACAATTAGATTGTAAAATGCCTCAGAGATCACTGAGTCCAACCTATGACCAAACACCACTTTGTCAATTGGATCCAAGCACTGACTGCCACATCCAGGCTTTTCTTAAACACCTCCAGGGATGGTGATTCCACCTCCCTGGGCAGCCTGTTCTAATATCTAATCATCCCTCTGTGAAGAAATTCTTCCTAATGCCCAACCTAAACGTCCCCTGGTGCAGCTTGAGACTGTGTCCTGCTGTGGTTTTGCAAGTTGTTAGAAGCCACTGACTATAATCCTTGATGACAACATTACCTGAAAATGAGAAATTAGGTTTAAGTAAATTATTTTGTATATTAATGATCTCAGTTTTCTACCTACATTAACTGGCAAAAATGCTTTCTAAAACAATACCTTTAAAGTAAAAAATAAAATAGTCACACCACACTAGTAGGACTTTTCCAAGAGGTGCTGTCTTTGGCTAAAAAATATAGACAAAAAAAGTCACAGCATTTTTATAAGTGGATAAGAACTCTGTTGTGTGTTATAGGCACATATTAAAGAACTGCTTCTCTGGAGGATCTTAGAAATGCAACAAAATAAATGTGTCTTAATCCAGAATGCATTATTTCCTTTCATTTATTCCAGAAAGTTTTGGAGTCAATCCTGGATAGAATAATTTTATCTCCTTCCTAAGTTATTAATGAACAAAGAAATGAGATGCAATTTGGGAAATCATTTGTTCCAAATTATATGAACTGTTGAACTGTTGATGAAAGCACCTTTTTTTTTTTTTCTTTTTTTTTTTCTTTTTTTTTTCTTTCTTTTTTTTTCTTTTTTCCCCCTCTCAGTACATTTCTATGTTGTATAACGAAAGAACAAAAACAAAGTTGGGAAATGCTTTGTTGAACATGAAACAGAGAGGCAAAGCCTGTGTGAGATCTTCAAGGACGGAAATGACCAGAAAAGGTCTAGGGTCTGCACCTGGAACCTTAAGCAAAATTTAGATACAGATGAAGAAGCTTTGATTCAAGCTGCAGAGGAGGAAATTACTGCAACCTCCTGTCCCAGCAGACAGGGAAAATGAGAGACCAGTAGAAGGAGAGGAAATGACCTTGAGTTGTACAAGAGAAGATTTAGATCGGCTGTTAGCAAAAATTCTTCACTGAAATGGTAGTCAAACATTGAAACAGGTTGTCCAGGAGAGTGGTGGAGTCAACATCCCTGGCAGTTGAAAAAACATGTAAATGTGGCATTTGGGGATATGATTAGGTTAGTGGTTAGACATAAAGACCTTAGACATCATTTTAAACCTTATTGATCCTGTGATTCTATGTCATGGTGAAAAAGAAAACCCCAAACCCCAAACAAACAAAACAAAACCCCAACAGTAATAAAAATTGTTATTTTAAAAATAATAAAATCTTTAGAAGCAGTCTACCCTCAAGTCAATTCAGATAAAAAAATAACCTACATCTGGACTGCGAAGAGTAGAACTGTGTAAGTTAGGTAAATTAGTGTTTTTACTCCAGCAACGTGTTTTCTATTCTTGAACACTTTATAAAGAGAAAGAAGGGGTACAGTACTCACTGGCTGCTGCCTTCCTGGAAATAGCTTTGAGACAACTGTAAAAGTTTCCTTAAAAATTTATATTGGAACTTCTAGTTCCCATAGCTCCTTTCTGGTCCCTTGTTCAAGAATTGTGCCAGAAAACCCATTGCACTGTACCCTTCAGAAGCAGGTGCAGCAGCCAGACAATAACACAGTAAAAATCCTATTAGCTACGTCTCCATGACAGTCCTGGTATCCATGGGACCCACAATATCTTTAATGCAGACAATAAATCCAGACCATTTCCTCATTCAATTGCTCCCAATATGGCTCCACTTCTAGCATTGTTCAGCTAACCTTTTCTTGCCACATTTTCTCATGAATGCTGAATCACTCTCTAATCTTTACAAAGAAGCCAGCGGAGTCCCCACTAAATGAAACACATCACTCGGGTTTAGTTATCCAAACAGAATTGCATCCAGGTGCATTCCTGTGGATTATGACCAGCAAAGACTCAGTGCTGACAGTAAAAATATCAGTTCCATGTCTGCAGAGTTTGGGGAAGGCTTTGAGGCAACTATTGCCTGACCGAAAGATCCCAGCATAATCCTTAAGTGGCCAAAGCAGAGAAAACATCACTAGGTTAAAAGGGCGTCAGTGTATGGGTAAGAGGCACAGAGTCAATTAATGCAAAATTAAGGCTGCCAGGACAACAGCTCAGCCAAATTTGTAAATAAAAGCAAAGCATGAACAAGTGCATGAAGGAGAGGAGTTGCCAACAACTTGTCATCTTGGACTCCTTCAGAGCAATGCATGCTCACACAAGTTTTCTGATTTACTGTTTTGTTAGTCGCAGTAGCTCAATCTGACACATCATTTCACTCCTCATGAGTGAGTCTAAAACACCAGGGGCAGCTGAGGGAGCTGGGAAAGGGGCTCAGCCTGGAGAAAAGAAGGGTCAGGGGGAACTTTCTGCTATGCACGATGGGAGGTGACAGCCGGTGTGGGGTTGGGCTCTGCTCCCAGGGAGCAGGGACAGAACAAGGAGGAATAGCCTCAAGTTGTATCAGCAGAGTTTTAGATTGGATATTAGGCAGAAATTTTTCACCAAAGGTCTGTCAAGCATTGGAACAGGAAGCTTGGGTAAGCGGTGGTGTCCCCGTCCTTGGAAGGATTTAAAAGCTGTGTGGATGTGTCACTTGCGTTAGTGATGACCTTGGCAGTTCTGGGTTATTAGCTGGACTAGATGACCTCAGAAGGGTTTTTCTAACCTCAATTATTCTGTGATTCTATGAGGCTGTGGGACAGTATGGCATTGATAAATGAGAGGGAAATTTATCATTTGAACATAACCCTGCTGATAGTCCAACTGCCCTGTGCACATTACTGTGGCAGTTCTAGAGGTAAAATTCAGCTCATTTGAGAACAGAAGAGCCCAGCAGGTAGTTCCTATGCACACCAAAAAGTTCCATACACCACTGGCTGGCTGTATTACTAAATCCACAGGTTATCTTCATGTAATCTGTATGCCCAGGTAGAGGATGGGAGGCAGAGCCTGAAGGACTTAGAAATTGTTTCAGAGGCTGCCCTTTCACAGCAGGAAATTATTACCCTTCATCCCTGCAGATCCTGAAGACTCTGTGCCTGGCAATATTTCTGTTGGGATAGAAAATTAAGCTACAGCTTGGTTATTTGCAAACTGCTCCTATCAAAAAGTTTAAGCCAAAAAGTTTATGGGGAATGGATTTGGTCTCTGTGTTTGTGTGTAAGCTTATTCTGTAGAAGAGATAGGTTTTAAAGTGTAGTTAAAAGAATCAACAAGTTTAGTGCTAATGACTTAGCTGGAGGGCAGGAATACATTAAGACAGACTACTTTAAATTCTGTGCACTTTATTGTGATTTAGATGTCCTCCTTAATTACATTTTCTAGCTGGCTGCTTAGAATTGCACATGGTTTATAGACCTATTTCCGTACAGATTTTGTCATATGATCCCATTTTGAAGGGAACTGAAAATTTTTTCTGCCTCTTCTTCTGGCAGAGGCTCAGCAGCAGCAGCTCACTGTGAGAACAACCACCCATGAATGAAGAGATTAGTGGAAAATCTCCTCCTGGGGCACAGATATACTCCCCTAGGAACCACCTGGGTTTCATAATACTCATTATACATGGTCAATAAAATTGTCTCTGAATGCAGGCACACGAGCAGTGAGTATGTGACCAGTGAGGCTGCCTTGTGCTGCTCTCTATCCTCCCATCACCTAACCCAGAAAGCAGAACCTGCAGCAGAAATGTCATAAAACTCCTTGAAAATGGGTGCAGGGCTGACCTTGTGGGCTCCTCCTATTCTTTATTTGAACAAAAATGTGTACAAAAAGAAGATATGAATTGCAGCTCAGTGCAGGAAACCAAATTTTCCCCTTCGGAAAAGAATCATTATCTCTATCTTCCAAGTCCCTGCATAAGACAGAGCAATTGAGTGCTTGGAACTAGTGAATGGAATTAAAACAAAATTTAAAAATAAAAAAAGCAAGTAAAGTATGAAGACTTATAAATTAGACCTTGCAAATAATTTTCACAAAAGATAAGAGTAATTCACAGGGAAGGCTTTCATGCTAACATTTTACTAAATTCAGTGTATTCAGTATTCATTGTGGTATTGACTGCAGTCATTTAATGTAATATTTAAAGCAAGAGTACCTGGCTGGAGTCACAAAAGGTGCTGGATAAATATCTAAGGAGGCAGTCTCAAATCCAAAGACCTCTATAGGCTGGATGGTTGGAGGGACAGAGGAGAAAGAGATGCCAGCAGTGAAATTGGTGTAAGTTAGGTGCACGGTGCTCACGTTGCCGAAGTTCCAGAATGCATGCTGTGTTGTGCATCAGAAGACCAGATCAGACATTCTTGATCATGAAGTAAATGATTTTCATAGTGCCAATCATCCCAGCAATCATCCCAGCAAGTCCTGTCTGAGGGTGTGAGCAGTCCTCCTGTTAGAGGGCACTGCTAAACTCCTTTTCTTCTGTTGTTCCTGTTGTTTACAGTTAAAAATTATTTGTAGTCAGTTCATACTCATTCTCTGAGTGACTGCTGTCCTTGAAGTCTTCATTCTTTGCTCCCAAGAGACTGCAATAATTTTGCTGCCACCTTTGTCTTCACTGGGATGAGCAATCCCATGAGACTTCATCTCAGTTCAGTAGCTCCTTTTCCTGAGAGATCCTTTGGTCACTCTTCTTGGACTGAAATTCTCCTCTACTTCATTCTTGTACTCGAATGACCTCCTTTGGCCACAGATAACCAGAAGCACACACCCCTAAAGTCCAGGCTACATAGTCATCTTGCATATAGTGCAAATTGTTGTTCCTCTGGGACTTGTCTCAACTTTTTATAAAGTGGTCTCCATCACCCTCTACCCAGAATATGTGCTTCATACATCATGGAGGCAAGAAGAAAATGAAGGAATTTATATGTGAAGATAGGTTAATGTAATATCAAAAGTAGTTCCACTTTTAGGAGTTGTTTCAGATGATGCAATTATTTTTTGTTATAAAATAAATCTTTACACATTAAAATGGAGGGGAGGGGAGGGGAGGGGAGGGGAGGGGAGGCCTTAGACCCCTTCCAGTACCATGAGAGCTGGAGAGGGACTTGGAACAAGGATACGGAGTGCCAGGCTTCACAGTGAAAGAGGGTGGAGTTAGATAGAATGTTGGGAAGGAATTCTTTATTAAGACAGTACTGAGGCCCTGGCACAGGGTGACCAGAGAAGCTGTGGCTGCCCCATCCCTGGAAGTGTCCAAGGCCAGGATGGACAGGGTTTGGAGCACCCTGGTCTAATGGAATATGTCCCTGCCCATGGCAGGACCTTTTTTAGGTAAGGTCTCCAAGTGTCTGTTACTCAGACCCTTTACATACTCATAGCATTTGCTCAGAGTCTGGGCAAAATGGTTCAGGTTTGTGCCACCTTAGTAGTGTAAAGGGACACACATGGACATGTAGGAGGATTTCCAAACACACACACATACACACACACACACAAAACACACACACTCAGGGTTATCTGAGAAACTTGAGGATGAAAACTGTTGATTTCCTGTAAAGTAGTATTGCTTTTCAAATGTGCAGAATATCCACGCATGCAAAACTTAATTCCATTCATATCTTCCCATCCTGTATTCCTGATGTCTTTAATTCACCCTTTACCTAGGTGCATTTTCAAAAATAAAAGAATTATTTGCTTATAAAGATTTGTAAAAGCCATAACAACAATAATAATAATAAAATACTGTTTCTGACATTTTTGTTCTTGATGTCATTAATTCTGATTAATTTTTAAGTTCATAATTCTTCCCTTTTCATAACTGTCTTCTCATCTTCTCCCTTCTGGATATAGCAGAAATTAATATTCTTAGAAAGATATTTCTTCAAACACCTTCCCAAATATTCTACAATACCTTCTATTATTGCCATAATATTACAAGTAGTAGTAGTACACATTCTTTCAAGCCTAGTATAATCTTGGGATTCACCATTTCCTGTGCTGAAGGTGCATTTTGTCACTAAACCCATGTCTCTGACACAGTCCACACCTACCCAATACTTTCTGGTATTCCAACAATAATTTTTTTGTGCTTTTCTGCTCTGCTTGCAATAAAATTCTATTCCTGTCTGTACTTGAATGACAAAGAGAAGAAAAAAATTAAATTAGTAAACACAAAAGATTACAAGTAGTCAAATATTTTTAATACCTGAGTAAAAAAAGTATGGCAGAACCCACTCAGAGCAGGCCAGATGTTTAAATGATCTTGACTTGTGAGGGAAGATCAGGCTCCCTAAAATCTATAGTTAGAATACATTTGGATACTCACTAAAATTTTTAACATAATTATTTGAAATTGAGTGATACTGAAAGAGGGTGGACATATTTATTTGAAGAGTAGTAGAATCATGTAGGTTGGAAAAGCCCTCCAAGATTGTAGAGTCAAGCCATTCCCCCAGCACTGTCAAAGGCCACCACTGACCCATGTTCCCAAAGTGCCATATATGCATGGTTTCTAAATCCCTCCAGGAATGAGGACTCCACCTCTGCAGCTGTGCCAGGGCTAGACAGCCTGACAGTGAAGAAATTTTTCCCAGTATCCAACCTGCCCCTCCCCTGGCCCAGCCTGAGACCATTCTTCCTCCCCCTGTCCCTGTTCCCTGGGAGTAGTGCCCGACCCTCCATCTGTCCCCTCCTGTCAGGAGTTGTGCAGAGCCAGAATTCCCCCCTGAGCCTCCTTTTTTCCAGCTTGAGCCCCTTTCCCAGCCCCCTCAGCCGCTCCTGGGGCTCCAGCCCCTTCCACAGCTCCGTTCCTTTCCCTGGACACGCTGCAGCCCCTCAATGTCTCTCTCGTCCTGAGGAGCCCAGAGGTGTCCCCAGCACTGGAGGTGCCTCAGCAGTGCCAGCCCAGGGGACAGGCTCTGCCCTGGGGCTGTGTCACACCATGGCTGGGACAGCCCAGGGGCCATCGGCCTTCTTAGTCCAAAATGCTCATTGTCAAAAATATCTCCAGATACGTGGTGTATCTTCTAAACTAGACTAAATATCTAAGAGTTCACTTTAGATTGGTAAAAAAAAAAAAAAAAATTGATGCACTTTGTCTCCCCTGAGTTTGCATATTGAAGCACACAGAAATAATGAAAGTATGTTCTGAGAGAAATGTTCTCCCTTTTATTTGCTTTGTGTGTTCCTACTTGACCCTCTTCCTCAGCCAAATATATTTTCATCACTTTAACCACGCTATTATGATGATTCCCATGCAACCATCTAAAGCGATGTATATATATAAGAAAATAATATGAAATGTAAGGATAAGTGTTCATGGGCTTATTTAGCCTGTTATCTGTAATAGCATTAACGGCAGATGTTTAGGAAAATAACTTAGTTCTGCATAATGAGGTAATAGAATAACACCCTGCTCTTGGTATAACCTCCCTGCTTCACCATCTTTGAACTTTCCAAGTAGCAGCTTGTTTCTCAATGGTTAAATTTAATAATTAATGTTTGACCTCCACAATATGTTCTGGCATCAAGTTAATAGTTTAACCATGCATTTCATTACAAAGTAATTATTCATCAGACTTGCATTAAAAGTTCTTCCTGAAAATTTCATTCAATGCCCTCTGATACTTAGTTCTTAACTGTAAAAACACTAATTTTTATTTCCTATGTACTTTCCCCATAAAACCTTCATGAGTTTCTGGACATCATCCACAACCCTGGCTGTCTAATACTGAAGCTTTTACAACCACCGCCTTCTACCTCCTCATGGAATTCAATCTTCACCATTGTACTTTTTGTATTATTTTCCTACATCCTTTCTGAGAATAATTTCAAATATAAACAATCCATGAACCTATAAAATAACTGATATTTCTAGTTTCCTTGCTAGTTTGATTTTTCCCTGCTAATTTCTAGCCTTTTATTTTCATTTTTCACCACTTTTGAACACGAAGTATTGTTAATTATGCCTGACACACACTTGAAGATGTTTTTTTCCTGAGTATTACTTCAAATTCATGCTTCTGGTATGCACCATTTTTTCCTTCTACTTGCATATGCTTGGAATTTATCAACCAGTTGAGAGGTTCAGTTTGGCACAGCACACTTTGAGTGGGAGGGACGACACCTAGCCAAAATACTTTTCAGCGACCAGAAATATTTCTACAGTTGAGCACAATATTCCTTCGTGTCCTATACTGCAAAATCAGACAAAATGTAAACCCAAAACATAAACCCTATAGAATTTTTTATTGTCTCAATGCATTCAATCTGTTACTCTTGTTAGCTTTCCCCCTCCAAGGTTGTTGTAATATTGTGGTGAGTAGGAAATGTCCAGTAGGACCAGAATTCTCCTCTTCATCCCATTGTTGAAACAGCATCATACAACCATCTCTCTCTCTCTCTTTTAGGACAAACACCAAAATCTATGCTGACTCATTTGGTTAGGTCTTTATGATTTCTGCTCATTAGGAAAAAAATTTCAAGGTCACTTTCAGACCTGCTTTGAGCTACAGCTTGAGTCTATCTGTTCAGATTTTCTGTGGAAAATGTAGAAACTATGCAACCCCTTGGAGATCTACTTATTGATTTCATTAAAACTGTGGGTACCATCAGACTCCTGAGGTATTCTGTCTCCTCCGGTCTGTTTCACACTCCTTAGAAGTCCAGCAGGAAATTCTAAACCATTTATTGACCCCACAGGCGCTCTACATATCCAGAACTGCTTTTGACTTTTGAGAATATTAAGGTAATGATTTCTGACCTGCATCCTTAAACAGAGCTTTAAGTGAGACACCACTCATAAAACATAAGATCACAGTAGAAAAGTAATTTGAAGAAAAGTGACTATTGAAAATAGTCATTGAAGAAAGTGTTAAAAGGAGTACAGTTAGACTCTCTGGTTTGTTTTGTAATGGGTTTTTTGGGGGGGGATGTTTGTTTGTTTGTTTGTTTGCTTGCTTGCTTGCTTGCTTGCTTGCTTGTTTTTTAATACAAGCTGCAGAATTATGAGCATGGATATTTTCCTCCATTGAAGCAACACTTTCTTCCAGAGTGTGAACTGGACAAAGAAATTCAAACCTCCATTACTGATGGATTGGGTTATCTTCCTTGCACTCTGAATGAACCCAGATTTACATTGTATTTACACTGATCATTGTACACACCACAGGAACACACAGGCAAATAAAAACACTGGTGAGATTCTTACACCACGACTGAAGATATCTGTGGTATCAATATTTACCTGTGAAATCTATCTGGGTTCCCACTACAGGTGAATGAAATCTGAGAGTATTATCAATAACATTCAAGGTTAGAATTAGAAATTATGCTTAATTTCTGATGAGGTGAATCACACCCTCACATTCATATTGCTCCCATATCAGATGCACATGCAATATAGACATTTTAAGACAGGTGAGAGAAACTGCAGCTTTGATGTCCAAGAACAGGCTCACCTCTTGGAAATTCATGGGATTCTGAATACCTTGATGGAAGAGTGGAAAGTCATCACACCATGAAGATGTGACAGAAGAAGTGGTAGACAGGGAAGATAATGAGGTTGATCCCTTCTGCCACTAAATGCACACAGCATTTAGTCAGCCCAGCAACAAGCAAATCAATTGCAATCTCCACTATTTAAAAAAAAGCGCCAAACTGAAGCATCCATTCTCACTGTGGGTTAAATATGTGGCTAAATAGACCTATATTCTCTAAGGAGACAGGAACTGCCTTTGAGGAAGCCCCCATTTCCTAAGGTTGGTTATGGAAAGGTTTATTTAAACTACCAACTAACAGTGCTAGTAATTTAACATATTTGGACATGCATGAGTATTTATAGGATTCCTGTAACAAGTATAAACTATCGGATATTTTATACAACAAGTAGAAACAGCCAGATGTATATTTCCTCTGTTTATCCAATTTACTCAGTGTTCCCTGAAACGTGTTAATAAAAAAAGTCTTATTCTTTTCCCTCTTCCCAGGTGCCCCATTACTAACAAACAATGAGATTTTTATACTTTAATTAATAACTTTTGGTAACATTTAACATAACATAAATTTCATGAAGAGCTAATTAAGCTGCTCAGTGAAATTTCACTCTAACAGATGCCTACCTGTTCATAAAAAAATTGCCCAGATTCTCAAGAAATTACTAAACATCTTAAATATCTCTTAAACAGCAGTGTTATTCTGGTTTGTGTTTGTTTTTTGTTATCATAGGAAATTCTGCAGTCATACATAAAGCCCAATGAGCTCAAGAGAAAGCAACTGCTGAGAAAATTAACTGTTATGGAATAAAAATACGTTTCAAGAATTTATTTTAAAATATCTCAGCTTTGACTTCTGTTTTCTTTCAACAGGAATTGAAATTTATTGACATCCTATAATACTCTGTTTAAAGTAACTTCAATTTTTGAGCAAGTTTGAGGGCTAGAATCTCATAGCTTCAATTTGATTAACATGCTCTTTTATCTCCTTTTGTTTTGACCCGAAATTCTTTTTTGCTTTTTCTTTTTCCTTAAATTCAAAATCAACATACTCAGAAGGGAATCCTGTGCAATTCTCCCTATTACCATACCAAAGCAATCGTTCCTGCCTCATGGCTTAAACTAATCTTTTAAGTACTTGGAGTCGAGGAAGAAGTAGTCCTCAGGGCTACTGCTTCCAGAACTACTGAATGCAGCTACCATGTTCTCCTTTTCTTTGAAATGATATCACCTTTGTCACTCGTAAAGACAAGAAAAGGAAAGGAGCAAACATTATGGTCTCCAGAGCTCTTTATACTTCTACAGAACAAGAATAAGAAAGTAATTTAGTCTATAATTAATTTAATTGTATCTGAATGTTTGAGTTAGTGAAAGAAACTATAATTTTTAAGGGGTAGAAAATAAAAAAAAAAAAAAAGAAAAATACGGCAACTGTAAGAATTTCCCACCTCAGCCGCATTATGAGATTTCTGTAGGGACTTTTCCATCTCCATCTTGAGTCAGCCCATAAGTAAATTTTGCCCACATAGCAACAATATTTAAGATATATGGACTGGAAAATACTAAATCAAATCTAGGCACTTAAAATGGAATAAATCACCTAATTTTGTGCATCTGCATTTAGCATGGTCTCACTTCCTCCCTGGTATAGGAGAAATTAGTACAGGTTTATACAGTCCACAATGAGGAAGATTTTATTATGGCCTTTAAGTACATAAAGGGGATCTATAAGAAAGAGGACAAACATTTTAGCAGGGTCTGTTACAATAGCACCTAACAAACCTCAGTGATAGCATGTTGTGCAAGATTCAAGCTCAGGAATAATGTTTAAATTAAAGTAATTCAAAGGGAAAAGACTGACAGTTTTATTCATTGCTTCAGTAGAGATTTGGTTTATCTGATCTGCTCAAGTAGTCCTTTGAGCTGAAGAGTTGACTTCCAGAGGTTCCTCCAAAATTGTATTATTTTGCCATTCCTGTCTGCCATTGACTGTATGCACTAGATAATTTTGCTTTTCATAAGACACATATTGTAGAAAGGATTACAGTTGGTGACATAATTTTCATTTGATTTATTAATTAGCTTGAGAAGCTCAAAAAGACCTCTTTATACCTGCATTAAAGTAGGAAAGACAGCTTTCTAAAGCATGAATTAATACTTTTTAAGTTGAAAAATGATACTTGATTTATTTCCTCTGTCATCTCTATGACAAAATCTGTCTCTCTATAAATGAAATAATATACACAGCATTTTATGGGGAAATAATAATTTGTTATTTCTCATTTTCAGTTCAAGTTCATTTTTCCCTTACTCATGACAAGATGCAGCAGCAGTCACTTAGACACGTTAAACAACCTAGTTAAATTTGAAAAACATTCACTGCCTTTGCCATAGCTCCTCCAATATCCAGGGAACTTCTTGCTTTGTTCAGAACTTCCCCAAGATTAACTAAAGCCAGTGTCACAGTCAGTTTAAGAACACATCACTCTCCCTCTCATACAATTGTCAGTACTCTTAGCACAAGGAAAAAGTAATACTTGTATACAGAAATTCTCACATGGAGTTCAGGGGGGCACCCACAGCTGGATCACCAGCTACAAACAATTTCACTTGTTCTTTATGCAAGTGGGTTTTGGGTTATCCACCAAAAACATTTGAAACAAGCATCCAATTCCTCTGCTCTGTGTGTGTGCAAAAGCAAATGGGAGCACCTCCACAAGCTCTCACCTTGCTTATTTTAGGACAAAGAATGATCTCTTGCCAGTTCCACATAACATATCTTCTCTTCTGTAGTCTTCTGTGATGCATAACAAGGATCAGATTGTTGCCCCATTTCTGGTGCCAAGAGATACATGAGTGTGGTCCAAACCCACAAATTTTGTCCTTGTAAATTTGAGCTCCATGAAAATTTTGCTTTTTTTTTTTTTTTCATACCTTTGCTTCCCTCCCCCATTCTTAAAAACATAATAAGGAGAAAATGAAAATTAAACTACTATTTCTACTTTGAAAAAGTTGGATGGTACATAGCTTTGTTGCATAGGAGGTTGAAAAAGCAGATAGTTTCAGGTCTATTTCTAGTCTTAAAATCTGTTGTTTTCTGGTTCTGTCAAACTGTAAATGAAAATTTGGATTCATTCTCACATTTTTCTGACTATTCAATTAAAGCAGAATCTATTTCTTTTTCTACATAGCATACTAAATCTCAACATTTGGCTATTATTCTTCCTTAACACTACAATATTGTTTAATAATGCTGACGGAATTACTATGCAGTGAAAAGACACTATGAAAGCAGAGACAGACCCAAAACCTTTATTTTCCTTTAGTCATCGTATCTCTCATATATCCAATTACACTTTAAGACATCAAAATTCTGAAGTCTGCAAAGTCTCTTGTCACAACCTTTAGAAAAATAACTTCATGGTAGAGCTCAGAAAAGGGGAGGAGGAAGCAGATATAGAGAGTGGCCGGAACACAAAACTTGGAAAAAGATATATCAGTCTGATTGAAAACAGACTTGAAAATTCTTTATGGACAGCTTCCTCACTACTGCCACTTTTTTTTTTTTTCCTTCCCCCCCCCCCCCCTTGGTGTGTGTGATCAAATGAATTGAGTACAGAAGATAAAAGTAAGATAGAAAAAACCCATTGCCCTTCCGAGGGGGTGAGTTCCCAAATGTATTGCACACTTGACAGCCAAACATCTATGCTCAGTGGTGCTTGTTGTCACCAACCCTCAGAATTAGCTGGAAACATTCTGTTTTGACTTGAGCCTGATTGATCCCTCCATGCTTGCAAAGGCTGTGCCCCACTTCCTGGCACTGCCAGACAGGTTGCAAATCTTCACCACAGTAATTAGTGACCAGGTTTCTGGCTATTAAGCACACTAAGGAGGAGAAATCATATATGACCCAAGAGAGGGAGTGTGAGGGGCAAGGAGAGCAGAGGTGTGGCCAAAAGGGGGCTTGGAACAGCATATGTCTGAGGGGAGACCTCATTGTGGTCTGCAGCTTCCTCTCTTTGGTGACAGTGACAAGATCCAAGGGAATGGCGTGAAGTTGTGGCAAAGGAGGTTTAGGTAGATATTAGGTAAAAGTTCACCCAGAGAGTAGTTGGACACTGGAACAGCCTCCCCAAGGAAGTGATCACAGCACCAAGGCTGACAGAGCTCAAGAAGTGTTTGGACAATACTTTCAGGCACAGGGTGTGATCCTTGTATGTCCCCTCAGCTCAGGGTATTCTGTGTTGATAGGACTGCAATCTTTTACTGAACAAATGCTAAATTTAGACTCGTAGTATTATTACAACGTATCTGCTGCACTAGAGAGAAGCACATTTTTATTTTAATTCCTTTAAGGTTTAAGGAAATGCAACAGGTCTTTGTGGGAGTGACCTTCAGCTGCTTCAATAGGGCTGTCTGCAGCAATAAAGTCTATTTAGATTCTGCCCATTACCTAAATACACAAAGAAAAAGTCTCTTTTGTGTCTTCTAATCCCTGCAGCAAGAGGTGAACAAGCCTCCCTGCTCTTTCTGCGTGCCCAGACATAGGAAATTATGTTCCATCTCACAGTGGTTTTTTATTTCTGTTGTGATTATTACAGGTTCACAACACACTGGCAGTGGCTGGCCTTTCTGCTCTAATCACCCTGCACACATACAGCTCCCCGTGCTCTGCAGAATAAAGAGCACTTTGTTCAACAGATCTTCCACTCTTCCCCTGCTGCCTAACATCAGCTCAGGGAATCTCCTCTATTCCTCTTTGACATTTATCAGGATGTTCCTCACCTAAGGTGTGTTCATGCTCCAAAAAGACTGAAAAATATTTTGTTGGACTTGATGATCTTGGAGGGGCTTTTATTAAACTTAAATCATTCTACGATTCTGTATCCCAAATTCCCTTTTTTTAATCTAAAGAAAACTAGTAGGCACCAGACTGGAAGCCAGAAGTCCAGCCAGAAAGTGAAGGGAGAGGGGGGGAATCCTTATCTCAAGGGGGTATAACTGATAATTAGAAGATTTTAGCTCAGGGATAAGACTGTAGTTTCATTTTGGTCTCTCCCTAGAGCAAAGAAGTCTGTTCTAAGAAGGAGTGCTGAAAGGTTACTGAATGTCTCTAGGCTTTATCAGGGTCTATTTACACTGGTGATCTGCATTGCCGAGCTCACAGACCAGAGATAGTTCCACAAACCCCCTCTCCCAGATGTTCTCCCATACCATCGATGGATAAACCCCAACACTCTCCCCCTCACCACCCCCAACAGAGAAGCTGCTTTCAGGGGGATTTTAGCCTCTTCTTTCAAGGTAGCATCACAACTGTGGTGGAAGACAAAAAGCAGAGTTACACAGACATGGTTGGGTTTACAGAATGGCCTCAGAGATTCCTGAAAGATTGTTATTATCATATTTCACAGCACTTGGTGTCACTGTGACCGAGAAGCTCAGATATTCACCTTTGACCCAGGCCTGATAAGAGGCATAGATAACATTCCTCTGATAGTTAAGGTGGAAGAGTTATGATGGTGCACTGAGAGCAAAAGAAAGGGTAGCCCCACTGTGATTTAGGATTTGTAAGCTCCTTATGAGTAGAATTCACAATGAAAGATGTTTTGTCATCGGGATCTAAATCTTCCTGACAATGCTAGCTTTGTGCAGCAGTGGAATGGGCTTCCTCAAGAATAAACCTAGCAGGATGTGTCCCCTTGGGATCCTGGGAAGAAAAATCAATGGTTAGCACAAGAGCTCTTAATTTACATGCCATGCAAGGGGCAGCAGCTGGAACAAGAAAGATGATCTAAATATTGAGTGCCTTTGTTTAAGTGAAAAATATGGTGTGCGCCGATCTAGTTGAATTAGGGCAATGTTTCTGGTTGGGATTCTTCATCCATGCCAGTTGGGTGACACATGGAGGGCTAATTTTAAATAATGGAAGAGATGCCTATAGAGAAAGTAAACCCAGGGTAATTAAAATATGTCACACACAGAGATAGATTGGTGTGTGCTGTTAAGATCCAGCCCTCTGTAAACAAGCAGCTGCACTGTACCTCCTCTTACCAAGATGCAGAAGACATTCCTTACCCCTACAAAAGTCACAAACACTTCAAAACCCTTGAAGAAATTCTATCCACCTTCTTAATATCCTTTACTGCTAGGCTAGGAACCAGTGGCATATTCAATTAGCTGTGCTTCACTTTCCCACTCTACACAACTAATGTGGTATTTTGTATTTGAGATTTGAATCATGGCTCTTGGGACAGGGAGAGAGCAGCGGGTGTTGCACACTTTGATCCCAACAAAGATTTTGACACACTTTGCTGGAATACACCATAGCCAAATTGCCAGTTTATAAATTGAATAAACATTCTGTGATGTGAAAAATGTGGAAAATTATCTGGACTGTAGAAAATTAACCGTACTTTTTGGGTTTTAGGGTGGTGAATAGTGATAAAAAGTCCAGCCTGTCGCCAGAGTCTGTGCTCTTTATTAAGAGCCTGAAAAAGGGGGTCAGGTACCTTCACATCAGGTTTGTAGATCACACCACGTTGGACTGGGAGATCAATATATTGTAAGGAAAAATTCTTATTCAGAGGCACTTGTATGGCTGGGAGAAATTGGCTGGCAGAAACTGAACTCTCACAGAGTATTACCAGTATCTGGGAAAGACTAACTCCATGAAAAAGGGTTGATAATCTTTTTACACAGACACCTGGTGAGAGGAAAAGCAGGACAGTATTAATCTAAAAGGGGAGAGATTGAGGTTAGATGCTGGGAAGAAATTGCTCCCTCTGATGTTCATGGGGCCCTGGCACAGAGTGCCCAGAGAAGTGGCTGCCCCTGGATCCCCGGCAGTGTCCAAGGCCAGGTTGGACAGGGTTTGGAGCAACCTGGGTTAGTGGAAGGTGTCCCTGCCCGTGGCAGGGATAGATTGGAGTAAGATGATCTTTTGGGTTCCTTCCAACCCAAACCATTCTACGATTCAAGGAACAGGAGAGTTGAGGGTAGATGTCCCTCAGCAGTCCCTTTTAACTGAATTGTTCTGTGTTCCAACTCATAAATGGCCTTTAAGCCTCTTGTGAATAGTAAGCAAGAAGAACCTGTCCAGGACAACCTGTTCCCCCATCCATATTGCTAGCTTTTATTTTACCGATTCAGCTACCTGAATGGCTTCTGGTCTTCTAGAACATACAGTATGAGAATAATTATCCCCAGGTACAGCAGAGCTACAAGTAATGGCAATTGCCTAAAGGACTTTGAGTCCCAGGCAGGATTTACTCTGTGAGCTTGATGTACTGTGCATTATGAACCTCTGTGTTTTATCAGGGAACAGATTGTATCTGTACAGTGATTATTTTAACTGATGGGTGGCAATACATACTGCATTGGAATTTAACAATATTGTTGGAGTAATTACATCTGTGACAATTTCCTGCCAGGAGCATAAGCCTTGCTGCCTTCAAAGTTCAGTGTGCCACACTGTGACATGGATGTTTACAGCTGGTGAGTGACATTTGAGTTTACTGTGGCTTGTGCAGCCAGACTGTCAAAAAAAAAAAAAAAAAAAAAAAAAAAAAGCTTAAACACACAGGACTTCAAAAATATCTTAGCTGGGACTCTGAAGATTTAACTATTTAACTTTTGATGAAGTAGAATTTTGTATTTGACTTTTATATAGAGAAGATAAGAATGAAATATATACCTATATATTTATGTATGTATATATACACTTCCTGGGATACCACTGCCATAAAGCATATTATGCTTAAAAAATTGCCTACTAAAAAAATTGATAATTTATTTAAGAAGTCAAAAATTTATTTAATATAAAAATACAGAGGAAAAACTTTTTTCCTTCTTGAAATGAAAAATTTTACCAGACAGCAGCAGCTTCAATTGATGCTTTTCAACTTTGCCTGCTCAAAATTGGTTGGATGTTCCAACCTCTAATTTTTTTTTTTCATTTATTATAGAATTGTATTTTCCAGGAGACTATTTGGTTAAGAAATTAATAGAGAGCAGGAGGGAAAAAAAAATGCTGGTGAAAGGGTAAAATCACAAAGGATGAGTATCTATATTTTTCTTGGAATGGAGGCCTTTTCTGCACAGCTTAGACCTGCAGATTTAGTTAGATCCCTATAAGTTTGTGGCTGTATTTGTGACATCAGCAATTCCTTCCACTGCCTTCTCAGTGGGGTCAAGTTGTCCTTTGGTTCATTCAGAAGTAGAACTTCTGATGTTCAGATGTGCAGACAAACAGTTCACAGGTTCATGAAAAGGTTTCTGCATCTCTTCAAGACTGACCACTCATTCCTTGGCATGAGCGCATAATTTTTTTCATGGGTTATTTAATCATTATAAAATTGTTTTTCTGTATTAAAAATTATCTTTGACAAAGATGCCCTTGCATAAATAACCATGTTGTTCAAGTACTTGCATTGCCACTAAATAAAAAAGAGACTGACCTAAGAGCTGATAATTATTTGTTATAATTTGCCTGTTAGATTTTCAAAGTTAACATAATGTCATTATAAAGAGGCACCTGAGCTACAAACTTCAACTCTCATTACAAATCTGAGTCCCATCATCTGTAAAGTCTAATGTTTTGAGATTTCAACTTATAATTTGTCTATTCATTGCCTATTCTTCTGAATTCCTTCTGAGTTCACGACAGAGGAGATTTTTATAATCTAGTAAGTAATTCTAATACCTAGAAGAGACTAGGTGACATTTTAAAATATGAAGTATTCCTTAAATGACAGTTCACTTTTTAAAGTGCCAGTGACTATTGGAAAACATTTTATACAGAATACAAAATATAAAATGTCATTAAAATCATAGAATAAGAGGAAGGCAAAGGTCTTCCTAGACCTGTCCACATATCCCAGTTTTGATCCCCATTGAAAACAAGAATAGTCTCTTCACATTTAGTTGGTAGTACTAGGTTTACCATTGCAATAGAACAGAGATTTTACTGGGGAAAGAAAAGAAAAGAAAAGAAAAGAAAAGAAAAGAAAAGAAAAGAAAAGAAAAGAAAAGAAAAGAAAAGAAAAGAAAAGAAAAGAAAAGAAAAGAAAAGAAAAGAAAAGAAAAGAAAAGAAAAGAAAAGAAAAGAAAAGAAAAGAAAAGAAAAGAAAAGAAAAGAAAAGAAAAGAAAAGAAAAGAAAAGGAAAAAAAAAAAAAAAAAAAAAGCCCTACTGATTTCTGATTTCCGATTTCCGTACCAGGCTGCCAGGAGGAGAACTAACCCTATCAGCTGCAGACACTCATCAGAAACATTTGACCATCCTGCAGATATAGAACAGCCATATGGTGTCAATAGAATTGCTGCAACAATGCTTTGGGATAAAGTACATTTCTGTACCAATCCAGGAGTTGTATTTACCCTCTCAACCTGTGACCTGTCCTCAAAGTGTTCATACGGAAAAGCCATCTTTAAACTTCCCTCAAAATATCACATTAATAATACTCTACCTCAGTACACATCAGTTAACCTCAGGAATTGAAAAAGAAAATAATAAAAAATAAATTTAAAAATACATATTTTCTTATGTACAGATTTACATATATATGTTTGTGTATCTAAATCCCTATAGGTGTATGTATCTGTATGTGGGTGGGTTTGTGTAGGTTCATGTGCATAGCTGACAAAACAACAAAAAATCTAAATACTAAAAAACATATAAAAATTTTATTAACTTTTGTCACAGGTTGTGGAAGAGGTTTTTGTTAATATTATTATTTTTGTGGGCATTCTACTCAGATTGTTAAAAAAATTAAAAGGAAAAGTGGTATAACAGCCAATCATAAACAGAGTTAATGAACTTTCAATAAGAGATGTCATGAACTGAAAAATTAAATTAAGCTAAAATAGCCCAAAATTACCTGTGTCAGTTCCCTGCTCACCTGCATTAAACTACTAGTAAACCCAAGAGCTTGCAAGATCACTGTTTTATAGCAAATATGGCCAGCTGGAGCCCAGTGAAGTGGTCCTGTCCTGTGTTTTTCTGACTACAGTGTAGTGATGGGTGACTGATGGGTGTCTGGAAAGTGTCAGAATGGGGCCCGTGAAATCACTACCAAAATTCTTGAAAGATCACACAGGAGTGAATTTCCAGGAAAGTGGTGGGGGGGAGGGGTTGTGTTGGTGATATTAAAAACATGCAAAACAAACCAACCAAACAGAAAACCCAGAAACAAAATTAAAATAAACACAAACACAAATGCCCCAAACAAACAGAGACACCTCATGAAAACTCAAAACACAAACAAAAAAATAGCAATTAAAAAAAATGAAAAATGGCTGAGTACTCAATGTCAAATCCTCTTCCTTAAAAGTTTCTAAATAATCTGTTTCAGTAATGCTGCACAAGAATATCTTTAGAAATGTTTGTTTTGGTTTATTTTTCCTTTAGTTTTGGTGGGTTTTTTCCAAAAAGATCGCTTTATCTGGATTTTTGAAGCTTGGGAAATATTGATCTCTTCTGTCCTCAGACCAGTTTATCTAATTATGTGTCTCAGAACCTTCTTTAACGTCACTATGATCCAACAAAGTTTTTGTTCTTTCCTCCTACTTGTACTCATCAGAGTATCCTCAAAATAAAGTTTCATTTCTCTTTTATGAACTTTGCCCCTAAAATTATCCCAGCTTGAGAAAGCGATAAAAAATATACTGATTGGTTAGGGTTTTTTTTACCCTTCATAAATTAGAGGAAGCATGAAAATTATGATCCTCCACTAGGAAACTTCTGAATAGCTGTAACCATGTAATTACTACCGTGAATGAAATGGAGACTACCAAATACAGCAACTGATCTGTGATGCAAAATGCTTCCTGATTTTTTCCCAAACTTAGTGCCCATGAAGAAGTGAGATACTGTAGCTGCAGGCATGAAAGCTACCCAAAATAAAGTCTGTGAGTGGTATCTGACAGGAAACATATTTTCTTTGCATTTTTGCTATCTTCCAAAATGTCTTTGGAAGAGGAGAGATGATTCTAAAATAATGAGAGACTTTCCTGGCAAAACCATGCCTTAAATAAATTATTAGATGCCAGTGAGAAAACATCACAGCCAGTAAATCAATGCCCTTTTCATTCAGGCTCCATTGAGGAAGGTGATGTTATGTTAAGGAACAGTAACTATGAATATCTAATAAAAGCCACTGGTGTCTTGTTGGTTGGCTTGGCAGCTGTGGAAACAGAGTGACCTTGCAGCAGAAAGTGAGAGCACGAGGTTGCACCCTGACAATGCCTCAGCCATAGGTAGGTTTATTTCCCATGAATGTTCCATTGTGAACTCAGCAGCATTACTCACAGGAGCAACATTATTCATGTGCTTAACAATATTCATGTGCCGAAGAATCATATTTTGGTACACTCACTCAAGCCTTAGACCAGCTCCTTGGCCTGCAGAACTTCTACCCTTCATTTTGGTTTGTTTTCCAAAACACAGCAAAGTACTAGTATTAACTGGAGAAACTCCAGACACAAGAGCCAAATTTAAATGAACAATTCATTACCAACCAGCAGGACTGTGTGCATTTCAGAATATAAATGCCTAACTCACTATAATGTGAAATTAAAAATTATGCCATGGAAAGCCAAAGGGCTTTTTAAGCACCTCTCAGGTTGGAAGCTGTGAATAGATGGGCTACACTCCTGGATCTGTCTGTACTGCTACTTTCTCCACATCAGGAGTGCTGGGTAATTGGATAAGTTTAATGATGTCTTCTTTGATGGCATCAGTTGTGAGAAGTGTTGGGAGAACAGACACAGCCTGGTGGTCAGTGCCTCCTACCAAATGAAGTTCCTTGAAATAGTATCTGCCTCCATCAGTCTGTAAAGCAGCTCAATCAAAAATGGTGTTGAAATTATTGGGAAATTTTTTGTTGATTTTCCTTTACTTTGGTGCAGGCCATTAAAATGCCCCAGGGCTCAGAAGAAGGCTGTCAGGGTGATATATTTCCAGCAGGTGCGATTAAAAGAGAGCAAATATTGGTTGTTACCAAGAGCCAGCACATATCTTCCCATTGCATTTACCAGGCTTCAGATCAAAACCTCTTTGCAGAGTTTTCCATTTCATCTTCAGGAATATACTACACACACTCAAATTTTGCCATGAGAGGAGTGGAGTAACTGTTTATTTCCAACAGTACAGGTAAGAAAATGGAACTCTGCTCCCCTCCTTCCTCTTAATAGCAAAATTACATGGAACAGTGGGAAAATGATATTATGAGAGAAAGCACTTTTCCCTGTATAAAACAATGTCGTTCTCTTGGCTTCAATAAAATTTGCAAGTTTACACTAAACATGCTGTTATTTAAGCCTACCTAACTGAAACAGCTTTTTCATTCAAAAAAAAAAAAAAAAAACCAAAAAACACCAAAGCCAAAAAAAGAAACCTAAAACAACTTCAGACATTCACAAAAAAAAAAAAAAAAAAAAAAAAAATCCCAAAACCTTAAAATGAAAATGTTAACTCCAAATTTCTGTGCTGGTGGGTATAGTTCTGTAAGCCTTCCTCCATTTTGCATATAGATATGCACTTGATGTAAGCTATTCTTTTCCCCATGATGTCTTGTGCACAGAAAATGCAAAGCTCAGGCATTAACAATAATCATAAAAACACCAAGCCAAGCAATAATAATAATTATGGTACTGATTTGACATAAAAACAGCAATAACTGGTTTTGAAATCTTGCGAGTGTAAAAATCTCGTTCGCTTTATGAGCCTACACACAGTGCTAGTCTTAGAAGTAAGAAATGTGCTTTCTAGCTCAGATTTCATATAAAAAAAATATATCTTTAATTAAGATTTATGGCATTCAATAGGACTCAGCAAGGAGAGAAAAACTGCTTCAGTGAGTAAAAAAAAAATAGCAGTTAAAAATGCGAAAATAAGATTAAGTGTCTTTAATTCCTACTGCCTCCTTTATGGGGTTTCTGAAGGCCTCAGGCAGAAATAGGCACTTATTGTCTTTAAACCAGCATTATTCTTGGCATAAAATGTTTATGGATCAAGATGAAACTCGTTTTGAGAAATAACAACACTGGCATGGATTGAAAGGACCTTGCCTTTGGAGGAGAAAGAAAAAAAATAAACATATACTTAGTTTAATGGGAAAATGTACTTAAAGAGAAATACTTTTTAAAAAGAGAGATTTTCATGATGAAAAATAGGATTTAGATATATAATGCTTATGAGACCAAGGTGATTTGCATTTCAGTAATGCAAAGTTATATTTAAATCTCAGTTCTGCCTTAAAATTTAGATAACGATGACCCTTAAAGGAAAATGAGACTTTGCAAGGAGTGCCATTAACTATTTCTATGCAACTGTGTTGCCTTGGGCAATGAAAAGCTAGGAAAGTAGAATCCTTTTAAGACTCAGACTCTTAAGCAACTGGCATATATTTCTGCAGATCTAACTGCAGGAAGCAGTAAATACTGATACTTAAGCCTGGTCTGAGTCTTTGCAATCATATTTTTGTTGGCACTGCAAGCCATAGCCAAGAATTTTCTGAAATGCATGGCATTAAATCCATGACCCTCTCATTAATCTTTTCCCATATCCCAGATCCAAGAGCCAATTTGAGGCAGAGAGCTGCCTGATCTCGGGTGGTTCTGCTGCCTGGAGGTGAAAATTACACCAACCCCCACCTCTACCAAAATTTGGAGTTGTTTAAGGGTTTATAAATTGGGCTTCCAGGGCACCTTTGTCTCCTTTGAAATGGGAAGAGTGACATGAAACCAAGAGTATTCTTGCTGGACGCTCGATCCTGCAGTTTGTATTATCAATTTGCATCATCAAGGAATGGTGCATACTTGAGCATGGTTGCCCACACAACTGCATGCTGAGAGATCTGAATCCCAAACCTGCATTAAAATACGAATAACTTCAGCCAGAAAACAAGGTTTGACATGATTGAACTGGAGGACTGATGAGGTGCTAACAAATTCCTTTTGATCTTGCTAACTGAAATGCAAGTGGTGTTAAGGTATCCTCTAACATTCTGCCTACTTTCAGAAACAGTCAGACGCCTTCAGCTCAGGAAATATTTCTGGTGTGAGATGGCAACATTGTTGCAGTTGAGTTTGGAGACTCGGTTATGGCTGTTATATAAATGGAGCCTGAGGGAATGCAGAAAAATAGAAAAGCAGCAAGCAGCATATATTTTCTCCCATCTGGAAAAAGCTTGTTCCATTAAAAAGTGTTTCATGCAAGTAGATAACATCTAAACTTCATTGTAACAGCACCATAAGATCCTAAGTAACTGACTGCGTTCTTTTATGACCTCTTTTCTTAACAAGTAAAAGTGAAAAACACTGGATGCTCTGTTACTTGCTCCAGGAAAGAGGCAGCCTAAACACTTCTTCTAGCCCAGGAATAAGATATGAAGGACAGAAAGGCTCAACTGAGACCTGAGAGAAGTTTCCACATCTCAGATCATCAAGATCCCAGCAACCATTCAACACTACCCTACCAGGACTTTTCAAGAAGGACTTCCTGAATGTGTTTCATCAAAGAGATGATCTGTACTACGCCTCACACAAAATTTCAGGGGTAAGGAGCCTCTGAAACTTCAGGTCACATTTAATTAGAAGCTGCATAACCACGATGAAAAAATAATCAAATTTAAAAAAGAATTTGCATTGACTGGATGGCTGTCTAGACTAGTCACAGAGAGAAGGGAAAGATACCCATTGCAAAATAATATTAGTGCTTTGCACAGAGTAATATTATGATTTTGGTTTTATGGATTTAAAATTAAAATGTCAACAGCAACCAGCTGCCTAATAAATAAAAGCTCTTACAGTAGGTAGAGCAAAAGAACCCATGCATTTTGCTTAGCAAGTATAACTCATCTGAAGGATGTTACACACAAGAGTCATTCAAACCCCACAACCAGCATGCTAGAGCACAAGTATTGATTTATTACTGCCTTTTACTGACAAGCAAGTCCATGTTTGTCATGGGTTAGCACAGTTTGCTTTTTCATTTATAAAAGAATGTAGAATAATTCTCCAGGTCAGGACCTGGGAATTGCTTTAGAAGAGACAGGGACCTATCAGAGAGTTAGTTAGAATATTAACATCTGTTCTGACCACTGAAATTGCTAGCTGCGACTTTGGGAAGTACCATATAAAACCCCGTGAATTTCCTGTAGGTGGGTCCTTTTTCTTCTTCCTTTGGCCAGAGAGAGACAGGTAACATCGAGCTGGGCCTGCTGCTCCCCATTTTTGTGGGGATCTGGCCTGAGGCCTGGCCAGATTCCATCAGCTCCCGGGTGAAGGGAGGGGAAGGAGAGGTTGCTGCTTTACAACAGCTACTTTCTTCAGACTTCCCTAGATCAGGGAGAGATCTCTGCTGGGCCCCTGATAAGAGCTATGGGCACCATTTAGGCCGAGGCCACCCCGATTTACACCAAGGGATGGGCTGAGAAGGCATTTATGATCCTGTCTGGGTTTTTGTGATTCCGGACTGCCTGAGTGCTCCGATCTCTGATGTTTCTGTGAGTTCTTCCTCCCTCACCAGTGTGGCCTTGAACATCTAACACCACGAGCTACAGAGGGAGAGACAAAGACTCCGAGAAGATTTAACTCTTTCTTAGCAACATGAAGTTTCCAGAGCTTAGCCCTTCTCTGAGAGAGTGAGGAAAGACAGAGTGAACATAAAGAACAACAGCATGAAGTCAGTAGAACAAGAGTGAAAAGACTATTGGGACAGAGGGTTGAAGAGCTGGTTGTTCTATTCTTACTTGAGCCATGGAAATGAACTCTATATTTAGATCATTCCTTTAAATCATGGGAAAGATATGCATTTAGGGAGATGATTGTTTTAATTTGTGTGTGGATTTAAGCAAAGGTGTTTGTGATGAACTAATACCCTATAAGTTGCTTGAACAGAGATAAAGATGAGAAGCCCCCTGCGCCAGTAAAGAAGTGAGAAGATATCTCTGTACCTTGAGGTGAAGAATCCTTTGCTTTAGAGTTATTCATCTTTAAAAGGTGACACCCCACTATGCAAAAATCTAAGACCCATGACCCATAAGCTGCTTGGGAAACTGCTCCTGGGAGGGTCACAAAGGCAGGTTTCTCTGGGCAGTTGTTTTTGTGACAGTTTAAAACCCACAAGAGAACTGTTCTAAGTTGTCAGTGGGATCCATGACTCTAGAAGATACTCTTTCCTTAATGAATTGATGAAAGACTCTTGTCAGATAGTGAAACTGACTGAAAAATTACAAGTTTTGTCTCTTTATATTGTTTTGTAAGAAAGTGAACAGTTTGTAAGGGGAGGGAAGTGTGTTTTTGAAATTTCATTCCATTTTAGGTTTTTTTCCAACTTTCTTTTTTTCTATTCTTTTAGTGTATGTTAAGAAAAGTATTTGTTAATTTTAAGGTTGATCCTGCTTTGTTTTTCTCCTAGTCTCTCTCCCACATAAAGAGTAAGTACCAAGACCAAAATTTAGTGAACATGAAACCACTACAATGTTTTACCTGACTTTTCATCCTCTCCATCTAGGTGTCCAAATACTGACCTTAGTAGGAGCTGCAAATATACTAAGGTTTGTGCTGAAACTAATTTTCCTATAGTCTCTGTGGGACTGTGCTGCCCAGCACCAGGCCCTTAATAAGGTGATAATCAAACTTTTCATCCTACCAAGAGACATTTATTTCTAGGGAGGAGAGGTCTGAAAAAGAAGGAAAAAAAATATGGTTCTCTAACATCAGCCCCATCTCCAAGCTAAGCTTCCCACACCAAGAGCAGATGTGATCCTGAGAGCTGCATGATGAACTTGAATCTCACAAATCGGCTTGGAAATTCCAGAACTTCAACAACACAGTGATAAGGATTCCTTCAAATGTTGATCCAAGTATTCTCTGGGCCTAGGAGCTGCAAATGGATGGTTAACAAAAGGTATTTTACATCACTGTAGTTTAGTTGGAGACTCTCCATTATCCCAGGTTGCTCCAAGCCCCATTCAACATGGCCTTGGACATGTCCAGAGATGGGGCAGCCACAGCTGCTCTGGGCATCCTGTGCCAGAACCTTACTACCCTCACAGCCAGGAATTCCTCCCTAATATCCCATCTAACCCTGCCCTCTGGCAGTGGGGAGCCATCCCCCCGTCATCTCCCTTCATGTCCTTGTCCCAGCTCCCTGTCCAGCTCTCCTGGAGACTCTAGCTTCTTCTTTGGCTTCATCTTTCTAATATGAGGAATACAAATTTACATCACTTAGTTGTGACAAAAAATCATATTATTTGTGCAGAATATTCAGTAAAAACCATGGATAATTTATGAGTTCATGTTTGTGTGAAAAGGGAAGGTTTGAGACATTTCCAAAATATGACCTTATTTGGGGATATTTTAGCTAACATATGGTTGCATTCAAACTTTGAAATAATAAATTCATTATGAATTTCCTTTAAATTAACTTTTTTGAACAAGTTTGTATTTATCAAAATCTACTTCTTAATTTATTTTTATTTTTAAATTTTTTATTCTTTTTGCATATACTTTCTTAAAGTGGTCACCATCCTTAACATCTTCTAAGGAGACGTGAGAAACCATAAGTATGTAGTAAAGACTACCATCATTTCATGGAGGTCCCTGCTGCTAGGTTCACTCTCTAAATTGCCATTATATGGTAAATGCTGAAAAAAAAAATATAGTGAGTGTGAAGATGTTTTGCATCTTCATCTAATTTTAAAATTATTGTTTTATGTCCAAAACATATTTTAAAGTATTTGTCTTTATTGAGTAACCTATATATTCTAATTTTTCTGGGATTTTTTTTCCTCCATTAAGAAAAAATGAAAAAAATTTACCCCATTTGGCAAGGTTGAAAAGTTGAATTTTGATTTTAAAATTGTTGGGGTAAAAAATGAAAAGGAAATAATTTAGAGGTGTACAAAAAACAATCTGTTTTTTAGGCTCTAAATGGGAAAATAGTTTCCTAGATTCCATAGTACATGCGAAATTGAAGACGTTCCTTTTTTAGTAATAACTTCTATCTCTTACACTTCTAACAGCAAAACTGTCTTATAGATGAATTTTATTTTTTCTCTTGCCTTTCTTGACCTTCTTATTTAATAAATCAAATACTCTGCTTTGAAAAAAAAAAAAATACACACCATAGAAATAGCCTCTATTTCCTGTATTTCCTTTTTTTCTAAATTGTAAGATTCTCATATGGGGTTTTTTGTGTGGTTTTTTTGTTTGTTTGTTTTTGTTTGTTGTTGTTGTTGGTTTGTTTTTGTTTTTTTTTTCCTTACTTATAAAGGACCAACATGCTCCACTGGTGCACAAACACACATAAAAAATATGCAAAATTTAGACTGATACTTACAGGTTGGTATACTCTCATATGGTGTTGCTGATAACTTTACCTCTGTAGTGCTTAGTCTCTGGATGCTCTTTACCTGCGCAAACACCTAAAGATATAGAGGAGAAAAAAAGTCCATCACTTCAGAAATACTGAAATTAAATTATTCTTAAAATACACTCTTATCTATGGAAAAACTTGGATTTGTATGTCACAGGTGAAAAGACTTTTCATCTAAACTGAAGTGGAAAACATGAATAACTCCTAAGTTTGATATTGAGTCATTGAAAACTGATATAGTCACAGACAAAGACCCTCTAGCTAATTAAAGTTAGAAAGTGGTATGTTTATTCACCGGCGGGCGGCACGGGAGTCATCTCTGAAAGGCGTGGCCACCCCGAACAAGGCTCTTTGCTCTCTATTTGTTCTCCAAGATCTTACATAGAATACAGATGCATAACGCCAGCACCTCCCATCCCCGCTCTGTATTAAAATGAGGCTCTCAGTCCTTCACATGTGTGCAATTCTTCCCTTGAATTGGGTCAGTGGTCTCAAATTGCGTCAGTGGTCTCAAATTGGGTCAGTGGTCTCAAAGGATGAAGTCAAGAGAGTCTTCATCAGGTCTCTGTGACCCTCTGGCACCATCCAAGGTCCCCTGCTTTGTGATTGATTGATATCAAGTCCAGGTGCTGGCCATTGTTCTTAGTGGTTTCAATCTGTTCTTATGACAGTTCACTTACTCCACTTTTTCTATAAACAAGATCATAATATAAGTCAGCTCTAGCTTAGACATCTAATAATCATTAATCTACCATTTACTAATCTAACTTACATCTTGATCAATATAAATTGCTTCTAACCCTTAGCTAAAATCTTAACTCTTTAAAATCATGTTTCAATATTACTAAAGTAGAAACTAAAGTGGGAAAGAGGATAGAAAATGGAAATCAAGAACTGAGTACCTCATAAAAAGAGGAATAGTGAGAGGTGAGAAAGTCTTCACAGAGGCTCTCTTGAAGCAGTTTTCCCAGAGTGCCCCTGAAGACAGTGTCAGTAAAGCTCTGGAGATCCCTCTGAGGGGAACTGTGTTGGACACAGAACCAAGGAACAGTCTGGAAGAGAAACATCTCCTGATCTACAGCCACTTTCCCATGTTTCTGTGACTTGAAGTAGAAAATCTCTCTTGTCCCAGCCCAGCCTTGCTGCCTCTTGCTGTGCAGCCACTCAGTGCAGCCAGCCAGCTCCCTCTTCTACCATCTCCAGAAGAGGAAAGGACAAACCTTTACTGATGCCATATAGCTCAAAAAGTGTTCTGCAAGTATTCAAATAAATGAATTAAAGTTCAGCTTCTCACCTGGAAAGGTGTTTCATGTCACAGAAGGAACCAAATAGAAAGATAGTCCCTTCCTTGTTTCTACACTCACCTTTAGGAAGATTTAGCCTGTTGAAAAGCAAACCTGAAAGATAAAGTCACAAGCACTCACTGAAGGAAAAACGACATCCATAGAAGACGCTGCTCATAACACACCCTCTCTCCTGGAATGGACTTGTTTATCTGGGACTGGATTCAAGTCTTCTGAGGCACTGAAAATCCCTGAAAGGAACCATCAACCCACATATGTATATATGTGAATACATATGCAGAACTCTAAATTCATATTCTGTTGCCTAATTAATTGAGTAATGCCATCAGGAAACAGCGAGACAACCAGGTGACTAGTGTAAATAATAGAATGGGTGGTTGGGAGCCTCAGCAGTGAATGTCCTCCCCAGCCTAGTGTGAGCTATTCATTACTTTGTAGGTTGTTTGTAATAACAAATAGATGTGAGAATGTTGTGATTGGCTCATCAACATTTCATCAACTCAGAAAGAGCAAACTGCAACCAAATAAACCTTACAGCTTAAATGATCCACTCTGATCTGTTATTTTATATGAGCAGCTTTAGGGAGCTGGGATCATACCTCTTTTATATAAATAAATATCTTA
This sequence comes from Delichon dasypus, assembly GCA_037837765.1. Lineage (NCBI taxonomy): Eukaryota > Metazoa > Chordata > Aves > Passeriformes > Hirundinidae > Delichon > Delichon dasypus. The sequence goes on along the minus strand of JBBAXF010000004.1, from coordinate 65,321,028 downwards.
ATACATGGCTACTTAGTTTGATTTATTTTAATAATAAAGAAAACTGGGGAGAAAGTCAGATAAAATAAGGAGAAAATACATCGGGTGACTTAGAGTAACTGAAATTATATGACTCTGCTCAACGAACATCTGCATATCCAGTGCAATACGTTTCCCAAGAACATTCCTAACACCATGTTGGAGAGTGTGGCACGCTGTGCTTCTCAGCCTGGATGTAGTGCCCCAGTAAATGATGCCTGACATTTACACAGCACCTTTCACCTTCAAATCCCAAAGCACCTGACAGACTGTTCAAACTGATTACAGGCTCAGGGCCAGGTTCTGCTCTCTGATGCATTAAGGTAGAGGGAAGGACCCTGCCTTGGTAGCCTGGCTGTAGCCTCAATTATATTACTGCAATTCCACTGACTTTGGCCAATTTTACCAGGCTGTGAAACTCCACTAATAGCAATACTTCTTGGTTCTGCACTTTAAGCATGCAGATTTCAAACAGCCCACCCACATTTGTGGATAGCTCGAGACAAAGAGGTGGTTGTACTTCTGCAAGGATTTCCAGTAAATAATATTGATCTCAAAAACAAATCCAGCCTCAAGGTTATAAAAACACTTGGTTTATGATTCAATTTACAATACAAGGGCCCAGTTTAATCTCAAATAATAGGAGCCCATAAACCTAAAATCTGACCAGTGTCAGTACTCCCAGTCACCAGTGGACATGAAGGTCATCAGGAACTTGTTCAGCTGTGGGGTTTTTTTGTGGAGATTAAGTTGTGAGCATTGAAGAGCACAAAGTGCTCTTACTGGTCTTTCTGAATGCTGAGATTTGTGCCGTGCAGTCTTGCACAACACCTAATTTAGTCTTTCATTCTGCAGGAGAACTTGCTTGGTATAACTCAACAGGTGGCCTAAGGTATACCTTATCCATTATTTGGAAGCACAAAGAATAAGGTTGTGTCTGGCCACTGGATAGAAGTATGCATCCAGGCATAGCAGGATCTTGAAACTGGGAGCAGGGTTACCACTGTCTGTGTGAATAAGGGTACAATCATTTTGCAAAAACACTTGTAAGCACTAGCTAAATTCCTTCAATTCGCCTGTAGGAGAAGCTCACCCACATGCCAGAGAGGGATCAACAGAATCTACCTTCCTTAGCTGTGTTCTTCCACTTAAATGATATCTAGATGAAAAACATGGTGTAGAGAAGGTATCTCTGCCTATGGCAGTGATTTGGAATCAGGAGATCTATCAGGTCACCTCCAACCTAAATCATCCTACAAGTCTATGTTTCTATGAAAACTCACCTGATTGTTTGCACAAAACATATGCCATAAGTGGGTAATGAATTAGACTTAAAACCATGTTTTTAACAGTCCAGCACAATGAGTTCCTCAGGGTAGCATTCGTCCAGGCTTGTTCTTGGAAGTAGTATTTATCATTCACTGCAAGTCCTCATCAGGGTTTTATGAGTAAATACTTCCCTGCTATTATTCAACACACACATGAGCTATTGCCAGTCACCACTGCTCTGCATGTGACAGCAATTGCTGCCTTAGTTACCCTGATCACCATAAGGTGAACAGTGCATCTATAACCACACTCCCTCACAACTGCTGCGTGTCTTCAAACAGCCCTGGAGATGGGGCTGAATTGGGCCAATGTGCCATATTTAATGTAAATATCTTCCTAAGATTTAATAATAATAATAATAATAATAATAATAATAATAATAATAATAATAATAATAATAATAATGTGGTCCAAGACATCAATTCTGAAGGGCAAATGAACCTTAGGAACCTTAGCAAGTAAGGCCAGATGGCACTTAAGCCTCTTTACATGGGTGCCTATTTACACTCAGCTGCTGCCACATAGTAACATTGACGAGGAATAGTTAACCGTGGCAAGTGATTAATTAGTAGGTCAAAGGCTATTTCCACTTCACTCCTTTTATTTACCTGAGACAAGATTAAATCAAATAAGAGCTCATAGAATGAGACTTCCAATGGAAGGTGCTAATCACAGCTCATGTACTTGCTATTCCCACAGTGTGCTCAAACTCTAGGGAAAAAAAATTCAGCTGAAAGGATTGAAACAAGCCAAGCAATCTATCATAAAACCAGGGGCTCCTGGCTCACTTTCCTGGGAGCTTTTATTATTTGAATCTCAGAGACCTTGTTGAGTCTAGAGTCCCACAGGTCTAGCAAGTGAAACAAAACAGATGCTGCCAGAATCTTATGTATTTGACAAAGAGGAAAGTTAGCCCAATTTCATGTGGAAGTGTACCCAGTAATAAATTGGTTCACAGCAGTTGCAACAGAGAGTATCCTCTATTCTATCAACATATTCCACCCTCTTAAAGAAATATTGGATTTATACATTCCTGTTCTCAGCTTTGAAACATTGTCTTATAACCTTGAAATTGTTAGCAAACCTGCCTGTAACAGAAACATGTTTTCTCCTTAAGAATATTACATCTTTTTCTATTACTTCTTTTGTATTAAGATATCTTAACTCAGAGTATAGAGGGGCCTTGTTCCTTTTAGTGCTCTTGTAACCCCATTCCAATTACAGCCATTACTGGAATATTGGAATGTCGGTGTTGGTACTAGATGCAGAAATGTATGTTGGATGTACCCATGAACACCAAAACTCTCTTGAATGACTGGAAATTGCCTGTTTTCCAAATGTTCTTTACAGTGACTTCATGCCTGTGGAATTCCAAATAATAGAAATCCTGGACTCAGACATGCTTGGAAATGTGAATCTTGATCCAAAACCAAGATATGTGGCTTGGGACCACCTGTTGGTTTTACAAGATGTGGGCACTGAAGGTACCCACAGCCAGAGTAAACACAGAAGGTGTGGGAAGCAGCTGGGAAGGAGACCGGAAGGCAGGTTCTTTTGGGCTGGGCTGCAAATCCAGCTCAGAACTAGGGTCACTGGGGGATTGGTCAGGGTCTCGTGCTGGGCTTGTGGGCAGTTCCACATGATGCAGCAGTGCAGGAATTGTGAAGACCTCTGTGGGCCAGGTAAGCTTCAGGTGTATATTCTGTGTCTCTCACAGATTTGCTAGCAGATATGGGTAAATCCAATACAGATTGCATAGCTCTATGTGTCTCCATATTTCATCTGGAAATAATAGAGTTATCTGCATCTGCTTTAATGTAAAAGCCAAGGTCCTCAGGGTACTGCGTTTAGAGACCACAGAGAAGTCCCTTAGGTTCTGAGATGCAAATGCAAGTCTGGCCATGCTTTTCCAAACTTCATGAGACTTATGTTCCATCACAATTACGTGGAGAAAACCCCTCAGATTAACTCCCACTGAGAGATCTCACATACTTCTGGTCCCCCAAAGCCTTCATTAATAGCTTGGAATTCTCTTTTTATTAGACTTTTCCTTCTTCCTTTTTTGTTTTTCTCTCTCAAAAATCACTTGGTAAATTAAGTCTAAAATGTTTCTGGTTTATAGATTAGCAATATAACAAACTAAATTAAGTTCTGCAGGCTAACTATGCTGAACCTCAGCATAATCAAGCTGTCCTGAGATGAGGTGTGCCATGACAAACATGGTTTGAAATGTAACCTGGACCACCAGTCTGGAACTATGACCCGGCAAAAAAGTCCATGAGTCTTTCATTTTCCCACTAATGCTCCATGCATTTTCCATATATCTGCCTGGTTCCAGACTAAATAGAGGTTTCTCTGCTGAGGCAGGCTTGAACCTTTTGGCACCCAGTCTCTTGGCAGTGACAGCACCAAGGAAGCTCCCATTGCTCATCGCCTTGTGCTTTTCAGTGTCTGAAGAGGACTGGAAGTAATTCTAAAGGACAGCAAGCAAAAGTTTAATCAGATAATTGTGATAATGTTATCAGTCTCTAATTAGCTCTATAGAAGAAAATGTAATTATCCCACTAGCTGGTGATAGGCTGAGATTTCTAAGAAGCCTGAGTGTTTGAGACAGCCTTGTCACAAGGATGTTTGTGTTTTACACACAAATATATCTGTCATTAGGCAGAGGATAAGGGAATAGAGACTGTGGTGAAATCTCTGAGGGGAGCACAACAGCAGGACTGACAGCCCACAGCACCATCCTGGCTATTTCTTCACCTCAGTGTGAGCAGAACTGGTTCCCCTTTTTGCCTAGCAAATGAGCTTTGTTTGGCAGAAAAAGTGCAGAAGTGATGTCAGTTCTAGTCATTTAAGTAAAATTGCACCAACTTACAGTTGTGCTAAACTAGTCCACATTGAACACTCGAGGTTAGAAGGAAAGAGGAGAGTGGAAGAGGGGAGAAGGAGAGGGAGAGGGAGAGGGAGAGGGAGAGGGAGAGGGAGAGGGAGAGGGAGAGGGAGAGGGAGAGGGAGAGGATATTTGGAGTGTGGGGTACTGAAGTCAAGCTATCTAAGCATGTGTTTCTAGGGTAGAGAAATGAGGCCATGGGAAGAACAGTCTATGCTTCAGTCTCATTTTCTACCTTGAAATGTCATGTTTGACTGATAATGTCATTTCTTATCCTTTCAAAGCAAATGTAGGCTGAAAATGCATCATCTTCCCTGAGGCAGCTTTATAACACCTCCTTGGTTTTGTGGCACTCAGCAGTGCATATTGTGGAAACTGAATCAGATGAGCGCCTACCCATCATCAACAAAACAGCAGAACTTCCAGACCCACAAGGTGTGACCTGTGTTTTCCACATTTTTCTCACCCTGCTTCCACAGCAGAGGCCAGCAGAAACCACAGGAAAAGACAAGGCACCACTTGGACCAAGGAATACAATAGTGCCCTTGTTCATTACCTGCAAAAACACCCTTGGGACTGAGCTCTTCTCTCCCAGGGAGGTTCTTTGCCTGCCACAAAGAACCTTTGCTGTGGGTGCTGTGGGTGCTACAGCTCTGCTTTTTCCATGACTATTGGGTTCAGAAGATCTCCAGATTTTATGTTTTGCCTGCAGCTGTAGCAATGGTTTGCAACACAGCAGCTCTGACTCCAAATGATCACAGCTGGCACATCGCTTTTAGCTAAATTGGTGAAAGACAGAGTAAATCACAGGTTACTTCAATGCAGCTCTTAGCAAGAACTTATGGAGATTATTATGAAGGAATTGGAAAGTTATCACTGGAATCTGCTTGTGGAGCTGACAAATGAGAGATAGCTTTCTTTGATAACTTTTAATCACTGTGTTTTCTACTTATGCAAATTGCAATAATACCCTTGATGCTCTGGATTTCTGTAACATTCAGGCTTGTGGCAATGACATGACAATTCAGCGTTGGATGTTCATCCTGCTCTAGCTTGTGTCTGCTTCAAAGATATATTACATTTGGTGGTGACATACATTGATTCATGTAGTACATGTGTCACCAGAACATGCGTTCAGAAAGAAATATCCCACAAAATGCCACTTTGGGAGACTTCATCTCAGTTTCATCATTGTCTAGGGCTCATTTGCACTGCTAATTGCAAGTAAGCAGCCTTTGTGTGCCAAAAAAACAAGAAGAAAAAAAAAAATACATGGGAGCCTAATTTACCTTGTACCAAGATTTCTCCTAGTCCTTCATTCCAGGGAATAGGCAGAGTGAGAATTAAATACTCCACCCATGTATGAACTAGGTGGACATTTCAAACTCAAGCACTTTTAAAAGATGGAGCCTAATAAAACTCATTCTCACTAGGTGATACAATAGCCTTTGTACGCTTAAATTACCATACTGGTTTTCAAAATAAAATAATGACCCCTAAGTCATTCAGACAGTTTTTAAAGGGCTACTGAATATCTTTGCACAGACACAGGTCTTGGTGAATATCATGACCTAGTGTAATATCTTCTCATGAGTGACATGGAAATAGCCTATTTATTCCACTCTGGCTCCATCATGGGATTAGTCTTTATATTACAGTTACTGGTGGTTTGCCCAGTTCAGCTTTCCATGGATTTCTTTGAAAGATGATTTAATAGGCCATGGGACCTTAATGCTGTCAGGAAATGTGGTGCTATTAGATCATACTGAAGCTAATTGAGACTTAATACACCCTCTTGCCTAAAAGCATGTATTGTGCGTAATTTTATCTCAATATTCAATCTAAACTTTCCATCTCATTACTCCCAGCCTTACCTACTTCAGCCACCCTAAATGACCACTCTGCCTGTTTCCACCAATGATAAAGATGTGGACAGTTATCATATTCCAACCCCTGCTCCTCTGGATGTAATTAGGGCAAGGTGTAAAGTGAGCTGGGTCACCCAAGGTCACTGCTTGGCCTAAAAGAGGAGGTCAGTTGGGGGAAGGGGAGCTCTATCAAGGCAGTGCTGTTGATGAACTCAACTGAACAAAAGTAACCCCAGCATCTGTAGCCCAGTTTATCTTAATTTACTCTGTTCTTTTTGTTAATGTGTCTCTTTTTTCCTCCTTGTTGGAACTGATACTAAGGTATATATGTTCAACATTAGGGATATCTGTCTGGCCCAGGTTTTGCAAAGTTTTGGGAAACATGGTATAAATTGAATTTTTCTGGCATGACACTGTCAGTGTTGTAGTGGTGTTACAGGGATAAACTTATCAAGTTTCAGGCAAGTTTCACTCAGACGTACACTCTGAGATTCACACTAAGCACTCAGGTGGCCTTCTTTGGTTTCTACCCATGTTAGGAAACACGGGCATGAAGTTTAGTGGGCCACCTCTTAGACCTGTACTGAAATCACCACAATGCCAACACCAAGTAAGATTCATTAGATCAAACTTCAGTGAAAAAGCAGAGAGATACAGGACTGAGCTCAAAGACCCCAAATTAAGATCTATGCAACTTCGGAACTCAGTTTTGTTACTCATATAAGGGTGTTTGTTGGCATCTGAGATGTCCTGAAGTATTCCACAAAATTTTTATTGGCTCTTCCAGAAAGGCAGAAGGCTCCTTCAGGCCCCTGGAGGTGTGCCACATACTCCTTGACTTATAAAGAATATTAGAAACCCATACACGTGGGTAACTGAATTGGGATCACTGCTATACTACTTTTACAATAGTAAAAGTATAGTGTAATCTTTGTGCAAATCCTTTTATTTGGGACTTTTTAATATCTGTGGGATGGGATTGTTTTAACCACACTTTTCATTCCATGTGAAATTCTGAAAATACGTTTTTCTATGCGGTCAATTTTGAATCAGAACAAATTTGAAAAAAAAATAAGACTTGATTAATTTCTTTCTGTACAGAGTATGTTTGGAATATCCTTTTATTAGCTTTTTTGAATATAAAGCTACTGATGGGTATAGGAAACAATGTACTTTGCTCAAGAAAAATAGCCAAAGTTCCAGACTGAAAATGTCAGACTAGATTAAGGGATATTGTTGTGGGTTTATGTACCACAGGTGCTCCTTGATGAAAGGAAAAAGGTAAGCCAGAGACAGCATCCAGAATTCCAACAGGAGGATGCAGGGCTCATGGGTAACCAGTCCTCAGGGTGATGGAAACAGCAAATTTTTGGCTCTGTCTCTGTTCTTTTCCACTTCTCAAGAAGCTGCATCTCTTCTTCAGCCTGGCGATATGTTGCTGTGATCACCATAGTGTCACTCCTGAAAGGGGTGAGCAGGTGGTGCAGAGGTACAAGGGCTTGTCAATAGTCCAGACAAAACACTTATGTTCTATGCAGTAGACACTTTCCATCCCCACCAAAAGAGCTTTGGCATTGTCCGTGCATTGAAAGAAGACGCCCAAAGCAGATTAGCCAAACCCCAGGAGAAGATACAGGTTTAGCAGCATCATAGATTGCACAGCCAAAATGTGAGCAACCCAGGGCTCTTCTAATCTCACAGCCAACGCAACAAAAACAAGACCAATTTCAGCAGGGTATTCCCCAGATGTGATTTTAGTGGCAACATATCATTAAACACCCATGGACCGAGGTGTTTAACTGCATGTCTCTACCTATGTGTGTGCAGTAAAAAATCTATAGCTACTCCAGTTCCCACAACAGTGCTCACAGGCAGGATCTCAGAGTTGATGGACATGTCCTTCTGCTCCAAATGTCGCAGAACTCAATGTTGTAAAAGGCTGTGAGGAAGGAGAGGAAAGATTGCTACGTGCCAAGGAAACCACACACCTTATCTGGAAATTGAGCATCTGTTGAAGAATCACAGGAAACAGGTGAGGTCTTTTTTTTTTAACCTTTTCACCATAAAATCACAGAATGATTTATACTGGAAGGGGCCTTAAAGCTCATTTAATCCAATTCCACCTGCCTGGTCTGGGATATCTTCCACCAGATCAGTTTGCTCCAAGCTCCGTGCGACATGACCCTGAACACTTCCATTCACAGTTATGGATAAATCACATAGGATGCAAAATAACCTTCAGGCTGGACTTCCAATACTCACTAGATCAGGGAATAATAATGTTCCATCTGCCTCTGTAGCCTTAATCTTGCCCTTAAGAAGATATCTGCCATTCCAGCAGCTTTCATCAAACAAGTACATATTTTCATTGTAAATCCTTTTGTAAGATTAGTTTTTCCCATCGCTAAAAGTCAGAGTTTATTCTGACAGATACAGGATTATGAGAAACAAGGGTACAAATAACAGATGCACCTAGTACCTAATCAGTAAACTAAGGGAGAAAAACCCCTACTTTTATTTCTTTGTTTATGCGGGAATGATTCCTTCCACAGTCCAAATCCACCATGGTCCCTATGGAATCAAAAGAGAAATACTCACAATAAAAATAGTAGAAATTACTAGAGGAGACTGATGAAATGGTATATAGTCCTGAAATTGTGATCCATTTGTCCCTAACACAGGACAGCCAGGAAAAGCCTCCAGGCTTAAAAAAGTACTTTTTCTTGAGGCATCTGCACCCATAGGAAATTCCACCCTTCCTCCCACAGGATCAGGCCACACAATATCATATGTTTCCCACTTCCAGGATGGATTACTGAAGCTCCTGGCATTTGGTGACGAATGAGAAAACAATGTAGAGAGTGAAGCTGATGCAAACCACTTCTCCCCACTTCCTGCTGGGGTGAAGAAACCCTGAACACGTAAAAACCACATACCAGACCTTCCATTCTACTTTTCAACACCAGTTTAATATCTTCATCCTTATAAGATTGTGGGGACACTTTGCAGAGTAGTATGTTCTTCCTCCTCATAAACCCCTAAAGCCACCCCAAACCCCCAGATTTAGATCTATGGAAATGATGTTTGAATACACATTTCATTCATTTAATTGTTTTGTTTAATTTGGTCAGAAAAGGTTTATCTCTTCAAGTCAAAATACCTTATTTTCTAGTTCTCTGGTTCCCATGATTGTCTAAAATTAGGAAATTATAACAAAAAGAAACATATTGAATGCAACATGTTCTCCTTACCCACCTTGCCCAGTCTACAATTTTGGTGCGAAAAGGAACAAGAAAAAACCACCAACCTTAATAACCAAAAAAAAAAAAAAAAAAAAAAAAAAAAAAAAAAAAAAAAAAAAAGTTATTTTCAGAGCTTTAACTCAAGAAGCTTATTGCACAGCAAGCTGTAATCCAAATGTACACAGAGAGTTCATAAAGAACAGATAACCCACAGACAAATTCACATGTTTTTAAATTTTTGCAGTTTATTTGCTCATAAAGTTCTATAACAGGAAAAAAAATGAAAAATCATACTTTTCTTCTTGCTACCTCTGAACAGTAAACACCTCTTACAAAGTGTGAAGTATAAACCTGTTGTGAAATAAGAGATCTGTTCACCTCACTGTGGCTTCAACTGCTCATCAGATGACAAAAAATCCTCAGTCTTGGGCTCTTGGATTACTTGGATTACTTGGATTACTTCCCTTTTAGCTGCTGAATTGCCACGGTCAACCAACTCAAGGGGAGAAGACAACTAGAATTCAGGTTGTTACAACCTTACTTTTAATCTCGATGTACCTATCTTAAAGTACTGGAATAGTCTGCCCAGAGAGGTGGTGGAGTCTCCTTCCCTGGATGTGTTTAAAAAAAGACTGGATGTGACACTCAACGCCATGATCAATTTGAGGTGTTCAGACATGGGTTGGACTCAAATGATCTTGAAGGTCTCTTCCAACCTAGTGATTCTGTGAATCTGTGATTCTGTGATTCTGTAATCTAAGAAAAACACATTTGCATATCTAGGATGAGTTCATGTCTCCTCATACCCAATCTCCCTTTGGATCTGTATCTTGTGTACATTGCCCCAGAGATAACTGAGATCTTAGGTGAAAAATACTTCCTCCTTTCCTTTTAACACCCCATATTCTTGTGAGGATCATTGCCACAGGTGAGGGCCATGTGTGGTAGCCAAGCCTCTTGACAACAGGAACTGGCAGCAGTTTCTGAGACCTGCCAAGGAGACTTTGGGAGAACTAATCCATAGGAAAAAAGTGATCAAGGACTGTTGAGGCAAACCAGCAAAAGCAGCTTTGAGTTGAAAGAAAGCTGAGAAATGAGCAGCAAAAAGGATTTAATCTCACATTGAGATGCCTGGAAGCCATCTCCTACTGAATGCCTACATGGTCTTTGCTTGCCATATTATAGAAAGAAAGGACTTTTCGCTTGTTCTTCTTGGTCCTGCTTATGTCTGTCCAAGAGATTTCAAACCTGTGCTGTTGACTCTGGTGTTTTCCCAATAGTCCATGTCAGAGAGTGCTGAATTCTCTGAGTCCCTCTCTCTCTGTTTCGCTGTAACTCCAACGTGCTTCACACTGGGCTCAGATGGAAACTGCTCCAGAGACAAACTGATGCTGGGAGCATCTGCTGGCTTATTAAGCAGTTTGCCATGTCAGGAACATGACTTCACAATGCTGGAAATGTCCCTGGTTGCCAGCAGCCTTTGCCGAGGTGTGGCTTCAGACATCCCCATCCCTAGGAAGGCTGAAACCAGCCTTTTTTCCACCCTGGGCCCTCACTTTCTCCTGATAAATCTGTCTGATGAGCACTCTTCCTGTGCTCCCATCACACTACGGGCAGGTCTGTCACGCCTGGCTAAAAGCTTTTGGCACCAATTATAACAGGTCATGCTCCAGAGTTTGCTGGTGAAATTGCTCATGCTTTAGCCAGGATGGTGCCTGACACAAGAATGCCCTGGCTCTCTACAGCCAGGGCACATAAAAAAAAACATTCAAAGGAGACTGCTAAAAGCTTCCCAGCCCTGGAGTTTGGCACCCATGGTAGATCAAATGATTGATTTTCATAAATTGCTGCAAAATCTCCCAGCATCACCAGTGGTTTCTGAGCTTTCTGAGAATCGTGAGTTTATTTGTTGCTGGGATCTGCCCCAGAGAATGATTTATAATGCTGACTGTTGAGTTGGTTAGATTTTCTTAGTTTCTGGATTTGGTTTTTTTTCTATGGAAAAGATTCTCAGTGTTGCTGGGGAAGATGTTTCTTAAAAGGATAATTGTAGCAAGAAATAACTGCAGCTGGAGTTCGAGCACCTAAAAATAACTATAATAGAAATAAATACTATCACTCTAGCCACGTGACAAAGTAAGTTTAGGATAAAAGATCCAAAGATTTAATCTTCAGCTCCCCTCCTGACCAGATGGAGAGCACAGACCCAAATCATGGACTCTGCATGGGAGACATTTTCTTTGAGTTCCTCAAACTCTCTCCACCAAAAGTTCTAAGAACTGAATGATGAGCCAGCCAGAACTGCCTGTGTTTGAGAGACCCCACTAGGACCCCCGTGTTTGCACACACCCTGATGAATTAGAACTTTACTGTTCCTTTGGTCTCAGTGGGAATTTTGTTAAAACCTTTTCTGTGACACATCCCCTGGCCCCATCCACATACCTGATTAGACAAGCAGGGAGAACTTCAGATTCTTTAAGAGACATCCACAGAATATATGAACTAGTCTAAAAGCATTTTGGAGACTGTACAGTCCTTAATATTGAGTTTCATGGACCAAGCTATCATCTTTCTAACATATCTGGCCCTTCTCTTAATACTCTTTGCCAAAAATATTCATCTAAAATACCTTCATCTCCACAAGGCTGTATAATCAATATTGCCAGATGCTGCAGGGGCTAATATCTTCTGGCTCTGTATTAAAGTCCAAAGAGTCACTAGTTAAATAAGGTCTGATTTGGTACAAACAAGTGCTCTGCCTTGGATTCACTAGAATTCCTGAGATGAAGCTTGTGATATCTATGTACAGTTGTTTTATGTGATCTCTGGATAGTATTTAACACATCATTTGCTATGTGAACTTGCTGAATGCACAAGACAGTCACAGAGGCCAAGGAGTCAATGCCACTCACATCACCAGACAACAAAACCTGTGTAACAACCACCCACTGAATTAACTCTTCCTGTTCTCTTCGGCAATGCTGTCAAAAGGCACACATTTCCAGTGAATGAGCTCTCCTTCTTGCCTGACTGTAATGGTTTTAATTTAATAAAACCGGGCGGAAACACCAATTAATGTAGGGGTTTTAGTATTAATTTTCTTTTTTTGGGAGGGAGAGATTAGGAGAAAAAAACAAAGCAGGCTTAAGCTTAAAAATGAACAAAAATAGTTTTATTAACATACACTAAAAGAATGAAAGAAAAAAAAAAGTTGAGAAAAAAAGAAAACTTAAACAGAATAACACTTTAAAACATGCTTCTCTCCTCCTACAAACTATTAACTTCCTCATGGAACAACATAAAAAGACACAACTTGGGATTTTCTGTCAGTTTCACTATTTAGACATAATCACTCATTACTTTAGGAGAAGAGTCTTTCTAAGATCTTTTTATGAAGACATTTGCCACAAGACAAAATAGTCCAGTGCTCCCAATGTCATACATTTGCTGCCGCCCAGAGTTTTTGCAGACTGTGATGTTCTATCAGCAAAGCTTCTCAGTGTATCTGGGATACTATTTACGAATACTTCTTCTAGTCTAAAATCATCTTTGTCTCAAAGGCTGAGACCTCCTTTTAACCCAGGAGTGGGGGCTTTAAAGTTCCCAAATAAATCTCAATTACATCAGTCCTTAATTTTGTTTAGAATAGCATTCTACCCAAATAATACTGAGATGCCGCAAAGAGCAGTTCATTTCTCCATAATTCACCTTACAAAATTCCAGTTAAAAATGTCTACTTCTTCAATCCTATTCCAATATTATTAGTTCTTTCACTTTTAATCTAACTGACTTCATGTAGTGTTTATTTCTATGTACTTTCTGTTTTTCTTTCTTCTTTCAAGGAAGAATTGTGCTTTAAAAGTTTTATGTTGCTAGAAAGGGGTTAAATCTGTTCAGGCTTGCAAAAACCATGCAAGGCTGCGGGAGCTGGAGAAAATGCAAAGCTGTGCTGATGGAAGAAAACTAGTAGATGTCGTTTTTTCCACCCCTCGGTCTCATCCAGCTTGGAGTTGTTATGGAGCTGCAGGCTTTCTTTCTCTGTGGTGAATTAAGCTGGGCCAGTGGTGATTAAGCTGGGCCACGTTTTGGCCCCTTCTGCCGCGGTCTGAGCACGTGGCCGGCACTGCCGAGCTGCAGCTGCCCCTCTCCCCTGCCAGCAGCAGGGGAAAGGGGCTCAGCCGGCCAGGCCGTCCCTGTGAGGGCAGCGGCCCTCAGAGGCCCAGGCAGGCCTGGCCCCCCCGCCCAAAAGGGCAGCAAGGCCCAACCCAGGGCCCAGCCCGCCACCCCCGATGTTACCTCATGGAAGATTTCCAAAGCGAGAGAGCAACTGATCTCCAGCAGTTAGTTTTAAGTGTCTCCTCCAAAGTCGCATCGACATTTCCTATTAGTTAACTTAGCTGCCAATATCCTGGCGAGCTTTTTGATAGGTCCTTGTTCTCCTCTCCAAACCACTCCACAGTTAGGCCAGGGAAAAATATCTCACATTTTTCTATAACTAGAAAACAAAATTGTGCCAACCTATGATACCGACCAATCTGACAATCACAGGACACAGAAATTGTCTTATATCTGGATCCTGACAAATTAAATCCAACTTTCAACTAAAGATTGGAAGGAATCAGTCATGAAGGACTCAGGCAAAAGACTTCTGGCAGATCAAAAATGAGCAACATCCCCCCTCCTGGAACAGACCTATGCATTCATGAGCACACACCAGGTATCTCTCTGCTGCACACCAAAAGCATGAGAAGCTATCACATGAAATGCTGTAATTTTGTCAGCCACCCCCATACCTTGCTAAATACTTCATGTGGGAAACCAACTTTACACTGCAAGAAGCTCCACCCATCCAGATGATGTTGTTATTTCCATGGTAACTAAAGTACCTCAAAGGCAAAAGAACAGATGGAGACTGGAGGAAAAAAAAAAAAAAAAAAATAATCCAAGGACCAAAAGTGAACATATGTGGTGCAAGAAAAATATTAAGTTGTGGGCAGCTATTAGGTTTATTGTCACTTGCAAAAGGAGACCTTGATAAAATCAGTCAGGGTTCTGCAGTTAGGAGTGGCACAATCACATCGATTATGTGACAATACCAATTTCACAGCAGCCCCTGTTCTCACACCCTTTCCTTACCCAAATTTCAAAGAATAATTGTCTTTGCTCCCTTAATGACTTGTTTTGGTTTAAGGACAAGAGCAGCCAAAACAAGCAGAAAGAATGTAGCTGGTCGTATGCTTGGCTGCCCACTGCGTGTCTTCAGGATCAAAGTCTCCAGGAGGGAGTGAGGGGTTGTCCCTTCTCAGCAAGGCTGAGGCTGCCAAGGGAGCAAAACTGCACACATGCAACGCATAGCTCACTGCATGCCCCTCACCTGTGTTCTGTCTGGCTCCTGTAGTTCAAATTTACGTGAGGCATCACATGAGGGATGTGCTGGCAACTCCACAGCAATTCAGAACATCTTTATAATTGGGTTAATAGTTATGACACAGTATTTGCTTGACTTCCTCTGGAATTAATCCATCTTTGTGGATTGCTGTCAATCAGATGAGAAACTTGCAATTTACATAGGACAATTTGTTCTGTGTCAACTTTCTAAGACTGAGCTGTGATGGAGAAAAAAAAGGAAGAAAAAATCTTATATTTTTAGCTTGCTCTCAATAGAAGTTTCCTACTCTGTATTATACAATTTATTTAAGATGCAGAGTTGTATCAAAGGGAAAAATAATTAAAAATATATCCTGTTTCTTAAACTCTTCATAGGTTAAATTGGACAGAGTTGGTGTAAGCTTCAGGAAATGGAAAGCTCATATATGGACTAGAAAGATGTGAAAAATAGGAATTCAGGCCCTCCTGCCCAAGGCTCCCATTGCAACCCAAGGTAAATAATTTTGGTTTTGTTTTATGCCTCACATCTTTGTAGGTAAAATAGAGCACTGGAGTCCCTTCAAGACCTGCAGATTGTGAGGATAAATATTTTTCTAGGAGACTGTGAACTGCTCAGGCCCTTCTGTAAGAAAGGGCTAAATTAGAACAAAAGATATCTGCATTCTCTGATAATTTTTTTTATTGTCAGTGACTTTTTGACATCTGTGATTTCAGTCTGCGTTTCACTCCTAACAAACAGTGGGGGCTGCATCATGAGTCTCTCTCGAAACCATATGCTGCTGCATGTGAACAATGTTGTGCAGCTGTAGCAAGAAATGCTTTGTCAGTTGATATTTTAAAACATGACCAAAACAAAACAAAACAAAAAATAAACCATAAAAATGTATTTGCCTTCTAAGTTCTAAGGACACAAGTGATCCTTTTGGTGCTGATGATTTCCCACCCCCCCACCCCCCTTGGCTTTGCGCTCTTTTCTCTTCCAATATTTAAATAACCTCATGTAAAGTGCTTGAGATTTTAATCCCGTCCCAAGCGCGAGCGCTGCAGGAGCCGCTCGCAGCCAGGTGTGCGACCTGCCGGCAGAGGGCAATGCTTCATGGCTATTCAACCAAAACCACCCAAAACTTCCCAAATTTCACAAGCTGGTGCAGAAAAGGGCAAGAAAAGACTGCAAGGCAGTACTGTAGCCGTGAGGCAGATCACACACAGATCGTGCAGAGCGTCAGCCCCACGCACACGTAGATTTGGGTTGTCTGTTGGGTTTTTCCGGGGTTTTTATTTTGGTTTGGTTTCGGTTTTTTTTCAAAATTTACCTCGGTGGTAAAGAAACTGCCATAAGAAAACATTGAGAAAGGACCGAGGTGTGAGCTAAAAACTTGTGCTGCACTTTCCCTGGAACACGGGGAATCAATCAGCTGCTGGTTTTTCAGATGTGGAATTCCTTGCCTGGTTTTCCTTTGGGATGGAGAGCCAGGTCACTCGGGATGCTCCCTCTGAATCAGGGCATTTCTGTGTCACCCGATGCTGAGGCTGGATGCCACCCTGGGAGTGTCAGTAAATGCTAATGGACAAGGAAAAGGGAGTAAAGGCAAAATTAGGTGTCCCGAGGCTCTTCTGTGGACCTGGAACTGACAAATACAATCTGCTCTCTACACAGTGTGCTACATCTGGCCATGGTAAGGGCTCAAACATCCCCCCTGTGTATTGACCAACCTGATGCCTGCCTTGCCTGGCTGGGAACAGTGCTGTCCCTGAGATGAGATGCAATACAGGTGACAGAAACTCAATGCCAGCAGTTATTCTTGTCTGATATTGCACCCTGACCTTGAGGGATCTTGCTCCCACTGTGCGCTGGCCGTCAGGGACTGGTCCAGGCACATGGTGCCAGACATCCTGAAGAATGTTCGCAAACTGCTGTTCAGATAGAGCTCCACACTGAAATGAGATCTATCTTGTTCCTCATGTTTCCATCTCCAAAAGTATCAGATATCCCACAACAATGATAAATAATTTAAACATATAAAGCACCCATGTGTCAAGTTTTGCAAAGCCCTGGGAGGAAAGGAAAGGAAAGGCTAAGATGATTTAAATTTTAGATAAAGAAGATACATAGATATTGAGAACAGGTTATTTTCCATATGTATATTATCTATGGATGGATATTCACATGCATATTATCCATTGTCATCTGAAAGATTTTACACATTACTAATAACATATGAACACGCTCTTTCTTTTTTTCCTCCAAATAATTTGAGGTCAACCTCTGCTTGACTCTTACTGCTGATTGTATCTTGTGATCTGTGTCTCCTGCTGTGTGACTGGCCCAAGAATATCATACAGACAAAGACAGAAGACATTTTCTGGTTCTTTTAATATTGTTGTGGACTTTGTCAGAGATTCTTTTTAGGGATAATGAGGTACATATATTTTAATAAAGTCAAGGCCATTCTGTGATTCTGTGTTATTTCATGAGAAATAAAAATTATTAACCTGTCCATGGGACTGAGAACATACTTGGACAAGATAAATCAATAACTTCTGATTCAATTAGTGTTATCCATGCCTAAAAGAACAGCCTATTAAAATACGATGACAGAGCCGCCCAAGAACAGTGAGATGTGTCATTCTTGGAGCAGTGGCCTAGAAGACAAGGTTTGGGTATCTGCTCTGATTTAACAGGTTGTAGATGAAATCACCCATCACCAGTGGGATCTAACCATAAGACAAGACTGTGTCTCTTTCTATATCGAGAAATCCATCTTGGGTTGGAGAAATTTTCTGAGCCAAATTTTCTGAGCCAATTTTCAGAGCCAAAGCAAAACCCTCTGGTTTTAGGGGTTTAACAGTTTCTTAGAAAAAGTCATTATTTGACCTAACTGTATGGCAGTGTTTCTTCAGTCACTGGATGGCTACTTTCACCTTGAAGTAGTAAGATTTTGCTTGCTGTTACATGGCAGCTTCCATGAGAAATGTACCGTTATGCACATTGCTGTCAGGCAAAGTTCAAAAGACATTTACACAATTCTCCTGCAAATTCATTTCCCAGGCTCCCAAGCCAGAAAGGACCATGCAGGCCATCTGGGCTGTCTCCAGCCTGTCAGGATGATCAGGGATTCAGCTTGGCTTAGGCTAAAGGATAGTTCTATTTTATTCAGTTAAACTTTATTTCTAGAAAGGAATCTCAGATCAAATCCAGAACTGCACGTGGACAAGGTAACCCTCAGCCCCAAAGCAAAACCCAAATGTTTGAGTGAGGTCTTCCAATTGCAGTGTGTGGAGAGAGCTAGAAATTATTTGAATTTACAGTGGGTAGGAGTCAATTAAATAGATATTTAGGAAACGCTGAATAGAAGGATGGTCCCATCTCTCTTCCTTGAAAGTTTAGGTACAGTCCCTTGGTATCATTTAATTTTCTCACCTCTTTTCATCTGTAATTAAATACATTTCTGATGGCTAAACAAAATTTTTCAACCTTTGCTCTCAAATATTTTTTCCATTTTCCCCAAGTATTTTTGTTACTCTTTTCCAGACCCTCTCCAGTTTTGTCACCATATGTCTTAAAATGTGGCTGTGAAACCCATAGGCAGCCTCTAAAATTCAGCCCAAGACTCACCAGTCCATTGAGATTTGAGGGTACAACTCAAAGCTGGCCAGATTTGTCCAGGTTTTTGTTGTCATTTTGTAAGAAGCATCTTATTAAAACAAACCCCTTTTTTTTTTTTTTTTTTTTTTTTTTTTTTTTTTTTTTTTTTTTTTTTTTTTTTTTTTTTTTTTTTTTTTCCTGCCCAAGCCAGGCAGTGTTTTCTACATCAGGCCACCCTGGATTCTCATTCTTTGCCATTTCAGTGACCATAATGTCATCATCTACAAATGTCATCAGGAGTAGTTTTATATTTACTTCCATATCACTGATGAATAGCATAAGAGGAAACCCTAGTAACACTATTCTTTGGCCATAATTCTGCATTGACAATTGCTATCAGAGATCTGTCAGTTAGGCAGTTCTTAACTCATTTCATGTCTGCTCCTGTGCTGAACCCAATTACTTTTCTCTGGCTAAAGCATATCTTCTCGGAAGCCATCCACTCTCCAAACTGAAAATGTCATGAAATGGTGATTTTTACCTATCTTCCTATTAAGCTCCTGAAGTGATTAATTGCTATGAACCTCATACATCTTCATTTCAATGTGATATTTTTTCTGAATTCAACTTCTAGTTATCAATTCCTTTTATGACTTCCCCAACTAGATTAAACTATTCTTTATAACCAAAATTCCCACATGGATCCAGTATTTCCATTCATTCCCTATCCTAAATTATACAGCTTTCAATTACCTCCTGCCTGTCCTGTGCTTCATTGACTGATGTCACAGTTCTGCTAATGTTTTGTGCTTCTTATTCATGTTGCTGCTCCTATGCTTGTTTATAAACCATAGATATAATTAAGTATATTGAAGTCTATATGTACATATAGATGCAAAATTATAATCTGTATGAAAAATGTGACGAAAATCCACAGCAACATAAACCAACAGTGCACATGAAAATCCAGGATGGGTTTTGATGCTTACTAGTAATTAGTTTCTTTGAAGATTTTTTGATGAAGGAAATAACTTAATGCACTTATGAGATCAGAGTCACTCATTTGCTCGAGGAAGACTGAGGAACATCAACACACAATAAAAGCAGCGGCAAACTGACAGATGTTGAAAGATCAAATATTCTGAGGGTTTCCAAAGAACATGAACAGCCTGAGCAAAGGGCAGGGCCTGGTGCTCTGCTGGTGTGTCAGCAAGTGCTGCATCACTGAGCATTACAACTTTTGTGTGCAGAGAGATTTTAGACACCACCTCCAAAGGGGAAAAGAAGGATCTGGAAACACAAGATAGATAAGAAAGCCTGGGTTTGAAACTGAGACTCCCATCTG